>OX122890.1:23363004-24096971 GCA_944738655.2 Andrena hattorfiana
TTACTTACAGGTATTACACTTTTTCGGCGAGGAAAGTACAGAATTTAACATTTTAGATAAATATACAATTATCAAAAAAGTGTTCTTCAAATATAATACTCCGCTGCTATCATCCGCTCCAGTGGAAAGACTTTTTACATATGCTACGATGACGAATGCTCCGAAGAGCAATAGACTTTCTGACAGCACGTTTGAAAAGAGAGTGGTTTTGAAGGCCAATTTGAAAAGTGGAAAGTGAAACTGGCTCTCCTGTTTGAGAAAAGGAATTCTTATCGGTCGCTACGATAATTGATTGGTTGTCATAGTTGTAGATCAAAGAAGGTTTTTAAACACAAATTCAGATTAGTATTGTTACGAACCAGGACCGCGCAACGCGAGAGGCCGGCGAGAGGGGCGTTTCCCAAGGAATATGGTTTATCAACTTGTTAGTTAGGGGTGCGGATGAACCTGATGCGAAATCAGGAAGTCGCGGGAAATGTTAGTTATGCCTCGTAATACAGAATTTTAAGGGGATTCAGTGTAGTTATTGCTGTAGGAATGGAGCAAAACTTCAAACAATATCCGCATAACTTCCGCTGATCGCCGTGCCGGTCTTGCGACGAAAGAATGCAGAATTGAAATAAGAAGAAAAAGAAAGGCCATAGAAGCCTTAATCTATCGGAGAAAGATGTAATATATGGACTAGGCATCGATTGAAACCCGTAAGTAGCAATTATTAATGCGTGAAGTACAACAAAAGAGTATGTCCAACTTTAAACGCGATTTCCCATAAGCCACCTACGTTTCCCACAACTGTGAACATAAAATCTCGAAAACGATTCCCCACAATGTTTCGGGAGCGGATTTTTTTTAACAAAAATTCTTAAAAAAAAGATATAAAATATTTTTCATACAGAAAAAAGGAAAAAATCGTATATATCAACATAAAAATTGTAATAATTTTTTTATCAAAATTTTGCTTCCGACATAAGGTACAAACTGTCTTACATATTATAAAAAAAATATATAAAAAAACTTTTTATGTTAAATGATTTAAAATGCATTAAAAACGTTGCGTCTCCGCGTGGACGACACCTGCATTCAGTCTCCATACGTCACAAGAAGAATTTATTCACATAAGCAAAACTTTGAAAGTATCTTTGTTGCATAATAAATTTGATATTTTGCGTTTTTCAAAAAAAATTATTTCCTTGTACTACAATTTCAATGGTGTTTTCTCACCTTAAATAAAATCGTGGGGCACGATATTTCATAACAGGATATGAATCACTTTAATACTTCAACTTCTGGTTGCAGATGGTGCACCACGATTTTAATTAAAATGAATTATTTAAAGTGATATTAACACCATCAAAATTATAGTGCAAAACAAGAATTATTTTTTAGTGCATTTTAATTTAGTTTTTAGTGCTGTTGCGGCCGTATACAGCGCGCCGCGTCGCACGTTCAAACGTGTGCCCGCTGACTCGTAACAACAGCTGACGAGTCAGCTGGGGCCGTTGACATCTCTGTGTTTACGTCAACGTTCTTTTCGAAGCCCTCGCCCGGCGACGGTTAGTTCGAAAGAAATACCGTTGTGACACGCATGCACGCACGTTCAATCTCTACGCCCATTGCGCCGTTAGTCTAACAGCATTTTTGTCACGCGACCCACAGTCGTCAAACGCCCACGCGTTTGTGTATCATAGTGTGTCTAGTTTCTGTGTATCTCTGTTTGTGACGTCCAGTGGCCAAATTGACCACTGGAAAAATAAATAGTGCCAGTCCCAAAAGGGTCGTGTTGCTTGATCGCCTTTCCGTCGAGCTATCCCAGCACTGGTATTTTTAATATTCGCATCTGGCGAAAACAAGTGCATTTTTAATAAAATCGTTTAACATAACATTTTCTTACATATTTTTTCTTTAATTTTTGACTTTTTTAAAATATTTTATTGTCATCCAAACTACGCACGCCTACAAAGTTTCAAGACAATTGAATTGGTGGAAGTGGGTGAAAATGGAGTTGCCTGATTTGAACCAAACATTCAGAGGTTCGAAGCTAATATAAATCGTTTAAAAACGCTTTTGCTTTGTGTTTTAGATAATTCATCTCTCAGGAATGATGTATAATCTGCTTCAAGGGGGATGAAACCTGATGTTGTTAATGCTTCTATCGTCTACGAACTTTAGATTAAGTAGACACGAGCCTCGGAGTATGCATTCTCTCTCTCCCTCTCTCTCCCTGTCTTCGAACTTCGAATAACTTTCGAATCAAAATACGTTTGAAACAGGGAAAGCCTTCGAAGGAATTCCCGTCGAATAAAAAAATCATGCGTAGTCGTCGAATAAATCCTGTCGAATAAAAAGTTATTTTGAGGCGTTTCGAATATAAATAACGCAAAGTTATTTTTATTCGACGACTCCCGAATAAAATCTTTGTCTTTTACTCGAAATCAAGTTTTTAATTAAAATTATTTTTTTGCCCATCTCTGTTTTAAACTCACAGGCCTTCCAAATAGACCATAACAAACAAGTACAAAATAATTAAAGTATCTAGCACCATGATAACACAGTACAACCAATTTTGTCTTTTTTCGGACTTGTAACATTCAATAGCCGTTTCTTATAAGTTTTCGTGCCCTGGAAATGAATCCGCAAACCGTTTGTCGCCATCACCCTCAGTTTTTGACAAAATCGATTCTGTATTCAAAAAAAAAAAAAAGGAGAAAGGGAAATGGTTAAGAACTATAGGGGCATAACTTTGATGGACACGGATTATAAGATATGCGTGGAAATTCTAAGGAGAAAATTAGAAGAACAAATGGGAAATGGGATATTAAACGATACGCATATGGGATTCAGGAGAAGGAGAGGAACCGTAGACGCAATAGCGGTAGTTAAAATGGTTATAGATATAGAAACCTCAAAAGAAAGAGGGAAACTATATCTGTTTTTCACGGATATGAAGAGAGCATTTGATTGATTGGAAAGGGAAAAAAATTGGAAAAGACTTTATGAAGAAGGAGTAGGCGAACAACTAAGAATACGGATACAGGAAATGCACGACAGAACTATATGCGCTTTAGGAATGAAGAAGGAACTGATAGGAAAGTTTTTTTTAACAGGAAAGGGTGTTAGACAAGGGTGCCCGTTAAGCTTGACACTTTTCAATGTGGCATTTGCAGACCTAGAAAGAAGAAATGAGCAAAGAACAGGAAGGAGGAGTCGTAATAGGTAGAAGGAAAATTTTAACAATTTCATACGCGGGTGATGTGTTAATGGTAAATATTGCACCGGGACCTAAGAATATGATAAAGAGATTCGAGAGATACATAAAGAAGAAAGGCTTGCAGTTAAATGTGTAAAAGTCTAAGATAATGATATGCAGGAAAGCAGGAGGAAGAAGAAAATAGGAAAGATTCCGTTGGAATGAAGAAGAAAGAGTAAGAGAACTGAAATATTTAGATTATACAACGAGAGGGAGAGAACAACGAGGATAAACACCATATTAAGAAAGTAGTTCGGGAAGCGAATATGATACTAGGAGAAGTATGGGGGGATTGGAGAAAGATTATTCAGAGATGACTGAAAGAAGAATAAAACTGTTTGATGCGCTAGTTAGAAGCACCGTGGCGTATGGAGCAGCGATATGGGGATGGAGAAGGTATGAGGAAAT
Source organism: Andrena hattorfiana (assembly GCA_944738655.2). Classification (NCBI taxonomy): domain Eukaryota; kingdom Metazoa; phylum Arthropoda; class Insecta; order Hymenoptera; family Andrenidae; genus Andrena; species Andrena hattorfiana. The sequence continues at coordinate 23,366,660 of OX122890.1, forward strand.
AGAAAAATTGCAGGCGAAATAGATACGATGGATAATGAAATTGGAGAGATCAACATCAACATATTGGCTGTTAAAAGAAACAGGAAGAGATGGCATAGCAATTAAAATGGGAGTAAGGGTAATGAAGTTTGAAGAGACACTAATAAACTCGGAAGAAGGATCGATACGATATGAATGTAGGAGAAGACTAATGAGAGGAAATGAAGTAACGAAAAAAGGAAAGAATGCGAATCAAATTCTTGGAAGGGAGAGGATGGTCAAACGAAGAATGGAAAAGAAGAAGATTAAATGGGGAAGAAGTGTGGATTAAAAATTAGAACAGATAAGTAATTGACATCCAAGAACAAGAAAGACAAATGAAAGTAAAAGAGTCAAAGTTCCTAAGAGAATTAAAAGAGGTGGCAAGGAAACCAGGAGATAAGCCGAAATGCTTATGGGGGGAAAAATAAAAAAAGGAGAGGAGAATTAGAAAGGATAGGAAGATTCATACAGGGTAGTGAAACAAGGACATGCAAATATTGGCTAATGAAAGAAGAAAGGGTATGTAAGAAAGAGGAAGAAACAGTGAAACACGCGATTGAAACATGTGAAGTTAGTTGAGAGAGTGGCAGGAATTGTGCAGAGGTAATTAGAGGAGAAGGGAAAAACTTGGCTATTCTACGGGAGATAATAGGGAGAAGGAAAAGATGGGAAGAACAGGAAAGTGATAAAAGAAGATTATGTAACATAGAATAGATTAGGAAACACTTGTAAAATAGAAGAAATTGTTAAGACACAACAGGATACATTAGAAGGGTGGGACTTACACTGACACAGTCATGGGAATGAAATGGAAAGATTATTTGTTCGTTAGATTGTAACACGAAAGTGGCAATAAATTAAATTAAATTATTATTATTATTGTTATTATTATATTTTTTCTTTTTATATTGTATTTTGATATCCTATTTGTATAGAGAGAACTAAAAAATGTTGAGAATAGTGCGATTTATTTAGAGATAAAGAATTGAGGCGATACAATAGATACGTAACAGTTTCGGCGAATATAGTCGAGATATTTACTGTTCTGTGTAACTGAGCACTCGGGTTGGTCACGAGAGCGTGAGTGTGTATGAACTTATACGCGGTCAAAAGTAAATAGGAAGTCCATCAGCTGTTCGAGAATGTTCAAGTTGTCTTGCGATTGATGTGAAGAAGAGAAAAAGAGAAAAAGAGGAGGAAAGAGAAGGAGAAAGAAAGAGATTGACAGAGAGAGAGAGAGAGAGAGGGAGAGAGAGATGGTTCTGCCGAGACACTGTTTATATTCTATTTTTATATTTTTTCTTTTTATATTTCTATTTTTTAATTAATGGAACAATATATAATCATTTTACATATATTACAATCTATTTACTTGTCCGTCTCCCTCCTTCACTCCTCACCAATTTCTATCGACTCTGCATAATTCTTTCTATGATTCTCGCCTCCAATTGTAAAGACGACACTACATAAGAAGTCTTTGTATTTCAAACTGAATACAGTATCATTTTTATTTAATCTTAAGCCATGTATAAGCTATGTGTATCCGCGGCTGTATCAAACTGCAGAAGATGTGAGGACAAACTTTAAAACTTTTGTTAACGTGTTGTAACAGAGCGATGCTGCCTGCGAAACATTAGATACACGTCCTGCTGCTAAAATCATACGTGATGGCGAATATTACGACGAGGATTACCTTATAGATTGCGAACTGGTAGCATGTGCCATCAATGATATTCTAGCTAATGCTCGTGGGAAAAAAAATGTTAAATTATATTCCATTTCTATTTATATTTTTATATTCTTTTAATTTTAAATAAATCTCTTAATCATATTATTTCTCTATTTACTTAACCGTCTTCCTCCTTCTCACCTCACCAATTTCTGTTGACACAACATAATTCTTTCTATGATTCGTGCGTTCGTCATGCCACCAAATTATGTAATCTTGCATGGCGGTCCCCATCACGGGGGATTCAAATTACACGTGATCGCGCGATACGTTGTGATGTTAAATCGGAACGCTTTAGAATACTGTTAGCTTTAGAATGCTCGCTACATAATGGTTCGGATAAAATGTGTCTGTTTTCTACATAAAGGTTCGGTAGACCAGTGTGGGAGGGGATTAAAATTATTATTTCTCTGCGTTGGGAAAAGAATGTCTGTTGATATGGAAAAGATTCTTTCTGCTGACGCCATATAATTCTTTCTATGATTCGCGCCTTCTTCGCGCCACCACATGACGTCATCCCGTACGGCTGATCCAGAGGATTCGAATTACACACGATCGCGCGACACGCTGCGATGTTAAATCGGAACGCTTTAAAATACTGTTAGCTTTAGAATGCATGCTACATATCTGCTTGAAATAATATTTCTACATAATGGTTCTGTAGATCGCTGATTTAAAAATTAATTATTATGTATTGGGAAAAATTTCTGCTGCATATTGGTTTGGAAATGAAATTTCGGGGGCCGTCCCCTGCCTGGGTTAGGTCTGAAAAAATTTTCGGAGTGGGCCAAGGTTTGAAAAAGACTTTTCGGGGGTCATTCCCTCCCTCTGAAAAATTTCCGACGGTGGGCCAGGTCTGGAGAGGTCTCCGCGGCGGCTCGGCCCGGACTGATCCCCTCCACGGTTGCGGCTTCCCCCACTCCGCGGCTCGTGCGCGCGCAACCGCTCTTCCACTCCCCGCAGGCCCCGCGCCCATTTTTCTCTCCGCCGCGCTCCCCCGCGCGCCCCCACTTCCCCCCGCCCCCGCGCTCCCCTCAGAGGACCTGGTCTAGAACCCGCATAGCCTTACTACTTTACACCCGACGAAAAATATAAACGCTTCTCTTGCAATGATGGGTGCCCGACTGATGCTCAATTGTCAGTATCATCGTCTATTGTGTCTAGGGATCTAGTATACACGATTGCGTGAAGAGTTCCTTATTTCTTTATCGAAATTTTACGAAGTTCCATATTACGTGCCGTTCCATATTACCTGCCTTTACCTACCTTACCTATATTTTGTAATAAAATGTGGTAGGTATTTTCGTCCCCCACTTCGTCACCAGGAAGAGGGTTCCTCCTCCGCCGATGAATTCATAGAGAGAGGGTCCCCCTTCTCGAAGAACGGTGTTTCCAAAATGCTAGTTTCATAATTATATCAAAAGAACAATTACTTTCATATCATTTTCTCTTCTGTATACAATAAAGTAAAAAATATAAATTAGTTGAAAACAGAAACCTTGTAGGTACTGTACGAACTCTCGTTATCGTTATACCTGGATCTGGAGGGGTATTGTTTCATGCATTGGCATACATTTATATTCATAATACGATATCATTTGTTGAGACGAAGTAAAGAAGTTGGAACATAAGGTCATTTAATGTCGCATGGGATTGTAAATTACATATCGAGGCCTCCAAGAAGTTAGGTACATAAACGACAAACGGTGGTCGTCTCGTTGAACCCTATTTTACCGTGCTAGGGACATAAGTCAGCTTGTTCACATGTTATAATACATCAAATATGAGAGATGTGACAAAGATGATACCAATATAGCAATTAAAAAGTATTACCCAAAATCAATACGCCTTGCGAAAGGGTAGAAGGGAGGTAGTCCGCTGACTGTGCGGGATGCCGCCTGCTTCCTCCTCCCGACAAATTCGAGACCGATCTCTTATCTCTCGAGTATAAACATGTAAGACATAGGAAGGAGATTATATTATGACCAATCGATCCTGCATTCTTTTGAAACGGCAATTTTCCACCGCTGGCTGCACCGTAATATCTCCTCCCTATGGCACATGTTCTCTTGCACCGGATACATAAGCGCGTGCTTTTGTTTTGATATTCCAACGCGTGTTTATATTCGAGAGATAAGAGATCGGTCTCAAATTTGGTGAGGAACAACGCAGGCGGCATCACGAGCAGTCAGCGGACCACCCCTTTTCTTCATGTGGCTCTCCACGAGGCGTACTGGTCTTTCTTACTGCAGAATAATTTCGTTTCCTATCCCATTGTCAGGGAAACATTCTTCGATCTAACATAAGAACATCTTCTTTTGGTAATTGTGCGGACCATAAAATTAATTTTCGTCACGGTCAACGTTCTGACCTTTATTATTCTTTTATACTGTAGCGAAACACGGTTTATTGCATGCCGAACGTAGAGGAATTAGCTTGTAGTAATTGGGGATTAGCCTAAAAATTGTTCAGCTGTTCTGCAAGTTACTTGGCAGATGTTTCCTAACTACTTTATATTGTGTAGGGGGCCAAAGGTCTACTGTCATAAAACTGTAGTAAAGCGTGTGTTGATTCGAACACTGCGCTTTCCATGGCATATTTATCAAATTCTTTTAGTTTTATTGGAATTATTGACGTTAATTCATGACGAATTGACGTTATTTTCTTAAATAAAGCCAAACTTGTATATTAACACTTTTTGTATCAATTTCCTTAATAATATTCGGCATTGTTGAATGCGAAATACAGGATGTTGCATTTTTCCCCTATTTCTTGGGATTCACCCCCACTGCGCGACATAGAATACACGTATTTAATCCATTACTGCCAAATATTCGGAAATGCTTTTTCCGCAGTAGCAGGGACAAGATTGTGTTGATTATAAAACAAACAAAAAAATTGTTCGGAAGTTCCCGGAAGGCAACTAAAAAGTCGATGATTGCTGACAATTTTTCAATTGGTTTCTTATGGAAAAAAACTGTATGTAACTAATTATTTGCTATTACTTACCAGAATCGATACTACTCATTTGGGCCCCCAAAATTTTTTTTCTTTTATATCACCAAAAATGAAAGGACTCAATTTAAAATTCTGCACGAAAAATACATACAGACATAGACACGTGTTCATACATAGATCAGAAATAGGCGTCATGATATTGTTACCTTTTTTAGGTGCTCATATTAATAGTCTACAGGTAACATATAAAAATACATACTCCAATAACTTTTGAATTCTCACTTCTTTACTTATTTCTTGGGATTCTGTCCCACTGTGGCAATGTGTCGCAGTGCGACTGGTCGCTAGACTCCCTCCGGGAGCAGACTAGCGTCCGGTGGACGCAGTGCCCAGTCTGCGACTAGATATAATAGGTAACAGACCCTCATCGCATTGTGTTGCGTCCCGAGTAGCCTAGGCTGGTACTCAAACAGACTCGCGTCAGGCTCCTACGTCTGGCGTATACCCAACGATCGCAGACGCTTGTAGGAGAACAGATGCATGCTTCCCCATTGCACCAGTATACTGCGACCAATCGCAGCGACCAATCGCGGGTAGGAGATCCCACCTTAAGTCTGCCGTCTCCGCGGGCCTTGAATGTGTGCGTACGCTCGCATAAGCTATGAAAAGCGTGTACGTATACGCGATGTAGTAAACAAACCGTTTCAACCAACTTACGTCCTGAAATCGGCAAGGAGGAAGTTTTCCATCCGTGCAGACGGGTCTGGTGCATTTGAACGCTAATAAGCACCGTACGTTGAAATAATAATGAATTTATGACTCGTGTACTGAGACAGACTCGAGAAATGACAGAATTGGACTTCAAGGATTCTCCGTCACCGGCGCTGATGGTATATTCGTGCCATGTAACATCAGAACTGGTGGAAGTCCAAGCTAGCCGATAAATGTAGGAAAGACATAGTTGCCGATACGTATTGAGAGACGAATCGCGCTGTTGCCGCATTTCCCTATTACTATTTTGTTGTCAGGGAGGCTTGAATGAATCACGGCAAAGCGGCTGGAGAACAGAGATAGGCAAAGCTAATATCTGGATCAACTCAAATAAAAAATTCTTTCTGTTTATCCGTTATTCGAAGCTTCGAATAACGCGCGTTATCTTTATTCCATACATCACGGATAAATGAATTTATTTGAAGTGAATTTATTCGACGGCGAAAGATAACTTTTTTATTTAAAGAACGTTTATTCGAACCGTTGAATAAGGTTTTTATCTTTAACCGCAGTTTATTCGGCTTTTATTCGAGGGCTTTGAAATTTCATATAACTTTCGCCAGCGTGTTTATCCGAACCGGCGCGATCTCTCTTCGTGCTGAGGACTTGGACAGTTCGGCGGTGGCTTCTGATCTCGGTTTGAGCCTCGGCTCGAAAGGCATACAGTATTGCTTGCAGTGGGTTATGCATTAATAAAATGTAAAACGTAACGTTTTCTGTAACAGATTGCTGAGATTTTCCAGATTAAAATGAGTTCAAACACGTTATAAATCGGGTTATTTCTAGAACTACACTAGATAATTAAAGATAAATGTCTAATATAATGTCTGATAACATTTCTAATCTAATACTGCTAAAAAATATATATATATAAATAAATTATGTTAAACGATTTTATTCAAAATGCACTAAAACTATATTAAAATGCACTAAAGACTAAAAAATAATTCTTTTCTGGTACTACCATTTTTTTCCAATTCGAACGTAACGAATCATTTCTCGATATAAATTGTGTATTTACTACGGAAATCGCGATGCCACTATCGTCCCGAAAGCAGCGGATTTTTATCGTTTTCATAAAGAACGCGAGTAGCTGATTCCAAGTCGTTTTGTGGTTATGGATTACATTTATTGATGATTGTGTCACGTCCCGGGTGGAGGTCTTTAGGGAACGATGACTATGCGGGGAGAAAGTCAGGCGAGAATGTGAAATCCTACACACAGGGGGTTGGTAGCTTTTAGGCGCGAATCTTGCATCCTTCACACAGAGGGTGGAAGGAGGTCTGGCGCGAATCTTAAATCCGTCACACTGAGGGTAGAAGGAGGTCAGGCGCGAATCTTGCATCCGTTACACTGAGGGTGGAAGGAGGTCAGGCGCGAAACTTAAATCCTTCACACTGAGGGTAGAAAGGAGTCAGGCGCGAATCTTTAATCCAGCACACTGTGGGTAGAAAGGAGTCAGGCGCGAATCTTTAATCCTTCACACTGAGGGTATTTGGAAGAAGGTCAGGCGCGAATCTTGCATCCAGCACACTGATCGACCAGGGAAGTTTAAAGGCGAATGGTATCCGGGGAACACCCGTTAGAGCAATTGTTTTGGTTTGGCCCCGTAATTGGATTTAACGTTGCATTCACATAAGAAGTTACACGCAATGTTTCCGCGATATCCGTCTAGGCATACGGCTGTACACGGCCCGTGCAAAAGAACGTTGGTAAACACTGCAAGCACTTACGCGTTCGCGAACCGAGATCAGCTGTTGCTGCAATTTGTTTTGGTTTTGGGGTCTTTGTACCCGAAGAATATACACAATAGTTCGAAGCGTGATTTAAGCAAAGAGGTTTATTAGCTTGAAACCCGAATATATGCACAGGTTATGTTTATAACAATATTAACATGAGAATGCGTTAGACATTAAGCATTTGCACACAACATTTATATAAATGTGTCAATATAAGAATATGAACATGAAACACATGGAAATAAGCCAATGAAATGATATCAAGCAATAAGCGAAATAATACAAAATATTATAATAAAGCAATAAGCGAAATAATACAAAATATCATGAAATGCAATGAGCGTTAAGAATACAAAATATTATGAAATGCAATAAGCGTTGATAATACAAATAATATGATGAGTAGAAAGAATAGTAATAAGACAAGATGATATGGACGATGGTGATATGCAGTGATATATAAAAATGGTAATTGTAATTGCTTACGAGGATCTACGATGGTGATGAACACTGAACTTAATAAAAATAAACTTCGTAATGTAATCTCGTCGAAAGATTTCTGTTGAAAGAGGACTTTTGCCTCGGTCCCCTCGTATTTATATGTTTGTCGCGGGGGTAAGCGTGGTGCAGGCCTTGACCTATTTAATGAATAAGTCGCAGTAGGACTTCCGGGGTTTTTACAAAGGTGCGTCTATTATTAGACGCATTTTCTGTCACGTACACCAAATATTCGTCGTAATTATACTTCCGGGGTTTTATGACTGTGGAATAATATGCTCAACCCATCGAATGGATTTTGGGAGTTTTAATAGGAAAAGGGGTAGAATGGCTTGGACTCGGTGAGTCGTAAAGAGGGGAGTGAGACGTGGTCTCGATTTAAGAGGTTTTGGGGCGAAGGACTTGTTTAAATTCAAGTATGAAGGAGGGATTGGTGCCTCGTAGGGCGAATAAGCGAAGGAGGTTTCGTACCGACCATCTTGAGATGGGGACCGCTAAGGTACATCGTCAAGGTGATCAGCGATTGGGGAAAAGGGGGTAAGAGTTGAATTTGAGGGACTTTGGTGGTGTGGTTTTGAGATTTATGACAGAGTTCTGAGAATAATACCGCGCGAAAAATAGTGGGACGTCACAATTGGGTAATTTTTTCACCCCTTCGGGGTTAATTTTTTTTTAAATATTGTATTGTCATCCAAACTACGCATGCCTACAAAGTTTCAAGATACCTCGATAGTTGGAAGTTGGTTAAATTTGAGTTGCCACATTTGAAGCATATGTACATTCATCAAACATACAAAAATACAAACAAACCGAGGATCGAAACTGAATAAAATCGTTTATAAATAATCTGATTTATACTGTATTTAAATTTATTTTCATCTGGAAAATGTCAGCAGTGTAGCATGCAAAAAAGGAAGCGTTGAGAAATGCTGACCATCGAGAAGTTTCGCGAACACGCTTGTAGGCCGCCCATGAGGAGAGACGTGCGGGCGCGGAACCGCGTCTCGCCAGGCTCGCGCTTGACGACGCATCTGTTGATTACTGCGGCCGCGGATAGCAACGATTAGGTATAAATTAGAGACCCGCAAAGGCATTTCCTTCTTCGCTGTTCCGAGAGAGAGGACGAGGTAAGACCAACGGCCGCTCGCGGACAGCTTAATACCTGGACGCCTATCGGTTGAGAGAGTACAGAGCAACTCATTAGAAAAGAGAGGAGAGTACGGAAGAATATGCCTGGACGCCAGTTCGATGTGGAGAGTTCGGCGACAATACCTGGACGCCAATCGAATGGGAGAGTACAGAGGAACTCCTGGACGCCTCGTTAAATAGAGAGGAGAGTACGGGAGAATATTCCTGGACGCCTGTTCGATGTGGAGAGTTCGGCGACAATACCTGGACGCCAATCGAACGGGAGAGTACAGAGTAACTCCTGGACGCCTCATTAGATTAAAGTCAAGTGCCGTCTGCACAATAGAATCTAATAGAATTGTATAAACTCAGCGAGACACAACGTCTGTTTTCCGAAATTGGTAGCCCCATCCTGTAATCCAAATCATGTTCTCCTACCTAATTCAAATAAACCTTATCTGCCCAGCAATTACTCCTTATCCTGTCAATCCGAAAGGCTACGGCAGTATATTACTGAAACGTTCATGCAGATACGATAGAAAATGTGAGACTTTTACATTCTATTAAAACAAACAAAATAAACAATCATTGAAAAATCATATCATTATATTTTTTCACAAGGAAACATAAATATTGCACAGAATGAGAGAAGATAATAAGAATTGCAAAGTTTAGAAGGGGTATTGATACGCAAATTAGTATTGTTTCATAAAATATTTCATAAATTATTGAAATAAACTATCAAATTAAAGAGACTATTCTTATCTGTCGTCGACTAAAAATAACCCTGAGTTACATAGTTTTATTTGAAAGGCCACGGATGAATCACTTTATTCAACGAGAATTCATCCGTCGGCTACAAATAATTTTTTTAATAGAAGGCCTTCATTCTTGTGGACCCACCGAAACTCGAGACGAGTGACATTGTATTGCTCACCCGTCTAACCTGTCGCCTGGAGTTGCTCGGCGATGTATGAACGATTATGCAGAAACAGAATTTCTTTATTTTTCATTGTATCAATATGAAAGTGAATCTGCCGATTAAATTGTCAGAACATAATTTAAATCGGACTACTTTGAGCGAAACGGGTTTTCAATTCTGCAAATAAATTTGATATGTAATATCGTTAATAATGATAGTTCAAATTGTGTCAGGTTTGGAATCTTTCCATCTTTCCTTCTTACACTCCTGAACCTCTCTATCTTTGATTATTGTTACGTTCAGCGAGGCTCTAACGCTAGACGCAGCTCTCGTGCTGTATTCCTTCAAGACTTCTCGATAGAAGGAGCTGTGGCAACAGCGCGGCAGAGACTGAGAAAACAGAACATGTGGCAACTATGCGTAAAAAATTCGTCTACCCAGAGTACCTGGAGATGTCATCTCTGTACAAGTTCTGTGGGGAACGGCCGTTCCCCCACTCCGAGAACTGTTCGGTGGTGGGGAGGCCGCGAGAGCCGACGTGCGTGGTCATGCTGGACGCAAGGCGCGCCACTTCGTTATTCGACTTCTCTGCGAACAGTCGCAGAAGATTGTACTCTCTGTTGAACCATGTGTCCATCCATTGTGTTTAACATTGTTAACAGTACAACCATGTGTGTGTCATACACGTCTAGCGCTTGTGCGTTTTCCTCGACGTTTGTCGAAGTGTGTTAGTCACGCCCGTGTTCGCCTTCGGCGACTCAGGCGTTGTCTTGTAAATATATATATATATATATATATATATATATATATATATATATATATATATATATCTTTACCCCACTAAATGTGTGATAGTTATTATCCAGCATATTCCTTACAATCGTGGTCGTAGGGCCACGATAGGGGATAAACTAGAACGCCTACCAAATACTGAACCATACAGTTCTTTTTATCGATCGCAGTAGTTTTATTAGGGTCCGTTTGTTTACTGGGGACGCTTCGATCGATTCAGACTATAACAAAAATGAGACGGCAGCCTTAACGCGCGTGACTACTACTGTTGGCCCCGCGCGTTTTGCCAAACTATTTCGCTTCTGTATTGAAAACAAAACGAGATTTACCACTTCTGTTGATGCCTTCCGAAGGAAAACTGTCTGATGCATCGCGTGGAATAGTCAGATTTTCTCCCAGCTCCTTAGTTTTGGAAACAAATTGAATGATATCTGCAAAAATTGGTGCATTTCGGGTGTCATTTTCCCTTTGATCGTTGTTTAAACATATTTATACGTTCATAATGCAATAATAACTTGTATCATTGTATTCGGAAGGGTTCATAGAATAATTCGACGCAACGAACAATCGAATAACTATTAACGTTTCGACACAAAAGATGTTCAAAGTTGAAAATTTGTAGTTTTTTTCAAATTCGATTTTCTCAAAAACTGAGGGTGATGGTGACAAACGGTTTGCGGATTCGTTTTTAGGGCACGAAAACCTATAAGAAACGGCCATTGAATGTTACAAGTCCAGATGGCGGTTGTACTGTGTAATTAATAAAAATATAACACTGTGAAGGAGTGAAGAAAAAATAAAAAAAATTTTATTGGTCGCAGTATACATATACAACTAACCCCACAGCCGCGGTTTGTTGACTTATTCGTCTCACTACTCTAAATACAATAAAAACTACAACCCAGACTTAATTAAAACGATTTTCAAAATTAAGCCTGTATACCTAATGAAAATTGTAAACTTTTGGTATGCAGCAAGTCAACAAAATACTAATGGTCTATTTATTAAAGTTAGAAATGTTAGAAATTAGAGAAACCATGTGCGCCGCATTGCCAATCTATATGTATTATATGTACAGTACTTTGTGTACAATTCATGGTGCGCGAAGCAGCTTATTCAGCGCCTTCGGCGCTGCACGTATTTAACATTGAAGTGTAATAACAACCACAATTAACACCTTTCGAAGAGAAATATGTATGCATTTTTAGCATTTCGTGGCCAAGCTTGTTTTTCTACTCGTAAATCATCGACGGATACCAACGTTGTGCCCTTACCCTTTATCATACTTGTGTAACGACCATCGGCAATACTTTTACCGTGGTGTAAAATCGCTGCCTTAAGTTTATAACAGTGATCGACCAATTGTATTTTAGTAGTAGGTATTGCTTTGATGTAGAAATATTCCACTTTCGTTGTTGTTCCACTACTATCGTGATCAAACAAATGTAATTTTGCAATAAGAATTTGTTTGGAAGCAGTTATATCGATTTTTTTCATTGTGTTTGAATTATCACAATTATTGCAAGGATCTTTCAGATTTTTCCATCCTGTGAAATTGTATTTTATTATATCTTGAAATTCAAATGATTTTTTTTAACATCTTGGGCAGTGCAAGATGTACCACACAATTTGTACCAATAGTAGTACTTATGTAATTACACTTTAATCATCTTAATACCGTTGTAATTTCTTGTTGTATTGCATTCTTAATAAGAATCTCATGATCACAAAGAGAGGTAATAAACTCAGCTGCATCATGTAGCTAATTGTTAGCGTATTTCTCTCGTAATTATGTTTGGATTTTGATCCGATTTATATTGGTCCATAAAGACTTTTATAATATGATCAGCTTTTTCAGTCGAAAAAAGTTTTCTCTTATGGATTAACAATATAACATGCATTGGATTGTGGCATTCGCAGACACACCATCTTCTGATGGGAGACCTCTTACGTAGTATTGAGTGGTATCCATGACGTGATCATTAGTATTCTGACATTCGGATACATAATCAGGTACTGCCCAAACAGCATCACGAACATTGCGAACGCGATTTTGTAGAAACTGAAATAGTCATAAGATCAGGTCTATATTTTTTCCGCAATCTATTGTACTCTATTATAGCCGATTCTTGTGCCTTTACGGAAGGTGGATTATAATTGATAAGATGCAGTCCTTGTAATGTGGTCACCCGAGAAAGAGGAAAGTAAATTTGTCCGCAAGTAAATATTGAATTACATGCTTCTATGACATCATTCTGCAAGCTTAGTCCTTGAATTTTGTGAATAGTTATACCATAGCTGAGGCAAATCGGAAATTGTTTTTTAATAATCTATCCATTACTTCAAATTTAACACTTACTCGTTCTATTATATGTTCTTGCCCCGTGGGTTATATAATTTTCAATTTTTCAACGTCGTTATCAATACCTCATGTAACTGAAACAAGTTTAGCAATTGTACCGTTGACAAGACCTAGTGTAACATCAATATTTCTTCTAATCATGATTTGCACTCCTGCTGTAACAATTACGACTCTTGCAAGTCCCGCCGTTCGGGAGCTATCATCGTCATTATTGTTTAGTACTGTTGACACCTTTCTTTTCAAGCACGGTGCAAAATTCGTTTTATCATGAGCAATCAAATCGTTTTCTTTGGATGGAAATCGACTCAGTATTGTAGCGTTCAAAACATCACACTGAACACATGCGGGAAGTAAACACACCGTATTAGGTCCCACATTAAGCATGTAATCACTTAATTCCTTTACCCGGTCATTACAATTTGTCGCTTTGAAATTTAATTTCCTCGATTTTAAAAACTTTGTATCCGAAGCGGTCACTATTCCGGTGCGAATTCTCGACAAGATCTCTTTGTAAATATTGTCACCCTGCTGTCGCATGTTTATTGTCAATTCATCATAGCTAAACAAGGCAGACCATAAATTATAAGAACCTAATCCTCCAACTTTTTTCTCTATACTCTTATTAATTGTATAAAAGCAGGTTCTTCGTGAACAGGAGAAAGTTGTAGTAAGTCACCAAATAGCAGAATTGGTTTTTTTCTGAACCAAGCATCATCGGAATCTGTAGTATCAAATATTTCTGTAAGTCGCAAATGTATGTACAGGAAAGTTACGTTAGTAACCATCGAAATTTCATCGATGATTACTAAAGCAACATTTTTTAGTTGATCTCGTACAATTTGAAGGGCTGCATCACTAAGTTGCCTATGTTCTACAGGTAATTGAAATAATCGGTGGATGGTAAGACCTTCGATATTAAAAGCTATCATTCCATTAGGAGCAGATATTGTGTCTTTTCCGATACTCTGCTTGATCCAGTGTCTGATAATTTTTATTAAAAAACTTTTCCCAGTGCCACCTTCTCTGCTCACATAAAGCCTGAGAATGTTATCGTTAGACGTCAAGGACTTAGTAACTTTATCAAATATCCGCTTCTGATCATGGTTCAATTCCGAAATCATTTCTTGAAGATCACCACAGTCAAAGAGTGACCCAAAAATGAGGCCTTTTTTAGCCTCTTTTTGGGCCCACTATTTTGGAACTGAATTTTGTGCCAAATGATAGCTTACGATAAGACATCAAATACATCAAATTTTCAAGTTGAGGTGACAATTAGTTTCTGAGATATGGGTGGTCAAAGAAGTGAAAATTCGTTAACGCTTCAGCTCATACGTTTCGATGTACGGACGTTTATGTCAGTCCAATAATTTAAATAATTATTTCCAGGGGTTTTGATGACTGCTAACCATGAATTTGAACTTAGATTTTCAAAATTCACAAATAAAAATAAAAATCAAGAAATATAAATGTCTATATAGTGGGTGTTTTTTTTAAATATGTCGACCGCCATTTTAAATCAGACATTGTGAATTTTGAAAATCTAAGTTCAAATTCGTTGTTAGCAGCCAGCAAAACCCCTGGAAATAATTGTTTACATTATCGGACTGACACAAAAGTCCGTACATCCAAGCGTATGGGCTGACGCGTTAATGAATTTTCACTTCTCTCACCTCCCATATCTCAGAAACTAATTGTCACCTCAACTTGAAAATTTGTTGTGTTTGATGTCTCATCATAAGCTATCATTTCGCACAAAATTCAGTTTCAAAATCGTGGGCCCAAAAAGAGACTATTTCTTGGGTCACTCCTTGTTTTCCGTGTCTTTAAAATCGGATATTCTTCCGAACGGTCCCAGTGGCCGATCGAGATGAGGTTTGGAGGGAGGAGTGGGGAGGGGGTGTGGAACCTAAATCCAAAATTGTAGCTTCGAGTATTTATTAGTTTCCAAAATATTAATAAAAAATTATTGTTATTTTTTTAAAAATTTTTTTGGACGTAGGTGCGGGCACCTCTACCTGGCGACCCTCCCATCCCCCCAAACTGTTTTACGAACTGCTGGACGCGTTCCCCTTATCTCCGCGTGCTCCTCAGGCGCCGGAAAGGCACTCGTGTTTAGCTGAAATTCAAAGTCAATTTTCTCGAAAACGAAGCGCGATATTAAAAAATTGTATTCTATATTTTCGTCTTATTTTGGCTTGTAGAATCACCCCCTAGAATATTGACTATCAGTAGAATAACACCCTATATAGTAGGATGGGTCGCATTCGCAAGTTGCTGATTCAAATCTCCAAACCCACATCGGTTCGCTACCATGCTTTATGCGCCCGCAAGCGGTCGCGCACCCCCCGCGCTAATCTAGCCCCAACCAATACTAATATCCAGAACAAGTTGGAAACTGAAATGCGTTATGTCGGATTAAGTCAACAGAAATAGTAAAAGTTTTTTTATTAATATCTTGGAAACTAATAAGTTCCCGAAACAACAATTTTAGATTTAGGGTCCGCACCCCCTCCCCACCCTTCCCCCCAAACCTCGTGTCGATCGGCCACTGCGGCCATTCGGAAATACAGCCTTAAAATCTATCATGTCACCATCAGTTTCAACGGGGACACACTCTAATGGATAATCGCCTTTATGATTTTCTTCTTGTTCTACAGTATTCAACACGTTCTTTTCAATTTCTTCCTTTATATGATCACGCGCTTCTTGAAAATCCGTTATTCGATCGTGATATTAAACTGCTTCTGTCAATTCTGATTCTAGCGAAAAAAGAGCTTCCGCATATGTATTAAATCCATTTTCAATTCGTCGGTGTTTCTCCAAGGTTGGAATAATAATAATAATGAGAAATAATAATTCTCAGGTTGGGTTTGAACATTGTACTTGCAATGATTGATAAGATAGCCTCTTCTCCTTTTTTTCAAAAACAAGGATGCACGGATTTCATAATATTCAATTTCTTCTGACGGTCTAATTTTAGTAACGTCATACCACATAGCAAATTCGTACAGATGCATAGATTCTAATTCCTTAGGTCAGTTAGGATAGTGATCATCTATGAGGAATGGACAAAATATGTCTGTGGATTCACCCTCCAGCTCCTCAATCTCTTTGCGAGTTTTCAATTTCCTACTTCCAGGAAATCTAACCATCTAATAGTAGTATTGGAGTCAGTGCCATGCAATGATAATGCTAAAAGAGTATCAGCGTATTCAGGCGCTCCACATTCTCTATGATTTAGCATGCGCATTCCAAGGTTGCACCACAGACCAGGTATAGAATAGACCTTTCACTCTATTGTCTTCTGTGTCACTCGATTTTGGGGCTATAGAATCCCATTACTATTTCCGTGTCACATCCAACGTTAACGGCTAAGCATGAAATAAGAGTGCAACGCTATAAACGGTAGGAATGAAAATTATAATAGCGGTGAGAATTTAGATACAGGGTGTCCCGATGTCAAATTAATACAGCATTTTTAAAAGGCAAATCAAAATTTCTTCATTTGTTTATCAATCAGCAACTCTACAGACCCATACAACGGAGAAGCATTGTAGCTCTCTCTCTCTCTCTCTCTCTCTCTCTGCTATCTTATAATTCCCTAATAAATTATTTGCGGACATGGGTTTATATTAACTTTTTCAACTTTTCAATTTTTTTCACCTGTATACCCGGGATACTCTGGGTACAGAGATACACTTTCATTTATCATTTTGAACACTTCCTATAATAACTAATTAAAAAATGATTAATAGATTATGGTAATCTTATGATGTGAAGCAGCAGAGTAGTGGTGGACCCATGCCTACATATACGTGTAACTCTACACAATCAAGTCGTTACGAAATCTTTAACAAATTTTTCCTGACCAAAGGGTTCCTTTACGTCATATGACTTCTTTCAAACTTGTCGAAAAGCTACTGTCGTTTGCAAAAATTTTGCCGGCAGAAACTTCGTTGTCCGATCGACTGTATCCTCATAGGCCCACGTGCTCTAACACAGTGGTAGATGTAAGGGACACGTATTGTCGCTATTGACCGACGCGTCACGTTAACGAATCGTTCAGCAGCACTGCGTGACGAAGAGAGCGAGCGGGGGAATTGGGGAGTTCCGCGGCAGAGAGTGGGGCGGCGCGAGTGAGGTAGCCCCCTTGCCCCGCTCAGGACGCCAACATTTTTGCAAACCACAGTACCTCTTCACCAATTTCAATGACCTTCACATATGTTAACAATGTCGTCTTATTGAACAACATTTCCGTTTAAACTTTTTGACGATCGGCCTCAGTTTCGGAGATATTAATAAAAAACTTTCGGCATGATATATTGAAAGCTACCTCCACCAGATTTCATTGACCTTAACATATGTTATCAAAAACATATGAAAAACTTTCAGCATAATATATTGAAATATGCTTCATATTCGACCGTATTAGTATTGGTTGGGGCTAGATTAAGGCAGGGCGCATAAAGCATGGTAACGAACTGATGTATGTGTTAAACTCGGTAATTCTAGTGTTAAGTAAAGTTTTTGCGAATATTTCGTAAACCAAAGCCGACCGCCAAAAAGTTTAAAGGGAAATGTTGTTCAGAATGATAACTTTGACAACATATCGACGCGCGTTACGAAAAGTAGCATATTTCATTCTTTTTTACATGCAGTTGTCCGTAAGAAAAAATTATAATAAAAAAAATTGCAAAAACAAGCTCTTATTAAAATGTACTAAAAAAGAAAAAAAATAATTTTGATACCGGCCTAAATGACTGCCTTAGAAGAGTTCACTCATATGGCCAATAATAAAAGCGTGGGGCGTAAATACTTATTACTTTATGTACTTACGTGTTTTACGTCTAATTCCTCAGTTCAAAGTCTGTCTTGAGATATAACTACATTAAAAGTCAAGACAAAATTATGCCGTTCAGCAATTAGTTTTTGCATAACTTTTAACATTCAATATTTACGTCCCACGCTTTTATTGTTGGCAATATAAGTGAATTCATCTAAGGTAGTCATTCCGGCCGATATCAAAATAATTTTTTTTTTTTTAGTACATTTTAATAAAAGTTTGTTTTAAAAATTTTTTTAAGTAGGTAAGCTATGAGAGTTCTGGCTCAAGTGGTGGCGAGGGGGTGAGGCGGGGCGGGGGGGGGTACCGCCGCGCTCTTCCGCGACATGGGCGAGGGGGTGAGACGGGGAGGGGGGTACCGAGTTCGTAGACGAGGGGGATGACGTCACAGGGGAGGGGAATTTTCAAAATTTTCAAAATGGCGTCGCGCGCGCAGGTCGAGTTCGTGGGCGAGGGGGCTGACGTCACAGGGGAGGGGGGTGGATTTTCAAAATTTCAAAATGGCGTCGCGCGCATTTCGTATTGGCGCCACCTATTGGATGTTTAAGGTACTTTGGGCCCGCGTCGGTATTTGGGCCCGTCTTGGTAAATTTTCCAGGTTTTTTTCATACATCTCGTGTTGGCGTCACCTGTTGGATGTTTAAGGTATATTTGGGCACGCGTCGCTGCCGCGCAATCTCCGTACGCGTGCGGGGATCGGTGCGCAGGCGCGACCGCGACCGATTCGTGGAAATTCAAATCGCGTCTTCGATGATGATGATTTCTGAGAAAGAGGGCGAACCAGGATTTCTGAGAAAAGATAAGGCGATCATGGCGCGCGACAGGATTGAACGCGTTTTTTATGCCTACGTGCACGCGCTTCGTACCGTGTGTTTATATTTGAATCGTGGGACCGATGCAGCCCACGTGCAATGATGTAAACATATAGTGATAATTATTGTAAATCAATCATCGCCATAGCCCATGGAATAAA
This sequence comes from Andrena hattorfiana, assembly GCA_944738655.2. Classification (NCBI taxonomy): domain Eukaryota; kingdom Metazoa; phylum Arthropoda; class Insecta; order Hymenoptera; family Andrenidae; genus Andrena; species Andrena hattorfiana. Next base: position 23,385,396 of record OX122890.1, read on the forward strand.
CATTGCACCGCGCCATGCCGTGTGTTTATATCTGAGCAGGATTGAACGCGTTTTTGGTGCCTACGTGCACGCGCTTCGTGCCGTATGTTTATGTTTGAATCGTGGGACCGATGCATCGCAAGTGCAATGATGTATACATATAGCGATAATTATTGTAAATCAATCATCGCGATAGCCCATGGAATAAACACGACATTGCATTCGATGATGATTTCTGATAAAGAGGGTGGTACAACGTTTCTGAGAAATTATGGAGCGAACCGCGCCATGGCGTGTGTTTATATCTGAGCAGGATTGAATCCGTTTTTGCGCTTACGTGCACTAGATTTTCATGATTTTAGTAATCTATTTAACTTAGTTATCCCACTCGACAACGTTATCGTTGAATATCGCATCGTCGATGTCGTTCGTAAAGAATGTATTATTGGTGATTTCTGTAAATATTGTCGCGGTAGCCCATGGAGTAAGCACGACACTGCATCGCGTGATGCAATATACTTCCACACATTTACATGTACGTGTGCGGAATCAGTATAAAATGACGTGGGTCATTCATGCGGACTTCATTACACCACGTACGCTCGAGTGCTAACAAGTATCGCTCACGGAGTTTACGGTTAGATACCGTCGCGAGCAGACGTGTTTGCTCTCTGTGTTTACAAACGATTCGACTAGTATTATTCGCACACTATTAATAGTTGGTGACAAGCTACAAGGAATCGCAGTTTTTAAAATATCCGAATTGCATTGCAATTCGTGCTCTGCGCTATCTCCGACCCTAGAATAATGGCTTCTGACAACAGGGGTCATTTTTCTCAGGAAAACCACAGCTCTGGTCAAGCCTCAATGAGTAAAACCTACGCGAATGCCACAGCGAACAGCTCGTTGCCGAAGAAAGACCAAGCCATAGTACTGAATTCACTCGAAGGCATTTCCAGCGATGAGTACATAGACGGCCTGGAAAAATTAATTGATCCAAGTAACATAATGTTCATTTAAAAAATCTCTGGCTGCAGGGAATGCGTTTTTTTCTTCAGCAAATCCGTAGTTGAAAAATTACGTAATAAATCAATTCAAGTAAGAAACCACTCGCTGAGCATTAGACCGCTAATGGAGAAGAACAAAAGAGTGGTTATCTCAAATGTTTGTCCTATCATACCCCATGAATTTCTAATTGACTTACTAAAAAGTAAGGGGATAACTCCAGCCTCCCAAATGAGCTACCTTAGGGCAGGTTTAAACAAACCTGGTCGCTCACACATTCTGTCATTTCGTCGACAAATATATGTTAAAGAAGAAGATGTACACCTTATTCCAGAATCTTTTCAAATAAGTTACGAAGACACGACATACTCGATTTACTTTAGTACCGATTCAACATGCTGCTTAATTTGTAAACAAATGGGACACATAACGAAGGCATGTTCCAACTACACTGAAGAAAGAGCCGCAGTCAATGCTCCACGCACGAATATTGTTGACACAGTCGTCACTAACACTAACACTCCAGCACCTCACTTTACACTATTACAAGGGGCTAACCAAAACATGGGTATAAAAAGATGCTTTCCAGCGTCTACATCATCTGAAAACCCTTCAATCAGCCAATCGCTTGAGAAGGATTTAAAAATTCGTTTCCAGAAGATAATACATTGTTCAGCACACTGACTAATACAAACTCAGAATTTAGGAAAGCTAAGGCTAAAAAAACAGAAAAACCAAGATAATTCTAATCACAGTGAACGTCTCATTAAAGAAAAAGCTAAGGTTGCAGAAAAAACCCTATCACCAGCAAGGCAAATAATCGAGAAGTTCCCTTCACCTCTTGTTCTGAACTACAATCAATTTAAGTCGTTTCTAATAAAATCTTGGGGCCAAGCTAAAGTGTTGGAAATTGCTCAAGAGTACACAAAAGATATTGAAGGTTTAACCATAATGATCGATTTAGTGTATCCATACTTAGAAGCTCGAAGATTAAAATCCAGGTGTTCAAGAATAAAGAAAAAACTTCTGTCGGAGGGTGTAGGCGAATCAGAAATGGACTCGTATCAGTCACAGGAGTTTGACTTGTCATGCCTATTACTACAAAATTAACAATATTTAACCTATATATCCTCCCAAATGGCTACGCTTCTTCAAAAAGACTTAAAAATACTATATTGGAATCCAAGAAGTATCCTTACGAAGAAAGAAGAACTTCCCAAGCTTCTTATTGATATTTAAATTTTTGCGTGCGTCGAGTCCTGGCTCGCAGAACAAGCCTTTCATTGCAGCGGATTCAAAACTTTCAGAAAAGATCGTTCATACGCTATAGGAGGTCCTTATATTAATACGCAACAACTTGGCATTTGTAGAAATTGCCAATATTAAGTGCCCTGTTGACAGGGTAGAACTAGCAGGTTGTTTGAGCGTCTGACCGTTGGCCACGTGAGTTTATACCGGTTTTAGATTAGGCGCAGAAAGTAAAGCACAGTGTTTATGAGAAATGTACCGAGTCAATTTTATTTAGACACTCGCGGAGTGAGTCACACGATACAATTAAAACGTGAGCGGTGAGAGGAAGCACGTTGTGCAGCAATTGATATTTGTAATCTCGTTGAGATTTGTCGCGCAACAAAGACCACGCGGCCGCGCACCGACCACGATCGACAATCGGTGGAAACGCGATGTTTGAGCATGAGAAAGCTGAGTGGTGAGTCAATTAATTTGATGAGCACTACAGAGAACAATTACGGTGAGAAATTCACGAGTTACATGAGATACGATGCCAAAAAGGAAAAACGCTTCTTCACTTGTACGCTACGTGAACGAAAGTCAATTCAAAATATGGCTGATCGATTTCCGTTAGCCGTCTTCTCCAGCTTTCCAGCGGATCGACCGACGTGGGGAAATTTCATTGGATGAGCGTTTTGTCGCTGACGTATGATTGGCCGATCGAGTGTGGATCGGTCGTGCCGTTCCGCAGTCCATGAGGTGCTGCGGTGAGTTGGGGTGTGGCGGAGATGTGTACTACTCGAATCTCAAACATGCTCCCGGCCTCAACAGCTGGAAGAAGATGTTGATGATGAATCTGTAACATTCAAAATGGCCAGTTTGGCAATTGGCCGGATTAAGGTGGTAGTGGCGGTCTTGAGCGTCACCACCCTGGTCAATTCATCCTTCCCTGGGTGAAGAGTGAGAACCCGAGCAAGTGGCCACTTGCTAGGGGGAAAGCGCTCATCGGTGATGAGCACTAGGGAGCCGACCTTGATGGCGTTGGATGGATGATGCCACTTCGAGATTGATAACTGCCGTTGCAAATAATGGGCTGACCATTGAGTCCAGAATTGTTGAGTCCTTTGTTGCATGAGTTGCCACCGCGCTGATGGTGAGATGGATGAGTGCTCCACAGAAGGTTCCGGTAGAGCTGAGAGCGGGTGGCCAATGAGGAAGTGAGCAGGAGTGAGCGTTGCGACATCTTCAGGATCGTCGCTGAGGGGCTCAAGAGGTCGTGAATTCAGCATAGCCTCAATCTGAGTGAGAAGTGTACTGAACTCTTCGTAGGTGAGTGCTGTCTCACCCACGGTTCGCCGAAGATGGTGTTTGGTGGACTTCACCACAGCCTCCCATTTGCCTCCCATGTGTGGTGCGGCTGGGGGGTTGAAACAGCAGCGAGTGTTGTCGTTGACCAACAGCTGAGCGAGAGATTGGTGATCTTGAGAGCCCTGAGTGAACATCCTCTTGAGCGTGGCATCGGCTCCGATGAAGTTGGTGCCACAATCTGAGTAGAGTGAGTGAGGGATTCCTCTCCGTGAGATGAAACGCCTGTACGTTGCGATGAAACCTTCTGTGGAGTAGTCGGTGACTAGCTCGAGATGAACAGCTGAGGTGGGGACAGACGAACACACAGATCCATCCCTTTTGAGTCTTGGCGCCTCGCCCTTTCCACGTCCTTAAGGCGATGGGACCAGCATAGTCCAGTCCAGTGTTGGTGAATGGGCGTGTGGGTGTGACTCGTGAATGAGGTAGTTGGACCATCAGTTGATGGGCACGGATCCCCCTTTGCCGAGCACACACGACACACCGCAGAATGTGAGATTTCACTGGAGCACGACCACCGATGATCCAGTAGGTCTGTCTGATTTGAGCGAGCGTGAGCTGAGTTCCTCCATGGAGAGTTTGTCGATGAGCTTGATCTATAATCAGATCTGACAGACGTGAGAGACGAGGCAAAATTGCAGGATGCTTACTTCCATATGCAATGTGAGCGTTGTTGAGTCGGCCCCCGACCCGAATCACTCCTTCCTGGTCAATAAAGGCTGTGAGACGATTGAATGTGTGAGAGGCTGGCAACGTAGTGCCGGAGCTGAGAGCCTTTATTTCGTGTGTGAAGTAAAGGGACTGCGTCGCTTTGATCCAGAAGATCCTGGCCCTCTTCAGATCCTCGGGCGACTGTGAGATTATTGGCAAGGAAATAGTTGACCTCCTCAAACGTGATAAAATTCTGAAACAAACTGAAGTGATACGAAAGAGTTTGTTGAGAGATGAATATTTGTAAATGAGGTCCCAGTGATATTCGAATTTTCGAATGTTGAGAAGATTTGAAATTCCAGGACGAGCTTCCAGCATGCTTGGACTGTCCTTCAATGTAGGTTGAGAGGGCCATGAATCACTGGGTTGAGTGAGCCAAGATGGTCCCGTCCACCAAAGCTCATGGTGTTCAAGCTAATGTGTTGTTAAGCCTCGAGAGGCACAATCAGCTGGATCCGCTGTTCCAGGAACGTGTCTCCAATGTGGGGTGAGCTCTTGAATTTGGGAGACACGATTCCGCACATAATCCTTCCAGCGTGATGTATGAGATTTGATCCATGATAATGATATTTGAGAATCCGTCCACAGATGAATTGTAGAAATGTTGAGCTGAAGAGTAGCTTGAACATACTTCGTGAGCTTTGCAAGCATTAAAGCTGCAGTGAGTTCGAGCCTCGGGATTGTGAGCTTCTTGAGTGGTGCTACCTTGGTCTTGGAGCATACGAGTGTCGACACTTTGTGAGCTGTGGACGGTGAGGTCACGATAATGTAAATTACCGCTGCCATGGCGAGCTGAGATGCATCAGAGAATCCATGTAATTCCACTGTCGAATTGGAGAAGGTGTTGAACCACCTTGGTATCGAGAGTCTGGCCAGACTGGTTAGATCTTCTCTGATGGTGAGCCAGTGAGCAGTGACTTGGGAAGGCAGTGGGTCATCCCAGTTGAGTTTGTGCAGCCACAATTCCTGCAAAAGCGCTTTTGCCCGAATGATGACTGGAGCTAAGAAGTCAATTGGATCAAATATCTTTGCTACTTCAGAGAGAATGAGACGTTTTGTGAGTCTTGAATTGCTGATTGGCTTTGTTGAAAATGAGAAGTCATCGTTGAGGGAATTCCATAGTAATCCGAGAATTTTGGTATTGCAGTCGTCAAGTGCTATGTACGAGTTGCTAGCTCGCACTTCATGAGAAATTGATTCAAGCAATGGAGGGTAGGTTGATTGCCACTTGGCAAGTGGAAACCCCCCCGCCTTGCACAGATCATTTAATTGTTGAGCAATTGTGATGAGTGTCCCACCTGTATCGGCGCCACCAAATATATCGTCGACGTATCTGGCATGAGTGATTGATGGTACTGCCAGGGGAAAACGATGTCCTTCGTCTTCGACCAACTGCAGTAGTGCTCTGACAGCGAGGAACGGCGCAGCCTTGGTTCCATACGTGGCCATGGTGAGTTTGTAGGGCACCTCCTTTGAATCCTCATCAATCCACAGTATCCTCTGGAGGTCCAGGTCGTCTTCGTGAACCTTGATTTGTCTGTACATTTTTGTCACGACCGTGGCAAAGATGTACTTGTGCTGGCGAATCCACAGTAACACATCCGTAATGTTGAGTAGCAGATTCGCTCCTGTGTGCATGAGATCGTTGATCGAGTGCCCCGTTGATGTTGGGCTTAACCCATTGAAGACGACCCTCAACTTCGTAGTCTGGCTGTCGAGCTTGAGCACTCCATGATGTGGGAGATAGAAAACAGAATGAGTGTTAGGTGAGATTGAGGGAGCTCTTACCATATGATGGAGTTCCTCATATTCCTTCATGAACCCTTGGTAGAGGTTGCGATATTCAGTATCTCTGTTGAGCTTGTTGAGTGTTCGCTTCAGACAGGCATGGGCTGTCTGGTAGGAATTGCCCAATAGACTTCGCGATGACTTGAGAAGGATGCGTACGATGTACCTTCCTGTTGAATCACGAGTGTGTGTCGCTCGAAAGTGATCCTCACATTCTTGTTCTTCAGGGGTGAGCTTTGAGGGCGCATCTGTCGGGAGCTCTTCTTGAATCCAGAATTTTGCCAATAGATCTTGTATTGTTTTGTCGCTGTGCTGCATTACTGCAGCTGTGTGCGACGAGCTGACTTGAGACTGAGGTGTTCTAACTGGCCCGAGAATGAGCCACCCGAAGATTAAAAACTGGGCAATTAGCATTGAGGGATCACCTCTGACGAGGTTAGGCCTTATGATCTTTCCGTATGAGTCTGCGCCAATGATTATGTCAATGGGCCTGGGTTTTAGAAAATCTGGATCAGCTAACCTTAACCCTGTGAGATGTGGCCATTCTTGACGTGGCGCTTCAACGGATGGTAGACTGGATGTGAGAGTTCGCAGAACATGAGCTTGAGTGAAGACCGTGGAGGAGTCGTAGCTTGATCGTAGAGTGATTGACACGACGCCTCGAGTGTGAGTAGTTTTATTGCCTCCAATGCCAATAATTGAGATGGATGAGTGGGTTCTTTGAAGGTTAAGTTGAGTGATGAGCTCCTCCTTGATGAAGGTGAGCTCTGAGCCTGAGTCGATGGGTAGCCTGACTGGCAGCGAGGCCACCGGTGAGATGAGCTCTGCGTTAGCTGTTGCTAACAGGGTGAGCGTTAGCGAGGTTGCGTGGCAACCAGTAGCTGGGTGAGACAGAAATGAGTGAGTTCGACCTGTTGTGCGTGAGCTTAGAGATTTGGGTGAGTGTGAGTTGACGACTGCACCAACACTTCAGAAGTCTGCGTCATATTCTGTTTCCTTCCCTTTAGTTGGAGGGGTTGGTTGAGCTGAGCTCGCTTCGGTCGTTGACCTAGGCGAAGGTTGAGACAAGCTTTGAGTAGATGACGCCTTTGGAGGATGCAACATCGAGTGGTGCTTCGCCCCACACCTTGCACCTGTGAGCCGACTTGCACACCTCTGTGTTGTGCCGCCCACAGCAATTTCTACACAACTTGTGGGTGACGATGAATTGGCGACGATCACTCACTGACTTTTCACGAAACCGAGGGCATGTCACAATGAAGTGATTTTCGCTGCAAAAGTCGCAAGGATATGTTGATGACGGAGCCTTGGTTGACGTCTGAGCAGACGTTTGTTTCGCCTGCGTCGCAGGGTGAGCAGTCGCCTTGCGCAGAGATGAGCGAGCTGTGGAGGGTGAAGGGGCCGATGGCTTCTTCGTTGGAGCCTCCATCTGCTCCAAAGCTCCACCTTTGGTCTCCACAAAGGCCAGAAGATCCTGATACCGAGGGCATTCAGGTGAGTTTGCGAGAGATGTCTCCCAGGCCTCTCGAGTGACCTTATCGAGGCTATTGGTGAGCACATGTACCAACAAACAGTTGTGCATATCCTTGTCTGCACCTAAAGCAACCAACGTCTCGTTAACCTCGTTGACCGTGGCAGCCAAGTCGTTGAGAGCAGGCGCGGACCGTGTTGAGATAGGTGAGATCGTGAGCAGCTTGTCAAGTTGCTCCTTGATGAGTAACCGCTTGTTGGACAAGCGCTTTTCCAAGTAATCCCAACAGGCTTGAAACGATGAGCCTCGTAGAGGGAATGCATTGATCCGCCTTGACGGCTCACCTGTCAGGCTCGCTCTCAGATAGCACAGGCGGTCAATCTCCATGAGCCTTGTATCCTTGATAATGAGAGAGGTGAATGCGGGCCACTCAACGTACTTGCCTCCAAATTTGGGAATGGCCAGCTCAGGGATCTTGGCCGCTCTGCTAGCCATCTCTCCTGAGGTTGAGGCTGTTGAGTTGGAGTGAGCTGATCCTACTCGATGAGTGGAGAGACGCCGTAGAGCCCGTCTGAGGTCTGCCACGAGTTTCGCTTCTCGCGACATGAGGCCTGACGTGAAGTATTCACTGTTGAGGCACTTCACTGGCCAAAACTCCTCCAAGTGGGCGTGCTCGGTCAAAAAAGCCTTGTGTAATTCCTCGACGCTGTCGAGTAATGCCTGCATCTCTTCGGGGGATGTCGAATCGGCATCCCCCGGGATGTCAGCCTGCAACGCTTGAAGAGTTTCGAAGCGACAAACCTGCGACTGAGGCTTTATGATGAGCGGCGCCGGTATTGTCGTCGGAGATGTGGACCTCGTCCTGCCGGCACGTTGAGTGGACGGCTCCGTTGGAACATGGAGTGATGCATTTGAGGTGTGCGTTCCTGGCCGAGTCGGCGAGGTAGACCTCATCTCTGAGTCAGACTTGGAGGTGTTAATCTCTTCGTCAGCCATAGTGAGCACTGAGAATGAGAACCTTGAGGAAACGACACTGCACTGACCTTGCACTATCCGGCTCGAAGGACCAAAATAAATGTTTGAGCGTCTGACCGTTGGCCACGTGAGTTTATACCGGTTTTAGGTTAGGCGCAGAAAGTAAAGCACAGTGTTTATGAGAAATGTACAGAGTCAATTTTATTTAGACACTCGCGGAGTGAGTCACACGATACAATTAAAACGTGAGCGGTGAGAGGAAGCACGTTGTGCAGAAATTGATATTTGTAATCTCGTTGAGATTTGTCGCGCAACAAAGACCACGCGGCCGCGCACCGACCACGATCCACAATCGGTGAAAACGCGATGTTTAAGCATGAGAAAGCTGAGTGGTGAGTCAATTAATTTGATGAGCACTACAGAGAACAATTACGGTGAGAAATTCACGAGTTACATGAGATACGATGCCAAAAAGGAAAAACGCGTCTTCCCTTGTACGCTACGTGAACGAAAGTCAATTCAAAATATGGCTGATCCATTTCCGTTAGCCGTCTTCTCCAGCTTTCCAGCGGATCGACCGACGTGGGGAAATTTCATTGGATGAGCGTTTTGTCGCTGACGTATGATTGGCCGATCGAGTGTGGATCGGTCGTGCCGTTCCGCAGTCCAGGAGGTGTTGCGGTGAGTTGGGGTGTGGCGGAGATCGGTACTACTCGAATCTCAAACACAGGTATAAAAATTACTAACGTGCAGCCTACTATCGATCTTACAGTTTGTTACAGAGCTCCAGGTCCATCACTCTTACAAAAGCAATGGGATCAAATATTTGATAACATAGCCACCAAAAATCACACTTCCTTTATGGGCGATTTCAACGCCCACCACGTAAACTGGAACTGTAGGAGAAACTACGAAAATGGGGAGAGACTTCTCAACAGTTACAATAAATCTAATTTGTTTCTTCATAACTGCAAATTCACACAACAACACAACATCTAACCTAGATTTGATATTTTCGTCCATAAATGTAGCTGAGAAAATCTATGTTAAAGTGAATGATGAGACCTGCGGCTCTGACCACTTTCCAATATTTATAAATGTTCACATATGTAAATTTATATACCGTAAAAAATCTTTAAAGTTGAAATCGCAACGCACTATTTGGATAGAAGTGCATAAGAATTTAAATGACAATTATTTCAAATTCATGCTCCTGGGATTTGAACAACTAAATGCTGGTGAGAAATTTAATCAGGTTTATAAAATTCCTTACTTTCGAAAGATTAATATACACAGATGCATTGGGCAATGAAGCTAGGATGGTACATAAAGATGTTCCCCAAGGTGGCGTTCTGAGTCCTCTACTATTCAATATCTATGTTTCCGAAGTTGCTAAAAATCTACCCAAGAGTGTTATTGTTTGACAATTTGTAGATGACATTGTATTATATTGCAAGAGGTCTCCAATCAATTCATGTAAAAAATTATTAGAAAAATCAATCTCTTTAATCTACGGCAACTTAAGGAATTTAAGATTAGAATTATCTCCACATAAAACAGTATTCCTTCACTTTAACAACCGTAATATACAACCCGAAGGAACAAGAATCGAGATTAATAATACAACAATTAAATCCAGTGAGTCAGTGCGCTTCTTAGGCATCATATTCGATTATAAGATGTCTTTTAATAATTAAATTGAACAATTACAATAAAAAGTGCTCTAGAGCACTGAACATTGGAAAATTTTTTTCCGAGGCACTTGGTGGGGAGCACATCCAGAAACCTTAACAATACTCTATAAGAGCCTCGTTTGCTCAATTATCGACTACGGGTGCTTTATTTACTTCCCCACTCAAGTTAAACTAATCGGGAAACTCGAAAAAATCCAATCGCCGCTATAAGACTGGCCCTGGGATATAGACTTAGCACACCCACTAACATCCTGTTATCGGAATACAAACTACAACTCATACAAGAGCGTTCAAGATTTTTATGTAATAGCTATCTGGGCAAAATTCATTCTAACAAAGATCTATTAATACAAAAACTGTTACACGTTTCCAAAATATGATAAGTAACCACAGCAGAAAACGTAAATTTAGTAATCGATTACTGCGACAATGTATAGAGAACACATACAATATCAATGATTTCATCTATTCTTCCTCCCGATATGATATTTACAATTATAATTATCACGCCCTAACAAATCACCTTGATATCAACACCTCATACGGTCGAGACGTAGTAATTGCCAAAGATCCCAACTCCTTAATAGAGCGACTGGCAAGGCTGGAGGGAGCTCACACCATATTTACAGATGGCAGTAAATCTAAAGGCGCGATCTCCGTTGGGAGTGGTTGCTGGTGTAACGACTTAGACATACTTATGGAAAGAAGTATAGACAAGAACGCGCCAATCTTCACAGCTGAATGTATCGCACTAAACGATGCTGTTGATATTGCCCTAAGCAAACCTGATCGAAACTTCATTATTTTCACTGATTCTCTAAGCTCATTAAAATCCTTAAAACACGCTAACTTTGGCGTAAGGGCCAATCCCTACCTTCTCAAGATAAGACAGAAAGCTTACGACTTCTTTAAAATAAACCCATACGCTAACAAAATCCAATTTTACAGGATATTGGCCCACACAGTGATACAGGGTAATGAGACAGTGGATGGTCTGGTTAAAAACGCCACAAATAACCCCCCAACGAGCTCTCCCAAGATCCCTTTCACTGACTTTAGGGAAATGTATAAATTAATGGCTACCAACAACATTAATGACATCATAGCCAAAGAGAGCTCGATCAAGGGCGTTAATTATTTCGAGCACTTCCACGTTGAAAGTAAAAAGCCATGGTTTGCCGGTAAAAACCTGCCTCGCGAGATTGTCGTCACAATCAATATATGCAGATCCGGACATTATAATCTCCCCTCTTCACTCGCCAAATTAGGACTGGCAAACGATCCAAGTTGTGCGTGCGGCTGGGAGAATCAGGACATTGACCACGTGTTGTGGCAATGTCCTTTACTTGACCAACAAAGGATCAAACTTATTAATGGACTACGAACGCGAGTCTTTGCTCCCCAACTTTCATGCAATGTAATACTTTTCAAGCCCACAGCGGCAATATGCAAACTACTCTACATGTATCTAAACGAATGTAACATGACGATTTAAAAGATCACTGTATTATAAATAAGGGTGTAAAAGAGCTCGTAATGGGTATGGTGTGTCTGGCAGAATAATCTCCTTGCGGAAATTGAAACTGCGTAATAAAAAAAAAGTATCGCTCGCGTCATTTTTTTTCCGCCGATGAGAATCATATGTAGTGAATATCAAAATGTACAAACGCAGCTTAAACGATTCATCCTGCGTATCCAACAACGATGGTGGGTTTCCAAATAAACGCCAACCACAACAACATTATCAACAGTTCAATATGAGGATATTCAACAATGGGATAGTTTTAATAACGCGATCGTGTGTCACGTGTGCGGGCAACCTTTCGTCGAAACGGACAAAAAAGTGCGCGACCATTGCCACTCGACGGGCGAGTACCGAGGCGCGGCCCACGTATCGTGTAACCTCCAGTTTCAACGATCGTACACGATACCGGTAGTGTTCCACAATTTATCAGGCTACGACGCGCATTTCATGATTAAGGAGTTGGCGTCCGCGTTCGAGGGACAGATCGACCTGCTGCCGGTGACGAAGGAGCGGTACATATCGTTCACCAAACTCGTCAAGGGAATCGACACCGAGAACAATGATTGGAAGCGGAGGTTGAAATTTCGATTCATCGATTCGCTGAAGTTTTTGGCCGCGAGTCTGGAGAAACTCGCTTCGGACCTTGGAAAAGAACGACTCGCGATTCTACGGCGCCAGTTTCAATTGCTGTCGGACGATCAGTTCGATCTCCTGACTAGGAAGTGCGTCTTCCCGTACGACTATGTATCGTCGTACTCTAAACTGAACGATACGCGTTTACCATCCCACGAAGCGTTTTATAACCAGCTGAACGATCGCGCCGCGTCGGAGCCTGATTACGCGCACGCCGCGAACGTGTGGAACTCTTTTCGCGTACAGACATTGGGCGAGTACAGTGATTTGTATTTGAAAACAGATGTGTTATTACTCGCCGACGTGTTCGAAAGTTTCCGCACAGACTGTATCGCGAGTAACGATCTGGATCCCGCGCATTATTGCACGCTACCAAGTTTCACGTGGGACGCGATGCTCAAGTACACCGGCGTACGATTAGAGCTTCTGACGGACGTGGGCATGTTACTGTTCGTGGAGCGTGGCATACGCGGCGGTCTGAGCCAGTGCTCGCACAGGTACGCGCGTGCCAACAACAAGCACCTGCCTGCGGGGATGTGCGATAAGTCGAAGGCGTCGACATATCTGATGTACTTCGACGTCAACAACTTGTACGGCTGGGCAATGTCGCAGGCTATGCCACACAGAGGGTTTCAATGGTTGGACGATGCGACAGTGGCCGCGCTCGACGTGTCATCTTTGCCCGACGATGATGGACCCGAGGGATACCTGTTGGAGGTGGACATTGAATATCCCAAGGAGATTCGCGACGCGCACGCGGACCTTCCATTCTGCCCGGTGCGCGAGCACGCGCCACACGGTAAACAGACCAAGCTACTTGCCACGCTCGACGATAAGGAGCGATACGTCATCCACTATCGCTACCTGAAACAGTGCGTGCGACACGGATTACGCGTGAAGAAAATTCATCGAGTGTTGCGATTTGATCAATCACATTGGTTGCGCGATTACATTCGATTGAACACCGATTTGAGGACACGCGCCACCAGTGAATTTCAAAAGACTCTATACAAGTTAATGAATAACGCGGTATACGGGAAAACAATGGAGAATGTGCGGAATCGCGTAGACGTGCGACTGGTGACGCGGAGGGACGGTCGTTACGGCGCGGAAGCGCTGATCGCGAAACCGAACTTTCACAGTCGCACGATTTTCTCCGAACAGTTGGTGGCAATCGAAATGCGAAAACTCAAAGTGAAGTTCGACAAGCCGATATACGTGGGAATGAGTGTACTGGACGTGTCGAAAGAATGCCTGTACGAGTTTCATTACGCGTATATGCGTGCGGAGTTCGGTAATCGCTGTAAGGTCCTGTACACCGACACCGATAGTTTAATGTATAGCGTGGAATGCGAGGATGCGTATGAAACGATAAAGCGTGACGTCGCCCGATTCGACACGAGTGATTACGCGGTGGCCAATCCGTACGGTATGCCGCGCGTAAACAAAAAGGTGCTGGGACTCATGAAAGATGAGAACAACGGCGCCTTGATGACCGAGTTCGTCGGACTGCGATCTAAGATGTACGCGACTAGAACGTTTAACGCTGCAATGGGGTCTACGAGTGAAACTAAAAAAGTGAAGGGTGTGCGGAGACACGTGGTCACGAATAATGTACAATTCGACGATTACATTAGTTGTCTTCGCGATCTCACCGAGAAATCGGTTCGGCAGAACAATATACGCTCAAAAGTGCACGAAGTATATACCGTGAGTGAGGAAAAGAACGCTCTCAGTCCGTTTGACGACAAGCGGTGTATTTTAGCCGATCGAGTCAGCACCCTTCCGTGGGGCCATTATCGAATCCCCGAGCTCAAGACTCATGAACGTCTCGAGCTTGAGCCCGACGAGTCCCTCGAGAATCCCATTGCTTAGTATGTTTGTATGTTTGTATGTATATACATTTATTTCTTTTGTACATGTTATTTATATATTTATAAATATGTAATATATGTATAGCGTAGACTAAAATTGTATTTTGTACGTGATAGTATATATATTTTTTCCTTACTTTATTAAGATTAATTATACGCATATACGAGATGAAGAATGAAAATGTGAATAATTGAATAATTGAATATTTGAATAATCGGACAATGTATATATTTTATATGTATTTTTTCATTTATTTATTCATTTATTTATTCCAGTAACATATATGTAACATATAGTGCGTTTATGATCGCGAATCATAGAATATCCTTATCGCTTATCCACGAGTTCCGCGACGAATCGAATCCGAGCCACTTAACGTACACCTGATTCCCCTTGCGACGAATAATCTTCTCGACCAGATAGACGTCCGGATTCGCGACCGAATGCAGTTCGTACTCGTAGAAACCACCCGAGGTCGGCTCTCCCGCGGAATCGGGCAGAATGTACGTCACCGGGAACGTTCTTTGTATGGTTACGATTTCGAACACCTCGGTCGACCAGTTCGGAGTGTATTCCTTCTCGAAGAGGGTCTTGAACTTGCTCACGCGTACCTTGTCGCCGACGTTGAATTTCGCGCATCGTCGAAAGCCTTCCGATGCGGAGGGGGAGAGTGGTTCATTCGCGGCGAACGACAAACGCGTCGCGGGGGTCACGTCAACGGGTCGGGCGTTGATCGTTCGATGCTTGCGATGATTGTAGGTGCGTACGAGCGCAGGTAACAAGTCTACCCAGCGATAGGACGCGTTCAAGGAGAATTGTTTCCACATGAGGTTTTTCAGTGTGCGATTGAAACGTTCGACGATCGACGCTTTCATCACGCTGTGCGTGGAGTAGTGGTTGATCCCTCACCTACGAACTCGGTAGACGCCATTTTGAATCCCCCTCCCCTGTGACGTCATCCCCCTCGTCAGCGAACTTGGTACCCCCCTCCCCGCCTCACCCCCTCGCCCATCTCGCGGAAGAGCGCGGCGGTACCCCCCCCCCCCGCCCCGCCTCACCCCCTCGCCACAACTTGAGCCAGAACTCTCATAGCTTACCTACTTTTTTATTATAATTTATTTTATGCTTTCTAGTCTTCCAGAATTTGAATTACACAAACATTTTGTATTTCTTATGTAAAAGCAGTCCGATTTGCATGACATTTGGTATGATTTTAATCGGGAGAACGGCAGGAATCCACTGATGTCATATCCATATCAACACGATGATGAATGAAGAATAACGAATTTCTTAATACGCTGAAATTAATATTTCACCCTCGACTGCGGGGCGCCGACCTCGAGTCGCTGCGGTCCACCGAGGATTCATCCCTGTGTTAGAAATAAAATAATTCTTTATTCTTTATCGTATCAATATGGATGCCACACTGGTGGATTTCTTATGTTTTTTCGGATGAAAATCATACCAAATTTCATCTAAATCGGAATATTATTAACGAAGTCAACTTGAAATGATGTAAACTAATTTTTCATCGAATTACCTTCATTATGGTCCGAATTGCGTGGTTCTTGCTGTCAGTTTCATCAGCGGAACATAAGGAATCGATTGACGTCGTTTTTGTAAACATCTGATGAGAAATGCGGAAATCCTGGACATTTCTCACTTAATGGTATTCCAACACCTTCGAGGATCGAAAGCCATAAAATTCGGTGAGGCACCGAATTTCATAATCTGGTCGGAGACATGAAAATATTGTATTGTCATCGTAGTTACGTATGTGTGCCAAATTTCAAGTCGATCGGATATGTGGAAGTGGGTCAAAATTAGCTTATAAGATAGCATCCTCACACTCTAACGAACAAACTCACAAGTGAAGCTAAATGAAAGCTTTTAAAAATGAAAGGTACTACTCTTTGTAACGCGCGTCGATATGTGAAGGTCATTGAAATTGGTGAGGAGATACCTTTTCGACAAGTTTACCAAAAAAAATTACATTAATTTTCAATGTTATAAACAATTTCGCGGACATTTTTTTTTACATATGTCGACCGATCCAGAGGTGTAGATTCACCTTCTAAGAGCAACGACCAATAATTTTTCTACACACTGTACAATGAATGTGAGGAATGAGCAGATATGTATGTTCTGTAGGAGCGAGTACTGTTTGAAAAAGTGACGTGTGACGTGATTTCGGTGTGACGGATTTTTGGGGTGTGTGATTGCAGCAGGAGTCAGTTGTCAGGCAGCGCGCAAGGAATGGTTGAGGGGGTCGCGTCGCGGCAACAATAATCTGGGTAGACGTTCATCGGGTAAGTGCTTGGGGAAAATCCAAGTGGTATAAACGATATCTACTTCTGCAAGTCAAGATACTAAATGTGATTTTCGCTTCTCATTTGGGAACCATTTTAGCCACCGACCTTTTGCCTGTCTTCTAGAATCTAGACGGTTCGCACCGACACACGCGTGGAAACTCGATATTTCTTTCGGGGTTGTAAGGCCCGATTCACTTTGCGGAACGCGTGTAGTCGGACGATCGTATCACCCGCCAAACTAATATTAGGTGATTAATTGATTTATTCAAGTGTATTAAGTGATCCGCACGATGATCAGAAAATGAGAAGTTCTTGCTTGTGGTCCGAAACGAATGACCTGATCAAGCCGACGAACCTTGCTTGTTGAAAGCCGAATGAATTCTGCCTTGTCTACCTTTTCGATGTCAAAGGTAGACAAGATATCGGAATTTGGGAGGTGCCAAAATGCCTGATTGGCCCCGCTTTCCTTGAAGAGGAGGAACCTTCCCTCTGCGATTTCGGTGGTGGAGGAGGAACCCTCTCCCTCTTGGTGACGTAGCGAAGGAAAAACCGGACATCTGGTTACCAAACCTCTCCAGGTTGATCGACCGAAGCGTTTCGCTAGGGTCGCGGTTTATGACCGTATTGTCCCGCGAGTCAGCACTGGTCGACGGTATGTTCGTTCGAAATTACCGTATACCACCCGCTGACAGAGCAATCAACGGATTTTCTCAGAGCGAGGACGGTCAAGGTGTCCAAAAAAATGGCACGATGTCGATTGCCGCCTATTAGACATCTGGCAAGCAAATATTCTCCAAAGCGCTTCGAAGGTAAGCATTTGCCTGGTGATAAAAAATTTGTTAAATTTCCTCCTCGCTCTGAGCTCCTTTGTTCCCGTAAGACGGAACATAGACATCGAGAAATAGTTTGGAATGGTTTTAAGAAAAAATGTTTCCAACAAAAGTTGCTTATTTTCTAACGTGGATTACGAAAATAATTGGTTCCACCCCCGCTTTAAATACAAGGAGAGATGAGTGCGAGCCAGTACCAAATATTTCGTTTTCATACGTGTAATGAATATTATTTCCTGCTGATATTTCATTCGAATTGTTTTTTTATAGTATGAATAAATGACACATGAAAAGTACTTCTTTTGTTTGCTCTTTAAATAGTGCAAGCACCGACCACGTGATGGAAACATTTCGGAGAAAGGAATCAACTACACTGAACCCTGACATACCGGCTGAGTCACCAGGCAGATTCCTACCATCGACGAAGTACAGAATAGACCTATCACCTTATGGGACTTCGTGTCACCATCCAAACTGTATTACCGACCCATAACTCGAGGACTGAATTTAGCGGCCTCTGCTCATGAACAGCGTCCAACTTAGGAACTACTCTGAAATGTGTTGAAATGCTGAAAGGTGCCTAATCCTACGACACGTATAAATCATTGAGAACAAGGAATCCAAACGTTTTTTTTTAAATTTATATCCGTACTTTTCGGCACCCGAGGACATTTTGCAATAGTTTATTTATTACTTGGGAACGATAGATTAGTAGTTAAAACTCTACGTTTCGTTACAAATCGATTGGCCCTTTCCTTATTAACTATTGTATGGATTTAAAAATTGTAAAGAACATCTCCGATGTAAGTACCCGAGCGTATCGCTTGCGTTAAGGTCTGTTTTCATTATTCCTAGATATGTACATATGAGAAAACAGTTATGGTATTTTTTAAAGCACAAGTAAAAAAAAGGTCCTGTTTTACGGACGTCGCGACTTGCGTGTGAGATAAAATGGGAGGGAAACGGCACGGAGGTCCTTTACGCGACAAACGATCATTCTGGCAGCGGCAACAAAGTATAATACTACATTGTCTTCTTGCATTCTCCGTGCGTCTGATTTTCGCATGTCGATGTCGGTCCACGGACAAGCTAGGCTTCTAGATTTTAATTTCTTCTATAAATTCTGCAAAAGCCGTAATCAGTAGCTAAAAGCGGAAAACATGTATGTACACATGCTAAGCTAATCATAAGATGAAATTTTTACATTCTCTGTTTCGGCTCGATTCGAGCATTTACGGCATATTAGTGAGATTTTTTTAATAAAAGGAAAATCAAATACGGCGTGATTCGGGCAAGTAGGTATGTACATATGTAGAGTTGCTATACGTCCTGTATATACGGGACTGTCCCGTATTTCACTATTCCCGTGAAATATTTTACAGAGTAAAATAAACCATTACCTACCCACTTTTTTCATATTTTACTTGTTTAGCATTTAAACAAAATAAAAAATGGTAAAGATTCGTTAAGAGCAAACGCCTGATTTAGCGAGCTCTGCTTGCAAGACATTTCAAGTCGCATTGATTTTTGCCTTCAGGTGTATCGCGTTTCTGGGAACGGCGTCTGTTTAAAAAAAAAAGACGAACTTTTCGATGGCCTTGACCTCAACAATCGATGAGAAAAAGGCCGCACATCTACTGAACGTTCGCTATCGTATTATTTTCTGGATTTTAAAAAAATATGTTATTATTTTTCCTCTTTCTGTACCAATTTTTTGCCGTACCTTCCTCATACCAAACTGCGTCGTAATTGGTTTCATTTTAGTAGACAAATCTGACATACAATACAGATGTTTGCATAATGATAAAAATATTGAAAAATTATTTTTTCATTAGAGGATACTGCATATTACTGGCCCTGTATTCCTTCCAAGCGCCGATCAAAATGTTGTTATAAAGAGTCGGTAGCTTCTGAACAATTTTAGAAATCTATGTAAACCTGATATCTATGTTTCCATATTTAGAAAAGTGATAGGAACTAGAGGAAATGCTGTATTGCGTTGTCTCAAGCGAAAATGTTATAAAACGTTTATAAGACCGACTCGAAAAATCCGATCTTACCATATTTTATGGAAGAAAGAAAGTCAGAAAAGCATGTATTTAGCCGCGTAATATAACATTTTTAATAGTTTTCTTAGCAGGTTAGTCAATTGAATGTCAGGGTGGCTTAAAGTAATTATTTAAACATTTGAAGACAGTTCTTCGAAATATAAAAGAAATAATTACGGCTACAGTCCCTAGTAATAATCCCACTAAATATAAAGAATTTAATGAAATTTAATGAACTTTTTTCCCGCTTGGGACCGAAGTCAAATTTTCCGCGTACCCAAGCTCAGAAATATCATTCCAACTACCACTAATGTAGGGTGGGGAAAGTTCCCCTTTCATGCGGCCGCCCAGGCTAGGGAAAATGCGCAGGCTGGATGCGCGTGATTATTATGTAGTCCCCTCCTCGAAGTGACAGAAAATATAACCTATATGCTATATGACAATAAATGTTTATTGGCTATTTCGTTCCTTTACGCTACATTTGTGAACTTTTTATAACATAACATCCTTCCAAAATATCGTTGTTACGCCGCAACGGTATATTTATGAAATTGGGTATAGCATATAGGTTATAATTTCTGTCACTTTGAGGTAGAGGTGTGACTATCGAAATGTTATCGATATTTCGATATATCGATAATATGGTTAAGATATCGTTGACGCGAATAGACCCAGATAGCACACGACTTATAAACGACGTGTGCTACCTAGGAAATCAGCTGAGGTATACACGAAAAAAGGTCAGCAGCGTAGAAAGCGTTGCTGGGCTCATACACGACGCTATCCAGCACCGAAAAACACCATTGTGAACGGACGAAAATATCGGTGCTGAGCCCATTCAGTGTTTTTCGGTGCTGGACAGCGCCGTGAATTCAAATACAAACAAATAGATTCTGGTTGACTTTATTATACAAATAATGCGTTGCATTCTAAGCGGAAAAAGGTCTGTACCGTTGGCAACGGTGCTCGAAAAGTGAGCACCGTAAAAACCGGTGCTGGGCCCATTCACGGCGCTATCCAGCACCGAAGAACACCGTTGTGAATGGGCGAAAACATCGGTGCTGAGCCGCTGAGTATCGAAAGCGATATCTTTAAAAGTATGAATATGTATCGTTGCTTTACAATGTCTTTAAAATTGTTATTTGCATCGTTGCTGCAACAAACTGTGTTATATTCTACCTCAGCCTCTTCTAGAAGAGGCGAATAGATCTATTCGTCTTAACGATATCTTAACGATATTGTCGATATATTGTTAAATATCAATAAGATATCGATAATCTATCAATAATCGATAGTCACACCTCTAATCAAGCATAGGAATCTGTAAACATGAAAATTTATGCTAAAATTAAGTAGAGTCTAATAAAAGGCATGAATTTGGCAAACATAAACAAATTAAGCTAAAACTTATTATTTCGATGAAATGTACTAAAAAAATGACGTTATGAATAGGAAATTTTGATTTCTTAACCACGAATAATTACACTCATCGACTTCATAAATATATCGTTGAGGCGTAATAATAATATTTTGGAAGGATGTTAAGTCATAATAAGTTCACAAATGTAGCCGAAAAGTACGAAATATCCAATAAACATTTATTATCCTGTAGCATATAGGTTAAGTATATTTTCTGTCACTTCGAGGACAGAAAATCTACTCTTCGAAGTGACCGAAAATATAACCTAACTAAGAGACTGTACAAATGTTTATTACGTGGTTGTATTTATATAATATTTCTAATCGAAATTTATGGAAATAAGTGCAAATTATGCTTCTATCAAAATGTATTAGTAAACGGAATTATGCAACATGTTTCTTGAAATTAGTCTTAACGTTCATGCCGTTTTAGATTTTAAACGTTTCCGATAAGATTTAATTTCAATTCCTACCACTCGTAGCATTGTAATCTTATTTTAGACTGAATCGATAACGTTGGGTGTGACACGAAAATGGTAAGGGGGCTCGCGAGCCCCCCGAGCGTGTGACACAAAATTACATTCCGTGATAGGTCTATTCTATACCTGGTCTGTGTTCCTACTCCCGGAGTGACGTATGCCACATCTTTTAATAATGATAAACCGTATCTTCAATATCTTTTTTATTTTATTAAAATCAAAGTTGTAACGCTTAATCTTTAGGGCCCCAGTTTTGTCCTGGTCTTCCCTCAACACAGTCCTGCAGGAGGCAGTAGGAGGGCACGTCTAAATGTACGGCCCGTAATCAGCAGAGTGTCGGTTAAGGGGTTATACCTAGTCAAGCCGCCGAAAAAAGGCAAATGTTTGTGATTTTGTTTTTGAAAAAACGGAGGCATATAAAAGAGCGACATTTAAAGAAAATTTCATAATTTTTTCGTAGAAAAATATTTACGTTTTTAATAAAGTAACAACCGACATCTAAGAAGCCTTTTTAAAAATTTAGTTTTGCTGTGAACACTGCCATTCGAAACCAGATTATTTATGACAAAAAGAAAACAAAAAGATTTTTTTAGTATGTTAATGAATCCTTTGATTAACGGAGGGAATTTCCGAAATATTAATTTAAAACAAAATGGCGGCTATTTAAAGTTGAAGTCCCACTTTTTTTCGCGTGATTTTAGCATGAAAAAATCAGGATTTCACCACCAAACCCAATGGACGTCGAGGAGATTGTTCTAATTGTGAATTGCATTGAAAAAAAAGGAAAAAATAAGAAGCAACATTCGGTGCATTCTTTAAGAACGCCGTAAGAAGTTTAGAAACGCGATAGCGTCTCGACGCCAAGTACATGTCAACACCCTGTATATGTCGACTGTCGCTACCGCTATCATTTACTTGTCGCCCGGCTAATCCAACCTTACCTGAAACTTATTTCATTAATATCTCATCACACCTGCAATATTTTCTAAATTTAAAGGCATTTTTCTCATGTAAACCGCATATCAGCTTTCGAATAATACCAAAATCGGTCCACGCATGACAGAGATATCGTAATATCGTCTAATGGATTTGTCGGAAAAGGTAAGATTTTCTTCTTCTTCTCCTTCTCCTTCTCTTTCTCCAAGAAAATTTTCGTCAGTATAATACGTATACGCATTACACGCACACCGTCAGCCAAAACGAACTAATACATGTTTCGTTCGTCAGTCGCTATCTTTACTATGCAATCGATTCCAAATTTTGACAGCTTACAGTCAGGTTATAACATGGCGAGTGTGAAATAAAATTCAATTGCAACCAAAATGCAGTTTCAAACACAAGGTAAGTTGGCGAAATTTGAATTGCAATATGTTTGTATATCATCAAACTGTTTTTTATTTGTAACTAAACTGAAGGTTTTATGTATATGTAGATAATCGAAGCGTGAAATGATGCTGTGTTTATTTAATTAGTGTTACTTGTTTCAATAAAGAATTATAAATTTTGTAAATAAATTATTATATATTTTATTACTGGAACTAGTAACTACACTTACTATAGCAAAAAGGGTCACTCTATTTCTATTTATTTATATTTACAGATAACTGAAGCAGAAGATGATGCAGTGATCCACGTCAGACTATGTACACACAAATTTGCAGGTATGGTTTTGCATACGCACTTATTTATTCAATTATTTATCTTGACATATGAGTACGTATTATAATTTGTAAATAATTAGTAAATGTGTCCTATTTCCGTTAACGATGCGCATGAAGAGAATTATTTCAATAGTGTGTAATTGAACAAATTATATTGTAACTTTAATTGAGATAAATATAAATAATGTAATATTAATAATTAATATAAAGAAACAAGGAATGGATTAAATGAAACAAAGATTCTTCAAATAAAATTTTTAATTCAGTAAATATATTATTATTACATTAGTACTGGGAATAGGAGGAGGAGAGGGGATGTAGGATATGCGGAGGAGAAATAGGGGCATGGGAGCAAATACGGGATGAGGGAGGTGGGGGAGAGGAGTGGATGAAGAGGCTGGAGAGAAGGAGGAGAGAGATGGAAGGTGGAACAAGGGAGGAGGTAGGAGGAGGGGAAGGGGGGACAAGAATGAGTGTGGGAATGGAAGGAATGAAAAGAGATTTGCGGTGTGACAAAGTAGAATAAGGGTAGAATAGGAGTAGAGTAAGCATAGAATAAGTATAGATTAAGATAAAATAGATAACAAATAATGTAAAAAACTGAAGAGATGGGTAGGGGGACGGAAGTCTTTGCTAATTCCCCCCCCCCCCCCTCTCCTGCCTCCTTCCCCCTTTTGCCCCGCCCGCTCCTCCCCAATGATACTCTTCGCTACTTAATTTTAATAAAAAATTCATGAAGTTTTCTTGACGTCTTGCCTGTCCAGCTCTGGTGCCTCGGTCTGAAATGATATATTAAATGAACTAAATTATAATTGTCCAACGAGTTCAGTCGTGAACCTTATAATTCTCGATTTATAATTGAAGTAAAAGCCATTCAAACAAAGTTAGTTTTCTTTCCCTTATTTCTAATCCATAACAATTACAAAAAGAAGCTGGAAGCGAATTCCTTGAGCGACCGTGAGCAGAGCGGATCAGCGCTCCACGGGCAGCGAACCCATCCAACTAGAAACCAAGTTCCCTGCTACATCTCCTAACACACTCATATTTTGACTGTGATCTGTGACCCCTGTCATTATTAAATAAAAAAAACTATAAAGAATATTCAACAAATAAGTTTTATTAGGTAAGATTGGATTACCCCATCTGAAATTTTCTAGTAATTAATCAAGCTAATATATTCATAAATTATTATTTTCAGATCGTGGATATTTATTTTATAAAACATCGTGGGAGTCTTATACTTTATAACCTCTCTTTTTCTTTCTCTTTCACTTTTCTTGTCTTTCTTCCTCTTCCTTTCAATATTTTCAAATAGTCTCGGCTGCTTATGCGCTAAAACTCTTGGCTGCTTATGCGCTGAAACTATCGGCTGCTTATGCGCCGAAACTATCGGCTGCTTATGCGCCGAAATTTTCAGCTGCTTAGGCGCTGAACTAATGGGAAGCATACTTAATTCCATAATAATACACTAGTTATCACAAAGTGTAATTTCAGCTGCTGAAGCGTGATATTCAATAAGAATAATATTCTTGATTATAAATAGTTGTTGAATTGTTAAATTACCTACATAGTTATTGAACTTTTCAATCTTATGTTATTATAAATATAAATATAAAATTATAATTCATTATGTCTGTAGTTAATAGACTCTTACCACTCAGTTTAAATAGTATGCAAATTATCAGTAGAGGCGAAGGGTTAA
This sequence comes from Andrena hattorfiana, assembly GCA_944738655.2. Lineage (NCBI taxonomy): Eukaryota > Metazoa > Arthropoda > Insecta > Hymenoptera > Andrenidae > Andrena > Andrena hattorfiana. The sequence continues at coordinate 23,410,098 of OX122890.1, forward strand.
CAAATGATCATATTGAATATTTTCACAAATTATTAGAAGCTAACTCTAATTATAAACCACGCGAGACGTGAGGAGTTCAATTGCCTGATACCATTCAACCAGTTCCAGAAAATCAGGATCACATACAGATTTTGCACCAAAGCGATAATTTTAGAATCAATGCAGGGGGACATTGGGTTTGTAGCTTCTATAAACATGACGAAAGAAGAGTTTATATTTATGATTCTCTTAATTCCTCGAAGTTGCATAGTCATCATAAAACTTATCTTGAGAAGTTATACTCTTTTTTAAACAAACATGCCGGTACAATTGACGAAGAATTTATTGAATTTCCGCATGTACAAGCTCAACCTAACGGTCGGGATTACGGAGTTTTTGCGATTGCATTTGCTGTCTCGTTATTTATCAAAATATTACCAGACAAAGTAACGTACAATCACGCGTTGATGCGCCAACATTTGATCCAAATGTTTCAATATCAACGTATAGAACATTTTCCAAGCAATCAAAATAAACAATTAACACTTCAGACAGATCCACTATTCATTTCGAAGTAAAAAATCAGGAATGTATATGTACCATGTAATAGGACAGAATGCAATTTTAATTTTTATAAAAGGCATAAAGAGGAAATTAGTTTAAAAAGAAAAGCTGTTTATAAAGAAAATAAAGGGGAGTGTAATATAAAAAAAGGCAAAGATTGTAAAAAAACGGGAGGAAAGCATAAAACTTTATAATTATGAATATTATAACACACGCAAAGAAGGTATAATAAAAAAGAAAAAAGTGCATTATGACGCAAATAAAGAAGTGATATGCGAAAAGCGAAAAAAATATTATGAACTAAATAAAGAAGGTATAATAAAAAAGAAAAAAGTGCATTTGACGTAAATAAAGAAGTGACATGCGAAAAGCGAAAAAATATTATGTACTAAATAAAGAAGGCATAATGAAAAAGGCAAAAGTGCATTATGACGCAAATAAAGAAGTGAAATGCGGAAAGCAAAATAATTATGATCAGCTAAATAAGGAAGTCATCTCCAAAAAGCGGAAGGTATATTATCATGAAATACGTAAAGGAGGTGATTATAATAAAGTAGCAAAACGTCGTGCTGCTCTGCAAATAATAAAAAAGTATCGTTATATTGGTGTAACAAATAACAATATAACAACCAAAAATAACAAAGAAACTTATATTAGAAAACTTTAAAAAATTATTAGCATGCCGTCCGGAGAAACAAGTAGATTGGAGGCTGAGCGTATAATAAAATGGTGTTTTCATATTAGGCAAAAGTACATTTTGGAAATGAGGAAACTGTTGAAAGATTGTAAACAAAAAGTGGAAGTTTCTTTAACGCGCGCAGCAAAATGTTTAGAAGTTGATGACAGGATTAATGCTTTGTGTGGACAATCCGGACATACATCTTCTTCAGAATCATATTTTGCGGAAAGTTCGTACCATACTTTCACTGGTTCTGAATCAATCATACTGAATTCGGAAGGGAAAGCTATCAAGAGACACTCTGTGACTATATAACGGCGCGACCCGCTATCCAGATCCCTGAGATTATCGAATCTCAATAACGGCTGATCCGATTAGATTTTGAATGGTCGCAATGGATAGATTGGGTTTGATTTACACAAGAAAAGTGCCTTCGTTTTGTTCCTACGTGCCTTATGAGCTGAGATATTTTGATGTAAAGTTACAATTTGCTGAATTTTATGTTAAGATATTTTCTCCATCGTCAAATGTAGGCAAGAGGGGAACATGAAAGGGAGAGGAAATGTCTTCAATATGCACGTCGTTCATTCGATGAAAGTTTCGGCACTTTCGGCCAATGGCGTAACAAATTGTTGTCCCGTGACAACCAGACAGAAAGCACATGTATCGAGGTAAACGTAACCTAGCTAGTGTCAAACAATTATAACCTTTCAAATGTCAAATAAGGAAACTTGTCCAAATTGTTTAAATGTCATGAGTTTTGGCACCAAATAGGACACTGTGTTATTATCTCAATTAACAAGGTAAGTCGCCAAAATTTTTTAATAGACTATTTATGTAGATCTTATAGAAACGGAGGGGACGCACAGACTTGGAACTTGTCCGGAGAAGGTTCGAAAGAGAAGCATCTTCTTACGCGCAAGTTTCTGGAAATTTGTCAAATAAGGTAAATCGACAAAATTTGTCAAATTAGCGTAGCATTAAGAATTAAGAAAATTAAGGTGTACTGCCTGCAATGTAGAGCAAGTCACATTAGTGAAGAAAGTACGCTGAAAACACATCTCCCTTGATACTTTTCAATCTTGTGTGAAAGAGATTTGTAATACTTTATTAATTAAAATCCACAATAGTTCCCACGCTATTCATTAATTTTATTAGTTTCCCATTAACAATATTTCAATTCATCTAAACATATTAAATTAATTTTATTCCAACACCAATAAATTGTGCGTTAAAAATATTGGATCTCTTTGTTCGTTTTTGCTAAATTACCATTAGCATTTAAATTTCCTTCATCAAGACTTTCTGCCATACGCTCTCACCTCCATCGAACACATTATGTCCACTCCTTTTCTATAAGTTCTACGTTAGGTTGTAACTAAAAAATGTGACTTTTATATATTTACAGATGATCGAAGCAGAAGATGATGCAGTGTAATCTACGTCAGAGAAAAAAGTTTATTGTGAAATAGTATTACATTAATTAAACGATTTTATTCAGCTTCTATCCTCTGATTGCTTCTTGTAGGTATGTTTAATTCATATCTGAAACCTCAAATTGAAACCAATTCCACCAATCCAATTATCTTGTAGCTTTGCAGGTGTGCGTAGTTTGGATGACAATATAATTCGAATATAAGTCGAAATCCCGACAAAATTACACAAACAAAATTTTTTTTAAAAAAAAGGTACAAAAAAGAGCGCCAAGTATATAATCCCATCAAAAAGAATCCCATTTACAAACATTGTCGTAAATTAATATAAATTTATTAATGTGCTATATTTAACTTTACAAAAGTAATGTTGTACAAAAATTGCGCCAATTCAAAATACTTGGCGCTGTTCTCCGAAAAAAAGTTTAGCAACAGCAATTCGGAGAGCAGCGACAAGTATTTTGAATTGGCGCAATTTTTATATATCATTACTTTTGTAAAGTTAAATATAGCACACTAATAAATTTATGTTAATTTACGACATTGTTTTTAAATGGGATTCTTTTTGATGGGATTGCATATTTGGCGCTCTTTTTTGTACATTTTTCTAAAAAAGGTAATTATGTGGGGATTTCACACACAAACGTTCTAACTGTATTGCAATCGAAGAAGACGACAAAAGCATGGCATTGTAGTTAACTTTGTAAAATAAAAGATGTTGAAATTCTGAATAATTTACAGGATTTCTTCAAACGATTGTTAGAATGCCCATTATAAAAAGTACATAAGTTGAACAATCATATCAGTAGCTGTTCTAATAAAGTGCATGCTGAAAAAGTTGGTCATTCTCATGGTTTTTACATAAACCCTAAACTATGTAAGTCCAATTTTTTCGCCATTGAGATTTTGGGACCTCACTTTCCGGATTTACGACATTTGAAGAGAATGGTATACAAAATAGAGAGCATTTATAAAGACTAATTACATAATTTAGACAAAGCATTAACCGATAATGACCTTGAAACACTTGGACAAATAACACTGCAAGCTCGTAAAAAAGCTTAAGCTTTACACAAAAATAATACTGACATAAGCTTGAACGAAGAAGAGATTACATCAAGATATTATTTAGCATTTAGAGCTTTTACAAAGCGGTCTATCGACACACCACGCATTCCGTGCGTTTCCTGCGAGAACTCTGTTTTCAAAGAGAGGTTCGCAAGCTTGATATTCCTAAGAGAACAAATAAGGGAAATGTAATGCAAACATTGTTAAATCATATTGGATACAAAATTGGTGACATGCATTTTATTTGCCGATATTGTCACGATAAAATTCGCAACGATTCCATACCACCAAAATGTATTTTAAATAAGCTTGATCAGTGATAAGCTTTGTTCAGTTCCAGAAATACAGTACTGTCTCCCTATGCGCTCGGTTTGGTGCACACGATGTGGGCTTTTCACTATCCCTATCACTTCTGTCTCACTCTTATTCGGTGAAGGCGAGAGCGAGATACAAATGAACTTGAATACTATATTTTCCAGATTACGTAATACAGCACAATATTGGCGAAAACCGAGAAATGATTTGAACTGTATGATACACCATTATGGACCAGCTACATGGTTCGCTCAGTCCAAGTGAGTAGCTATGGACAAATTTAATAGAATATCTTCGTGAAGTAAACGGCCCATCGGTGGCTAAAATTTCCCCGAACGAACTCATTGCTTCTGATTCCGTTTCAACTGCCCGATTTATAGATAATGCATTCCACACTATGCTGGATTTCATTTGTTCGCCCGACAATCCGACTGGCAAGGTCACTCATTACTTTTGGCGCAGAGAATATCCAAGCAGGGGATCACAAAATTTTTATCTTTTAATTTGGATTGAAGATGCTCCTATAATCGATAAATCTGCGAACGAACATATAGCAGAATTCATTATGAAATCAGGGAGTCGAGACCGAAGCAGAAACCGAAATTCAGACCGGTCACATATCGGTCAAGTAACCAGTAACCGTAACGAAAGTGGAGAGATTTTGGACCGTAGTAGCGAGAGGTTGCAGAAGGGAACCGAAGCTCCTGACCAATTGCACTTCGGTCGGGAATCGGAGACCGTAGTTCTGAGACGAACGGGGACCGGTCGGTAGATCGGTCACCGCTTAATGTATGGAGCGGTCCGCCGACTGGTTAGGGCTCCGGCTCGGTTTAGTTCGGGTGGGTTCGGTTCAGTTCGACCTAGCTGAATAGGCCGGGAGGGTATGTATGCTGTTCCTTTCGCTCTCATTGTTTGTCTCTCTCGTGACGGGATTTGTGAAAGCAGACTGTTGCAGTTATTTGTTACTCTGAGACTGTCAGTCCCAAACTGCGCCGATGTACCGAGGCATTGTTGTATTTGAAACACTACATTAAGAAGATGCTTGCCATCTATCATCGGCTTTAACAGAAGTAGTTAATATAAAATAAATGATTGTTAAAATAGAAATAACAAGAAAATGATTGAAAATATAATTTTTCATGTTTTTATTTCAAAAGTATGTCCAAGTGTGCATTGAAAACAGAAGATATAAATGTAACAAAATATAAATATATATTTAACTTAAATTTAAATAACAAATTACACAGCGAAATTTATTATAATGATTTAATAGTTGTTTCTCGCAATAACATACGAAAACATTATTTTACATCTTCTAAACCAGTTATTGTATAAACGTTACTTCTTCAATTTTAATTACGACAAACATGTATAAGAAAAGAGAGTGGTACATCGGAAAATACAATCATGTAGACTGACCAAAAATATAAAGTACAATCTTTGCTTAACACAGAGTAGATATGTATCTTTTGTGATGATTAACTTTGTTTATTTACAACTAAACATTTTATTGATAAAAATATAAATTATTTCTGAAAATTATTTATAAAAATGTTTCATTGCGACTATAAAAGTAATATTTCATTTATAAAAATATTTAAAGTAGATGTTTATAAAATTATCTATAAAATTGAATAAATTTAGAAAAAGACGTAAATGTATTTTTAAGAATTTATATATCAATTAAATTAATTGATTTTATTTATTATTATAAATTTGGTTTATTTATACTATGTATTTCGCTGTGGATTGCAAAAGATGCAAGGCCAGGTTACTAACGTGATAAAAAATATTTAAAATAACCTACTAATTAATTTTAGTCACGATTTGCGATTCACAACAGGGATAGTAACAATTTTTTTCACAAATTTTAACCGGGGGTATTTCTATTTCTTTCCTATTTCTCATGATGTGATGAATTCTAGTTGCTCGCATTTTTATCTCTCCCGACTTTGCGTCAACCGTACTGTAATCGGTCGAGACCTCTCCATAAATTAACGCAACCGTATTCCTGACCGGTCTAGACTTTCGGTTGACCGTAAGTCTGAGAAAAATTCTCTCTCGGTTATCGGTTGAGAGAAAATTTCAGACCGATCGTCGCTCTCCGGTTCGGTCGAGAGAACCGTAAATACCGTGTCGAACGTCTCGGTGACCCCGACCGCGACCGTAACCAAAATTCTATCGGTCTCGACTCCCTGTATGAAATACGTCAGTTGCAGATTGCCATCACCGCATGTGTCGTCAGAATTATATAGTCGTATAATTGCACATCAAATGCATAAATGCAATAGCTACTCTCTACGCAACAAAAGAACTAAAAATTCCTTCTGTAAAATATGTAGATTTTCATTTCCACATCCAGTTACAGATACTTGGATAATAAGGGATGTGGCTGTTTCTATAGGTGCTAGAAAACAATTGAAAGCAAAAGGTAGAGACTCTATGATCTTCCACGTTCAATAAACAAAGTTCGTATGAATGATTATAATGCTGCCGTTCTCATGGTTTGGAGTGGTAACATGGATATACAACACATTGGGGAAAAGACAGGGTTGGTAACATGTTACTGTACAAAGTACGTGTCAAAGCCGGAAAAAAATTACGCTACGGACACTATGACAGCAATAAATTCTACTAAGTCATTGGCTAGTCTGCTGTGCAACCACAGCCCAGGTATAGAATAGACCTTTCACTCTATTGTCTTCAGTGTCACCGTCCTGAAGTACCGATATTCTGAAACAACCACTGGTTTTCGAGCGCCCTCTCCGATCTTCGAGCGATGGGTGCAGGAAACATAATGTGTTTCTAGCATTGACACTAGGAGTGTGCGGATTGTTCCGAGGCTCGGGTTCCCGGCCCTCGGGACGGGTCGGAAAATTTTGGGCGGGATCGGGCGGGGTCCCGATACTTTCGTATTGCTCAAGATCCCGAAGTTTTCGGGATCCCGAGACTCGTTTCAGGCTACAAGCATGACCGATATGAGCGGGCAATTTGATTTCAAGTCGGCTGGGCAAAACTCGGACGCGATTGGATCGAAAGCCAGCTATTAAGATGGGACCGAGACGGAAAGAATTATGTATATCATTTATATCAATACCATTTGCATCTTATTATTTATTTACATATATATGTATTTTCATTGCGACCAAATAGTCTGTGAAAACTGAATATGTCCATATACGTACTTAAATAAGTACCATGTTCAGAACTTGGGAAGAATACTATTTTTATATCGACAATATTTTAAAATCTTAATAAAATATACTTCATACTTAGTACTTTATGTAAGGGGAATTGTTTGGGAATGTAATAGTTCCTGCTTCCGCCACCCGCACTCTCACCGCAGCACCTCGCGGAACGCGATATCGCGACGCTGATCGATGGGCGACCACAACGCCTATCGATCGACCAATCATCGAAGATCGACAGGCCAATCAGCGCGCCTCACCGACGCTCTAATAGAATCGAGAAGACGCGCGAGCGGAAGTCCGCCATGTACTCTCTCGCCTTGTTCTCATTGTCAGTAACGGTCGCGTTCGCGTAATTCGCAAATATCAATCTCACGTATCTCAATTAGTATTTTTCTCATTCTCTCATTGCTTCTTGTTGTTCGCACTAACGGAAATGCTTGCTCATTGCCTCCACAATTAGTACAATTGTGGAGACGCCACGCGGCAGTGACCACGCGGTCTCATTGTTCTCACACTCAAGCGTTGCGCTTCTTACTGTGATAATTGATATCAGTGTGAAGCTACAGCGTAGCTAATCTCAATGTTTTTTCTCGTCTCACTGTGCTCATTTTATACAATAAACTGACGAAGTGTTTTCACTGACATTGTGCATTCTCATACATAACCTGCCTAAGACTCCTATCACCGCTCATACAAACTCGTTCTCAAACAGGAATATATAGGGTATCATCTTTTTCGGGATACGTTCAGATTTAAAATCGAAAACGAACGAACAACTATATGCATACAGAATGGAATATATCCTGAATGTTTCATAGTAACAATAATATACAGGAAGGCGAATATTTTATTATTTCAAATTAACGTGTAAGAAACATAATTTTTCTATGTTCTCAGGGAATAATTTTGATCTATTACTGATAACGATATTGTCCGATCGCGTTCGAGTTTTGCCGAGCCGACCTGAAATCAAATTGCTCGCTCATGGTTGCTATGCTTGTAGCCCAAATCGAGTATCGGGATCCCGAAACTGTTGGGATCTCGAGCAATACGAAAATATCGGGACCCCGCCCGATCCCGCCCGAAAGTTTCCGGCCTGTCCCGAGCCCGAAAAGTCGGGTACCCGCACACCCCTGATCGACACAGGTAAAACTGTCGATATCACCGAGAAAAGTATAGGAGCTGTGTCATACAGGGTGTCCCACTAACTCGGTTCAACTCAAATATCTATTATTTCAAATAATAAGCGAAAATATTATTTATAAAAGTTGTCTAGTTGTAGATGTGGAGGTCAATTTTATTTTTTTCAAATGGACTGTCAAATTCAATAGAATAGCGAATTCTGAGTATGAAAGTACTGAAGTGCATTAATCCTAAAACTTATTGTTACTGAGATATTCAACATTGTCCATCCTATTACTTTGATTATGAAACATATTCAAAGATATACAACAGTTCATTTCGGATAGCCGGCCGTTGAATGCGGAAATAATAAAATAAAATAATAAATACAAACCTGAGTAGGTAGGCTACGCGGATTCTGGATCCCCGGCGAGGGGGTGAGGCGGGGCGGGGGTACCGCGCTCTTCCGCGAGATGGGCGAGGGGGTGAGGTGGGGAGGGGGAACCCAGTTCACAGGTGAGGGGTATGACGTCACAGGGGAGGGGGATTCCAAAATGGCGTCGACCGAGTAAATTTTCCAGGTTTTTCATACATTTCACATCGGCGCCACCTGTCGGATGTTTAAGGTACTTCGGGCACGCGTCGCCGCTGCGCAATCTCCGTAGGCGTGTAGGGATCGGTGCGCAGGCGCGACCGCGACCGATTCGTGGAAATTCAAATCGCGTCTTCGATGATGATTTCTGAGAAAGAGGGTGGACCATGATTTCTGAGAAAAGATAAGGAATCATGGCGCGCGAAAGGATTGAACACGCTTTGGCACCTACGTGCACGCGCTTCATGCCCTGTGTTTATATTTGAATCGTGAGACCGATACAGCGCACGTGCAATGATGTATACATATAGCGATAATTATTGTAAATCAATCGTCGCGATAGTGCATGGAATAAACACGACATTGCATTCGATGATGATTTCTGAGAAAGAGGATGGTACACGATTTCTGAGAAATCATAGAGCGAACCGCGCCATGCCGCATGTTTATATCTGAGCAGGATTGAACGCGTTTTGGCGCCTACGTGCACGCTCTTCGTGCCGTGTGTTTATATTTGAACCGTGGGACCGATAGGTTCGCGCAAGCAACCACTGTAAACATACAGCGACAATTATTTGGGGTAGAGTTCCGAGTATTTTCACGATCGAGGAGGCTGTAAGTCAATCGTCGCACTAGCCCATGGAGTAAACATGACGTTGCACCGCGCGATGCAGTATGTTTATATCTGAATCGTGGGAGTAGTAGCGACCGTGTAAGAGTGAAAAGAGTTCGATATAGACCCATGGGTATCTGATTTACAGTATATTAATGTCAGTACCCGGCGATGTCGCAGTTGGACCACCAAACGCTTACGACCGAGAAGCATAAGATCCGCGACGTGTTAAGCCCACCATCATTATTCGAGACGTTGTGGAGCAGTATCTTTCAAAACGGATTTATGCAATTGTTACATCACCATCGTCAATTGCTACGCCATATTGCGCGATACAGTACTGCGAGTAAATGCACATTATATTGCATCGTTGGTGATAAGGACATCCATCGCAAGCAAGTGAAATACTTTACCGCGGTTGTGGGTACGCCGTTAACGCTTCTGCAGGACGTTGAGAACGGCGCGGTCGAAGTGTACAAAGTGTTGTGCCCTCGAACATTGACTATTAATGTGGACTCGTTTTTGTGTCGTGAATTAAGGATGAGCACCCGACACCGATTGTGCGACTACACTCGAAGCGCGTCATTTTGCCGTTGGGTTTCCGATATCCGAACACGGACCGCATCACCTGAATGAGCCGTATCACCCATTCGGCATTATTCGTGCGTGTCTGGTAGAAAAAAATCTTTTGTGAATAAGCGAATATGGAGGGGTTCATGGACACGTACAGGGTTTTGTCCCGGATGTCTAAGCTTTTACGCAGTATTGCGGAATTCCGAGACTGGGTTGATCATTGCGACACGTACCTGCAGCTCATCGTCGAGTACCAGAGCAGCGGAGGAGTGTTCGTGGCAGCGAAACAACGCCTGGTGTCGCTGATCGCGCGAATAAAGACATTGCGCGTGGCTGTGCGGGTAAAGATTTCGCGAGTCGGGTGCGGGGTTTCGGGCTGGATAAGAGCGTGTCCGTGAATACGAACTTGAACGCTGAGTTTATGTTGGGTGAAAATACGGACATGAAAAGTTTCGGTACGCGAAATCGCGCACTGTTGATGACTTCGAACGTACGCGAGTGGTACTCGAAGCACGTGGTTGCTCCGACGCTAGTGATGCTCGAGGAGTCTTAAAATCGCAACAGTGGATGGACCCTAAGGGCTGTGCTAAATATTCTAGTGAATATTAATAAGCATAGTCCACTTCGAGCCGGTTGCGCCGTATCGCTTCCGCGCGCCGTCGTCCTGAAAAAAGCGGTGGTGAACGTAAAGAGCGGGGACAACGCGTGTTTCTTGTGGTTCGTCGTCGCTAGTTTGTACCCTGTTGCTACGAACGTGAGTAGGGATTCGTCGTACCATCACTACTCGGAGGTGCTTCGTACGGGCGATATGACTCTTCCCGTGACGTTGGACCAGCTGGCGACGTTCGAGAGGTTCAACAACGTGTCAGTAATCGTGTACGCGTGGTCCGGTGGAAGCTGCGCGCCTCTGCGTTTGACCGAGGACAAGCGAGAGAGACACGTGAACCTGCTACTGGTACAGGATCCCAACGAGCCCCAACGATATCATTTCGCGTGCATTCGAAGCATGTCGAGGCTTATATCGAAGCAGCTCGGCAATCACAAGAGTCAAGTATTCGTTTGCGAAAGGTGAGTCAAATATGGAATATTTCGATCAATATATTATTTATTCTTATGTTCTATTATTAATGCTATTATTATTATTATTATTATTATTATATTATTATTATATTATTATTATTATTATATTATTATTATTATATTATTATTATTGTCATCGTCATCGTCATCGTCATCGTCATCGTCATCGTAATCGTCATCGTAATCGTCATCGTCATCGTCATCGTCATCGTCATCGTCACCGTCACCGTCACCGTCACCGTCACCGTCATCGTTATTGTTGTTATTATTATTGTTATTATTATATTATATAAACGGGACAGAAAATCCCATAGTTACATAAGAACTTAATCATCAAGGCTTACAGTTACTAGCACTTAGTGCACAAAATTAACACTTTAGTTTATAATAGGCAGAATATATAACAATGACCGGAACGAACTACGAGGGAGAATAAAGGGATCACAATCGTTATAATGTTGATTAGCCACACTCATGGCATGGTTAGTAGGGTCAACAGAGTAGTGGCGATACTGTGGTAATCTCGGGGCGAATAGAGGCCTGGATCGCAAATGCCTCTGCGGAACATTAAAGGAAACAGAGGATGTCAACACAGGACAGTCTATATGACCGTTTAGTACATTATACAAAAACATCATATGCGCTATACGTCGACAATCGACGAGAGAGGGGATATTCAAGAGATCCATAATTGGGCCATAGTTATGGTCAGTACGATCCATAGGCATACGCAAAGTTCGAGCGGCGAACCTCAAAAACTTATGTTGGACCCTTTCAATCAAACTACTATATTTGCCATGCTTCGGGTTCCAGATGACTGAGGCATATTCAACGTGAGGCCTAACAAGGGCAACGAATACTAATTTGATTGCATCAACATTCCGAAAATGTCTAGCATTGTCATAGCAAATCTTGATATGAATCCTAAGGTTCTTAATGCTTTACTTGTATAGCACTTGTAATGGTTCCTAAAATCGAAACACGACATAATAGAAACACCTAAATCAATTACCTCTGACACCTCATTGAGTGTATCATCCCCTAACTTATAAGGGAAGACAACATTACACACACCGCGCGCAGCCCTAAATACCACACACTTAGATGTGTGGAGCCTTAAACTATTCCTATTACACCATAGCACGAATCTGTCCAAGTCATCCTGCATAATGACTGCATCCCTCCGGGAATGGATTCTCCTAAAGACCTTAAGGTCATCCGCGTACAGCAGAAAATTAGTTCCAACAAATACATCAACGAGATCATTAATAAGCCCATTAAAAAGCAACGGACCAAGATGAGACCCCTGAGGAACTCCAGAGGTGACACTTATCGGTGAGGAAAGAGAGTTAGATACTCTAACAATTTGCTCACGGCCAGAAAGATAACTTTTAATCCAAGATAGCAGAGGCCCACAAAATCGCCAGGAGGACAATTTACTGAGAAGGATGGAGTGATCAACAGTGTCAAAGGCCTTTTGAAAATGTGTGTACACCGTATCCACCTGCAAGCCATCATCAAGGGCTTCAGTCACGAAGCTATGGTAAACAGCAAGATTGGTTGCTGCAGAGCGCCTCGGAACAAACCCATGCTGTTCGCCACATAGGGAATTGGCAATAAGAGGCGATAAAGACTCAGTTACAATCTTCTCGAACAGCTTAGACATTACCGATAGTTTACTAATAGGTCGATAGTTCCGCACATCGGACTGATCCCCAGCCTTAAAAATTGGCGTAACTAAGCTATTCTTCCAGGCCTTCGGAAACGTACCTCCAGCCAACGGGGCATTAAAGATATTCCACAGGGGCCTCGAGAGAATAAAACTGCACTGCTTGAGGAGCAGCGGGGGGATGCCATCAGAACCAGGTCCCCTGCACGTGTCAAGGGCATTTAATGTATCAAAAATGTCCCCAATAGAGATGGTTAGAGAATTGAGGATTAGGTCATTAGGAGAACCATTTTCCGCGTTCGAGGCTAGGGTCCGCCTCGACGGCGCCGTATGTACAGACCCAAAGTAAGTGGCAAAGAGATTAGCAACTGCAGGATGCGAGGACGCCGAGGAAGTGCCAAGATGCATGTTACTGGGGAGGCCATGACTGCCACGCTTTGTGTTGACATAGTTCCAGAAACTCCTAACGTTACGCTGGACTGAATTTTCAACACTAGCGACGTAAGTACGATAGTCCATTTTCATTAAAAGCTTGCATTGGGACCGAAGACTCGAAAAGTTCCAATAGTCACACCGTGAATTAGAGACTTTAAATTCTTTATGCGGTTTCTTCTTTTCCCGAATGAGGTACTTTAAGCGTGATGACATCCAGCGTGGGAGGGGAGAGCGCCTTATCATCCTTTGAGGGATGAAGGCATCAATTGCCGCATTTAAATGAAAGTACAGACGATCAAGAACAATATCTGGGTCAATCCCACAAGTAATAGGGTTCCAGTCAACCGAATTCAAGCGTATCACCGTTTCACCGAATCACCGCGCTTAAAGTCATAATATGAACCATTTTCAGAGCCTTGGTCACCCGACGAGGCTAAATCATTTAAACGCACTATTAATGGTGGATGATACACATCAGGAGATATAAGGCTATCAATGGCAATATCTACAGACACAGCAAAATTGTTTACAAAGATTAAATCAAGCATGGTATCCTTAGAGTTGAAAATAGTATTCACCTGAGCTGAGTTACAGAAACTATAACCTTCACGAATGAGGTCGATAACAGTTGACTTTACCAAAGACACACCGGGTTTTTTAAAACAAGTTAGACTCCGTTCACTAAGCCAGACGGCATGAGGGAGATTAAAGTCACCAAAGACACAAAGCTTATCATCACTAAAGTTCTGAAAAATATCCATGACTGATCCAACGTGATACCCGTAGAGAGCCGATTGAGACCCAGGTCGAAGATATAATCCACCAAGAATTAAATGCGTGGAATAAAGCCGCACACGCACAAAGAGCTGCTCCAGATCATCACACTTAGAGTCAATCAATGAACATGGCAGAGTATTCCTGACTGCAATAAGGCCCCCCCCCCCCTAGAGAAATCACTCGTGAGGTGTGATCTGTCCTTACGTTACTGTTATCGTTGTTATCGTTCCGCTATTGTTATCGTTGTAGATGTCTGAGTTATTTCTACTCGTCCGAACAATTGACCAACCATACCATGGACTGCCAGCGTCTGAACGAGAGCGCCGTCGAATTGCCGTCCGTGGAGGATAAATGGCTGCAGTTCAAGAACTTAAAAAATAAGGAACGAGCGCCATTCATCATTTACGCAGACTTTGAGTGCATCAGGACGTTGAGCATGCGGAGCGGAGCCGTACGTACACTTACCAGCAACACAGAGCGTATAGCGTGGGATACTACATTCATTGTTCCTCTGACGCGTCTCTGTGCCGTTATCGCACGTATCGTCACGAAACCGAGTGCGTGAAGTGGTTCGTGCAAGAACTACGTGACTTTGCGTACATTGCGTATTCGTGGTTGCGGAACCCGAAACCGATGAACTCGTTGACGAGACAACAATCGCTCAGTTTTAAAGATGTGATCGTGTGTCACGTGTGTGGACAACCCTTCGTTGACAAGGACAAAAAAGTGCGCGACCATTGCCACTCGACGGGCGAGTACCGAGGCGCGGCCCGCGTGTCGTGTAACTTGCAGTTTCAACGATCGTACACGATACCAGTAATGTTTTATAATCTATCAGGCTGCGACGCGCATTTCGTGATTAAGTAGTTGGCATCAGTGTTCGAGGGCCAGATCGACCTGCTGCCGGTGACGAAGGAGCGATACATATCCCTCACGAAACACGTCAAGGGAATCGACACCGAGAACAACGATTGGAAGAGGGGATTGAAATTTCGATTTATAGATTCGTTGAAGTTCTTGGCCGCTAGTCTGGAGAAACTCGCTTCGGACCTTGGTAAAGAACGACTCGCGATTCCACGACGATTCCTGTCGGACGATCAATTCAACCCCCTGACCAGGAAGGGCGTCTTCCCGTACGACTACGTGACGTCATACACCAAACTCAACAATACGTGTTTACCGTTCCGCGAAGCGTTCTATAACCGGCTAAACGATAGCGCAGCGTCGGAGCCTGACTACGCGCACGCCGCGAATGTGTGGAATACTTTTCGCGTACAGACATTGGGCGAGTACAGTGATTTGTACTTCAAAACAGATGTGCTGTTCCTCGCCGACGTATTCCAGAGTTTCTGCAGAGACTGAATCGCGAGTTACGATCTGGATCCCGCGCATTATTAGTATGCGTGGCATACGCGGCGGTCTGAGCCAGTGTTCGCACAGGTACGCGCGTGCCAACAACAAGCACCTGCCTGCGGGGATGTACGATAAGTCGAAGGCGTCGACATATCTGATGTACTTCGACGTCAACAACTTGTACGGCTGGGCAATGTCGCAGGCTATGCCACACAGAGGGTTTCAATGGTTGGACGATGCGACAGTGGCCGCGCTCAACGTGTCATCTTTACCCGACGATGATGGACCCGAGGGATACCTGTTGGAGGTGGACATTGAATACCCCAAGGAGATTCGCGACGCGCACGCGGACCTTCCATTCTGCCCGGTGCGCGAGCAGTGCGTGCGACACGGTTTACGCGTGACGAGAATTCATCGGGTGTTGCGATTCGATCAGTCGCATTGGTTGCGCGACTATATTCGATTGAACACCGATTTGAGGATGCGCACTACGAGTGAATTCCAGAAGACACTTTATAAATTAATGAACAATGCGGTGTATGGTAAAACGATGGAGAATGTGCGGAATCGTGTAGACGTGCGCCTGGTGACCCGGTGGGACGGTCGTTACTGCGCTGAAGCGCTGATCGCGAAACCGAATTTTCATAGTCGCACGATCTTCTCCGAACAGTTGGTGGTTATCGAAATGCGAAAACTAAAAGTGAAGCTTGACAAACCGATATACGTGGGAATGAGTGTGCTCGACGTATCGAAAAAATGCCTGTTCGAGTTCCATTATACGTATGTGTCTGCAAAGTTCGGTGATCAGTGTAAGGTCCTGTACACCGACACCGACAGTTTAATGTATAGTGTGCAATGAGAGGAACTGATGAACGATGAACTGCGACGTTGCCTGATTCGATACGAGTGATTATGCGGTGGGCAATCCGTACTGTATGCCACGCGTAAACAAAAAGGTGCCGCGACTCATGAAAGATGAGAACAACGGCGCCTTGATGACCGAGTTCGTCAGATTGAGCTCTAAGATGTACGCGACTAGAACATGTAGCGCTGCAGTGGGGGCTATGAGTGAAATTGAAAAAATGAAGGGTTTGCGGACACACGTGGTCGCGAACAATGTACAATTTGACGATTACATTCGTTGTCTTTTCGATTTCACCGTGAAAGCGTTTTTGGAGAACCATATAGAACCATGTGGAATAGCCAAATTTGTATTTTATTAATGGTAGTATATATGTATATATTTTTTCTTTACTTTATTAAGATTATTAATTATACGCATATACGAGATGAAGAAAGAGAATGTGAATAATTGAATAAACGGACAATGTATATATTTATACGTATTTATTTATTTATTTCAGTAACATAGAGCGAGTTTATAATCGCGAATCATAGAATATCCTTCTCGCGTATCCACGAGTTCCGCGACGAATCGAATCCAAGCCACTTAATCCTCCTTGCGACGTATAATCTTCTCAACCAGATAGACGTCCGGATTCGCGACCGAATGTAGTTCAAACTCGTAGAAATCACCCGAGATCGACTCTCCCGCGGAATCGCGCAGAATGTACGTCACCAGGCACATTCGTTGTACGGTTACGATTTCGAACACCTCGGTCGACCAGTTCGGCGTGTACGCCATCTCGAAGAGGGTCTTGAACTTGCTCACGCGTACCTTATCACCGACGTTGAGTTTCGCGCGTCGTCGAATAGCTTTCGAGGCAGATGCAGGGATTGGCTCATTCAAGGCGAACGATTATCTCGTCGCGGGAGTAACGTCCACAAGTCGGGTGTTGATTGTTCGATGTTTGCGATGATTGTAGGTACGTACGAACGCAGGTAACAGGCCGACCCAACGATAAGACGCGTTCAAGGAGAATTGTTTCCACATGAGGTTTTTCAGTGTGCGATTGAAACGTTCAACGATCGACGCTTTCATCACGCTGTAGGTTGATCCCGCGGGTCTTCACACATCGTTGAAACTCTGCGTTGTAAAACTCCTTACCCATGTCGGTTTGTAAATTTCGCGGACATCTATCACTCTGCCGCAGTACGGTCGTGAACGCCGCGGTCACGTCGCGCCGCTTTTCGTTTTCACGGGTATGGCCCACGCGTACTTGCTGAACGCATCGATGATCGTTAGTATGTAGTGATATCCTCGATTTTGCTTTACGTACGGACGCATCTCCACCAAATCGACCTGCCACAAATCATCGTAGCCGCGAATCACGACGCTGCGCCGTGGGAAATTACGACTCGCGGGAGCGTGTAGTTTGTTCACTAGTTGTACTCGTTCCTTGTTCATGCTTCGCGGGTGGGCCGGGGATGGTCGCGACGTTTCAAGGACGTTAGAAGTAGTATGAGTTCCTCGAGTGCTTGCAAAACGCAATCAGCGTACGTTTTTCGCGATCGTTCGTTATTATTAGATGTTTCGGAGCCGTTGCCGCTATTGTCACTGTCAGTGATCATCGTCGTCGTCGTCGTAGACCCTCGGTTGCTTTTCGCGGATCCTTTCGTTTGTACAGATCCGTGGTCGTTATCGCAGTCGGCGTAGTTGCCGACGTCGCGAACTCTTCGAGTCTGTCTTTCAAGTGATCCAAACGTCGTTTCATCACGTTATTTAAATCATCCTCTAGCTGAGACAATTGCGCGTTAACGATACCGCCATCATTCGTTGTACTCGCGTCTCGAGTTGAGATCGTTGATACTCGGCGTCCAGTCGCGCGCTCGCGATAGCCGTTTCGATTTTTTAGGTAAAGCGTTCGTCCGCCGAGGACAATAGTCACTTCATTGTCATTGTCGCTTCGTTGTTGATGTTACGTAACGAGGTGCCAAACTTGTTTACCGACATAACGATGCGTGCGCGCGAATACTACTGACGCAACGATCACCGAATCATTCAATTTAAGATATGTACGTTCTCGCGAAGTTCCTCCACGATGGATGCGATTTCGTTATCGTGACCCGTGTGACCTTCCGCGCGCGATGCCATAAGTAATCTAAGTATATCGACCAATTCATTCGGATCGACCCAGTACACGTAATCGATCGCGTTGTCGGTGACCGTAATCGATTCGTCGATGGGCGATCCTTGACCCCGTCGCGTGCCCGCGGTGACCGCGCCGCCCGCGCCGCCTGCGCTGCCCCTACCCCTGCCCCTAACGCGTCTGACGCCCGATGTACGCACCCCAACGATTATCGCAGATATGATTTTCTTATAGTTGTACCCCTTATTACACAGCGTGCGCTTGCTCGGTATATGGTTTCGCTTATGCGCGTTCATCGATAATAAGATGCGTCGGTACGAGTGAATATCCGCGTCCGTATACGTGTGAACGTTGGGTATTCGCATGAACGGCAGTTCATACAATCCCCGAATCCACGCGTATCGCGATCCGTTGACGCGAACGTCGTCATCGTCCTCGTCGATGGTGAATACGGAATCGCAGATTATTAGGTCTTCGTCGGACCCCAAGTATACGCCGCACACGTTGTCGGTTCGTTTCTTGGCATCGGTGAAGAACAGTCGCAGGTATTCTCGCGACAAGGGTTCTTTTGCTTTCCGTATATACACTTCGATATCTTCAAGGGGTTTGCGTAGCGAATCCAAATCATGAACCTTTGCTGACGACTCATCATCCTGAATTTTTTCGTCGTCGACATCATCAACAACATCATCGTCAACATTATCTTCATCGCCAACATCGTTGTTGTCGTTGTCATTGTCATTGTCGTCGTCGTTGCCGTCGCCGTCGCGAATCTGAAAGGTTATTCGGACGTTCCTTTGTTATCGACGAAGTAACGGGTCGAAGTCTCTTCGATGATTGTTGTTGATCGTATTCGTGTTTTCTCTTCACTGGTCGCGATCAAGGCGTTGAACGGGCTTTCAACGCGGACGCATTCTCGATCAATCGTTTCAGCGGTTCGACGATGGGACGCGTGCTCGCCTCCACAGCCGCTTCCGTAGCCATCTTGCCAATTTTCAGGGCCAAGCACTTTTTACGTATAACGTCGCAGACTTTGGCGATTTCAACCTCTGCATCTGCACCTCGACGTTTCGTCCCTTTTTGGTGTTTCGTTCCTTTTTGGTATTTCGTTCCTTTTTGGCGATGATGTCGTCGATGTTTTCGCGAATGCTTTGCGTCAACGGTGCTCGAGGTTATCGTTGTCGCTGTCAGTTTGTTAGACATTTCGTGTTGCTCCATGAACGACTCGCGGTTTACTGATGTCAACGAGCTACGACGAACTCGTTAAATTCTCTTCGATATCGACCTTCGTACATGGAACTATCCTTATCGATCACCACGAAATCGTATCGTCGACGCCAACATCTCGCGCACAAGTCATTGAACGACTCAAACGACATGTCGGTGTCCACGTGATCGTTGTACACGCGACGCACGTTCGTACCGTCTTGTTTGAACAGCATGAGAAAATTCGCGTTGTCCCTGATCAAATGTTTAGGTATTCTAGCGTACGACTGACATAAATAAAAGCAATCCACGTACGCGCGACGACCACAGAAAAATATTCGCGTATCGCGTTCTGTTCATCGCACGCCACGTCGTCGAACACCAAGATTGAATCGGGCCGAGCGTCTCTCGGTGGGACGATCTCGACGTTGACCGAGTAGAGAAATTATTCGATTCCGTCGACGAGTGACAACACCTGTTCTAGATATCGATACTACGTCGCACGCGTGTGACGAAGGAGGACTATTTAAATTCGTGGCACGCGTTGCACAGGTCACTATCACTGTGATCAGTGGAGCGTGCGTACGCATTTATTAGTGTAGTAGCTTTCGTGACTATTCTAACGTATATGGTAGCATCAACGACTACGACGTCTCACGGACTAGGCAAGAATCAGAAGAGGAAGAAGAATCTGAAGAAGAAGAATAAGAAGAAGACTGGATCGTTGCCAGGATTTTTCCCGAATTGCGTCTTATTGCCAAGAATCTGGCACGAGTCTGACCCGTGAATATTATAAACGTTAACGTGATCAGAGTAACGTGCAACGTTACTACCTACGCGTACAGCATCGATAAACCAGTACACACGATTCATGAATTTTCGCCTCACGTGCCGCCGGGATGTAAGATATCGGAAACTCCGCGACACGTCATTTACCTGCCGATCGTCACACGAGCAATACACGATCTATCGTTGTGCATCGTCGATCAACACAATCGTTCTACAAATTTCCGTGGAGAAGAAATAACGATTCGTTTGCACGTTCAACGACGTCCGCGGGATAGACTAGCGTGAGTGTAGTATGTTAGTGTTAGATCACACGTACGAATCATCAATCGCCGCTGTTACTCCTGCCGTCTCGATTTCGCATCATCGACGCCACCCTTTATCGACAGACGAAAGTAGAAGACAGGAGGAGCGATAAGAAGAGGACCGGTAAGAAGCATAATAAAGCCGTTGACTCGTCGAAACGCACGTATCCTACGATCGTTAGGTTTCATCGTCGCCTATTAGACACGCAACCACGATATCGATTATTCTGGACGTGGCGAATACGCCAACCTTCGACAATCGTATCACGAAGATCGAGTTATACACGTATAATCCGTACGCCAACACGACGTTTGACAATAACGACGAAATAAGAATCTCCATACAGCAGCAAGGTCTGTACACGCTTCCGTGCGACAATTTTCTCTACATCGAAGGTCGTGGCACGTTGACGTCGCAGGACGCGAATGGTTCGGCAATATCCGCGACCGCTGCTCTCGACAATAATTGTGTTGCGTTCATGTTCGTACGAGATTCGATACGAATTGAACGGTGTCGAGATCGATCGTTGCCGAAATCCAGGAATCACTACCACGTTGAAAAATTACGTATCGTTGTCAACCGATAGAAGCAAAGTGCTTGCGAATGCCGGTTGGAATTCTGCCATCGATTACGGTAACGACATTTTTCATTCGGGCGCTTTCAATTTCTGCGTACCCCTGAACATGTTATTAGGATTCTGCGAGGGTTACAAACACCTCGTGATGAACGCGCGGCACGAGCTGATCCTTATACGATTGGGAGTCAATACGAACGCGATGCACTGCACCTCCGCCACTGCGTGGCCGAAACTGGAGATACGTAAGGTGCAGTGGCGTATGCCCCACGTCGTTTTGGAGGAAGTGAATAAACTATCGATACTGCGAATCTTGGAAAGCGAGCGACCGATCGCGATGAGTTTCCGATCGTGGAGCCTGCACAAGTTCTCGTTATTGCAAGCAACAACGAAACACACGTGGACCGTGAAAGCTACGTCGCAAATCGAGAAACCCTGACACGTCTTATTTGGCGCTCAAATCGATCGAAAGAATCAGCCCAATACACCCGCGTGGAAATTTGACCCGAATAATCTCACAAACGTTTGACTGTACTTCAATTCCGAGACGTATCCGTACGACGACTTGAACTTGGATTTCAATAAGTATAAATACGAACTCCTGTACGATATGTATGCGAAGTTCAGCCAATCCTACTACGGTCACGGAGAACCGTTGCTGAACGCGAACGAATTCCTTAAATACGCGCCTATCGCTGTCATAGATTGTTCTAGGCAAAACGAGTCGTTGAAGAGTGGCACGGTACACGTGCGAATAGATTTCGAATGCAAAGAAAATGTTCCCGCTAATACTACCGCTTTCTGTTTGATCATACAGGATCGTATAGTCGAATACATCTCTTTTACCAACGTGGTACACAAACTAATATAGCGTACGTGAACGATTACTACTACTACTACTACTACTACTGATACTACTACTACTACTGCGGATACTGCTACTGTTTTAAAACGTCGATGTCGAAGACCTCAGATGCTGTTGTGACACCGTCGTCGACGGAGCTACCTAAACGAATAATAATGTTCGCCATTATCGAAAGAGCTCGCGATTAGAGCAAACAGTAACAACGATAAAATGACGACGACGACGACGACAATCATCCATTGGATCTTCGAACCACCATACTTCTGGAAACATCTGAATTCGTGGGAGCACCGTCAAGCGTCCTGGCTTGCGAAGCATCATCACGAGCTTCGCTGGTCTGACAGCTACGTGCCATACTCCAAACTTCTGGACCTCCTCACCAGCGTACTCGCGAACATTGACTTCGTCATCGTGAAAGGTGCGGAAAAGAAAACGTGGATGTTACAACTACTACCTGGCATAATCGTTGAGAATGTATGCAATTTGTACAAACTGAAGGAGTGAAAGATCAACAACAACAGCAACAACAACGCTCGAACTGTCGAAGACGACGGCGGCTACGAAGTTGACGATGATTATTGCGGGATCATGCCTGACACCGTAGACCCCGACGTGCCTAACCTGAGGTCTATGTCTTCAACGAATGCCCTTCGATGTGCATTTCACAACAACGGTGGTGTTTGCACGCTGGAGAACGTCGAGAAAATATGGAATTATATACGTAGCGTCACCAGCGGCGACTGCTTCCTTTACCCGCGAGCAAGAATATCCCTCCCATACGAACCTTGTTTCACGCAAATACTGATTTTATAATTTAAGTACGCATGGAAGAATTTACATTGTAAACATTTACAATTAAACATTCATTATTAAACATATATATTTGCACGTACTATAGTGGTACGTGGTTTATATCACGTAGCATGGATTGTAATCCTAGCGCTAACAGTTCACGATCGATCAATGAATGCTGCTCAATGTGCTCGCTTTCGGAAATTAATTTCATATAATTCGTTGGTACGGAAGCGGTACGTAGAACTTCTACGAATGTGGCATATTTACTGCTTACAGAGTACATATTTTCAGTTATCCAGGTGAACATATGTTCAATGCAATGTTTGTACGCGAATAGTTTACGCATCGTGGCTTCAGTCATATATATGACAGCGCGATTATCGGTGATTTTAATAAGTTGATCATCATGCATACGCGTGAAGTCTAGTCGTAAATAATCAATTGCAATGTGAGTTTGGGGCGATGTTGCGTTGCTACGTAATCGTTGTAGTATGTCCGCCTCCTTTTGTAGCAGGAGCTTCGACGTCGACATTGAAAAGCTCAACTCGCTGCCTTTATTGTCGGCGATGGCGATCTCGACGTGGCACAAATCCATGCCAATGCGAATTCCAATAGTTAGACTTTATAAGCTGTTGCTGTCAATGGGTAATCACGCCCCAGGATCCGTACGATTGATGGTTTTGATGTTTTCAACGCTTTTGGCGTTGCGGATCCAGAACTGTAAGAAACATGTTCACGAAATTAATGCTTTGTTCGTTTGCGTTTACAGTGAAAGAAGTAAGCGAATGAAGTAAGTGTAAAGTGTATAGTAATGTATACGTACCTCATATTGAACTGTTGATAATGTTGTTGTGGTTGGCGTTTATTTGGAAACCCACCATCGTTGTTGGATACGCAGGATGAATCGTTTAAGCTGCGTTTGTACATTTTGATATTCACTACATATGATTCTCATCGGCGGAAAAAAAATGACGCGAGCGATACTTTTTTTTTATTACGCAGTTTCAATTTCCGCAAGGAGATTATTCTGCCAGACACACCATACCCATTACGAGCTCTTTTACACCCTTATTTATAATACAGTGATCTTTTAAATCGTCATGTTACATTCGTTTAGATACATGTAGAGTAGTTTGCATATTGCCGCTGTGGGCTTGAAAAGTATTACATTGCATGAAAGTTGGGGAGCAAAGACTCGCGTTCGTAGTCCATTAATAAGTTTGATCCTTTGTTGGTCAAGTAAAGGACATTGCCACAACACGTGGTCAATGTCCTGATTCTCCCAGCCGCACGCACAACTTGGATCGTTTGCCAGTCCTAATTTGGCGAGTGAAGAGGGGAGATTATAATGTCCGGATCTGCATATATTGATTGTGACGACAATCTCGCGAGGCAGGTTTTTACCGGCAAACCATGGCTTTTTACTTTCAACGTGGAAGTGCTCGAAATAATTAACGCCCTTGATCGAGCTCTCTTTGGCTATGATGTCATTAATGTTGTTGGTAGCCATTAATTTATACATTTCCCTAAAGTCAGTGAAAGGGATCTTGGGAGAGCTCGTTGGGGGGTTATTTGTGGCGTTTTTAACCAGACCATCCACTGTCTCATTACCCTGTATCACTGTGTGGGCCAATATCCTGTAAAATTGGATTTTGTTAGCGTATGGGTTTATTTTAAAGAAGTCGTAAGCTTTCTGTCTTATCTTGAGAAGGTAGGGATTGGCCCTTACGCCAAAGTTAGCGTGTTTTAAGGATTTTAATGAGCTTAGAGAATCAGTGAAAATAATGAAGTTTCGATCAGGTTTGCTTAGGGCAATATCAACAGCATCGTTTAGTGCGATACATTCAGCTGTGAAGATTGGCGCGTTCTTGTCTATACTTCTTTCCATAAGTATGTCTAAGTCGTTACACCAGCAACCACTCCCAACGGAGATCGCGCCTTTAGATTTACTGCCATCTGTAAATATGGTGTGAGCTCCCTCCAGCCTTGCCAGTCGCTCTATTAAGGAGTTGGGATCTTTGGCAATTACTACGTCTCGACCGTATGAGGTGTTGATATCAAGGTGATTTGTTAGGGCGTGATAATTATAATTGTAAATATCATATCGGGAGGAAGAATAGATGAAATCATTGATATTGT
The DNA here is from genome assembly GCA_944738655.2 of Andrena hattorfiana. Classification (NCBI taxonomy): domain Eukaryota; kingdom Metazoa; phylum Arthropoda; class Insecta; order Hymenoptera; family Andrenidae; genus Andrena; species Andrena hattorfiana. The sequence continues at coordinate 23,435,202 of OX122890.1, forward strand.
ATGTGTTCTCTATACATTGTCGCAGTAATCGATTACTAAATTTACGTTTTCTGCTGTGGTTACTTATCATATTTTGGAAACGTGTAACAGTTTTTGTATTAATAGATCTTTGTTAGAATGAATTTTGCCCAGATAGCTATTACATAAAAATCTCGAACGCTCTTGTATGAGTTGTAGTTTGTATTCCGATAACAGGATGTTAGTGGGTGTGCTAAGTCTATATCCCAGGGCCAGTCTTATAGCGGCGATTGGATTTTTTCGAGTTTCCCGATTAGTTTAACTTGAGTGGGGAAGTAAATAAAGCACCCGTAGTCGATAATTGAGCAAACGAGGCTCTTATAGAGTATTGTTAAGGTTTCTGGATGTGCTCCCCACCAAGTGCCTCGGAAAAAAATTTCCCAATGTTCAGTACTCTAGAGCACTTTTTATTGTAATTGTTCAATTTAATTATTAAAAGACATCTTATAATCGAATATGATGCCTAAGAAGCGCACTGACTCACTGGATTTAATTGTTGTATTATTAATCTCGATTCTTGTTCCTTCGGGTTGTATATTACGGTTGTTAAAGTGAAGGAATACTGTTTTATGTGGAGATAATTCTAATCTTAAATTCCTTAAGTTGCCGTAGATTAAAGAGATTGATTTTTCTAATAATTTTTTACATGAATTGATTGGAGACCTCTTGCAATATAATACAATGTCATCTACAAATTGTCAAACAATAACACTCTTGGGTAGATTTTTAGCAACTTCGGAAACATAGATATTGAATAGTAGAGGACTCAGAACGCCACCTTGGGGAACATCTTTATGTACCATCCTAGCTTCATTGCCCAATGCATCTGTGTATATTAATCTTTCGAAAGTAAGGAATTTTATAAACCTGATTAAATTTCTCACCAGCATTTAGTTGTTCAAATCCCAGGAGCATGAATTTGAAATAATTGTCATTTAAATTCTTATGCACTTCTATCCAAATAGTGCGTTGCGATTTCAACTTTAAAGATTTTTTACGGTATATAAATTTACATATGTGAACATTTATAAATATTGGAAAGTGGTCAGAGCCGCAGGTCTCATCATTCACTTTAACATAGATTTTCTCAGCTACATTTATGGACGAAAATATCAAATCTAGGTTAGATGTTGTGTTGTTGTGTGAATTTGCAGTTATGAAGAAACAAATTAGATTTATTGTAACTTTTGTTGCTTTTGTAAGAGTGATGGACCTGGAGCTCTGTAACAAACTGTAAGATCGATAGTAGGCTGCACGTTAGTAATTTTTATACCTGTGTTTGAGATTCGAGTAGTACCGATCTCCGCCACACCCCAACTCACCGCAACACCTCCTGGACTGCGGAACGGCACGACCGATCCACACTCGATCGGCCAATCATACGTCAGCGACAAAACGCTCATCCAATGAAATTTCCCCACGTCGGTCGATCCGCTGGAAAGCTGGAGAAGACGGCTAACGGAAATCGATCAGCCATATTTTGAATTGACTTTCGTTCACGTAGCGTACAAGTGAAGACGCGTTTTTCCTTTTTGGCATCGTATCTCATGTAACTCGTGAATTTCTCACCGTAATTGTTCTCTGTAGTGCTCATCAAATTAATTGACTCACCACTCAGCTTTCTCATGCTCAAACATCGCGTTTCCACCGATTGTGGATCGTGGTCGGTGCGCGGCCGCGTGGTCTTTGTTGCGCGACAAATCTCAACGAGATTACAAATATCAATTGCTGCACAACGTGCTTCCTCTCACCGCTCACGTTTTAATTGTATCGTGTGACTCACTCCGCGAGTGTCTAAATAAAATTGACTCGGTACATTTCTCATAAACACTGTGCTTTACTTTCTGCGCCTAATCTAAAACCGGTATAAACTCACGTGGCCAACGGTCAGACGCTCAAACAACCTGCTAGTTCTACCCTGTCAACAGGGCACTTAATATTGGCAATTTCTACAAATGCCAAGTTGTTGCGTATTAATATAAGGACCTCCTATAGCGTATGAACGATCTTTTCTGAAAGTTTTGAATCCGCTGCAATGAAAGGCTTGTTCTGCGAGCCAGGACTCGACGCACGCAAAAATTTAAATATCAATAAGAAGCTTGGGAAGTTCTTCTTTCTTCGTAAGGATACTTCTTGGATTCCAATATAGTATTTTTAAGTCTTTTTGAAGAAGCGTAGCCATTTGGGAGGATATATAGGTTAAATATTGTTAATTTTGTAGTAATAGGCATGACAAGTCAAACTCCTGTGACTGATACGAGTCCATTTCTGATTCGCCTACACCCTCCGACAGAAGTTTTTTCTTTATTCTTGAACACCTGGATTTTAATCTTCGAGCTTCTAAGTATGGATACACTAAATCGATCATTATGGTTAAACCTTCAATATCTTTTGTGTACTCTTGAGCAATTTCCAACACTTTAGCTTGGCCCCAAGATTTTATTAGAAACGACTTAAATTGATTGTAGTTCAGAACAAGAGGTGAAGGGAACTTCTCGATTATTTGCCTTGCTGGTGATAGGGTTTTTTCTGCAACCTTAGCTTTTTCTTTAATGAGACGTTCACTGTGATTAGAATTATCTTGGTTTTTCTGTTTTTTTAGCCTTAGCTTTCCTAAATTCTGAGTTTGTATTAGTCAGTGTGCTGAACAATGTATTATCTTCTGGAAACGAATTTTTAAGTGTATCCTTCTCAAGCGATTGGCTGATTGAAGGGTTTTCAGATGATGTAGACGCTGGAAAGCATCTTTTTATACCCATGTTTTGGTTAGCCCCTTGTAATAGTGTAAAGTGAGGTGCTGGAGTGTTAGTGTTAGTGACGACTGTGTCAACAATATTCGTGCGTGGAGCATTGACTGCGGCTCTTTCTTCAGTGTAGTTGGAACATGCCTTCGTTATGTGTCCCATTTGTTTACAAATTAAGCAGCATGTTGAATCGGTACTAAAGTAAATCGAGTATGTCGTGTCTTCGTAACTTATTTGAAAAGATTCTGGAATAAGGTGTACATCTTCTTCTTTAACATATATTTGTCGACGAAATGACAGAATGTGTGAGCGACCAGGTTTGTTTAAACCTGCCCTAAGGTAGCTCATTTGGGAGGCTGGAGTTATCCCCTTACTTTTTAGTAAGTCAATTAGAAATTCATGGGGTATGATAGGACAAACATTTGAGATAACCACTCTTTTGTTCTTCTCCATTAGCGGTCTAATGCTCAGCGAGTGGTTTCTTACTTGAATTGATTTATTACGTAATTTTTCAACTACGGATTTGCTGAAGAAAAAAACGCATTCCCTGCAGCCAGAGATTTTTTAAATGAACATTATGTTACTTGGATCAATTAATTTTTCCAGGCCGTCTATGTACTCATCGCTGGAAATGCCTTCGAGTGAATTCAGTACTATAGCTTGGTCTTTCTTCGGCAACGAGCTGTTCGCTGTGGCATTCGCGTAGGTTTTACTCATTGAGGCTTGACCAGAGCTGTGGTTTTCCTGAGAAAAATGACCCCTGTTGTCAGAAGCCATTATTCTAGGGTCGGAGATAGCGCAGAGCACGAATTGCAATGCAATTCGGATATTTTAAAAACTGCGATTCCTTGTAGCTTGTCACCAACTATTAATAGTGTGCGAATAATACTAGTCGAATCGTTTGTAAACACAGAGAGCAAACACGTCTGCTCGCGACGGTATCTAACCGTAAACTCCGTGAGCGATACTTGTTAGCACTCGAGCGTACGTGGTGTAATGAAGTCCGCATGAATGACCCACGTCATTTTATACTGATTCCGCACACGTACATGTAAATGTGTGGAAGTATATTGCATCACGCGATGCAGTGTCGTGCTTACTCCATGGGCTACCGCGACAATATTTACAGAAATCACCAATAATACATTCTTTACGAACGACATCGACGATGCGATATTCAACGATAACGTTGTCGAGTGGGATAACTAAGTTAAATAGATTACTAAAATCATGAAAATCTAGTGCACCTAAGCGCAAAAACGGATTCAATCCTGCTCAGATATAAACACACGCCATGGCGCGGTTCGCTCCATAATTTCTCAGAAACGTTGTACCACCCTCTTTATCAGAAATCATCATCGAATGCAATGTCGTGTTTATTCCATGGGCTATCGATGATTGATTTACAATAATTATCGCTATATGTATACATCATTGCACGTGCGCTGTATCGGTCTCACGATTCAAATATAAACACAGGGCATGAAGCGCGTGCACGTAGGTGCCAAAGCGTGTTCAATCCTTTCGCGCGCCATGATTCCTTATCTTTTCTCAGAAATCATGGTCCACCCTCTTTCTCAGAAATCATCATCGAAGACGCGATTTGAATTTCCACGAATCGGTCGCGGTCGCGCCTGCGCACCGATCCCTACACGCCTACGGAGATTGCGCAGCGGCGACGCGTGCCCGAAGTACCTTAAACATCCGACAGGTGGCGCCGATGTGAAATGTATGAAAAACCTGGAATATTTACCAACGCGGGCCCAAAGTACCTTAAACATCCGATAGGTGGCGCCAATACGATATGCGCGCGACACCATTTTGAAATGGTGAAAATTCATCCCCTCCCCTGTGACGTCAACTCCCCCCTCACCCACGACCTCGGTACCCCCTCCCCGCCTCACCCCCTCGCCCATCTCGCGGAAGAGCGCGGTACCCCCCGCCCCGCCTCACCCCCTCGCAACTAATCCAGAATCCGCATAGCCTACCTACTAACGTAAAAGGGCGCTTTTTTGCTCTTGAAAGTATAAACATGCCATGTGAGGCATGTGTAATAAACCAAATGAACGACACTTATCTAATATAAATTCAAACATATTGATATATTTATTAAAACATGATACAGAAATTAAACAAATAATTCAATTTATCACGCAGCAGGCTATAATGAATGTTCCAACCAGTTGAAACAATTTTTTGGAAGTATTTGAAGCATTCCTAGAGTATATATATCGAACTTTATGCGACTTTGTTTTTCAGCTACCTGTCTTGCTTCTTTTAACTATTTCACACCTTCAAGTGGAAGGGCGACAGCAGGTCGCAGTAGTGTAAGTGATAAGGATGCAGCACTACAGTGGTTCGCGCTATGTTGGTGTGTCATCCTTTCAATGGGACGGATAAAGTCTCAACCTCGAATGAAACCAGCGCAAGTGCAGCGAGCCTAAATTTTCTTATGTCGGGGGTCCCGTCCCGAGTCCTGAGGTCTCTTCATCGAGAAATGATTCAATTTTCCTACTGACACTGGCGGACCAACCCTCATGAGACTTTCCTATTTTTAGGGTGCCTATACTATCTATAGCGTGGTTGGCGCTTGCACTATTTAAAGAGCAAAGAAAAGGGATACTTTTTATTTGTCATTTATTCATACTATAAAAAAGCAATTGCAATGAAATATCTGCAGGAAATAATATTCATTACACGTATGAGAACGAAATATTTGGTACTGGCTCGCACTCATCTCTCCTTGCATTTAAAGCGGGGGTGGAACCAATTATTTTCGTAATCCACGTTAGAAAATAAGCAACTTTTGTTGGAAACATTTTTTCTTAAAACCATTCCAAACCATTTCTCGATGTCTACATTCTAGAAGACAGGCAGAAGGTCAGAAGCTAAAATGGTTCCAAAATGAGAAGCGAAAATCGCATTTAGTATCTTGACTTGCAGGAGTAGGTATCGTTTACACCACTTGGATTTTCTCCAACCACTTACCCGATGAACGTCTACCCAGATTATTGTTGCCGCGACGCGACCCCCTCAAACATTCTTTGCGCGCTGCTTGACAACTGACTCCTGCCACAATCACACATCCCAAAAATCCATCACACCGAAATCACGTCACACGTCACTTTTTCAAACAGTACTCGCTCCTACAGAACATACCTATCTGCTCATTCCTCACATTCATTGTACAGTGTGTAGAAGAATTATTGGTCGTTGCTCTTAGGGGGTGAATCTACACCTCCGAATCGGTCGACATTTGTAAAAAAAAGTGTCCAATACGATATTTTCATGTCTCCGACCAGATTATGAAATCAGAGAAGCAGATAATAAAGGTTCTCTCGCGACGCCTGTCAAACAGATGCCGTCTGGTACTCCGTGGCGAGGTCAACCGCCCGTGGTGCCTCACCGAATTTTATGGCTTTCGACCCTCGAGGGTGTTGAAATACCATTAAGTGAGAAATGTCCAGGATTTCCACATTTCTCATCAGATGTTTGCAAAAACGACGTCCATCGATTCCTTATGTTTCGCCGATGAAACTGACAACAGGAACGACGCAATTCGGACCATAATGAAGGAAATTCGATGAAAAATTGGTTTACATCATTTCAAATTGACTTCGTTAATAATAGTCCGGTTTAGATGAAATTTGGTATGATTTTCATCATAAAAACATCAGGAATCCACCAGTGTCGCATCCATATCGATACGATAAAGAATAAAGAATTATTTTATTTTTAAAACAGGTATGAATCCTCGGTGGACCGCCGCGATTCGAGGTCGGCGTCCCGCAGTCGATGGTGAAATATTCATTTCAGCGTATTAAGAAATTCGTTATTCTTCATTCATCATCGTGGTGATATGGAAATGACATCATTGGATTCCCGGCGTTCTCCGGATTAAAATCATACCAAATGTCATGCAAATCGGAATACTTTTACATAAGGAATACAAAATGTTTGTGTAATTAAAATTCTGGAAGATTAAAAAGCATAAAATAAATTATAATACACTCCTCACATTAATTAAAGGATCACCTGTAGGAGCCCGAAAAATAGAGGCAAGTTCACATGGTCATAATTGCGGTCAAAATAGTCGTATCGATATTTCGAAAACGTGGTTCGAAAGCGTGGAATCTCTACTTTCAACTGCTTTTTTCAAATTTTAGATGCTTTGGTTTTCGGCAAAGTTATAACTATATAAAGAGCACTTGGTCAATTTTAAAAAATTTTCTTCAACTTAGCTATGTTCCACGGGAAGTATGAATTTTTTTACTAAAATTCCATGTACACCAATCGTAAGCGGCTACTTTCCTGTGTAAAAAGAGATTAACAAATTTCTTGTGCGATTTTTTTGGCCGAGTTATTCAACTTTAAAGTAAAAACCGTTTTTTTTTTTTTAATTTAAATACTTCTAACAAGCGAACGAATAATCGTAGAACTTTCACGAAAAAGCAATAGAAAGATCAGTCTTTTCTCTTTAAGTCGCATCTTCGACTTTTTCGATTCGGTTAAAATTTCGGTCTCTGATGTCCATTCCAAAATATGCTTAAAAATTGCCCAAATTCCATGTTCTATTCAACTTGCTGTATCTTCGCCAGGGATGACCGGAACATCAATGTCTTAAGCTCATTTTAAAGCGGAGAGTCTGCCGATTCTTCTGAGTGCCACCGGAACCCGTTGCGATAATTTTTTACCTGTGGCCTATCAGTTTGAATGGACCCGCAGCGGGTCCCGGTGGCACTCAGAAGTATCGACAGACTCTTCGCTTTAAAATGAGCTTAAGACATTGATGTTCCGGTCATCCCTGGCGAAGATACAGCTAGTTGAAGAGAAAATGGAATTCAGGCAATTTTTAAACATATTCTGGAAAGGACATCAGAGACTGAAATTTTAACCGAATCGAAAAAGTCGAAGATGCGACTTAAAGAGAAAGGACTGATCTTCCTGCTGCTTTTTCATGGATGTTCTACGATGATTCGTTCGCTTGCTAGAAGCAATTAAAGTAAAAAAAAAACGGTTTTTACTTTAAAGTTGAATAACTCGGCCAAAAAAAATTGCACAAGAAATTTGTTCCTCTCTTTTTACACAGGACAGTAGCCGCTTTCGACTGGTATAAATAGAATTTGTGTAAAAAAATTCATACTCCCCGTGGAACATCGCCAAGTTGAAGAAATTTTTAAAAATTGATCAAGTGCTCTTTATATTGTTATAACTTTACCGAAAAGCAATGCATCTAAAATTTGAAAAAAGCAGCTGAAAGTAGAGATTCCTCGCTTTCAAAACGTATTTTCAAAATATCGATACGGCTACTTTGACCGGAGTTATGACCATGTAAACTTGCCTCTATTTTTCGGGCTTCTAGAGGTGATCCTTTAATTAATGTGAGGAGTGAAAAAATAAAAATTTTAAAAACATTAAAATGTACTAAAAAAAAGGCATCGCCTAAGACGCCTATAGCCGGAGAATTACCCTGTATAACCCATACCGGGTGGTTGATGTTCAGCGGTGGAGTAGCGCGGAAGATAATCGCCGAGTTAGTTGACAATCGTATTGTTCGGGAATCCATATCACTGTACGGCAATCCGATCAAATTGGTGAAATATTAAAAAGCATAAAATAAATTATAATGAAAATATTTTAAAACAAGCTTTTACTAATATGTACTAAAAAAGAAAAAATAATTTTGATACCGGCCTAAATGACTACCTTAGAAGAGTGCACTCATATGTCCAACAATAAAAGCGTGGGACGTAAATATTGAATGTTAAAATTTATGCAAAAACTAATTGCTGAACGGCATGATTTTGTCTTGACTTTTAATCTGGTTGGATCTCAGGACAGACTTTGAATTGAGGAATTAGACTGCTTGCAATCAAGTGGAAAAAAATCGGGCAACAAGGACGCTCTAGCAGAATGCGAAAACTAACGTATCATAATCAGGGAGTCGAGACCGATAGAATTTCGGTTACTGTCGCGGTCGGGGTCACCGAGACGTTCGACACGCTATTTACGGTTCTCTCGACCGAACCGCAGAGCGACAATCGGTCTGAAGTTTTCTCTCAACCGATAACAGCGAGAAAATTTTTCTCAGCAAAAAGTCAAGAGTTCAAATCCCGGTGCGAAGATTCTACTTTTTTCATTAATTATTCTCTAACTTCTATTCCTATATTTTTAGTAGAATAAAAACTTGAAATCTGTTAATTTGCAAAGCATTTTCGCAGCTGGCTAATGTACGATGTTGGTTTTCTACCCTTTGTATACATAAACATAAATAATTCCTTGAAATGCCACTTATAAAATAAGCTCCTTTCTAGGATGGTCTCTTTAAAATTCACGTCACAATGAATATTTACAGAATCGGTGATTTCGGTTTCAGGGAAGCGAGCCGCCCGCTCCGCTATGACGGTCAACCCACCACCTTCTCGTGGTTTCTATCGAGTGAAGGCAAAATTTTCGTAAATAATCAACGGGCATAAGCAGATAGAGTGTTCCTCGGATTATGGAGAAAGATTCGTGACCGGGAAATTCTCCATGATCCGAGGAAGTAGTTAGCACTAAATAGATTCATCTTTGGCAGGTCCCTTGCCCGAACCATCTGACAAGAAGACTGAGCGACGTAAATCGAGAGTCGGTGACATACCTACCGCACCAGCGGGTGACCCTCGATCGACAGCGACTTGAGTCATCCAGTACAGAATATGAAAATTTTCATACTTCTTATTACAGCTTGATCAGAGTATTGCCGATGGATTGGTGAGTTTATAAAACACGTTTAGAATTTCAATGTTCCCCAGATTAATCGGAAAACACGTTTCTGGTGACTGGCCTGCGACGTATACTACGTTCACCTGGAAATGGACCGAATTTGTCCATGTTTGAACTCATTTTAATCAGGAAATCATAAAAAATCCATGGATAATACTTTCACGAACATTTATCAAAAGAATGATCATTTTAGTTTTCGGTACTGGATATTTTACATGGCCCAACGGTTTTATTGCTCTCGGCAGTCAACGGGCGGCCTACCCGGGCCGCAGGTCCTCGCTCGCAGCAAAACTGTGGGTTGAGTAGACCTTTCCCGATAATCCGGGACCAAAAGCATTTCAATAATCCGGGGAAGTGTCATTGACCAAGATTGTGTTAGTAAAACTCTTCTGTAGGTATAAATGATATCATTGAGACAGGTACGAGACCCGTCGATATTGTTTTCAAACCTCATTACAGTATTCCGGGGTGTGAGTGGTAAGTCGATCGTAATAGCGGAGTGGGTGGCTCGCTTACCTGAAACCGAAATCACCGATTCTGTAACTGTTCATTGTGACGTGAATTTTAAAGAGTCCATCCTAGAAAGGAGCTTATTTTATAAGTGGCATTTCAAGGAATTATTTATGTTTATGTATACAAAGGGTAGAAGACCAACATCGTACATTAGCCAGCGACGAAAATGTTTCGTAAATTAACAGATTTCAAGTTTTTATTCTACTGCAAATATAGGAATAGAAGTTAGAGAATAATTAATGAAAAAATTAGAATCTTCGCACCGGGATTTGAACCTCGGATTTTTTGCTTGCGACCCAAGCTCTAGGATTTCGGTGAAATGAATTTTTCGCGGAGAGCGCCGGCCAGGCAGCGCATACGGCACACGGATAGAAGGTAGGGTACGCTTGTAGTGGTACGGTACAAGCCAGAAGGGGGTCGCATCTTTAGAAGAAATTTAAACTTTGAAAATGCATTGTAAATTAACAGTTTTCAAGTCTTCAGTCTTCTGAGAATATAGGAAGAGAAATTAGAGAATAAATAAAGAAAAAAGGTAGAATATCCGCCGTGGGATTTGAACTCTTGACTTTTTACTTGCGACCCAAGTGCTTCGATGTCGGTAAAACGAATTCTCACCGGAGAGCGCTGGCCAGGTAGCGCGTTCGGCGCCCGGATGGAGGAACGGGTATGCTTGTGTGGTGCGGTACAGGCGCTAAGAGGGGGTACGCTTGGTCGTGGAATGGGGGTATCGCCCGTGGACGAAAACCCACGGTTCTGGCATCACTGGACAATAGAGTGAAAGGTCTATTCTATACCTGGTCTGTGACGCTGGTGCGTGCGGTTTGGACTTCGGACGGTATTCCGGCAGCTCAGGTTGCTGGTAGTGGGGATCCGTAACCCCTCTCGAACTGCTTTGACTTGGTTGCGCCGGGGCTTATGACTACCGTCTCATTTTTGTTATGGTTCGAATCGATCGAAGCGTCCCTTGTAAACAGGCGGACCCTAATGAAACTACTGCTGTCGATAAAAAGAAATTGTACAGAGGTGACATCTCCAGGTACTCTATATGGGCGAATTTTTTACGCACAGTTGCCACATTTTCTGTTCTCTCTGCCTCTGCCGCGCTGTTGCCACAGCTCCTTCTATTGAGAAATCTTGAAGGAATACGGCACGAGAGCTGCGTCTAGGCAGGGATCGGCGGGCTCCAGCTACCGCTGATGGAGGGGGAAACACCTACAGGAGCGGTGGTTATGTGTGCATGACTGACGCACGCAGGCACAATTTACGCACACATAACCACCGCTCCTGTAGGTGTTTCCCCCTCCATCAGCGGTAGCTGGAGCCCGCCGATCCCTGCGTCTAGCGTCAGAGGCTCGCTGAATGTAAAGGAGGATAGCAATAATGAAAGATAGAGAGGTTGGGTAGTGAAGTTAGGAAACATATCAATGAAACAATACTTATTTGCGTATCGATATCTCTACTAACCTTCGCAATTCTTATTATCTTCTCTCATTCTGTGTAATTTCTCTTCTCCATTGACGGCTTTCCTACAATTTTATCAGATCGCTCGTAATGAAATCGCTCATTTGCTGTAACAACGACACAACTAAAAATTTGCAGATTTTGAGATATATGTATAGGAAAAGCGGTTCTTGTCTAATAAAACTTTTCCCGTTAACAAAACCCGTTTCCCCAAAAATCATGTATTTTGAGTTATATATGTCGTTGTTGTAGCAAATAAGCGAAATGTAACGTATGCAGTGAGGGCAATATTGATATTTTCTTGTGAAAAAATATAATGATATGATTGTTCAATGATTGTTTATTTCGTATGTTTTAATAGAATGTAAAACTTTCACATTTTCTATCGTATTTGCATGAACGTTTCAGTAATATACTGCTGAACTTTTCCAGATGAAAATGAACTTAAACACGGTATAAATCGGATTGTTCTTAGCATTATCAGATTAGAAATGTTACATTTATATTTAGTTACACTAGTTTACAAAATCAAAAAAATTATTTTTGATCGAGACTCCACTATGAATTCTTATGTAAGGAAGTCCCCTAAACTCAAAAATCGACGTGAGTTCTGGTAATTAAAAAAACTACGTTTTGGTAATTTTTTAAGGAGACGACCCGACGTTTTTGGCCATATCTCTCGTCAGAGTTGACCGATTTGATCGCGACGACTCTTAAATTCAAGGTAGTTAAATTGCATACAATCATATCCTACAGTGTTTTCCAATCGGACCAGTAGTTTAGGCGGAATCGTGCGAAACTTAAGAAAAATGTAATGTTTTGGGGCCGAAATTGAAATCGAAAATTCACTACGTAGCCTGGAAGATAGGAATTATCATGTAATTATCATGTACCAAGGATTCTGAGATGAGTCAATGGTAGGTGACTACGTTTGATTCCTTGTAAGGGAAACTGATTTCAATGTGGGTAAAAGAAACAGAAAGAGCCAGAATTCCTTTTTAAAAATAAAATAAAATAAAATACATAAAAATTCGTTTTCATTGAAGACAAATACGCAATTCGCCAAGAAACAGGAAGAAATGCAAAAATGGGGAAACAGTTGAAAATAGGCACTCCCACTCTATCGCCCATAACTTCCCTATTTGTGCATGGATTTTGCTCAGGTTGGGCTTGTTTTCTTCATAAAGGTACACACTTTACGTAAAAAAATAAGAAACTGGACGTTACATGACAATTCCTATGTCTTCCAAACTATGTAGTGAATTTTCGATTTCAATTTCTGCCCCAAAACATTACATTTTTCTTAAGTTTCACTCCATTCCGCCTAAACTATTGGACCGATTGGAAAACACTGTAGGAACGAATTGTATGCAATTTAATTGCCTTTAATTTAAGAATTGTCGCGATCAAATCGGTGAACTCTCACGTAAGATATGGCCAAAAACGTCGGGGCGTCTTCTTAAAAAATTACCAAAATATTCATCGGGCGATAGCTCAAAAACGTATCCATAGGATTTCGTCTCATGTCGATTTTTGAATTTAGGGGACCACCTTACATAAGAATTTCATAGCGGAGTCTACGTCAAGAAATGACTGCAAACTATATAATGTTATCTAAACTAGAATGCAGATTTATTGGCCGGTGAGTTTCGTGAGGGGTATTCTCCCACCACACCGCTTGCCTGCCTCGATGCTCCTTTTCTCTACGTTCTCGCTTTGACTATATTGACGCAGGGGATCGGCGGGCTCCAGCTACCGCTGATAGAGGGGAAACACCTACAGAAGCGGTGGTTATGTGTGCGTGAACTGTTCCTGCGTGCGTCATCATGCACACATATCCAACGCTCCTGTAGGTGTTCCCCCTTCATCAGTGGTAGCTGGAGTCCGACGATTCCTGGTTATATAGGAGCCCGGCGACTATCCCCACAATTTCTTTGAATTCTTTGGTCGAGAGTGAGAGAATCCGCGAACGAGTGAGAGAGGACAAAAGAGTCACACGTAGTTGCTATCGTCTACGAAAGAGAGAAAGCATGATAATTTGTCTCCCTTCGTTGTTCATTTGCATCGTACGCTCCAGAGTCGCGCAAAAATTTATCTAAATAAAAATTTCAAATAACGAACAAAAGATAAATCATTTTTATCGTGATTCGAGGCACGAATAATCGAAGTTATCTTTATTCGAAGAGCAACGAATAAAGACAATTTTTTTATTGAATGAGAATTTATTCGACGAATAAAGATAACATTTTTATTCGAAGGTTTCATTCGAATAAATGCGTCGAATAAATTTTCCATCCGTAGCATTTATCTTTTCAAAGCCTGGGAATAAAGCCACGAATAACTTTCATCAGCGTCGAGCGTGTTTATTCGAGCCTCCGAAGGTCGAGCTCGGCCGAGTGGCGTGCGCCGCACACAAAGGACCGGCGGCGGTGACTTGGGGTCATGGTGAGTCACCAAGTTTTGACGTTGACGAAAGTTATTCGTGGCTTTATTCGAAGGCTTCGAAAAGATAAATGCTACGGGTGAAAAATTTATTTAACGCATTTATTCGAATAAAACCTTCGAATAAAATATGATCGTTATTCGTCGAATAAATTCTAATCGAATAAAAATGTTATCTTTATTCGTCGAATAAATTCTCATGCAATAAAAAGATTATATTTATTCGTCGAATAAATTCTCATCCAATAAAATTATTTATTTGTTGCTCTTCAAATAAAAATAACTTCGGTTATTTAAACCTCGAATAACGAATAAAGATAAAGTATCATTTATTCGATCGTTATTTAACTAATTTTTTGTCTAGATAAGGCCAAACTCTGGTACGCTGTACCCCTTCACTGATACATTGTATATAGTCGCGCACGTGGATCAAGCTCGAAGAGATAGAGTGCACGCACATTTATTTTTATTTATTTTGAACTCATTTTAATCTGGAAAATCTCAACAGTATGTTACTGAAAACGTTACGTCTTACATTTTATTAATTCGTAATCCATCGCAAGCAACACTGTATGCCTTTCGAGCCGAGGCTCGAACCGAAATCAGAAGCCGCCGCCAAACAGCCCAAGTCCTCAGCAAGAAGTGAGATCCCGCCGGTTCGGGTAAACACGCTGCCGAAAGTTATTTGAAATTTCGATGCCTTCGAATAAAAGCCGAATAAACTACGGATAAAGATGAAAACCTTATTCGACGGTTCGAATAAAATTTCTTCGAATAAAAAAAATTATCTGTCGCCATCGAATGAATTCACTTCGAATAAAAAAATTTTCTTTCGCCGTCGAATAAATTCACTTCAAATAAATTAATTTATCCGTGGTGTTTGGAATAAAGATAACTCGTGCTATTCGCAGCTTCGAATAACGGATAAACATAAAGTATCTTTTATTTGAAGTAGTAAGGCTATGCTGATTCTAACCCAGGTCCTCTGAGGGGTGCGCGGGGGCGGGGGGAAGTGAGGGCGCGCGGGGGAGCGCGGCGGAGGGAAACCTGGGCGCGGGGCTTGCGGGGAGTGGAAGAGTGGTTGCGCGCGCACGAGCCGCGGAGTGGGGGAAGCCGAAATGATGGAGGGGATCATTCCGTGCCGAGCCACCGCGGAGACCTGGTCCACCGCTTCCGAAATTTTTTAGAGGGAGGGAATGACCCCCGAAAAGTCTTTTTCAGACTTTGGCCCACCCCGAAAAATTTTTCAGACCTAACCCAGGGAGGGGACGGCCCCCGAAATTTTTTTCCAAACCAATATGCAGCAGAAATTGTTTAATAATTTATTTTTTATCCGAAATTGTATCGGACGATGTCGGGAAAGATCGGGAAAGATCGACGTTCTTTTCTTTTACGAACCACGTCTTCGGGAATATGCAGCAGAAATTTTCCCCCAATGCATAATAATTAATTTTTGAATCAGCGATCTACCGAACCATTATGCAGCATTCATTCTAAAGCTAACAGTATTCTAAAGCGTTCCGATTTAACATCGCAACGTATCGCGCGATCACATGTAATTCGAATCCTCTGGAGCAGCCGTACGGGATGACGTCATGTGGTGGTGCGAAGAAGGCGCGAATCATAGAAAGAATTATGTGGTGTCAGCAGAAATTGGTGAGGTGAGAAGGAGGAAGACAGATAAGTAAATAGAGAAATAATATGATTAAGAGATTTATTTAAAATTAAAAGAATATAAAAATATAAATAGAAATGTAATATAATTTAACTTTTTTTTTCCTACGAGCATTAGCTAGAATATCATTGATGGCACATGCTACCAGTTCGCAATCTATAAGATAATCCTCATCGTAATATTCGCCATCACGTATGATTTTAGCAGCAGGACGCGTATCTAATGTTTCGCAGGCAGCATCGCTCTGTTACAACACGTTAACAAAAGTTTTAAAGTTTTTCCTCACATCTTCTGCAGTTTGATGCAGCCGCGGATACACATAGCTTATACATGGCTTAAGATTAAATAAAAATGATACTGTATTCAGTTTGAAATACAAAGACTTCTTATGTAGTGTCGTCTTTACAATTGGAGGCGAGAATCATAGAAAGAATTATGCAGAGTCGATAGACATTGGTGAGGAGTGAAGGAGGCAGACAGACAAGTAAATAGATTGTAATATATGTAAAATGATTATATATTGTTCCATTAATTAAAAAATAGAAATATAAAAAGAGAAAATATAAAAATAGAATATAAATAGTGCCTCGGCAGAACCATCTATCTCTCCCTCACTCTCTCTCTCTCTCTCCCTCTCTCTCTCTCTCTCTCTCTCTCTCTCTCTCTCTCTCTCTCTCTCTGTCTATCAATCTCTTTCTTTCTCCTTCTCTTTCCTTCTCTTTTCCTCTTCTTCACATCAATCGCAAGACAACTTGAACATTCTCGAACAGCTGATGGACTTCCCATTTACTTTTCGCGACATCATACATACATACTCTTCCCACAACACCTCGTATAAATTCATACACACTCGCGCCCTCGTGACCAACCCGAGTGCTCAGTTACACAGAACAGTAAATAACTCGACTATATTCGCCGAAACTGTTACGTATCTATTGTATCGCCTCAATTCTTTATCTCTAAATAAATCGCACTATTCTCAACATTTTTTAGTTCTTTCTATACAAATAGGATATCAAAATACAATATAAAAAGAAAAAATATAATAATAATAATAATAATTTAATTTAATTTATTGCCACTTTCGTGTTACAATTTAACGATCAAATAATCTTTCCATTTCATTCCCATGATTGTGTCAGTGTAAGTCCCACCCTTCTAATGTATCCTATTGTCTCTTAACAATTTTTTCTATTTTACAAGTGTTTCCTAATCTATTCTATGTTACATAATCTTCTTTTATCACTTTCCTGTTATTCCCATCTTTTCCTTCTCCCTATTATCTCCCGTAGAATAGCCAAGTTTTTCCTTTCTCCTCTAATTACCTCTGCACAATTCCTGCCACTATCTCAACTTACTTCACATGTTTCAATCGCGTGTTTCACTGTTTCTTCCTCTTTCTTACATACCCTTTCTTCTTTCATTAGCCAATATTTGCATGTTCTTGTTTCACTACCCTGTATGAATCTTCCTATCCTTTCTAATTCTCCTCTCCTTTTTTCATTTCCCCCCATAAGCATTTCGGCTTATCTCCTGGTTTCCTTGCTCCCTCTTTTAATTCTCTTAGGAACTTTGACTCTTTTACTTTCATCTGTCTTTCTTGTTCTTGAATGTCAATTACTTATCTGTTCTGATTTTTAATCCACACTTCTTCTCCATTTAATCTTCTTCTTTTCCATTCTTCGTTTGACCATTTTCTCTCTTCCAAGAATTTGATTCGCATTCTTTCCTTTTTTCGTTACTTCATTTCCTCTCATTAGTCTTATCCTACATTCAAATCGTATCGATCCTTCTTCCGAGTTTATTAGTGTCTCTTCAAACTTCATTACCCTTACTCCCATTTTAATTGCTATGCCATCTCTTCCTGTTTCTTTTAACAGCCAATATGTTGATGTTGATCTCTCCAATTTCATTATCCATCGTATGTATTTCGCCTGCAATTTTTCTATTTCCTCATACCTTCTCCATCCCCATATCGCTGCTCCATACGCCACGGTCCTTCTAACTAGCGCATCAAACAGTTTCATTCTTCTTTCAGTCATCTCTGAATAATCTTTCTCCAATACATCCCCCCATACTTCTCCTAGTATCATATTCGCTTCCCTAACTACCTTCTTAATATGGTGTTTATCCTCGTTGTTCTCTCCCTCTCGTTCTATAATCTAAATATTTCAGTTCTCTTACTCTTTCTTCTTCATTCCAACGGAATCTTTCCTATTTGCTTCTTCTTCCTGCTTTCCTGCATATCATTATCTTAGACTTTTTACACATTTAACTCCAGGCCTTTCTTCTTTATGTGTCTCTCGAATCTCTGTATCGTATACTTAGGTCCCTGTGCATTATTTACCATTAACACATCACCCGCGTATGAAATTGTTAAAATTTTCCTTCTATCTATTACTCCTCCTTCCTGTTCTTTGCTCATTTCTTCTTTCCAGGTCTGCAAATGCGACATTGAAAAGTGACAAGCTTAACGGGCACCCTTGTCTAACACCCTTTCCTGTTAAAAAAATATTCCTATCAGTTCCTTCTTCATTCCTAAAGCGCATATAGTTCTGTCGTGCATTTCCTGTATCCGTATTCTTAGTTGTTCGCCTACTCCTTCTTCATAAAGTCTTTTCCAAATTTCTTCCCTTTCCAATCAATCAAATGCTCTCTTCATATCCGTGAAAAACAGATATAGTTTCCCTCTTTCTTTTGAGGTTTCTATATCTATAACCATTTTAACTACCGCTATTGCGTCTACTGTTCCTCTCCTTCTCCTGAATCCCATATGCGAATCGTTTAATATCCCATTTTCCATTTGTTCTTCTAATTTTCTCCTTAGGATTTCCATGCATATCTTATAATCCGCGTCCATCTAAGTTATGCCCCTATAGTTCTTAACCATTTCCCTTTCTCCTTTTTTTTTGTTTTTTTGAATACAGAACTTACTATTCCTTCTTTCCATTCTTCCGGAAAGTCCCCTTTCTTCCATGTTCTGTTTATCACCTTTGTTTGATTACCTATATTTATGGAGATGATTGCGACCTCGATGTTGAATTAAGATATAATTTAAATGCAGGAGTTTAAATTTTAAGTCTGTTCGACTTTTAATAGCTTACATGATTTGAGTTGAAATCGACGTGAGCCAGATCGGTTTCTATCTATATTTACCTAATAAATTTTTATACAAAAGGACTTAATTTGTAAATTATTTTTTGCTATATTCAATAAAAATTGGAATTTTATGTTCATTAAGAATAGGTGTTTACCCTGTTATAATTGTTGGTTGGGCTTCAAACTCTAATTATTCAATATTAGGACCGATTGGGTCAATTTCACAGTCAGTTTCTTATGAAGTAAGTTTATTTTTAACAATATTTTCTGTAATTTTATTAATTGAAAATTATTCATTATTGGATTTATATAAATTTCAATATTATATTAAATTTATTTTAATTTTAATTCCAATACTACGACAAGAAAATCGCGGATAGTTCTTTTAAAATCGGAGACCAAGTGCTACTGCAGTGACAAGACGCGAGCGGTCAAAAACTAACACCTGCGTGGATAGGCTCTAACACGTTTCAAAGCACGCACGATAATAATAATTACAGTATAGAGGGCGACGAACAATCCGCGTTCAGACAAACACTTCATAGAATAGGGGAGTAATAGGGAAATGGTCACAGTATTGAAGGAAAGTAACGATACACTAACAATTACATATAAGGATAAGACTAAGAAAGGTAATTTATTGAAAAAGATGGTAAATAAGCGCACAACTAGGCGTCGTCGTCCCAGCCACGTAGGGCGCAGTCGGCCTCCAATAACGACCACGGTCGAGGCCGCGGATCAGGCCCAACGAAGATGTCCCCATGACGTTCTACACAAAAAAAAAACAATTGCAAGACTATTACTACACGCACGGAAATAGAAACAATAAGCAGATCTACAATCCCCGATGCAATAAGACACTCATCAAATAGGACCCTCAGACCCCATGAGTCTTCATCATCCTCCCAGAATTCTGCATGCTGGAAGAATCGGTGCCAGTGCACCCGAACAACCCATACGTCAACTCAACGTTTGGATACAGCGAAGAAATAAGAATACCCATACAACAGCAGGATTTATACACATTGCCGTGTGAAAGTTTCCTCTACGTGGAGGGAAAATTGAAGATAAATAAGCCAAACGATACATTAACGGTGACGTTGGGAAATAATTGCATGGCGTTCTTATTTGATGAGATTCGATACGAGCTGAATGGCGTGGAGATTGATCGCAACAGAAACGTTGGAATAACTAGCACCCTTAAAAACTATGTATCGTTGACATCTAGCGAAGACAAAAATATGGAGAATGCCGGATGGGGCTTGAAACGACGCGATGGGTCAATATTGAAAAATCATTTCAATTTTTGCATCCCACTCAAATATTTGCTGGGATTTTGTGAGAACTACAAACGCATTATTATTAATGTGCGTCACGAATTGATTTTAATACGATCGCGCAACGACAATAATGCTCTAATAGGATCGCCGATGCTGGAACCAGAAATTGAATTACTTAAAGTGCAGTGGCGGATGGCTCATGTGACGCTGAACGACGTTAATAAGCTATCCTTGCTACGTGCTTTGGAACGTGGGCAAAACCTGAGCATTTGTTTTCAATCGTGGGATCTGTACGAGTATCCTATCTTACAGAGTACAACCAAGCATTCGTGGGCCGTGAAGGCATCTGCACAGCTGGAGAAGCCGCGAGTTATTATCCTTGCTCTACAGACTGGTCGAAGGAATGTGATGAGCGAAGACGTTACTAGGTTCAACAACTGCAAATTGACCAATGTAAAACTTTTTCTCAACTCGGAATTTTACCTATAGGATGACATGAACTTGGACTTTGACAAGAATAAGCATGCCATCTTGTATCATATGTATACGCAATTCCATAAATCGTATTATGGACATAGTTGCAACGAGGCATTATTTACCGTGGCCGAATTTTTACAATTTGGTCCCCTCGTGGTAATTGATTGCTCGCGACAAAATGAGTCGATCAAGAATGGCACAGTGGACGTGCGCATAGAATTCGAGTGTAAAGGGAATGTGCCGATAAATACTACGGCCTACTATCTGATTCTACACGATCGGGTGGTTGAATACAATCCGCTGACAAACGTGGTGCGCAAAATCAATTAAATTGCCACGCCCTCTCCTGTGTCAAATTCATACCAAAAGAAAATTTCATCGTGAAAATCGAGATGCTTTACGAGAAGGACTGAATTCTCCCATCTGTCTTGGAAGCGAGCGGACCTCTAAATTGTATCGATAATGGCCGTGCCAACATTTGTTGACCTGCAAGGGTTCATCGTCGATGGAAGATTTGTCGTCAAGGAAGTGGCTGTCCTACGAATGGGAACAATTCTCTCGCACTATATTTTTGGGAGTTCGATGCCACAATATCTTCTTACGAAATCCGACAAATCGAGCATTCGGTGGTTGGTGGTAAAACATCATGGACTACGGTGGGACGATGGAGACGTTCCATACTGTATGGCTAAACGGCTAATTACGAAAGCTGTAGCTGATGCGATCGACGAAGAAGATGACGCATCCCATATCGTATACGTAAAAGGGTTGCAGAAACGCGACTGGCTGGTGGATTTCCTCGATGAAAATACCAGAGCGGACGTGGTCATTGAGACGCTGGACATTGACTACGAGGATATCAAATCTCTAAATAAGCTAAATGTAATTAATACTCTGCGATGTGGCAGACACGCAAAGCACTGTGCCATGCAAAATGTATTTAAAATATTCAACTGGTGGTCTAAACGCCAGAGAGAAATGCTTAAATAAAATATAATCAATTTTAATGTATAAAATGTTTTTCTTCACCCTCTCCAACCTAATCTCCTGCACATGATGTATGCTAGATTAAGACGATAGTTATAATTACGTAGAAGTGGTTTGATACACGTTCAGAGTGATACGATAGACGTTGAAAGTTACCATACACGTACAATACATGATCAAAGTGGTACCATACACAATCAAAGTGGTTCGATTCATGTTGAAAGTGGTTCAATTGATGTTGAAAGTGGTTCGATTGTGGTTGAAAGTGCGCTTATTTACCATCTTTTTCAATAAATTACCTTTCTTAGTCTTATCCTTATATGTAATTGTTAGTGTATCGTTACTTTCCTTCAATACTGTGACCATTTACCTATTACTGCCCCATTCTATGAAGTGTTTGTCTGAACGCGGATTGTTCGTCGCCCTCTATACTGTAATTATTATTATCGTGCGTGTTTTGAAACGTGTTAGAGCCTATCCACGCAGGTGTTAGTTTTTGACCGCTCGCGTCTTGTCACTGCAGTAGCACTTGGTCTCCGATTTTAAAAGAACTATCCGCGATTTTCTTGTCGTAGTATTGGAATTAAAATTAAAATAAATTTGATATAATATTGAAATTTATATAAATCCAATAATGAATAATTTTCAATTAATAAAATTACAGAAAATATTGTTAAAAATAAACTTACTGCATAAGAAACTGACTGTGAAATTGACCCAATCGGTCCTAATATTGAATAATTAGAGTTTGAAGCCCAACCAACAATTATCACAGGGTAAACACCTATTCTTAATGAACATAAAATTCCAATTTTTATTGAATATAGCAAAAAATAATTTACAAATTAAGTCCTTTTGTATAAAAATTTATTAGGTAAATATAGATAGAAACCGATCTGGCTCACGTCGATTTCAACTCAAATCATGTAGGATATTAAAAGTCGAACAGACTTAAAATTTAAACTCCTGCATTTAAATTATATCTTAATTCAACATCGAGGTCGCAATCATCTTCATAAATATAGGTAATCAAACAAAGGTGATAAACAGAACATAGAAGAAAGGGGACTTTCCGGAAGAATGGAAAGAAGGAATAGTAAGTTCTGTATTCAAAAAAAAAAAAGGAGAAAGGGAAATGTTTAAGAACTATAGGCGCATAACTTAGATGGACACGGATTATAAGATATGCATGGAAATTCTAAGGAGAATATTAGAAGAACAAATGGAAAATGGGATATTAAACGATACGCATATGGGATTCAGGAGAAGGAGAGGAACAGTAGACGCAATAGCGGTAGTTAAAATGATTATAGATATAGAAACCTCAAAAGAAAGAGGGAAACTATATCTGTTTTTCACGGATATGAAGAGAGCATTTGATTGATTGGAAAGGGAAGAAATTTTTTAAAAGACTTTATGAAGAAGGAGTAGGCGAACAACTAAGAATACGGATACAGGAAATGCACGACAGAACTATATGCGCTTTAGGAATGAAGAAGGAACTGATAGGAATGTTTTTTTAACAGGAAAGGGTGTTAGACAAGGGTGCCCGTTAAGCTTGACACTTTTCTATGTCGCATTTGCAGACCTGGAAAGAAGAAATGAGCAAAGAACAGGAAGGAGGAGTCGTAATAGATAGAAGGAAAATTTTAACAATTTCATACGCGGGTGATGTGTTAATGGTAAATAATGCACAGGGACCTAAGAATACGATAAATAGATTCGAGAGATACATAAAGAAGAAAGGCTTGGAGTTAAATGTGTAAAAGTCTAAGATAATGATATGCGGGAAAGTAGGAGGAAGAAGAAAATAGGAAAGATTCCGTTGGAATGAAGAAGAAAGAGTAAGAGAACTGAAATATTTAGATTATAGAACGAGAGGGAGAGAACAACGAGGATAAACACCATATTAAGAAGGTAGTTAGGGAAGCGAATATGATACTAGGAGAAGTATGGGGGGATTGGAGAAAGATTATTCAGAGATGACTGAAAGAAGAATGAAACTGTTTGATGCGCTAGTTAGAAGCACCGTGGCGTATGGAGCAGCGATATGGGGATGGAGAAGGTATGAGGAAATAGAAAAATTGCAGGCGAAATACATACGATGGATAATGAAATTGGAGAGATCAACATCAACATATTGGCTGTTAAAAGAAACAGGAAGAGATGGCATAGCAATTAAAATGGGAGTAAGGGTAATGAAGTTTGAAGAGACACTAATAAACTCGGAAGAAGGATCGATACGATATGAATGTAGGAGAAGACTAATGAGAGGAAATGAAGTAACGAAAAATGGAAAGAATGCCTATCAAATTCTTGGAAGGGAGAGGATGGTCAAACGAAGAATGGAAAAGAAGAAGATTAAATGGGGAAGAAGTGTGGATTAAAAATTAGAACAGATAAGTAATTGACATCCAAAAACAAGAAAGACAGATGAAAGTAAAAGAGTCAAAGTTCCTAAGAGAATTAAAAGAGGTGGCAAGGAAACCAGGAGATAAGCCGAAATGCTTATGGGGGAAATGAAAAAAGGAGAGGAGAATTAGAGAGGTTTGGAAGATTCATACAGGGTAGTGAAACAAGAACATGCAAATATTGGCTAATGAAAGAAGAAAGGGTATGTAAGAAAGAGGAAGAAACAGTGAAACACGCGATTGAAACATGTGAAGTAAGTTGAGAGAGTGGCAGGTATTGTGCAGAGGTAATTAGAGGAGAAGGGAAAAACTTGGCTATTCTACGGGAGATAATAGGGAGAAGGAAAAGATGGGAATAACAGGAAAGTGATAAAAGAAGATTATGTAACATAGAATAGATTAGGAAACACTTGTAAAATAGAAAAAATTGTTAAGAGACAACAGGATACATTAGAAGGGTGGGACTTACACTGACACAATCATGGGAATGAAATGGAAAGACTATTTGATCGTTAAATTGTAACACGAAGGTGGCAATAAATTAAATTAAATTAAATTATTATTATTATTATTATATTTTTTCTTTTTATATTGTATTTTGATATCCTATTTGTATAGAGAGAACTAAAAAATGTTGAGAATAGTGCGATTTATTTAGAGATAAAGAATTGAGGCGATACAATAGATACGTAACAGTTTCGGCGAATATAGTCGAGTTATTTACTGTTCTGTGTAACTGAGCACTCGGGTTGGTCACGAGAGCGTGAGTGTGTATGAATTTATACGAGGTGTTGTGGGAAGAGTATATATGTATGATGACGCGAAAAGTAAATAGGAAGTCCATCAGCTGTTCGAGAATGTTCAAGTTGTCTTGCGATTGATGCGAAGAAGAGAAAAAGAGAAAAAGAGAAGGAAAGAGGAGAAAGAAAGAGATTGATAGAGAGAGAGAGAGAGAGAGAGAGAGAGAGAGAGAGAGAGAGAGGGAGAGAGAGATGGTTCTGCCGAGACACTATTTATATTCAATTTTTATATTTCTTCTTTTTATATTTCTATTTTTTAATTAATGGAACAATATATAATCATTTTACATATATTACAATCTATTTACTTGTCTGTCTGCCTCCTTCACTCCTCACCAATTTCTATCGACTCTGCATAATTCTTTCTATGATTCTCGCCTCCAATTGTAAAGACGACACTACATAAGAAGTCTTTGTATTTCAAACTGAATACAGTATCATTTTTATTTAATCTTAAGCCATGTATAAGCTATGTGTATCCGCGGCTGCATCAAACTGCAGAAGATGTGAGGAAAAACTTTAAAACTTTTAGATATGCGTCCTGCTGCTAAAATCATACGTGATGGCGAATATTACGATGAGGATTATCTTATAGATTGCGAACTGGTAGCATGTGCCATCAATGATATTCTAGCTAATGCTCGTAGGAAAAAAAAAGTTAAATTATATTACATTTCTATTTATATTTTTATATTCTTTTAATTTTAAATAAATCTCTTAATCATATTATTTCTCTATTTACTTATCCGTCTTCCTCCTTCTCACCTCACCAATTTCTGCTGACACCACATAATTCTTTCTATGATTCGCGCCTTCTTCGCACCACCACATGACGTCATCCCGTACGGCTGCTCCAGAGGATTCGAATTACACGTGATCGCGCGATACGTTGCGATGTTAAATCGGAACGCTTTAGAATACTGTTAGCTTTAGAATGCTCGCTACATAATGGTTCGGATAAAATGTGTCTGTTTTCTACATAATGGTTCGGTAGACCAGTGTGGGAGGGGATTAAAATTATTATTTCTCTGCGTTGGGAAAAGAATGTCTGTTGATATGGAAAAGATTCTTTCTGCTGACACCATATAATTCTTTCTATGATTCGCGCCTTCTTCGCGCCACCACATGACGTCATCCCGTACGGCTGCTCCAGAGGATTCGAATTACGCGAGATCGCGCGGTACGCTGCGACGTTAAATCGGAACGCTTTAGAATACTGTTAGCTTTAGAATAAATGCTGCATAATGGTTCGGTAGATCGCTGATTCAAAAATTAATTATTATGCATTGGGGGAAAATTTCTGCTCCATATTCCCGAAGACGTGGTTCGTAAAAGAAAAGAACGTCGATCTTTCCCGATCTTTCCCGACATCGTCCGAAACAATTTCGGATAAAAAATAAATTATTAAACAATTTCTGCTGCATATTGGTTTGGAAAAAAATTTCGGGGGCCGTCCCCTCCCTGGGTTAGGTCTGAAAAATTTTTCGGGGTGGGTCAAAGTCTGAAAAAGACTTTTCGGTGGTCATTCCCTCCCTCTAAAAAATTTCGGGGGCGGTGGACCAGGTCTCCGCGGCGGCTCGGCTCGGAATGATCCCCTCCATCATTGCGGCTTCCCCCACTCCGCG
The DNA here is from genome assembly GCA_944738655.2 of Andrena hattorfiana. Lineage (NCBI taxonomy): Eukaryota > Metazoa > Arthropoda > Insecta > Hymenoptera > Andrenidae > Andrena > Andrena hattorfiana. Next base: position 23,461,499 of record OX122890.1, read on the forward strand.
GCTCGTGCGCGCGCAACTACTCTTCCACTCCCCGCAGGCCCCGCGCCCAGGTTTCCCTCCGCCGCGCTCCCCCGCGCGCCCTCACTTCCCCCCGCCCCCGCGCTCCCCTCAGAGGACCTGGATTAGAATCAGCATAGCCTTACTACTATTTGAGTTTATCCAGATATCATCTTTGCCCATCAGTGTTCACCAGCCGCTTCGCCGTGATTCATGTAAGCCTCCCTGACGACAAAGTGTTAATAGGGGAAATGCGGTAACAGCGGAATCCAACTCTTGATACGTCTTCGGCAACTATGTCTTTCCTACATTTATCGGCTAGCATGGACTTCCACCGGTTCTGATGCTACATGGCGCGAATATACCATCAGCATCGTTAACGGAGAATCCTTGAAGCTTCATTCTGTCATTTCTCGAGTTTGTTTCAGTACACGATTCATAAATTCATTATTATTTCAACGCACGGTGCTTATTAGCGTTCAAACTCACCAGACCACCCTGCACGAATGTCTACTGGAGGCAACTTTACCTGCAAAAACTTCGTTCTTGCCGATTCCAGGGCGAAAGTTGTAATTTACGGTTTGTTTACTACATCGCGTATACGTATAAGCTGGTGCTATGTGGCCCGAATATACTATCAGCGCCACCAACGGAGAAGCCTTGAAGCCTCATTCTGTCACTTTTCGAGTCATAAATTCATTATTATTTCAATATTTTTGTGGTGTTTTTTTAACGGGGTAAAATGTTCCGACCCTGATAAATACCATTTTCAAGTGGGAACTGTTAAACTGTTAATGAAGAGCCAAGAACAATAAATAATAGCGACAGCGATAGCGCGGATGACGATCAAGTTAACAAGAGGCTACACCTGACAGAAGATGGTCTACAAATTTGCATAAATGTATACAAAAATGTAAGACGTTTAGACAAATTAGAAAAAACTGAAGCACTAAAAAAGCAGCAGCACTGACAGGCGTCTCGTATTCGAAATTTCGTAAAATAATTAATAGCAGAATACAGCAAGAAAAATTCGCTCAGATGCTGGTAAATTTAAATTATTAACAGCTTCCATGGAACACATAATTCGGACAGAAATATATAATTGCTACCACAACAACGAAATTCAAGTAATAGAAACACTGCACCAAAAGTTACGACGTGACCTACATTTAGGATATATAATATCAGAAAAGGTTTTAAAAATTTGCCTTAAAAAATGGGATTCATATTTCAAACCATAAATATGGCCAGTCGTAAGTAGCGTCACGTTTTGTCAGTTTTGGTAAGGATTAAGTATCCAGTGAGATCGGGCTTAGGTTAGCTTTCAAATATACAGTTAACCGTATAGAATCCGAGAGTTCGGTTGAAATTCTATTTAGCAATTTCCTTTAACTGCTCTAGGACCCCGCATCGCCAGTGTGTCAACACCGTGCAAGCCCTTTAATTATTTACCGCGACACTAAACACTTTTGTACTCAAACGACTAACTTTTCAATATACGGAATAGTTATTCATTGGTAAAATCGAGTAAATCATTGTAATCCATTATTCCATCTAGTAATCCTTATCACGATAGTTGAAGATATCCACCGATACAACTTTACCGCTCGAGTTCTATAAAAAAGATAATGTTAAGTCCCAGAGGAGATTACTGACCTAAGAGCGTACAGCGATTGCTATACACCATTGGAAACATCTCGCCAAGACGAATCGATTAGCACCAGTAGGTATAGTACGCCGATTCTAAATCAATTGGAGGCGAGGGGTATCGCACCAGTGGGGAGGGGGGTGGGTGGGGGGAACGCGACCCGTGGAGGTGGGGATGAGTCAATGGAGGGGGAACGCAACCCGTGGAGCAGGTAGAGGGGGAACACACACACACACGAGCGGGGGGGGGGGGGGTTACCGCCGATGACTCATCACGCGTTGTAGGAAGCGCCGCGACAATTCGAAGCCACAATCCTCTTATCGCCCCAAGGCCAGGTCGCGCCCCCGATAGCCGTGTAGCAGCCGCGCAATCCGCACGCGCAGGCGCGACCGCGAACGGTTCACGACGTTCGAACTAGGTGTGCGAGAGAGAGAGAGAGAGAGAGAGAGAGAGAGAGAGAGAGAGAGAGAGAGAGAGAGAGGTATGATATTTACGTATATCTGTCGCTATTCCTCTCACGGTAGTCAAAACATACGGAGGTATGACGCGTAGAAGATGGAAGCCGAAACCTGCATGGCTATCGCTCTGGAAACATGTAATGGTCGAAGGTCGACTTCCTAAAATAATGCGCAGCATCGGTGCGTGCGCTATCTCTGAACCCCGAAAATTCGAAGCCGAAATGTATGCGATAATGATAGAAGGTCAACTTCCGAGAATAATGCGCAGCATCAGTGCGCGCTATCTCTGAGCCGCAAAAATTCAAAGCGGATCGGCGCGCTTCTATCGTCCGAAGGCGCGGTTGCGCCCGAGATAGCAGCGACGTTCGAACTAGGAATGCGAGAGAGACATGATATGTTTCTATCTCTCGCGGTCCGCGATAACGAAACATACGGCGGTATGATGTGTAGAAGATGCAAGTCGAAACCTCAATGGTTATCGCGCGATAACCGCACCAAAAACATATAATTGTAACGTGTCCATATAGCACACTCCGTTGCAGAAAGGTTGCAGTTACGTTGCGGTGCAATGTTGCATAGGAACGGACATAGGAAGATTCCTGCAACATTTCAGCAATGATGCGGAGCAATATAACGCCTGCAACGTTTCGGCAACTTTTCTGCAACATTGCGGAGATTTTACAGCAACTTTTCTGCAACGTTTCGGAGATTTTACAGTAATTGTCTTTTAACGTTTCGGAGATTTTACAGCAATTGTCTCGCAACGTTTCGGAGATTTTACAGCAATTGTCTCGCTACGTTTCGGAGATTTTACAGCAATGTTCACGCAACTTTTCGGAGATTTTACAACAAAGGTCCCGCTGTAAGCAGGGCTCAAAAACTGTTATAATATCGATTTAGTATATAGATTTAGTATAATATCGTAGTATACCCATTATACAGTGTATATTAGGTTACGCTTTGTGTAACCTAATATAATTTATGATAATTTAGTGCAATAAGTAGCAGACGATGTAAGCTCAATTGATTGTATGCTTTATGTAAACTATGGGACTTGTCCCGTTTATAACTGAAAGTATAAGATTACAAAAAGGACGCGTCGACGTATTCCGTGTGATATAAGGTGGGCCTCATAATCGTAGCGCGAACAATACTACCCTCGATGCTTCCTATTCCAGCGGGTTTTCTTCCACTGAAAATCAGCAAATTTCCAATCCCAATATCTCGAAAACCAGCTGAAATAAAGTGTATACATTATAGCTTATTGAATTTGTCTTGAAACGCACTATCAAGTGATCTCTAAAAAAAATTCATTTAAAGAACCGAACTCGACCATCGTATCTCTTAAAATAATAATCGAAGAAAGAATGCGCCTGCCCCAATAAATTTGCCCCCTCGAACGATGCAATTGCATATAAACAATTTCTTTATATCTCCAGTATGGTAGGAAATACCCAGCTGTTTACTGTTCCGGCGGACATCCTGCATAATGAAATAAAGTATAAAATGTATGTCGGAGAAGGCAACCATTTAAGGCAATATTGAAGATTGCACAATAATATTGAACGTCTACAGGCCGCTTTAGAAGTGTAACAAACCCCCAAAACAGAATAAAGAATTTCTTAATACGCTGAAATGGATATTTCACATTTTCACCCCATGATTGTGGGACGCCGACCTCAATTTGCTACGGTCGGCCGAGGGTTCATACCTGTTTCAGATATAAAATAATTCTTTATTCTTTATCGTATCGATATGAAAGTGGCACCAATGGATTCCTTATGTTTTTCCAATGACGATCATACCAAATTTCACGTAAATCGGACTATTTTTAACCAAGTCAAGTCAACTTGAAATTATATAAATCGATTTTCCATGGAATGTCCTTCATTATGGTCCGAATCACGCCGTTCTTGGTGTTAGTTTCATCGGCAAAACATAAGGAATCAATTGGCCTCGTTTTCGCAAAGATCTGATGAGAAATGCGGAAATAGAAGATTTCTCACTTCTTAAGGGGGTAGACACGTCACATGACCTGGCCGATTTGGCAGGTCGGTATTACAGCAGGTTTTTTCTGCACAGAAATGGTAATACCCATAGATACGCGGCTGCCTGCTGAACGCAAGAGGGAGCTGTTTGCTATTTCCATATTCTATTCTGAATGTGGAAAGAAATTCTCAGCTGTTGCGTTGTACTTGTAAATATTTAAACGGAAAGTCTGCTGGTACTGCAAACGTAGAAAATTCATTGTACATTTTAATTACTTGAAATGTACTTATACTACAATATTCTACGTTGGCAGTAAGGAATTATAAGGGAAAAGGAAAAATAGATGAGGGGATGTACCCCAAAAAATGAAGTTCGTTGGGTTAGACATTTATTTATTAGCAAAACACAGAAACAGAACATGAAACACACTTATTACAATATAATTACGTCATATACAGAAAACAGTTTCGGACAAACATTATATATAAAATTGTGTTGGATGTTGAATTGGGCTAGTGAAAATGCGCAGGCTGGAAGCGCGTGATTATTATGTGGTCCCCTGCTCGAAGTGACAGAAAATAAAACCTATGTATATGCTATATGACAATAAATATTGGGCGGCTAGTTCGTTCTTTTGCGCTACATTTGTGAACTTTTTATCATCCTTCCGAAGCATTATTATTACGCCACAACAGTATCTTTAGGAAATTGGATATAGCATATAGGTTATATTTTCTGTCACTTGGAGGAGCGGATTTTCTATCACTTGGAGGAGCGGATTTTCTATCCTCGAAGTGACAGAAAACATAACCTATATGCTATACCCGATTTCCTGAAGATACTGTTACGGCGTAATACTAATGCTTCGGAAGGATGATAAAAAGTTCACAAATGTAGAGCAAAAGAAGGAAGTAGCCGCTCTACATTTATTCTTTATTAATTTCCTTAATTATGGTCCGAATTATATCATTCTTGGGCCAATTTGATCGAGAAAACATAAGGAATCGATTGACGTCACTTTCGCAAAGATCTGATTAGAAATTGCAGAATTTCAGATTCGTCACTGCTTAGTGTGCAACATTGTATAGCCCCGCTGGTTTCGAACGTCGAAGCCCACAAAACTCAGCGAGACACATGATTATTAGCGAGCATCGCGTTTGACGATTCTAGCTAGCGAATCACCTCGTATAAATGCTAATAAACGATAGTGTGAAGTACGCAAATGGTTAGGCTCGGATTATCGGGAAAGACCTACCCACCCTACTGTTTTGCTTTCTCGCTGCGAGCGAGGACCTTCGGGCCCGAGTAGACCACCCGTTGACAGCCGAGAGTAATAAAACCGACGGACCAGATAAAATGTTCATGTTTTTGATAACTGTTGATGAAAGTATTACCAATGGAGTTTTTAGGGTTTCTCGATAAAATTAAGGTCCAAACATGGAGCAATTCGGTCCATTTTTAGCGAACGTAGTGTGTGTCCTAATCATGTATTCATAAGAAAGAATAGACAATTGCTTCGCGTCTCGCCTCATTCATATTGATACGATGAAAAATAAACAAATTTTTGGAAGCAGGTCGATTTTTCGAATTCCTGGCGTTCTTCTGATTAAGATTATTTCAAACACAGCCCGTATCGTGAAGGGAGCCCTAATTCCAAATGTGAGTTTCTCGCTTCTTTCTGGCCGAAGGGGGGAGCGAGATGGAATGCTTTCCGTGCGCGGCGGGCGTGCGCGATGGTCGCAAGCGCTTACGAGTTACGGTGAGCATGGGAACCGCTTCGCAAAATCTTGACGCAGGCCCGGCTCAAGTCTTTTTTACGCCCTAGACGAACATGTCAAATTGCCCCCTTTATTATAATACATTTATTCGAGTACATTGATGTCCTTACTCTTAATTTTTACTCCTAGTATAAAACCGTTGTAGTACAATTTGTAGTATTTCATTTACAAATTTATTTTTAACAATGCCAACAATGAAAAGACCATTTTGCACCTCTTGTCAACCTTACGCCCTAGCAGTTACCTATTTTTTTAGAGTAAAGTCATAAATAATCTCAAATAAATGTATTATAATAAAGGGCGCAATTTGACAAGTTCGCCTACAGCGCAAAAAAGACTTGAGCCGGGCCTGCCTCAAGATTTGCGAAGCGGTTCCCGTGCCACCGTAAGCGCTTGTGACCATCGCGCACGCCTCTCGCGCGCACAAAGGACGGAGTGTCGGCGTCCGAAAGACGGAGCGAGACAAAATATCAACGCGTCGTCTGCTCGTACTGTCCTGACTCGCTTTCAGTGCCTTCGCTCGCTCTCGTTTCATCTCGCTCTCGCCTTCGCCGGACAAGACTGAAACAGAAGTGGTGGGGATAGCGAAAAGTCCGTATCGTGTACACCAAACCGAGACCGTAACGAGACTTTACTGTAATCGATGACACATCACCAAGCAACGGTGATCTCGCGCGGCTCGGACCACAAAGGTTCTCGTCGGTTATTCGAGCTTCTAAGATCGTATTCAGATATACCCTTCGATGGCCACGGAACTCCAACTGACAAATCCACGATCGTCAGAGGGTGGTGGCTGATTTCTCCTCGATCGCTGTTCACGAAAAGGAATCGACCGGCCAATATATCTGCATACGATCTTAGGATAAAAATACGATGAAAGATGAAATAGTATTCGAAGCTCAAGATGAAAGGCCTTCGAATAATCAAAGGAAACTAAATATCCGAAGCTAAACAGAATTTTAGATTTAGGGTACACACACCCTCCCCGAAACCTCGTGTCGATCGGCCACTGAGGCAATTCAAAAGTATATTCTTTTATTTAAATAATGCCCATCTCTGGATAGGGCCGTAAAGAATTACAAAAAAAATCAGGGAGTCAACTGTTGATCGATTTGGAGACTTTTCCTTGTTACATGTTACATGCAATAGTCGGAAGAATAATAATAAGAGCAATAATTGCAAATAATTGCCAGAACTTCCACATTCTGAAAATATGATATCAGTAAATCAATATCTCCAGTATTAGTAAAAAAGTTCCAATTTCTCTTTTCTTATTTTAAATAATGTGATCATATAATTATAACATAAATTCGACAGCGATTTCAAGTGATGTATGTGTCACGGTAAAAGCATTAATTTAGTAAATGTATACAATTCCCAGCAGTTATTGGTTAATATATGCCTAAAATGCATATAACCTAACCTACAATCGTACGAAAATGCATACATTGACTGCATCACGCTTTTTCTGTGGCACATGTATCCAGCTAACGCTTCAGTTTTGCTATGATTCCACGTTGGCAGTCCTCCCGAATAGACGCCATCTCGTATCCACTAGCTGAACTAAATTTGTCACGTGACTTACTCTGCATTATCACCAATATGGCGGAACTCGTATTTGGGAATGCAATCACGAAATTACGGTGTTTGTCCGTATATGACCAGATTTTGGGCTGGGTGTGGTCTCATTCGAAAGAGGAAGCTTCAATGTAGCCGCTCTGGTCATCGTTTGAGTCATAAAACTCTTTTAGTGATTTACAAATACTTGGAATCTGCGAGGGTATTTTGTCGATTTTTTCTCTACTTTGGACACTCATCTTATCAGATATCAACACAATCTCGTTGAGCCATGACCAGAGCGGGCTGCATTGAACCTTCCTCTTTCGTATGAGGCCTCACCCAGCCCAAAATCTGCTCATATAAGGACAATCAACGTAATTTCCCAAACCCATGTTTCGGGTCAGATTGTGTCGGTATATAGCGCGCTGCATTACCCGTGTCTACCCCCTTAATAGGGACTCGAACCCCTTCGAGGGTTGAAAGCCATAAAATTCGATGGGCACTGCGGGGTGTTGTCCTCGCCACGGGGTGACGGGCGTACCTCCAGAATTAACCTGTATCTGTTTAAGAAATAAAATAATTCTTTATTTCTTATCGTATAGATATGGAAGTGTCGCTGATGGATTCCTTGGGTTTTTCCGATGAAAATCGTGTCAAATGTCGTGTGAATCGGACAACTTTTACATAAGGAATACAAATTGCTTGTGCCAAAGTAGTGCGATTTGCATGATATTTGGTATGATTTTAATCGACGGAACGCCAGAAATCCATTGGCGTCACTTCCCCTTCGATACGATGGAGAAAAGAAGCAAACATTTGAAATCCTGAACATTTCTCACCTCTTAATGATATTCCAAACCCTTCGAGGGTCGAAAGCCATAAAATTCGATGGGCACTGCGGGGTGTTGTCCTCGCCACGGGGTGACGGGCGTATCTCCAGAATTACCCTGTATCTGTTTAAGAAATAAAATAATTCTTTATTCTTTATCGTATGGACATGGAAGTGTCGCCGAAGGATTCCTTGGGGTTTTCCGATGAAAATCGTGCCAAATGTCGTGTAAATCGGACAACTTTTACATAAGGAAAACAAATTGCTTGTGCCAAAGTAGTGCGATTTCCATGATATTTGGTATGATTTTAATCGACGGAACGCCAGGAATCCATTGGCATCACATTCCCGTTCGATACGATGAAGAAAAGAAGCAAACGTTTGAAATCCTTTACATTTCTCACTTCTTAATGGTATTCCAAACCCTTCGAGGGTCAAAAGCCATAAAATTCGATGGGCACTGCGGGTTGTTGTCCTCGCCACGGGGTAACGGGCGCAGCTCCAGAATCAGCCTGTACATACCTTTTGAAGAAATAATTCTTTATTCCTTATCGTATGGATATGGAAGTGTCGCCGATGGATTCCTTGTGGTTTACTGATGAAAATCAGTACAAATGTCGTTTAAATCGAACAACTTTTACATAGGGAATACAAATATCTAGTGTCAAAGTAGTCCGATTTGCATGATATTTCGTATGATTCTCATCAGAAAAACATAAGGAATCCATTGGCGTCACTTCCCTTTCGATACGATGAAGAAAAGAATTTCTTAATACGCTGTAAGGGATATTTCACCCTCGATGCGGGGGCTCGACCTCAATTCGCTACGTTCGACCCAGGAACATACCTTTTTCCGAAAAAAGCCATAAAAATCGGGTGAGGCAATGCGAAGGACTGTCCTCTCCACGGGGTACCAGGCCGCGTCTTTTTGACGGGCGTAGCTCCAGAATCATCCTGTACCTGCCTGCTTCAGAAATAACATAATTCTTTATTCTTTATCGTATGGACATGGAAGTGTCGCCGATGGATTCCTTGTGGTTTTCTGATGAAAAGCATGAAGAAATGTCGTGTAAATCGGACAACTTTTACATAAGGAATACAAATAGCTTGTGTCAAGGTAGTTCGATTTGCATGATATTTGGTATGATTTTAATCGACGGAACGCCTGGAATCCATTGCCGCCACTTCCCCTTCGATACGATGAAGAAAAGATGCAAACATTTGAAATCCTGAACAGTTCTCACTTCTTAATGATATTCCAAACCCTTCGAGGGTCGAAAGCCATAAAATTCGGTGAGACACTGCGGGGTGTTGTCCTCGCCACGGCAGTAGCACGAGGTTGCTTTGTAAAGTGACCAAGGCGAGCGAAGGACTTTCCTGACTTTTCACTCCGCGAGGCACGCCTCGCGCTGCAGCCTCGCAACGTCTAGACGCGGCTTATCATTTGTGCAGTGTGTGACCCGACTACCCTCCGTGTAATCGGTCTGCGCGAAGTAGGGCGCAAGTTCGATGATTATCAGTACTCCTTCCCGAGAGGAATACGATTTACTTTAATTATAGTACATGTGTGTTTTGTAATAAAGTGTTTCTATCGTCTCCTGAATTCAATAACTGGCATCCAGACATCTACGCTCCTACCGGCAATACTCCTCATGGAGAGACACAGGAAGAAAAGGGGTAGCCCGCTGTCGACGCGTGGTCCTCTCGAGTATAAACACGAGCTTCGATATCAAAACAAAACCATGCGTTGATGTATTCCGTGCGAGAGAAGGTGGGCATTGGGGAAGAGGTATTGCTGTGAATAGGGCCTCTTCCGGAGAGCAGCCGTTTGTGAGGAATGCAAAACCGATTGGTTCTGATACAATCTGCTCCCTACGATTGAAATTTAGTCTAGCAACTTTCACTCCTCCTAACCTAACCAATCCAACTTGCATCCCTACCAAAAGAACAGGCCATCCGAGCATGGAAGCAAGTGCGAAATAAAAGTAACTGTGCGCTTCTCGATACCGCAGATGTACCTACCTAAGTAGCATTTCTGACTGAAAAGAATTGTCCAGCCTTTGGGCCTGCCATTCCTGGCGTAAACCTTTGGCAGGTAGGTATCTATTTCAACAGACAGTGCCACCCGTGGCGCCAGTATGACCGTCCCCGGTCCTTGCTATTCCAGAGAGTTTTCTTTCAGTGAAAATCAGTAAATTTGCAGGCACAATATCTTAAAAACCAGTGGAAATAAAGATTATACATTAGGCGGGACTACGCGCAGTTAGCGAACTACATGCTCTCTTTCTTCCTGTATCTCTTCGCGAGCCGTATTGATGTTAAATAATACGTTTTAATTGCTAGTTCCCAAAAACTAATCAGGCTGATCGGCCAGAGAATTTCGCTAGGGTCGCGGTTTAGGACCGTATTGTCCCACTAGTCGACGGTAGACAACGGTTTCCTACAGTTTTGGGTAATTTATGGCTTAGTTGGTTCCGCCTCGTAGCAGACGTGAACTCAGGGTATCGGAAAACGGAAACAGGAAGCAGGATTTTCTTCTTTATAGCAACTCGAAGACTTTCTGTTGCTCTTCTCTTCGGACCCTTTCGAACCGAAACATGTGGTGTCTGCTGCCTACCTCGAAGCAATGGGTACATTGGCAGTAAAAGGACGGAACGCGGACTTTTGTAAAAGAGTACGATAGCCCGTTCATTGCACTTCTGCGAAACACGTGTGTGTGTGGAAAATGTGCTGGCTTCTTTTTACCTGAAGCCTCTTGGCTTGGTGGGGGTCAACTCATAATGGAACCAGAGGAACTATTGGGGGGTAGAAGAAGTCGCTTGGAAAAAATCTTGTCAGTCAGAAAGCAATCACGTCGCAGAAATGTTCTCTGCTCAAGAGTATTACGCGATGTTTTGGGTGTACCCCCCGAATAACGGGGACGTAAGTGCTGCAGCGTGAGAATTTGTGCGGGAATACTCACGGCTCCGAACGCCAAGTAAAAATTCATTTCCATCAATTTTTATAATGTAGGAACAACACGTTCTATGAAAAATAAATTAAGTGATCAGTGTTAGTAGGCGTGCAGTGAAGTGAATTCGGTACATTAACCTGGACGCACTTGACGTTGCGACCCTTAACTTTGGATGGTGTCGTGTACCTGAGATCAGCTGTGCACTCGGCGCGTCTGTCGATAACCAGGATCGTTTCAGTGACCTAGTGACACATGTTTTCCAGCTACAGGTGAATTTCTGAAAGGGTGAGTTTTAATTACATTATTGGCGACTAATATTTTTTAAATTTAACGCAGGCTATGGTTTATTTCCGGCGATAACTCTCCAAATTTCCGTACGCAAATTTTTCTTCGCAGTTTTTAAACGGACTTATTCATTATCAACAACAGTGTTGGCCGTTATTGAACTACGGATGTTTATAACAATAACGAACTACGATCACTTTTCACTCGTTGCCTGTTGCATTACCTTTTCGTTTCTACATTATTAAAAAAGGATATTTACATGTTCTTTATCGTCTCACTCCAAATAATTATTTTCGATTCTTCTAAAAAAAAAAACAACTGTGTATTCGTCCTTTTACGTTATACATGATTTTCATCCATTTATCCTTCATTCATTATTCACTTTAAATGGCAAACAAACCATGGCAAAAAGTTAGATTATTTTGTTACGTCTTTTTCATTTGCCATTCTACGCAATTTCCTTCGATGCATGCCGCCTTGCTTGTTCGTGGTCGCAGCGCGGTCCGGCGCGCGGCCACGCTAGGGCGGGAGCTCCAGCGGAAGGCTCGCGCTCTGATTGGTCGGATAGTATCTAATATCTCGAAAACGAAACCCCGGATCCCAAAACGGTTAAGGACTTTTCGATGTCTTTTTCCATCAGGATATTGCATGTTCCGGGATGTACATCAATTCTGGGACACCCTGTATTTACCCTGCTTCCAATTCCTTAAATAATACGAGGTAAAAAGAGATTCCTAACTTTTAATCCGCGTATCGACTTTGCGAGGCTTCCTCGCGAGGCACGCATCGCGGATTGGAGAGTCTGGAAACCATCTCGACCATGAATACTTACCATGATCGATTTTTCGAATTCCTGGCGTTCTTCTGATTAAGATTATTTCAAATGTCCTGTGAATCGGCAGGCAATAAACAGTGCTCCGCCACAGTATAAATAAGTTATAATGATGTTCTGAGCACTGACCGTGACGAAAATTAATCTTGTGATTCGCACGATGACCAAAAGAATGTTTTCTTGGGAGTGGGGTAGGAAACGAAATTACTCTGAAGCAGTATCAGTACGCCTCGCAGTGAGACACAAGAAAAAAAGAGGTAGTCCGCTGACGGCGCGTGATGCTGCCTGCGTCGTCCTCCCTACAATTTCGAGACGCATCCCTAATCCCTCGTGTATTTGGTGTATTGTTTTTCAATATTTTAATGCTTCAATTCAAATATATATAGCAACTGCACCAGTTATCCTGCAGAGCCGTGTCACCGGGATTTACCCACCGTGGTAACTACGGTTCGCAGATCTATCAGCTTTATGACTTTATTGCCATTTTACTACGGGTTACGGGCGAATAACCGAAAGACGGGTGCCTAAAACATTATAAAATTTAATTGCACTCTTTAGGACATCCTTTTCACGTCTCAAACCGACGAGTTTGTGAAAATGCAGGTAATTATTTGTTTGAACAGAACAGTCAACTCGACAAGACCGCGTAGTCAAACTGTCCAAACATTCAGAGCGAAATTGTGCAGATTGTGTGCATTGTGTCTACATATAGTGTATATTGTGCGAGTCTGCAAAAAAAGGGAGCAGCACCAGCAGCAGCCTGACCCTCCCACCTCGCCAGTGAGGAAAAACCCTTCAGGGAAAGTAACTTAATGTTCATACCTTAATTGTTTTCATCGTTTCACGAATATATACAGTAAACTGGGGAACATTGACAGGTTTATGTAACATTGTGTTGTATAATATAAAAATTAACATTTAACATTTGCTTCAAGTATCTTATTATAACATTCCATCTTTTGTGATTGTACTTCGAGTGTGAAAATGCGTAAAATTTTTGTCCTTTTCCTTCTTTAATATATGATAATTAACTGCCAGTGTTACCCCGTATTGCCCAGCATTTTAGTTTTCCGGAAAATGTAAAATATTACGTACACATATCGTAATTTCAATCTATTACAGTTTCTTACCCTTGTAAATTTGGTTTTTTATAGCGTGTTCGTTGTCGACAGAGAACTATCCTTATCAACCTTTATAAGGAAATGATGAAGGAGAATCCCTCCACCAAACATCCCGAGATTATCGCGGCGTGAGGAAGGTCATTGCAGAATACAAAGACACCGGCAATGTGACTTCTCCGAACAAAAAACGCCTAAAATTAAGCGCCATCCAAAAACTATGCGAAGAGGAGAAAGATCGAATTCGGCACAAAGTGCATGAATTTTGGTTTAGGCGGGAAATCCCGAATTTAAATAAAATTCGTTTGGTAGTGAACGCAGACCCTGCTCTTGGCATATATAAAAGAAGCACTCTACATAAAGTCCTGCAGGATTTAGAGTTTTCATTTTCTAAAAGACATAGAAATAACGGCCTCATTGAAAAGGAATACATAGTGCGTTGGCGACAGACATATTTGCGAAAAATAGCGCAATACAGGGCAGAAGGTTGCCACATATATTATTTGGACGAAACGTGGGTCAACGCAGGCGATTCCCAAAATAAAAACTGGATTGATAAAACTGTGCGTTCAAGCAGGGACGCGCAGGAACATGGATTATCGGCAAGCATACCTGCCCACCGGCAAAGGTAAACGCCGTATTGTCGTGCATATTGGGTCCGTTGACGGGTTTGTGCCTGGTGGTCTACTGTGCTTCCAATCAAGAAAAAACACAGCAGACTATCATGACGTAATGAATGGTGATACGTTTTCGGAATGGTTCGAAGGCATTCTGCCATCGCTAAAAGAGAGTTCCGTTATTGTTATGAATAATGCTTCCTACCATTCGGTAAAGGCCGAGCGTTGCCCATAAATGAACTGGACCAAGCCACGGATTATAGATTGGCTTATTTCAAAGCAGCAGGCTATACCGCCATTTGCCGGCAAGGCCACGTTGATGGACATGGTTAAGCAGATCAAGCCCCAGTTCGGCAAATATGTCATAGATGAGCTCGCAAAAGCGAACGGTAAAATAGTTCTAGGACTTCCTCCATATCATTGTGAATTAAATCCCATTGAGTTGGCATGAGCAATGGTGAAGAGGTATGTCAAAGTTACAAATACTACATACGGATTCGACGGTGTCCAAGAATTACTCGTCGAAGGCGTCGAACGTGTGTCTGTACAAAATTGGCAGAATTTTGTGAGACACACCGAAAGTGAAGAACGAAAATTCATCGAGCTCGACAAGATCATCGATGAATTGCAGGATGCGGAAATTCTGGGCAATCCGATTCCTCAGGGAGACTGCGGGGGATCTGGAGCGGATTCGGGAGAAGAATTATAAGAAAATATTTAAATAAAGACTTTCTGGCAGTCCCCCCTCTCCAAGCGTGAAAGAGGCCGTGGGATTTTAGTGAATACAAGTCTCACACTACCCACACTATATAGTGTCTTTTAAAGATTTCCCCACGGTAAAAAAACATTATTTCTTTCTTGGAACTACCGAAGTCCTTATCCCAGGCTAAAGATCTTCAATGACTTGATCCAAAAAGAGGCACCATTGTATTATAAATATACGTACATAGATAAATTTGATGTCAATCGTAACAATTGTTTTATCTATTTTTTAAATATGCGAATTGAATGCTATTTGTGTGTGTGTGCGCGCGCGCGCGTGTGTGTGTGTGTGTGCGTGCGTGCGTGCGTGTGTGTGTACATGGATGTTAAATAAACCAGAGGTCCGAAAGATTCGGAATCAGCGACTTCGAAAACTTTAGTGTACCCATTTTTGTATAAATCAAACGTCACCTTCATCTTTTGGCCAGATTTTCTTGATTTCCAGAAATTATTATTTGTGAAACTTAATACTGATTTTACGCATTAGTTAATAAAATGTATAATTACAACTTATCCGTTTTTATTGATTAAAGCATGTAAATTCTATTATTCATTGTATATCGTTCTTAGATACAAATTATTAGTAATATTAGGTAATAAAAATTGTTAATGTTTGAGAGTAACAAAAATAAAACTCCCACCATCGATATTGATTACCGGTAACCAAAAAAAAATCCTCCAATCGATATTGGTTACAACGTAACCAAAAAAAATTCTGGTCAGCGATAATGATTATTCGTAACCGAAAACAATTTGCGTTGTCAATAATGGTTATTCGTAACTAAAAACGATATCCGTAATCGATAATGGTTATTCATAACCAAAATCATTTAAAGAAAGATATTAACTCTTATGCAATAACTTTTAAAAATTACGTTATAACAGTTATGGTCTCTGAAATAAACACAAGTTCATTCAAAACAACTGCAAAACGATTTTTATAAAACGCAGGCGGTTGCCGTGCGTATTCGGAAATAATTGTGCCACCGTGTACATGAAGGCGTCGCGTGCGAAACAGTTGACAGAGAGGTAACAGGCGGTAAGACGGAGAAAAACGTAGGCGGTTAAGTGGGGAGTCGAACCAATCAGCACCTCCTCGGGACCATCCCTGCGCGGCACATTTTTTCTTAAGATGGATACGGTATAGAACGAAATATGAATCCTTCGCTAATAAAGTCGGTGATACGTCAAAAGTATATGCACAGGATAATCAAAATTTTTTTCCTGTGCACATTTTTGTGCACCAAAAAGTATTTCCGGAAGTACATACTCTACGTAAATGTATCAGCATACAACGAATCCTAATGAGAAAGAGAGGAGCACGACGCGTATATCCGTTCCTTTCCCACTATCTTCTGTTTTGCATCTCAGCATCTGTAACCAATGCAGTGACAACGCTAACTGATCAGTTTCTTGTCGTTTGCACTACGGTGAAGATGCAGAAAGCAATCGGGCTTTTATTTGATGCGCGGATATTGATATATGAAATATTCATAATTTGTGAATTGTTCCATTTCCGCGTGGTTCGTTACTGTAGTGCTGATAACTGTTTGTGTCATTCATTCACACAATCACAATCATTCACATTCATCATTGTCATGGAATCAAAGAAGGAAGCCGCAGATGCAAAAAACAAACGCTATTTGCAGGGTGGTACAAAAAGGAAGCAGCCTAAGTTATTTGCAAAGCGTTTGTCGAAAAGTAAAAACTGTCGAGAAAGGTAAGTTACGTGTTATGGTACAGATTTCTATGAGGTTACAGTTTGTGATGTAGTAGTAGTACGGTATTTTGTTATATATAATACAATATTATTCATATTCTTCAAATACGTATATGAACAGCTATCTTTGACACTTTACGTACGCATATGCTATGGTATGCGCAACACATGTCGTTACTTTACCCCTCTTGCCCCACTCATTTTTTTCCATTCGTACGTTCATCATTGTTTAATTAATTAATAATCCGATTTATACGGTGTTTGGACTCAGTTTCATGTGAAAACTGAATGTAGAAATTTTAAATTTCGTTATATACGATACAGAACATTTCTGTACACTTATTTTCCTTTTCTTCTTTCCATATGTTCAGAAAATACAAATGCAGCATTTTGTTCTCATTTGAAAAGCGGTAAAAAATATATTTCAAATAGGAATTGCAAACCGGTAAATCGGTAAATCGGTTTAAAGTTTTTTTCAGTGATATCGTACTAGATATCGACGGAATTATGCGCTACATATATGCGCTACATTGCTACACATACAATTTTTACCGGTAATTCGCCACATTTTTACCGGTAATTCGATAAATTATGTATTTCTTGATATTTACCGGTAAATCGCGAGAAATATACAATTTATCGAAATACCGGTAAAAATGTGGCGAATTATCGGTAAAAATTATATGTATAGCAATGTAGCGCATATATGTAGCGCATAATTCCGTCGATATCTACTACGTTATCACCAGAAAAAAACTTCAAACCGATTTACCGATTTACTATATGCGTTTTATTAGTATAAAACTTTCAAATTATACGTGTTTCGTTAGGTATGTTTCCTTTATAATGCAGTTGCAATTATTTCAATCGTTGTACGTAGTTTTGAATGGATAAAACATGTACTTTAGATTTTATTTATGTGATGTGATGTTTAAAATTAGCAACAGTCATCGATGATTTGCGATTCGATGTTCAGCATATGTAGTTATTTGTTCAATACGAAATACGCAGTGCTTTTTCTTTTGTGGAATTTTGTCTGCAATATATACGTCCATGTGTACCTACAGCGAAATTGTTTCATTGAAAAGCGCAGTCTTGGAAACATTTTCTAGGCCGCATTGGCAACCTTTGTCCCAGCCCGGGCAATGTTTACAACATCTAAAGTACCCTGCAGTTGTGGACACTACTGCGCGAAAAAGCGAATTCTATTCCCTAGCACAATATTTGCACACAGATTTTCTCGTACACGTTACACGATGTAATATCTGTTTCGAACAAAAATGGTCAACATTGAATCATGTTTGCTTTCATCATAATCAGGAAAATATTATGAATATTTAAAAAAAAAAATGGTTATGCGCAAAAAATTAAAAGTAAAAAAGTTGAGCCGTATTGTTATTGAAAAATTGTTGTGTATCTGCAAGGTTGCCAGCAACATTATGCAGGATCGCTTATTTAGCGGAGAGGAACACCTACAGGAGCGGTGGTAACGTGTACGTGATGACGATCGCCGACGCACACATCACCACCACTCCAGTAGGTGTTCCCCCTCCGCTAAATAACGCTGTGTCTCTGTATTAGCAGACCGAGGCGCTGGCTTTATTTCTCGGCTGCTGCGACTCTTGTTCTATCCTTCTCTTTTACGACAAATTTACAGCGACAAAGTAACCGCGAGCATCGGAGAATACTGTTCGCTGAATACCTACAGTTAGTAAAAAAAGTATTTGGACACTTTTTAAAATCGCATAACTTTTTTAGAATTGGTCTTAACGACTTAATTTTTTTTTGAGGACCTAGAAGGATTAGTTTTCTAAGTGACGTGTTTCGTCGTTTTCGAAAAAATAGCAATTGGTCGGAATAGCGAAGAAAATAGTAAAGGTCGTTTTTTAAACTTTTTTTTGTGAGCTTGTAATGAAAATTCAAAACACCTATTTGTAGATTGAAGTAAGTTGTATACATGCTGAAAATTTCATTAAAATCGGTTAACGTTGCTCTGAGTTATAAACGCTTAAGCATCGCAGAATAAGGTCGAAAATCGCTGATTTCGGGAATTTCGCGATTTTCGACCTTATTCCGCGATCTTTAAGCGTTTTTAATTTAAGCTCACAAAAAAAAGTTTAAAAAAACGACCTTTACTATTTTCTTCGCTATTCCGACCAATTGCAATTTTTTCGAAAACGACGAAACACGTCACTTAGGAAACTAATCCTTCTAGGTCCACAAAAAAAATGAAGTCGTTAAGACGAATTCTAAAAAAGTTATGCAATTTTAAAAAGTGTCCAAATACTTTTTTTACTAACTGTATACCTATATCGAACAAATTCAATTTCGAACCGTGGGGTGCCTTTTATTACTTACCAACTACTCCAATAAGTGAAAATTGTTTAATATACATATTCCTGTTTGGTATCAGTTCCATCGGACATAATGGTACAAACGTTTTTTTTTTTATGAATGAGGTACTGGAAGCGATGTCAAGGTCAACTTAGTTTTTTGTAATAGAACGGTATATTCTTTTATTGAGGTGTCACAGGATGGTATTTCGATTTCTCGCTATGTATCTATTTGGGGTTTTCCTCCGAGTAATATGTCATCGGTATCCCCACCGATGTGTACGGTTGGCTTTATCTGAAATAAACAAACGTAATCGAGATCTTTGTTTGCAAAAATGTTTGTTTGGAAATATTTTTATTTCTTCAGGTTATAATTTATTAGAAATATGGGTAAACTTGCCGACGAACTGGGACCTCGCCGATTTCGATGACCTTCACATATGCTGCAAAACTCGATCTTTTGAGTAACTTTTTCCTTTGACAAAATTGGCGGTCGGCCTTAGTTTCCGAAATATTCGCAGGAAAACTTTTGCTATTATACAATCGTACTCTACGTGTACGTGCACGCCGGCGACAGTGTGTGCAGCACCACGTTGTCGACAGTTGTCTTCTGTTTGTATAAACACTGCGCATATATATCTAACGTGTGCACGCGTGGTGTCGCAGCATTAGTCCAACGTAAACTGAATTACAGGATACTAACAGTACATGCTACTTTTAATCTTTTATAATACAAAAATGTATTTATTCTGACGAGGTGCTACAGCCTACGTCTTCAGGATCGTTGTATATTTGGCGGTCGGCCTTAGATTCGGAGATATTAATAAAAAACTTACGGCATAACATATTTTTTTTTTTTTAATTGCAAATTTACAATCTACTCTGCATTATTTATTAATAAGAGTAATGAGTAAATGTGTTGGATGTTGTGTGGCTCGAATCGGAAACCATCCATCGATGGTTTAATCGAGCTTATCTAGAGAGGTCTTCTGGCCAGGTCTTCTTGAGTCTTCTTTCGGTATGCCGAATTGATAAGTCATTGACAAGATGATTTTGGTGGTTTAAGTTTCGGTTTCTGTATTTTGTTGCATGTAATTTGATTACATCTTGGACCAGAGGTACACGTAGATCGTTGTGTAATGTTTGATTTGAAATATACCACGGTGCATTTGTTATTGTTCGGAGAGTCTTTGATTGAAACGTCTGCAGGATTTTTGTATTGGACGGCTTGGCGCATCCCCATAATTCGATTCCGTATGTCCAGATTGGAACTATTATTGTCTTGTAAATCAGTACTTTATTTTCTATTGAGAGCTGTGATTTCCTACCTATTAGCCAATTCATTTGTTGTATTTTTAGTGCCAGCTGTTGCTTTTTAGCCTTAATGTGGGTTTTCCAAGTTAGTTTTTGATCTAGGTGGAGTCCAAGGTATTTAATTTCAGTTTTGACAGGAATGGGAGAGTTGTTTATTGTCACACATGGGCAAGTGCTCTTTCTTAAGGTAAATGTGATCTGGGTGGATTTGTTACTGTTAATTTTAATTCTCCATTTTCTTAGCCATGATTGCAGACCGTTTATGTGGTTTTGAAGATTTTCTGAGGCAGTGATCGGATTTTTGTGTGGAGAGGGTATGGCAGTGTCGTCTGCAAACGTTGCGATAACAGTCTCTTCCGAGACTGGGATATCAGCTGTGTAGATGAGATATAAGTATGGTCCTAGAACGCTACCTTGAGGTACTCCAGACTTTATCTGACAATAGTTTGAGAGAGAATTGTTTTGTTTCACTCGAAAGTATCTATCAGAGAGGTATGATTTTAGTAAGAGATAATAACCGTTGGGAAGGTTTCTTTTTAACTTGTAAAGAAGCCCATTGTGCCATACCTTGTCAAAGGCTTGTTGAACATCCAGAAAAACTGCAGCACACATTTCCTTGTTTTCAAGACTGTCCATAATTTTATGAACAATTCTATGGCATTGTTTTATGGTGGAGTGCTTTTCCCTAAAACCAAATTGATGCTCTGGGATTAGGTTCTCCAAGGAGTTCACTTCTTTTAGTCTTTTAAGGAGTAATCTTTCAAAAACCTTAGACATAATCGGCAGGAGACTAATCGGTCGGTATGACGTTGTTTCTGTAGGTGGTTTACCTGGTTTTGCTACTAGAATGATCTGGGCATACTTCCATTGTATGGGGTAGTAACACAGCCGCAGCATGCTATTGTAGATAGTAGTTAGTGCGACAAGTGCCTTCTTGGGTAGATGTTTCAGAATTTCCCCAACTATTAGGTCATATCCTGGTGCCTTATGAGAATTCATGTTTTTTATTTCTTTCTGTACTTCGGCTGGTGAGAAGGATTTTATCGGTGGTGACTCTTGTGAAGGAGTGTTAAGAAAGTTTGTAACTTCAGTTTCGTCCTTGATGTTGTCGCAGGGGAGAGGTGTGAATACTTGTGCAAGGTGGTCAGCAAATTCATTTGCCTTTTCTTCATCGGAGCGGGCCCAGCTACCATCAGGTTTTTTAATTGGAGGGATGGCTAAGACAGGTCTTTTGAACTTTTTTGTGGCTTTCCATATTGAATAATCGTTTGGTGACAGATTTGAGATATAATGTTCAAATGACTCGTTCCTTGATTTGGCTAAGGCTGAATGGAGTTTATGCGTCAGTCTATTTAGTTGATGTTTGTCTTGGATATTTCTAGTCGTATGCCATCTTCCGCGAGCTTTACGCTTTTCTTTAACAAGTTCCCTAATATGCAGAGGTATGTCTATTGATTCCGGATAATAATTATTACCCATTGGTGTACCCACTTATTAAATATATTACCCACTGTGGTCGGAGCTTAAGTCACAATTATCCTCAATTTGTGAGTGGATATGGGATATACCTTTGGTGACGGCGAAGTCTAGGAGGTCAGGAAGTTTATTCAGATCGGTTGGCCAATACATTGGTTGTCCGGTAGACATGAAGTCTAGGTTTCTAAGTTGAATTGCTTGTAGTAGTTTGCGTCCTTTTGTTGTGATGATTCTAGAACCCCAGAGTGTATGCTTAGCATTCCAGTCCCCGGCTACAACGAATGGAGATCCAATTTTATCAAAGTATTCTATATATTCTTCAGTGGTGATAGTATGTCGTGGCGGAGAATAGATGGAGGCTATTGTCAAAGGCCATGGGAATGCTTGAATTTTAATCATTGCAGACTGTATTTTGTTTGTAGTGACTGGTTGCAACTCGGTGTGGTTCAGACTATTTTTGATAATAATTGCTGAGCCGGCATGGGCTCTGTCTTCAGGGTGGTTCGCGTAATAGATTGAGAAGAATGGAATTTTAATCACTGTACGCTTTGTTGCGTGGCTCTCTGATATTAAGAGAACATTTATTTTGTTAATTTTTAAAAATAGTATGATTTCTTGAGTATGGTTTGCAATTCCGTTGATGTTCCAGGCGGCAATTCTGAGTGTCTTTGTAACCATTAATGTGTCAGTTTGTTAATGACGGTTGTAAGCATGTTTAGTATCATGGTGTTTTGACTGAAGAGTTGACTGAACATGTTTTTAAATTCATTTAGGAAATTTGTTAATTTGTCTGCTAGGTCATGGTTATTATTTTCTGTATTTTCAGTGAGCCCTATCTTGGTTTTTTGGGCATAGCTTGAGTTGCTGTTTTGTTGATTGTTGTACGTTCTCATGTATTGGGATGAGGTCAGATTACTTCTAGGCTGGTCAAAGGGAGGTTGTCTAGCGTTTGTACTTCCTGCAACTCGGATTCTGGTATTTTTTAAGTCTTTATATACACCGCAGCCTCTGTAGTTCGCTGGATGATCTCCATCGCATAATGCACATTTGGCAGGAGTGTCTTTTGTTTTTTTACAAGTTTTGGAGTCATGAGTTTGTCCACATTTAACGCAGTTGTATGGTTTTAGACAATAGGTTTTGGAGTGACCATAATCTTGACATCTTGTACATTGTATTATATCACTCTTTTTTCTAGGTGGTTCAATTCTGATTTTTGTATGACATATGTATTGTATATCGAATATTTGTTTGTTGTTAGTACATGGTTCCAGGTCGACAAAAAACATGGGGAGTGGTTCTTTGCTTACTCTGCGTCTAATATTCATTATGTTTCTGACGATGTGTCCTTTTTCAGCTAGTTGCTCCATTATTTCACTTGTTGGAATGGAATGGTGAAGGTCCCTAACGACAACCCTATATGACCTTTCTTGCTTCAGTTGATATGTGTGATGGATAATATTTTGCTCACGAAGGTGATGGATCAGTTGTCTGCATGTTTCAGTGGTAAGTGGATTAATTTTGACTGTGTTATTCCCTAGAGTTTTCGTGTAGGATTGGTATTTTGGTATAATCTGTGTCAGGTTGTTAATCATGGCTTTATAATCCTTTACGCCATAGATGTAGATCGGTGGTGGTTTAGGGACTCTTGGTTTACCATCATTGTTGTCGGAAGCGGTATTGTTATTTGCATCCTGGGTCTGTCCGTTATTTATCTCATCTAACTGTTGATATCTGTTGGCTGTGCTGATTACTTGATAGTCATCGATGGTTGTAGGGTTAGCTCTCTTCCTCCTTTTGACACTTTGCCATAAATTTTTATTAGCATGGGTCTCTTGATCATTTATCATAATCACATCATCACTATGCGAAGCAAGGTTATTGTGGTCTGAATTTTGACTGATGTTCTTTTTGTTAAAGTTTATGTTTTGAGAGGTTAGAGTTGTGGACAGAAGAGGATATGAGTTGAGAGATGACTGGGGTATTGATTGTTGTGTCCCTGGTGGGGGGACACTATTGCTATTCATCATCGGACTTGATTTCGATGTACCCTGAGTCCGAGCTATTTGAAACAACTGTAACGATATTGCTGTTGATTGTTCATGATGTCCGAGCCGCTTATTGGCCGGTGAACTTTTTATTTTTGGCGTTGTGCCCCTTGCCTGCGCCCCTGCCACGCAGCTAGGTACTGAAGGAATACACTTGTAGAATGTTATTGAGACTGGGCAGGTGAACACTACCACTACTATTTATGAAAGCAAGCACTGATAGCGCGTGAGCTCTGTCAACACGACCGTTCACCACGAGAGTTGGCGAGCGACTGGCATAACATATTGAAATCTGTTTCACAGCCGACGGTATTAGTATTGGTTGGGACTAGATCAGGGCGGAGGGCGCGCGCCCGCTCGCGGGCTCGTAAAGTATGGTAGCGAACCGATGCGAGTATGTGTTAAACTCGGTAATTCTAAAGTTAAGTAAAGTTAATGCGAATATCTCGTAAACGTTTAAAGGGAAATGTTCAGAATGATGACCTTGATAACAATAACGATATTGACCCCATCGTGCGATACTTATAACCGCAGTCTCATTTTGAACATCCCCAAAGTCACATTGGTTCGCTACAATGCTTTTCGCGCCCGTGAGCGACCGCGCGCCCCCCGCCCTGATCTAGCCCCAACCAATACTAGTACCGTCGGTTGTGAAACAGATTTCAATAAGTATATTATGCCGAAAGTTTTTTATTAATATCTCCGAATCTAAGGCCGACCACCAAAAAGTTTAAAGGGAAATGTTGTTCAAAATTACGACCTTGCCAGCATATGTGAAGATCATCAAAATCGGCGAGGTCCCAGTTCATCGGCAAGTTTACCGAAATATGGTCCTGTGTGTCATATACAATGTTGTACCATTTCAATTATATTATTACCAACTCTCACTCTACAGTATTCTAGACTTTCAAGGAGGGTGATTCCACGCGAATTTCAAAATTTTCAAGATTGTAGAAATGGACTTTTTTCATTAAATTATAACTGTTGAACAAAGAGACAGATAAGAATGAGCTTTTAAGTGCTTACACTGGGGAAATAAGATTACCCAATAAAAATTATGTCAAAAAAAAAAAGAAAACAAATTTTAGACCATTTATTCTGCAATTGTTTTAAACAAATGCAATTTTATACTAGCAGGGCACTATTTAAAAATTTGACACAAATGAGGATACAGCCCTACTCGTGCTCTTCGCGGACACGTTTTCAGACACTGTAAAATTAGTCGCGTGAAAATTAATTGAATGTGACGCTGCGTCACCCAGCACCGGCTCGACAGGCTGAGCCGTGCGTGCTACAATATTGAACTATCTATTTCTTTCATTCCTAAGCTTGTGTGGCCCGGAAAGTCATAATACAACATATGGTTGAATTTGTCTTGACAGTCACTTTCATATCTGGTAATAGATAGTAATGAAATATAATGAAATATATAGCATTCCATTTAAAAAACTGAAGGTCACCTTCGGTTCACGGAAAATATCGTCAACACCAAAAGTTAACATACCGTATTATGTTGGGTATAAAAAGTATTAATAGTTTTCCTCTTTCAGTTTTTGTCAAATACTTACAATTTGTGAGAACCCTATATAACAATATCAGGTATACATAGCCACTTGGCCGCTTCTCTAGTACCGCGCGGCTTAGCTAGTCCAGCCGGTATTGGGCGACGCAGCGTCACATTCAATTAATTTTTACGCGACCAATTTTAAAGTGTCCGCGTGTTTGAAAACGTGTCCGCAAAGAGCACGAGTAGGGCTATATCCTCATTTTTCAAATTTTGAAATAGTGCCCTGCTAATATAAAATTGCATTTGTTTAAAACAATTGCAGAATAAATGGTCTAAAATTGTTTTTTTTAATGAGACATAATTTTTATTGGGTAATCTTACTTCCCCAGTGTAAGCACTCAAAAGCTCATTCTTATCTGTCTCTTTGTTCAACAGTTATAATTTAATGAAAAAAAGTCCATTTCCACAATCTTGAAAATTTTGAAAAATCCTTTGAAATACGTTTATATATCACTAAAGACGACAACATATCCAAGTTTCACCAAAGTCCCAAATGGTACTCCGAAAAGTGTCCGGTTTCGCGTGGAATGACCCAGGATTGAAATGCGAAAAGTATTCTTTTCAGAAGCGGTCAAGTGCACGCGTGCCGGCATACATACACAGCCGCGTATCGCAGCACAGACATGTCTACTTGTGGCCTTCGTTTGCGAGCAGCGGAGACGGTTGTGGAGATGTGTGCGTATGAAAAGAAAACGAACCAAAAGTGCATGACGTTCGGTTTGCGTAAAGAAGGAATGATGTTGCCTAAGAGGAACATTCGTATCATGCTACATCCCTCTTCATATCCCGAAGATATATTGGAATAATATTCACAGTAATGCAATAATAATAATATTTTCATAAATCAAAGCATAACATTTGTGATGTTTTCCTAATGATAAATGACACCAAACACGGTATAATTTGGATAATACATATTTATTGGTAATACGCATCGGCCGCAGCGAAGGACAGCGAATGAAAAAGATGGGGACATTCGGCAGTCTTTTTTTCCACTCGCTCGCTTCTCCTACGTTCGAGGCTGTCAACAAGCTTCTAAAAATATAGGAACTATAGTAAAATCTCGATTAGGGTTCAAAATTGTGACTATGTATCATTAGTATTAATTTCTATCACCCCTAGTTAGAGTGGTCCCTCTTGGAACCAGTGAAGCATGGAATATGGCACAAGCGCCGATCGTGTAATCCGATTCGAAATCGGAAATTGTTAAGAGACAACACCGATGCAAATGAGGATCGCGATAAAAATTATTTTATTTTTGGTTCTTTCTTTTATCAATTTTTTACCAACATATTTGTGACGATTTTTCCGTTTGAAATGGCACCAAACACGATATGGTTTGGACAATTATATAAATATAAATGATTCGTATCCATGATAAGTAAAAGTTGTCCGATTTACGTCATGTTTGGTATCATTTTTTAATCAGGACATTCTAACAAACTTGTTCGTAAAAGTTTCATGAAAATGGAACCAAAAATAAAAAAGTTTTAATTTTAAATTTTGATGGCGTCAGTATTGTCTCACACGTACACGGGTATTTAAACTTATTTCGTTCCGAGGCTTTCACTCAGAGTTGGGCATTATTCTAAATTGTTCTTCGACTAAACTTCGAATAAAAATTTCGAATAAAATGAAGTTATTCGTGACGAATAAATTTTTAGTCGACCAAGTTTTTATTCGATGAACTCGATTAAATTTTTGGTCGTTATTCGTTCCTCGTTATTCGTTATTCGAAGGACCCCCGTGGCGACTAAGCTTCACGAAAAAGTCGCTTCGGCTCGAATATCTCATGAGTCATGATACCCCCCTCGGCCCGGAGCGATTCGGGTTCTGACCCCCACTTATTCGTGTCGCTTAATCGCCACAGAGGTCCTTCGAATAACGAATAACGAGGAGCGAATAACGACTAAAAATTTATTCGTTATTCTCGAATAACTTTACTTTATTCGAAATTTTTATTCGAGTTCTTTCGAATAAAAATGTAGTCGAATAAAAATTTAGTCGAATAAAAATGTAGTCGAATAAAAATTTATTCGACTAATGCCCAACTCTGCTTTTACTTATATCGAAACTTTACTGTACTATATCTTCTTTTACTATGCCTGGTTTTCTTTTCTACTGCATGTTCTTATTTCTATGTATGTACCACGTGTTATTGATTATTGACTCTTTACGTGCAAGCAACGATTGAAGAATGTAGCGTGCTTCACGGTAGGTCAGGGTACCGTAGCGGAAGTAGGTACTCGTGCAGGTACCTCGTATGAAACACTTCCAAGCACATCAGCTGTAGATGATCGTCTTACGGACAGAATACACGAAGAAGACGTAGGAAATGTTGAAGATTTTATAATTACCGAAGGAATTGTAAAAGAAGTACATTTCGATACGGACGCAGAAGATAATTTAAAAGAAATACATTTCAATGCGGACGAAGAGGAAATTGTAGAAGACGTGCATTTCGAGTCGAACGAAGAAGAAATTGTACAAGAAATAGATTTCGACACAAACAGCGATAAGATACATTCCGTAACTGACATCAACGAATAAACGAATGAAGATGTTGGAATTGATGAAGTAATCACTGGGTGGTGGAGAATGCAGAACCAGAACAGCCGGAAAACCCAATTTCAGGAGGAATAGACTTCGTCGATTTTGAGCATGTTTTTGAGCAAATAAAAAATCTTCGAAAACACTCGCCTACTGGCTGTGGCATCGAAGATTTTGATATAATTAGATGTGAACAGAATGGATTAGATTTTTCTAATGTGTTTCTACATAAATAGTGTATTATGTAGAGTGCAAAATATGCAAATACACAAAGCGCATATCCTGTCTTCGGAAGAGTGATGCCACTATGGATATTAACCATGCTGCTGTTGCCGCAACAATGATGACGGGCGGCGGATATAATCAACTGGAAGACATACTGACTGCCGTGAACGTGTCCTGTATGACGAAAAGGATCTACGAGAAGTGTCAGACTGAGCTAATCGATGGCCTCGAAGTGGCCGCACAACGCGAAATGGAAGATGCTGGAAAAGAAGAAAAAGCATTAGGTATACCAAGAGGCCACGTACATCCAAAATCTAATGTACCGTTTATCCCAGTTGTCGCAGATGGCAGCTGAATGAAAAGGTCATACTGCGGAGGAGATTATAATTCTCTTTTTGGCGTAGGAGCCATCGTGGGATACCACACGAAGAAAGCGCTGTACATCAGCGTGAAGAATAATTTCTGCATGGTTTGTCAAATAGCATCTACGACAAAGGAAGTACCGCGCGAGCATCGTTGCTTCAAGAACTGGGATCGTAATCAGAATTCAACTGGCATGGAGAGTGTTGCTATTGTTGAAGGCTTCAATTTCAGTATAGATATGCAGGGCCTAATATACTCTATATTAGTTGCCGTTGGCGATAGCAGTGTGTACAAGAAGATATTGGACAATAATCCATATGAAAAGTACATGGTGCAGGTACGAAAAATAGAATGCACCAATCACCTGTTCCGCAATTTTAGTAGAAAAATAACCGAAATCGAGCTAAGAGCTGTCGTACAGAGTAATGCTTTTCGCCTGCGTACTGGTGTAAAGAAAGCTGCGGAATACCGGCTCGAAGAAGAAATAACACTCGAGGAACGAATACAAAATTTGAAGGAAGACTAGACAAATATACCGCGTCACGTTTTCAATAGGACAGAGTCTCCGCTGAAGTCATCCAATGTAACACAAAAGAGGCGTTTAGTAAATTGAGTACGGCAATGAATAAAGAGCCGTCAACCATGGTAAGAAAGCTGGAAGAACGTTGGAAGTGTGTAGCAGGAAAAGCAATGGAATATAAAAAAGAAGCGAAAGCATCCTACTTCCGAATTAAAAAACAATCGTGCGACCAGGATTACGGCCCCAGCGCAGAAAAACCAGATATGGAAGAGACAGTATACTCTTCCGAGTGTGAAAGGCATGCGGCTATACTCCATGAGTGGCAAAGGAGGTGATGCGAGATCGAAGAGGAAACTCGCGATCAGGCGAATATTGAAAAGTGGATTTGTTATAGGAAAAAATTATTAACTGCATCCAATTTCGGCAAGATATGCCGATTACGAAAGACTACACCACGGGCAAGGACTGTAAAGAGTATAATATACCCGCAACTTCAAAATTTATGTTCTCTCGAATACGGACGGGAAAATGAGGCAAACGCCTTGAGACAAATGGAAGAAGAATTAAAAATCAATATTCTACCGTGTGGCCTGTTCATCGATGACACTGTGCCTCACATATAGTGCAACTCCTGACGGCTTCGTGGGCCGTAATACCATCGTCGAAGTAAAATGTCCTGAACCGGCGTAGTATTTATCGCCTGCTGAAGCAACCAAGCAACTTCGTTTAATACGGCGTATTTTCGAGGGTGATAAAATGAATAAAATTCATCACTACTATTATCAAGTGCAAGGACAATTGCATATAACGTAAAGGCAACGGGCTTTATTCTGTTTATGGGGGCCGAAGGGAATGAAGGTTACAACAGTAACAAGACATGATCGATTCTGGGCAACAGAGATGGAGGAAAAACTAAGGAAGTTCTATGAGGAATGTATGTTGCCGGAAATTATAGGTAGTAGATGCAATCGACAACAGCTGATTAGAGAACCTCCGTACATAAAAACAGGATGAGCAGGTACGAGTACACAGGAAAGTACATAAAACGATGGATGACAGTATCGTAATAACACCGGCGAGTGCATTCAGCACATATGAAGAGCTGTCGAATAAGCAATGTTCCAAAATGTAAGTAAGAAAGTATGTTCCATAGAAGATACATATGGAGAGTGAAGAAGACGATCTATGACGGGGGTGGTGATGGGTCTCTTCACATTCTCCTAATAATAAATACCTGTTAGCTATTCTTTCATAGCAAGTGGAAATGACATGTATAAAAGCGTAAGTATGACATATACTTTTGTTATGCAAATAACTGCATTAATTGGAAATCATTATGAATGTTTCTTTCAGTGTGACGTCCCACAAATTTTCGCGCGGTAACTTTTAAACTCTCCCCAATAAATTCGCAATACAACTCCACAAAATCTCTCCAAACCCCAACTCTTGCCCCTTTTCCTGACCCCTGACCGCCTTGGCGATGTACCTTAGCGGTCCCCATCACAAGACGGTCAACCCCTAAAAACCCCCTCCCCTCTAAGCCCGTGAAGCAAAATCCTCACACTTTTATTTGAAACTAAACAAGTCCCTCGTCCCAGAAACCCCCTTAAATCGAGACCACGTCTCACCCCTTCTCTAACACCTTCCAATTCAAGACCACAATTACCCCTTTCCCATCAAAGCACCCATAATCCATTCGATGGGTTGAGTATCTCCTCTTCGTAAGCATAAAAACCCCAAAAGCCTAAGCGAGGAATATTTGGCGTACATGTCATAAGCACGTCGGATAATGGAGACACCATGCAAAAACCCCGGAAGACCAAAATTCTATTGTCTACGAGTCTAATTATAGACTCCACCTGCGTATCTATAAAAACCCCGGAAATCTTCCGTGCTTACCGCGTGTACCCTTCATACCCTAAACCGAAAAGAGTATAAATATGAGGGCCCGTGCGAAGAGAGCGCTCTTTCGACGAAATCTATCTCCGAAGGCTCTTTCGACGAAATCTATCTCCGAAGGCTCTTTCGACGAAATCTATCTCCGAAAACCATTGTTAACGCTACGAGTATAATTAAATCATAGTGCAACAATCATCATTTCACCAATCATAGTAAGCTATTATCATTATCTTTAATACCATTGGATATCATGCACATTTCATACTATTATTCATATTGCTTTCTCATATTATGTAATCTTATTAATGCTTATTGCAATCATATTATTATTTTGTCTCGTCAACGCTTATTGCGATTATATTACTTGTCTTATTAACGCTTATTGCAATCATATTATTATTTTGTCTTGTCAACGCTTATTGCGATTATATTACTTGTCTTATTAATGCTTATTGCAATCATATTATTATTTTGTCTTGTCAACGCTTATTGCGATTATATTACTTGTCTTATTAACGCTTATTGCAATCATATTATTATTTTGTCTTGTCAACGCTTATTGCGATTATATTACTTGTCTTATTAACGCTTATTGCAATCATATTATTATTTTGCCTTGTCAACGCTAATTGCGATTATACTATTTGTCTTACTAACGCTTATCGTTTACATCTTTCTACTTTATTATCGTATATTGTATTTCATATTCATACATTCATATACTAAAATTAAGTACCTTTTATATAAATGTCCTGTGCTAATGCTTAATGTCTAACGCATTTAATTGTCAACTACCCTGTCTCATAGACAGTGCAAGCAACGCCTGCTTAAAACTAATAAACCGCTTTGCTTAACTCACGCTTCGAGTCATTGTGTTAATCCTTCGGCTACGAAGATCCCTAAATCTAAACGAGCTGCCGCAACAGCTGATCACGGGCAACGACCGCGGAAAGTGTATTACGGTGTTTTCCAACTTACTTTTGCATAGCTCTCGCTCTACCGTATGGCTAGACGAATTTCGCGGAATTATTACGTGTGTCTTTTACCATAATGCAACGGTAAATCCGATTACCGAGCCCCCCAATCAAAACAAGTGCTCTAACGGGTGTCTCCCCGATACAAACCAGTTCATTAAATCTTCCCTGGTCGATTAGTGTGCAGAATTACACATTCTCGCCTGACGTTCAAAACGGTTAGTGTGCAGAATTACACATTTCTCGGCTGTCGTTCCGCAACCCCTCAGTGTGCAGAATTACACATTTCTCGGCTGTCGTTCCGCAACCCCTCAGTGTGCAGAATTACACATTTCTCGCCTGACTCCCAAAACGATTAGTGTGCAAGTAGGTAGGATATGAGAGTTCTGGGACTGCGTGGTGAGGGGGTGAGGCGGGGCGGGGGTTCCGCGCTCGGGGGCGAGGGGGCTAGGTGGGGAGGGGGTACCGCGCTCTTCCGCGAGATGGGTGAGGGGGTGAGGCGGGGAGGGGGGTACCGCGCTCTTCCGCGAGATGGGTGAGGGGTGAGGCGGGGAGGGGGGTACCGCGCTCTTCCGCGACATCGGCGAGGGGGTGAGGCGGGGCGGGGGGGTACCGAATTCCTTGACGAGGGGGATTCAAAATGTCGTCTATCGAGTTCGTAGGTGAGGGGATGACGTCACAGGGGAGGGGAATTTTCAAAATTTTCAAAATGGCGTCGCACGCGCAGGTCGAGTTCGTTGGCGAGGGGGCTGATGTCACAGGGGTGGGGGTGGATTTTCAAAATTTCAAAATGGCGTCGCGCGCATTTCGTATTGGCGCCACCTATTGGATGTTTAAGGTACTTTGGGCCCGCGTCGGTATTTGGGCCCGCCTTGGTAAATTTTCCAGGTTTTTCATACACTTCGTATTGGCGCCACCTATCGGATGTTTAAGGTACTTTGGGTCCACGTCGGTATTTGGGCCCGTCTTGGTAAATTTTCCAGGTTTTTCATACATCTCGTGTTGGCGTCACCTGTTGGATGTTTAAGGTATATTTGGGCACGCGTCGCCGCCGCGCAATCTCCGTACGCGTGCGGGGATCGGTGCGCAGGCGCGACCGCGACCGATTCGTGAAAATTCAAATCGAGTCTTCGATGATGATGATGATTTCTGAGAAAGAGGGCGAACCAGGATTTCTGAGAAAAGATAAGGCGATCATGGCGCGCGACAGGATTGAACGCGTTTTTATGCCTACGTGCACGCGCTTCCTGCCGTGTGTTTATATTTGAATCGTGGGACCGATGCACACCCACGTGCAATGACGTAAACATAGTGCGATAATTATTGTAAATCAATCATCGCGATAGCCCATGGAATAAACATTGCACCGCGCCATGCCGTGTGTTTATATCTGAGCAGGATTGAACGCGTTTTGATATTTGAATCGTGGAACCGATACAGCGCACGTGTAATCATGCATGCATATAGCGATAATTATTGTAAATCAATCGGCGCGATAGCCCATGGAATAAACATTGCACCGCGCCATGCCGTGTGTTTATATCTGAGCATTGACTTTTCCCAAGACCATGCCTCTAAGAAGGAAGTACCCTCGAGAAAACGCAATGTCCCTGAAGCAATAAATTAGGCGTTGCGTTCACGCGAGCAACTAAACGATAATTGTTCGGGGTAGAGTTCCGAGTATTTTCACGATCGAGAACAGGGCGACGTCTCAAGCGCCCTTCTCGAGGGTCTGCGAGTCAAGCGTCGTGGGAGCGTGTAAGGGCGAAAAGAATTCGTACATAGATTTTCATGATTTCAGTAATTTATTTAACTTAGCTAAGTTAACTTAATCCCACTCGACAACATTATCGTTGAATATAGCATCGTCGATGTCATTCGTAAAGAATCACACATTGACGCGTACGTGTGCGTGAGTCAGTATAAAATGACGTGGTCGGTCCTACTAGCTTCATTACACCACGTACGCTTGAGTAGTAACAAGTATCGGTCGCGTCATTTTTCCGTCGATGAGAATCATACGCAGTGCATATCAAAATGTACAGACGCAGCTTAAACGATTCATCCTGCGCATCCGACAACGATGGTGGCATTCCAAATAAACGCCAACGACAACAACATCATCAACAATCCGATATGAGGTACGTACGCGTTATTATACACTTTTTCACTTTTCACTTACTTCATTCACTTACTTCTTTCACTGTAACCGTATACGATCAAAGTATTAATTTCATGTACATGTTTCTTACAGTTCTGGATTCACCACGGCAAAAGGGTTGAAAACACCAAAACCATCAGTCGTACGGATCCTGGGACGTGATTACCTACTGACCGCAACAGCGTATAAACGTCTAAGTATTGGAATTCGCATTGGAATGGATTCGTGCCACGTTGAGATCACCATAGCCGACAATAAAGGCAGCGAGTTGAGCTTTTCAATGTCTACGTGGAAGCTCCTGCTACAAAACGAGGCGGACATACTTCAACGATTACGTAGCAACGCAACATCGCCCCAAACTCACATCGTAATTGATCATTTACGACTAGAGTTCACGCGTATGCATGATGATCAACTTATTAAAATCACCGATAATCGCACTGTCATATATATGACTGAAGCCACGATGCGTAAACTATTCGCGTACAATCATTGCATTGAACATATGTTCACCTGGCTAACTGAAAATATGTACTCTGTAAGCAGTAAATATGCCACCTTCGTAGAAGTTCTACGTACCGCGTCCGTACCAACGAATTATGTGAAATTAATTTCCGAAAGCGAGCACTTCGAAAAGCATTCATTGATCGATTGTGAATTGTTGGCGTTAGGATTACAATCCATGCTGCGTGATGTAAACCACGTACCACTATAGTACGTGCATATATATGTTTAATAATAAATGTATAATAATTTTTCAATAAATGTATATATTTTTTTTCTTTGAAAACAGTATATATTTATTCATGTACATCCACGCATGCATGCGTACTTAAATTATAGAATAAGTATTTGCGCAAAATAACGTTCGTATGGGAGGGATCTTCTTGCTCGTGGGTAGAGGAATCAGTCGCCGCTGTCATTACGCTCATCACCGCCGTCGCCGTTGTGTTCATCGCTATAGAAAACAGAAAAAAAAAGATAATAATTCTTACATATTCGTTTCTCGGCATATGACGCGTAAAGTAGATTGTAATGTGCGTGTATGACTTACATTAGGTGACGCTACGTATATAATCCCATATTTTCCCGATATTCTCCAGCGCGCAAACACCGTCGTTGTTATGAAATGCACATCGAAGGGCATTCGTTGAAGACATATACTTCAGATTAGGAACGTCAGGCATGATCCCGCAATAATCATCGTCAACGTCGTAGCCGCCGTCGTCTTCGACAGTTCGAGCATTGTTGTTGTTGCAGTTGTTGTTGGTGTTGTTGATCTTTCGCGCCGTCAGTTCATCCAAATCGCATACATCCTCAACGATTATGTCAGGTAGAAGTTGTAGCATCCACGTTTTCTTTTCCACACCTTTCACGATGACGAAGTCAATGTTCGCGAGCACGCTGGTGAGGAGCCCCAGAATTTTGGAGTATGGAACGTAGCCGTCGGACCAGCGAAGCCCGTGATGATGCTTCGCGAGCCAGGACGCTTGACGGTGCTCACAGGAATTCAGATGATTCCAGAAGTATGGCGGTTCGAAGATCCAATGGCTGATCATCGTTTTATCGTTGTTGCTGTTTACGCGAATCGCGATCTCTTTGGCGACGAACTCGCGTTCGATATTGAACCCTTGCAGATCGACAATGGCGAACATTATTATCACTCGTTTAGGTAGCACCGTCGGCGATGGTGTCAGAACAGCAACTGAGGTCTTCGACATCGACGTTTTAAAACAGTAGCAGTATCCGCAGTAGGAGTAGGAGTAGTAGTAGTAGTAGTAGTAATCGATCTCGTACGCACACTATATTAATTTGCGTACCATGTTGGTTAAAGGGCCGTATTCGACTATACGATCGTGTATGAACAAACAGACGGCGGAAGTATTAGCGGGGATATTTTCTTTGCATTCGAAATCTATTCGCACGTCCACGGTAGCGCTTTTCAACGATTCGTTTTGCCTAGAACAATCTATTACCACGATAGGCGCGTATTTAAGGAATTCGTTCGCGCTCAGCAACGGTTCTCCGTGACCGTAGTACGATCGGATGAAATTCGCATACATATTGTACATGATCGCGAATTTATACTTAGAAAAATCTATTTGCATGTCATCGTATGGATACGTCTCGGAATTTAGGTAGAGTCGAAAGTTTGTGAGATTATTCGGGTCGAATATCCACGCGCGTTTATTTGAACGATTCTTTCAATCGGTTTGCATGCCGAATAACACGTATCGGGGTTTCTCGATTTGCGACGTAGTTTTCACGGTCCACGTATGTTTCGTTGTCGCTTGCAGTAACGGATACTCGTGTAGGCTCCACGATCGGAAACTCATCGCGATCGGTCGCTCGCTTTCCAAGATTCGCAGTATCGATAGTTTATTCACTTCCTCCAAAACGACGTGGGGCATACGCCACTGCACCTTGCGTATCTCCAGTTTCGGGATCGCAGTGGCGGAGGTGCAGTGCATCGCGTTCGAATCGTCTCGCGCTCGTATAAGGATCAGCTCGTGCCGCGCGTTCATCACGATGCGTTTGTAATCCTCGCAGAATCCTAATAGCACGTTCAGGGGTACGCACAAATTGAAAGCTCCCGAATGAAAAGTGTCGTTATCGTAATCGATGTCATAATTCCAACCGGCATTCGCAAGCGCTTTGCTTCTCTCGGCTGACAACGAAACGAAATTTTTCAAGGTGGTAGTGATTCCTGGATTTCGGCAACGATCGATCTCGACACCGTTCAATTCGTATCGAATCTCATCGAACATGAACGCGACGCAATTATTATGGAGAACGGCGGTCGTGGACGTTGCTGGACCTTTCGCGTCTTGCGTAGACAACGTGCCACGACCTTCGATGTAGAGAAAACTTTCGCACGGAAGCGTGTACAGATCTTGCTGCTGTATGGGGATTCTTATCTCATCGCTATTATCGAACGTTGTGTTGGCGTATGGATTATACGTGTGTAACTCGATCTTCGTGATACGATTGTCGAAGGTTGGCGTATTCGCCACGTCCAAAATAATCGACATCGTGACTGCGTATCTAATAGGCGACGATGAAACCTAACGATCGTAGGAAACGCGCGTTTCGACGAGTCAACGGCTTTCTTATGCTTCTTATCGGTCCTCTTCTTCTTATCACTCCTCCCGTCTTTATTCTTCTACTTTCGCCTGTCGACAAAGGTCGGTCGAGACGCGTGACAGAGACGGTAGGAGTATCAGCGGCGATTGATGATTCGTGCGTGTGATCTAACACTAACATACTACACACGCGTGCATACACGTAAGGTCACGCTACCTATCGCGCGGACGTCGTTGAACGTGTAAACGAATCGTTATTTCTTCTCCACGGAAATCTATAGGACGATCGTGTTGATCTACGATGCACAACGTTAGATCGTGTATTGCTCGTGCGACGATTGGCAAGTAAATGACGTGTCGCGGTGTTTCCGATATCTTATATCCTGGCGGCACGCGTGGCGAAAATTCATGGATCGTATGTACCTGTTTATCGTTGCTGTACGCGCCGGTAGTGACGTTGCACGTTACTCTGATCACGTTAACGTTTATAATATTTACGGGTCCGTCGGACTCGTGCCAGATTCTCGGTATTAAGACACGATTCGGGGAAAATCCTAGCAACGAGCCCACATTGTTCGGTTTCGTAAAGTCTACAAAGAACGAACAATTCAGCTCGCTTTTCATGGTGTTGTTGTTAGCTCGTAGCATTAGAGGGTACTTGTCGTCATCGTCGTTCTCGTTGTTACCACGTCTTCGAGGATATCGATCGAGTAATCGTTGCTTCAGGTACTCGGCGATAGCGTCTAATTCGTAGGAGCCGTGGGGTATCGTAATGCATTCATTAGCTACATCGACGATTGAGTTGTTTTCGGTGTCGTAGTTCACGACGAAATAGAATTTATCGTTGTTCGAGTCGATGTTCGGTATCGTGTGAAACGTCTCCAAGTCCGCGAGTCCTAATTCGTATTGACCATCGCTCAAATCTATCGGTGGAAAATAGTTTACCGTGAGCGCGCTGCTGCATCCCGTTAACGTGAGCGTGAACGACATATCATAGATTACACTCGCGAGACGGAGAGAGGAGAAGTGACGCGCGCGTACGAATACTCGGCAATTTATCGATATTATAAGTCTTTACTATAGAAGATGTGAATCGCCATTACGCGTGGATACATTGTAACATAATCTTAGTACATACCGTTATTATTATTATTATTATTATTATTATACAGGCCATAATTCCATAGACTTTTGCTGTAAAAATTGCATGCACAAGCGACCGCAATTCATCTGATCGAAACGTTGAAAACGATCGTGATTGTACGTGATCGTTGTACCGCGTCCGAAATAGTAGATCAATTCCGCGGGAGGTCGCAGATTCCCAAAACTATCAAAGTATTGTACTCGTGGTCCGCGTTTCGCGTAAGCGATCCAGTGCGTACCGACGCCTCGATTCTCGTCCAGATTCGCGATACCGCATTCGTTGCTTCGTACACGCGTGGGAAGCGTATCGCGCATAAACACCCCTCGAAAGAACGGGATGCTGGCGCATTCGCGTTCTATTTGCAGGTTCATCATAGGTTGTTGCGTTATCGCCGCCACCGTCGCCACGCGCCTACGCGACCGACGTTTTTTTTTTTCTTTGATCGCACTCGTCGTTGGCGCCGCCGTCTCAGGTTCAAGCCCGCGCCTCGCTTGTACGGTGTCAGGTGCATCCCTCGCCCTTCCATCGCTCGATGATGACGCAACGTCTCTTCCAGCTGTTTTCGAGAGGCCCTCGAATCGTTGACCGCTTTGGTTATACCAGCCGCTCCACCGGCCAATGCTCCGATAGCTGA
The DNA here is from genome assembly GCA_944738655.2 of Andrena hattorfiana. Lineage (NCBI taxonomy): Eukaryota > Metazoa > Arthropoda > Insecta > Hymenoptera > Andrenidae > Andrena > Andrena hattorfiana. The sequence continues at coordinate 23,500,333 of OX122890.1, forward strand.
TAAAGCGGGCAACACGAACGGAAGAAACGGAAGAAAGCCACCGCGTTTCGCCACTCGTAGTTTACGATGTCGTCGACGCCGTTGAGGATGTTTCCTTCCAGACTTTCTCTGTTTACGTTTCGTCCTTCTCATACCCATGCCGAGTTTGGTCTTAGCCTTCATCGTTGCCCACACTCCAGTCGCTACGGCTTTTTCGCCAAAGGTCGCGTCGTTCGCGAATACTCGTTCTCGCGCTCGTTCGGCTAACGCACGATCCGCCTCGTGTCGCCCCTCTAAATCCTTTCGACGAGAGTACGCGATATCGTGGTCGCGGCACGCTGCGTCCAGAGGATTCACACGTTCGTCGCCACGAGCCAATCGTTTTAGCAAACGCGTTCCCGGTCCACAGAACAAATCGGTGTTCAATCGAATGTAGACGCGCAACCAATACGACTGATCGAATCGCAACACCCGATGAATTCGCGTCACGCGTAAACCGTGTCACACGCACTGTTTCAGGTAGCGATAGTGGATGACGTATCGCTCCTTATCGTCGAGCGTGGCAAGCAGCTTGGTCTGTTTACCGTGTGGCGCGTGCTCGCGCACCGGGCAGAATGGAAGGTCGGCGTGCGCGTCGTGAATCTCCTTGGGATATTCGATGTCCACCTCCAACAGGTATCCCTCGGATTCTTCGACTCCCTCGCCGTCGGGCAGGGATGACACGTCAAGGGCGGCCACCTCCGCATCGTCCAGCCATCGAAACCCTTCTCGCGGCATAGCCTGCGACATTGCCCAGCCGTACAAGTTGTTGACGTCGAAGTACATCAGATACGTTGACGCCTTCGACTTGTCGTACATCCCCGTCGGTAGGTGCTTGTTGTTGGCACGCGCGTACCTGTGCGAGCACTGACTCAGACCGCCGCGTATGCCACGCTCCACGAACAGTAACATGTCCACGTCCGTCAGAAGCTCTAATCGTACGCCGGTGTACTTGAGCATCGCGTCCCACGTGAAACTCGGTAGCGTAAAATAATGCGCGGGATCTAGATCGTAACTCGCGATACAGTCTGTGCGGAAACTTTCGAACACGTCGGCGAGTAACAACACATCTGTTTTCAAGTACAAATCACTGTACTCGCCCAATGTCTGTACGCGAAAAGTATTCCACACGTTCGCGGCGTGCGCGTAATCAGGCTCCGACGCGTCGCGATCGTTCAGCCGGTTATAGAACGCTTCGCGGGACGGTAAACACGTATCGTTCAGTTTGGTGTACGACGTCACGTAGTCGTACGGGAAGACACCCTTCCTGGTCAGGAGATCGAACTGCTCGTCCGACAGGGATTGAAACTGGTGCCGTAGAATCGCGAGTCGTTCTCTGCCAAGGTCCGAAGCGAGTTTCTCCAGACTCGCGGCCAAAAACTTCAGCGAATCGATGAATCGAAACTTCAATCCCCGCTTCCAATCGTTGTTCTCGGCGTCGATTCCCTTGACGTGTTTGGTGAACGATATGTACCGCTCCTTCGTCACCGGCAGCAGGTCGATCTGTCCCTCGAACGCGGACGCCAACTCCTTGATCACGAAATGCGCGTCGTAGCCTGATAAATTGTGGAACACTACCGGTATCGTGTACGATCTTTGGTACTGCAAGTTACACGACACGTGGGCCGCGCCTCGGTACTCGCCCGTCGAGTGGCAATGGTCGCGCACTTTTTTGTCCGTTTCGACGAAAGGTTGCCCGCACACGTGACACATGATCGCGTTATTAAAATTATCCCATTGTTGACTCGTCAACGAGATCATTGGATTCGCGTTCCGCAACCACGAATACGCAATGTTCGCAAAGTCTCGAAGTTCTTGCACGAACCACTTCACGCACTCGGATTCGTGACGATACGCGCGATAACGGCACAGAGACGCGTCGGTGGAACAATGGATGTAATATCCCACGCTGTACGCTCTATGCTGTTGGTACGTGTACGTCCGACTCCGCTCCGCAGGCTCGACGTCCTCCAGCATGCATTCGAAGTCCGCGTAAACGATGAATGGCGCTCGTTCCTTATTTTTGGAGTTCTTGAACTGCAACCATTTATCCTCCACGGACGGCAATTCGACGGCGCACTCATTCAGACGCTGGCAGTCCACGTTATGCTTGGTCAATTGCACGTTCGAATGGAAGAAGCTGAGACATCAGCAACGATAATAGTATTAATAATAAACATAATAATCAATAATACATCGATCGAAATATACCATATTTTACTCACCTTTCGCAAACGAATACTTGTCCATTGTGTTTGCCGAGCTGCTTCGAATTCAGTCTCGACATGCTCCGAATGCATGCGAAATGGTATCGTTGGGGCTCGTTGGGGTCCTGCACCAGTAGGAGGTTCGCGTGTCTCTCTCGCTTGTCCTCGGTCAAACGCAGAGGCACGCAGCTTCCGTCAGATCACGCGTACACATTTACCGACACGTCGTTCATCCTCTCGAACTTCGTCAGCTGGTCCAACGTTACGGGTAGAGTCATATCGCCCGTGCGAAGCACCTCCGAGTAGTGATGGTACGATGAATCCCTACTCACGTTCGTAGCAGCAACAGCAGGGTACAAACTGGCGACGACAGCCCACAAGAAGCACGCATTGTCCCCGCTCTTTACGTTAACCACCTCTTTTTTCAGGACGACGGCGCGCGGAAGCGGTACGTCGCAACCACCTCGAAGTGGATTATGCTTATTAATATTTATTAAAATATTTAGCACAGCCCTTAGGGTCCATCCACTGTCGCGATCTTGAAACTCCTCGAGCATTACTAGCGTCGGAGCGATCACGTGCTTCGAATACCACTCGCGCACATTCGAAGACATTAACAGTACGCGATTTCGCGTACCGAAACTTTTCTGGTCCGTATTCTCACCCAACGTAAACTCCGCGTTCAAGTTTGTATTCACGGACACGCTCTTATGCGTCGTGATAGCTTCCGTGACGCGCGAGATCACAGTTCGTCGAGCACCTTCTAAAAATCGACGCGGATCGACGTAACCCACGTTGATTACCGCACCGGTTGCAATACGGCCTATAAACGCAGATTCCACGTCTTCCCATACGACTTTGGGGGCCGTCGATCGGCCCGAAACCCCGCACCCGACTCGCGAAAACTTTTCCCGCACGATCGCGCGCAATGTCTTTATTCGCGCGATCAGCGACACCAGGCGTTTCGCGGCCACGGGCACTCCTCCGCTACTCTGATACTGGACGATGAGCTGCAGGCAGGCGTCGCAATGATCAACCCAGTCTCGAAATTCCGCAATACTGCGTAAAACCTTGGACATCCTGGATAAAACCCTATACGTGTCCATGAATACCTCCATGTTTACGTATTTACAAAAATTTTATCTACCAGACACGCACGAATAGTGCCGAATGGGTGACACGGCTCTTCCAGGTGATGCGGTCCGTGTTCGGATGTCGGAAACCCAACGGCAAAATGACGCGCTTCGAATGTAGTCGTACAATCGGTGTCGGGTGCTCATCCAAAAATCTGAATAATTCACGACACAAAAACGAGTCCACGGTAATAGTCAATGTTCGAGGGTACAACACTTTGTACACTTCAACCGTGCCGTTCTCAATGTCATGTAGAAGCGTTAACGGCGTACACACGATCGCGGTGAAGTACTTCACTTGCTTGAGATGCACATCCTTATCACCAACGATGCAATACAATGTGCATTTACTCGCAGTACTGTATCGCGCGATATGGCGTAGCAATTGACGATGGTGGTGCGACAATTGAATAAATCCGTTTTGAACGATACTGCTCCACGACGTCTCGAATAATGACTGTGGGCTTAACACGTCGCGGATCTTATGAGTCTCGATCGTCAGTGATTTTTCATCCAACTGCAGCGACGTCGGTAGAGGGCTTACCCCACCATTGGAAGACGTTGAAGCGAGCATCGTGGGATACTGACATTGGTATACTGTAAATCAGATGCTCGTGGATCTATATCGACCTCTTTTCACCCTTACATGATTCAGATATAAACATACATCATCGCGCGGTGCAACGTTATGTTTACTCCATGAGCTGCCGCGCCGATTGAATTACAGCAACGTCGATCGTGAAAATACTCGGAACTCTTTCCCGAATAATTATCGCTCTATGTTTATGACGGTTGCTTACGGGATTGCAACGTCGTGTGATTCTTTACGAATGACATCGACGATGCTATATTCAACGATAATGTTGTCGAGTGGGATTAAGTTAACTTAGCTAAGTTAAATAAATTACTGAAATCATGAAAATCTATGTACGAATTCTTTTCGCCCTTACACGCTCCCACGACGCTTGACTCGCAGACCCTCGAGAAGGGCGCTTGAGACGTCGCCCTGTTCTCGATCGTGAAAATACTCGGAACTCTACCCCGAACAATTATCGTTTAGTTGCTCGCGTGAACGCAACGCCTAATTTATTGCTTCAGGGACATTGCGTTTTCTCGAGGGTACTTCCTTCTTAGAGGCATGGTCTTGGGAAAAGTCAATGCTCAGATATAAACACACGGCATGGCGCGGTGCAATGTTTATTCCATGGGCTATCGCGCCGATTGATTTACAATAATTATCGCTATATGCATGCATGATTACACGTGCGCTGTATCGGTTCCACGATTCAAATATCAAAACGCGTTCAATCCTGCTCAGATATAAACACACGGCATGGCGCGGTGCAATGTTTATTCCATGGGCTATCGCGATGATTGATTTACAATAATTATCGCACTATGTTTACGTCATTGCACGTGGGTGTGCATCGGTCCCACGATTCAAATATAAACACACGGCAGGAAGCGCGTGCACGTAGGCATAAAAACGCGTTCAATCCTGTCGCGCGCCATGATCGCCTTATCTTTTCTCAGAAATCCTGGTTCGCCCTCTTTCTCAGAAATCATCATCATCATCGAAGACTCGATTTGAATTTTCACGAATCGGTCGCGGTCGCGCCTGCGCACCGATCCCCGCACGCGTACGGAGATTGCGCGGCGGCGACGCGTGCCCAAATATACCTTAAACATCCAACAGGTGACGCCAACACGAGATGTATGAAAAACCTGGAAAATTTACCAAGACGGGCCCAAATACCGACGTGGACCCAAAGTACCTTAAACATCCGATAGGTGGCGCCAATACTAAGTGTATGAAAAACCTGGAAAATTTACCAAGGCGGGCCCAAATACCGACGCGGGCCCAAAGTACCTTAAACATCCAATAGGTGGCGCCAATACGAAATGCGCGCGACGCCATTTTGAAATTTTGAAAATCCACCCCCACCCCTGTGACGTCAGCCCCCTCGCCCACGAACTCGACCTGCGCGTGCGACGCCATTTTGAAAATTTTGAAAATTCCCCTCCCCTGTGACGTCATCCCCCTCACCTACGAACTCGATAGACGACATTTTGAATCCCCCTCCCCTGTGACGTCATCCCCCTCGTCAAGGAATTCGGTACCCCCCGCCCCGCCTCACCCCCTCGCCCATCTCGCGGAAGAGCGCGGTACCCCCCTCCCCGCCTCACCCCCTCACCCATCTCGCGGAAGAGCGCGGTACCCCCCCTCCTCGCCTCACCCCCTCACCCATCTCGCGGAAGAGCGCGGTACCCCCGCCCCGCCTCACCCCCTCACCAAGCAGTCCCAGAACTCTCATAGCCTACCTACTTGTGCAGAATTACACATTTCTCGCCTGTCGTTCCGCAACCCCTCAGTGTGCAGAATTACACATTTCTCGCCTATCGTTCCGCAACCCCTCAGTGTGCAGAATTACACATTTCTCGCCTGACTTTCCCTAAATCCTCAGTGTGCTGAATTTCACATTCTCGCCTGCCGTCCAAAACGATTAGTGTGCAGAATTACACATTTCTCGCCTGATTCCCTCACCTCCCGGTGTGCTGGATTATATATTCGCGCCTGGGCTTTATTTAACCCCACTATGTCATTTGTCCCCTAAATCCTGAACCCGGGACGTGACATCAGATAAAAATTTGCTTTAGATATTTCCACCAACCATTATCAAAGGTGAAAATCATGCTCTATGAAGCGAGGTAAGGAAGGCAGTCTTCTCCGCAAGCATAAAGATAAGTAAATAACATACATACATTTACATTTTTATTGCATTCAGATCGATTACAACTCGTTCTAACTTTTTATCACAGCTACTATGACAAATAACTGTAATCGGAAGGGGTCAGTGCCATTCCAAGAAAATATTTATGAGAAACAGGAAACAATAAGGGTAAACTTTTCCTCTGGGAAACCTTTCTTTTTCACGGGAAATTTATATGGATCGAAAGCACGTATCAAATAACATGCAAAAATAGCAAATTTTGAGTTTAGGAATCTATTCAGTGAAAAGTTATTAAGTAAAACGGACTGTGAAATTTTGTACGTATATTCTATCCCCTAATGTGAACAACTATTATGCTTCAATTTGAATGGATACTTTTTTTAACCAATACTATACAACGTATGCCGCGGGCCTGGCACGCTCGCATTGGTGAGTATAATCACAGACCCTCAGATACTAAAAACGCACCCACTTCCTACTTTTTCTGGGAAAAAATTATTTTAGGTTATGCCCAAATTCACATCGGTTCGCTACAATGCTTTACGCCCCCGCAAGCGGGCGCGCGCTCCCCGCGCTAATCTAGCCCGAACCAATACTAATACCCTGGACAAATTGGAAAGTGGAAAGCGTTGTTTCGGAATAAGTCAACGGAAATACTGTATAGAGGGGAAGGAGTGCAGTATTTAAATATATAACATAAAAAGACAATTTCTTTATAGAAAATCCATAATAGAACATACAACCTATATATAAAATACAAACGAAATACTTAACACATATGTATGTACTCTCCTTATACCCTCGTTTTTAGAAACACCCTAAGTATTTTATGCTGTCGAAATCCCTCAATGTAACCGTTTCAAAAAACAAAGAAACTACATACTCCTACCCCTCCAGCCTCCCACAACGATTCATATGCGAGAACCACTGTAACTGTCACAATAAAGGTTAGAAAATATGCAAAAATTTTGCATCTTTTTGGCCTCATAACTGTTCAACGAATAGATTCCTAAACTCAAAATTGTTATTTTTGCATGTTATTTGATACGTGCTATCGATCCATATAAATTTCCGGTGAAAAAAAAGGTTTCCCAGAAGAAAAGTTCACATCATTATTATTACACCGCAACAGTATCTTTAGGAAATCGGGTATAGCGTATAGGTTATATTTTCTGTTACTAATCACGCGCATCCAGCCTGCACATTTTCACTAGCCCAATTCAACATCCAACATAATTTTATATATAATGTTTGTTCATAACTGCTTTCTGCATAGGACGTTTAATTATCTTGTAATAAGTGTATTTCATGTTCTGTTTCAGTGTTTTGCTAATTAAAAAATGTCTAACCTAACAAACTTCATTTTCTAAAGACCTCCCCTCATCTGTTTTTCCTTTTCACTTATAATTCCTTACTGCCAACGTTGCATATTGTAGAATAAGCACATTTTAAGTAATTAAAATGTACAATAAATTTTGTATGTTTGCTCTACCAGCAGACCTTCCGTTTAAATATTTACAAGTACAACGCAACAGCTGAGAATTTCTTTCCTTATTCAGAATAGAATACGGAAATAGCAAACAGCTCCCTCTCGCGTGCACCAGGCAGCCGCGTATCTATGGGTATTACCATTTCTCTGCAGAAAAACCCTGCTGTAATACCGACCTGCCAAATCGGCCGGGTCACGTGACGTGTCTACCCCCTTAACAATGAGAATAACTTTTATCAGTAACGTATGGCCATGTATTCGCTTACGCATGGTGTAGAAATGGATATATTGTTGAGAAACTAAATAATTTTGAAAATCCAGTAGACTTAGCTTTTTCACAACAAGAGTTCACGTGTGTGAAGTTAGCGCCATTTTGTGAAAAATTTAAAAATCATTGTTGTACTAGTTTTGTACTGCGTTGTACCGTTGAGAGTTTCCAAAAATGTGATACCGTTTTCATAAAATTGAGAAAACCAATTTTAAAGATAGTACCTGCTTTTTGAAAAACATCATTTTTTCTCAATTGTACTGCATTGTAGTACTTGCACCGAGCATTATACCGTTCGAAGAAATGGTGTAACAACGGCCCGTATGCATAAAAGCATGTGTAAGCTTTTACTAGTGATTTTTCAAGCAAATACTCAGTTCCGTATGCAATAAAGTATGAAGTATTTATTACAAATAGTTTTCACTTATTTTCCAGTAAATACGTAAAATACGTATGCATAACACATAGTACTTATTGAAAATTGCAATTAAATGCTAGTGTTATCTTAAGTCTGCCAGTCGTGTATGTTAAATTATCTGCTCAATCCAGAGTTCGGCGGTCTCGTGCTATCGCTACACCTGCAGTGGAGCGGTGGTAATGTGTGCGTGAATTGACGCCAGCGCGAAGCCAGTCAAGTGGCGACAACGCGAAACGAATGTGACGTCACATGCTTTTGCGTCACTACAGGGCTCGCTGGTAGCGTGACTTCGGCGATCTCCAGTCATCGGATAGCTGGAGCCCAGCCAGAGCCCACCGAAGCTATTGGCGGAGGAAACACCTACAGCGAGGGTTGGCTAATGTGTGTGTAAGACGCCACGATGGGAGACGAACCGACACCAGGGCCAACCAGCGTCACCGAGACATATGTTGTCGACGTTGGTTGGCCACGGCGTCACTCGTTTGGCGCTGGCGTCAGTTCGTCTCCAATCGTGGCGTCTCACGCACCATTACCACCGTTTCTGTAGGTGTTTCCCCTTCAATCACTGTGGCCGTAGGCTGCCCAATCCTGTCACTGCGACGAATTATGGCGGTAATATTCAAGAATATAAGGTCCTTTACATCCCTGTTTCAAATAAAATGAATTGAAATACATGTAAGATTGGTGGCATGTAACAGAAAACACAAAATAATAATGAAAACATTATGTATTTATGCACTAATAATGGTAAATTGAAGGAATGTATCCTGTTATAATATACTGTACGTGTAAGGTGATAAAACGTATTTCTGTATTTTGTATATACAAAATATACATAAAGTATACAAAAATTATGTTACAAAGTATATACATAAAATATAAAACTTAATATTACAGATAAAATGTAATGTAATGTAATGTACATATACACAGGGAAGGAACAAATATATACATATTAAAAACTAATTTATACTAATGGTTGTCGCTTTCATTCACTTGACGGATGCGTCAATATACATCCTAATACCTGTTCCGGTATTTCCTCATTGTTGTACACACTATTATTAAACAATTCTATCATATCATCCGTAATTTCATAATCATAACAGTATGCATTTTGGTTGGCCATATCTAATTTTATTCTGGCGAATGCAGCTATTGCTTCTGGATTTAATCTATTCCTACCTTTAGTTTTTATTTGTGCGACAGTGGAAAAATATCGTTCGACATCAGCATTTGAGTGGGGCAACGATAAGCACAACTGTGCTAATTTCGATATGTTTGGAAATATGAATACGTCTTCGACACTGGTAGCGATGCTCATTTCGTGTCAAAACTGAGGTAAACTCATTACTTCTACTTTTTCTTTTGCCGCCCCCAAATAAGTAAACGGCAATAGATGTCATTCATTACCTACAATCGCATGATTAAATTTTGAATCAAATTTATTTAAAATACAGTTTAATTGGCCGTTTGTTAATGTCTAAAGCTGTTATTGGATTTAAAAAATTTAATGCGTTTAAAAATGTGTCATCGAATGGTATTCGATCTACAATATTTTTATATCCAGTTTGATAACATTTCCTGATATTTATATAAAATTGTATCATGTTCTCTTCCGAATTACAATCTGTTATTTCACTCAGTGTATTCATAGATTCTATCCCAGTAAAAATTGTTATCAGTGGTAGTAAATTCTCTTCATTATAGATGTCAATTTTGTGTATATTTGGTTTATGCAGATTTTTAGACTTTATGAAATTGCTTCCCAATGAAGCTAACAATCTGTTACATTCAGGGAGCAGGCGGTGAACTAAACCTTTTGAACTTTGAAATAATTTGTTGAAATCGGTAAATACTTTTAAAAAGTAATCCAGAAATTGCACATATGCCTTGGTAAAAAGACAGTTCAAACTTGGAAATATATTGTTTACGACATCAAGATCTTTTTGGCTAACATCCTCCGCTAACACACTAAATAAAACTGTCCACTGATCTAACACTCGTTTTATACAGTCTAGTATCTAGCTAGTGCTAGCCATCTAGTTGGCGATGGCTGTATAACTTTCCGCTTAGCAACCTTCATAAACTGTTGCGTATCTTCTAACATAGGTACTTAGTCGTTTAGGACTTTGCGAGAAGTATGAATACAGTGAATGCAGAAACTTCTCAACGTGCGGTGGTAAGCAAGCGCATGCGTGGCGTGCAGCCAAATGTATTGAGTGGCAATGCATAGTAGGATACAAATTTCGTCATTATCTGCCACTAAACGAGATGTCAACAAATTATGTGGCCCCACCATTACATTCGCATTATCCACGCACACACCAACCATGTTCGTTATAGCCAAATTATACTTCTTTAAAAAATATATCAAACAGTGATATAAGTTTTCTGCTGTAGCTTCCTTAATCCTAACTAAATCTAATAAATCTGTACATATCTGTTCTTTGTGAACATAACATAATAAAAAACAAAGAATTTTCGTATTCGATGCATTTGTCGTTTCGTCGATCAGAAGTGAAAAAAAATTGCCCTGTACATTTTGTTTAGTTTTTTCAACAATGAACTTATTTATTATATTTAAACTGATCACTTTCAGTTTCTTTGGATTGAGAGATATAGCTTTTATTACATTCGGATTTTTGAATGCCTCTTGTGACAATTGAACGTAATGGTTATACGAGTTAAACGGTCTATTATGCTCTATTGCATCAGTGCATATTCTAATTTCAACTTCTTTTATCTCATCTGCAAAACTCTTTCCTCCTTCACCTGATATTTTTCCATATTTCACATTATTGATATGTTTTGCACTATGTGCATGATTCTCTAAATTACATTTCTTTGTTGTAATATGTATACATACGCGTTGCCCCCGACTTTTTGCAGCCAGGATCGAAAGGATGGGTCCTGCAGCCAACATTGCCGAAATGATTATCTCTGCGCCTTTCCTTTCTTCGCAGCGGGGACCATGAGGTGTTATCACTGCCTGTTCATAAAATACTAATTTTTATTCACACAATATTAAAAAGAAACTACGTTCCGATATCTTACTTGAATCGGTGTCTAAATTTGTGCTTGTTGCTTCATCTGTACTTATTGCTGCTTCTTTATTTCTTTCATCTGTACTTATTGCTGAATCTTTACTTGTTTCATCTATACTTGTTGATTCTTTTTCTGATTCTTTTCCATGATTCATATTCTTGTATACTCTAAATTAGATTTGATTGCTGTAATATATTTGCAGCAAATTGTACATTTACCCTTGGACGGGTCGTCCTGGACTGGTTTCAGCCACGATGTGAAGCTTGAGTCCTCCAGCCAAGCTTGCTGAAACACTCGCCTCTGTGCCTTTACTTTTTTCCTAGCAGGGATGATGAAGGTGTTCCCAGTGCTTATTCATAAAATACTAATTTTTATTCACACAATATTAAAAAGCAATTTCACGAAAATAATCATTGGACAAAGAAACTACGTTCCGTTTATAATTCTATGATTTCAGACACTAATAAATTAAAGATCTATCTTACTTGAATCGGTTTCTATGTCTGGGCTTATAAAACAAGCACTGCTAGGTCCAGCAATGCTGGCATCACTGCCTATGTATAAAATATCCGTTATTAGTACATTTCTAATATAACGACACATACTAAATCAATATAATGCGCAGTATATATAAAAAATATTCTTTCTACAATTCTGTTGATGCAAAAGTATCAAGTATTTGTCTTACCTAATTCCGTACTCATATTGCAACTTTAATACAACACTTCGAGATTTTAAAAAAAGCACAATTTTCAAACGACTCGTGTGGCGCCTATAAAAGCGTGTATAAAAGCGTCAAAAGCACGCTGCACGCTGCACGTGGCTGCATGGTAATAGTACCTGTATGCGCCCGTGGCGCTTTGCTTGGCGCTGGTATCGGTACATCCGTGACGTCGCATTCGTTTTGCGTTGTCGCCACTTGGCCGGCTTCGCTCTGGCGTCAATTCACGCACACATTACCACCGCTCCTGTAGGTGTGCAGCGACAGCTGGAGACCGCCGAACTCTGGCTCAATCGCAATCATGGCGTTGTTCCTGCAAATTCGTGTCCCCAACGTTTACAAAAGTCGAAGAAACCATACCCAAGAGTACCGTGCCATGTTTAGATTCGAAGAACACCATGTGAACTACCTGGCGGATACATTTTTAGATATCATGAACGAAACCAGAGGTGGCGATCTTTCACGGAAAGAGGAAATGGTGGTATTTTTTAGATACATTGGTGATCCCGGCTCTCAAGTAGGCATTGGCGAAGATACGGGTGTTCGTCAGAGTAGGTACAGTTAGTCGAACAGTAACTGAAGTTGCTCGCAAAATATGTAGCAAACGCCAAAACTAGACTAAATTTCCAAAAAATACAAATGAATTAGGAAAAGCCAAAAGAGATTGGCAGACGAAATTCAATTTTTAGTGCTGTATAGGAGCTTTAGACTGTAAACACGTGTAACGTTCCCGTGCGAGATGTTGCCGCGTGTTACAGGAAATATCCACAAGTAGAGCGGTGCACTCGCGGAATTGTAAATAACGTGAGGTAAAATTTTTGTTTTAAGAAAAAACTTTCCCAAAAATGTTGTTAACGGAAGTTTGTAGCGCTTATTGCATCATTAAACTTTTGTTTGAAACATTTTTTCTTTCTGTTGTACCTTGGGTGTTATAAGCGAAAAAGTGGAAATGCTTATTTGAATTTGAGGTTAGTTCTCACCCCCTTAAAGGGCGATAGGGCCCGAATGAAACACACCTTTGTTGTTGTCTTAAGTCACTCCATTAACCTACAAAGTTGCGTTCCGATCGGTGAGTGGGAGTTCGCGGTATTCCCTTGTAAGTAAATACTAGTAGTAGTTACTTAAAATTTTCCATCATTTACTATCAAGTACTAGTAGAAGATTATGCATATGTAAAGTCCCCTGGGGACTCGAACCAGTAATTACCAACCGTCGATAAGGTAGAACCGATCTACACTACCGCGGAGCCAACCTGTATTATCGCGCACAAACATTGTACATACTTTTAAATATAAATTATAAACTAAGCAAATATTAGAGAAACAAATATTATAGAAACATTAAGAATAATTAATTAGAAATACTGACAAAAGTGCAAAACAAAATAATATGTAACAAGCGAGCAAAATGCGAAATAACAGATATCGACTCACTGCGCATGCACCAGTCCGCCAATTTTTCAATATAAAAGGAAGCGCACGCAGCACCTGGCGCGCTCATTCGAATACGAATACGTTCTTGCGACCAACGATAGCTAGTTCCTGATGGTAGCTTAAGTACTATCCAGCGGAATTACAGCACGCTCCGGAAACGGTAGCGACTGGTTCTCAGTGTACAAGGTACTGGTGCTTCTTTTTGGATCTTCCATTTGAAGGTTGAGAACTTTGTCTTCACGGAGGTTTCAAGCGTTGCTCTTATTAGTAGGTAGCGGCTTAGCCGCTTAGCGAAGGTGGAGTCTAAATAACCCTAGGAAACGAACTCTGCCACGAGTGTCGGGAACCGCTCCGGAGACGGTAGCGGCCGCTCTCACAGCAGACGCATAAAACATAGAACTCTGCCAAAAGTTTCAGGAACCGCTCCGGTAACGGTAGCGGCCGAATTTACTGCAGAAGCACATAAATATATATATATATATATATATATATATATATATATATCCTAACATTTCATAGCCACATAGAATAAATTAGCATAAGAATTATAAAAAACCCCATAAAAACACAAAAAAAAAACAAATATATAATCGTAGTTGTAAGAATTATTGTTATTAAGTTAAGTGTTGTTTCAAATAAAGTCGTTGTTAAAGTTTTAAGTTGGATCTCACTCCTTCACTCTAACCAAACGAACCCCCACCTATCTTATACAGGGTTATCCACTGAAGACTGGCCGCGCTCGCGCGAGTACAAATGAGAACGGCACAACGTCACACGCATACTTACTACTACAATCATATGTCGATACATCCGCCATCTGTGGGCTGTTGCTAAAAGTATAAGTTTGTGTAAATGACCTATAAGAACCTATACTTTTAGCAACAGCCAGGGTTGCCAATTTGGCTTTTTTGAGGCCAAATTCCAGAAATCTGGCTTTTTTTCAACTTGGTTGGCGTTGGAAAATTCATTTGGTTTTTTTGGCTTTTCTTGGCTTTTTTACAATTTTTAAATAATTCCAAATTGTAATGAATAATGAATAAAATAATAATGATATAGTATAAACCATGATGTAAGATACTATACCAATACAACAATAAAACTTTACAATTTCTGGTCCCTGCCAATGAAAATGGCTGCGTTCAGCGGATTCAACCGCTAGGTAGCGGTTACCAGGGATTGGCGGAAATTTCGAGCGGCACGACATTTCCGCCAATCGCTAGTAATCGCTACCTAGTGGCTACCTAGCGGTTGAGTCCGCTGAACGCATCCAATGTTGTCAACATACCGGTGAGTCCAGGGCCTGGACTCCAGGCTTGCCACCTTGTTATAACATAAGACCCGGAGTCTCCGGTCAAAAATCGGAGAGATGGCAATCCTGTGAAACCCCCATGTTCAAAATGAGACGAAGCACGAAGCACGTTTTAAAGTTTTTAACTATTGTCATAGCACGTTTTAAAGTTTTTAACTATTGTTATAGCACGTTTTAAAGTTTTTAACTATTGTTATAGCATGTTTTAAAGTTTTTAACTATTGTTATAAATTA
Organism: Andrena hattorfiana; assembly: GCA_944738655.2. Taxonomy (NCBI): domain Eukaryota; kingdom Metazoa; phylum Arthropoda; class Insecta; order Hymenoptera; family Andrenidae; genus Andrena; species Andrena hattorfiana. Next base: position 23,515,343 of record OX122890.1, read on the forward strand.
CTAACCGACGATGTCATCAAAAAATTGGAAAACCTTTTATGATAGTAATCGTAAGTATAGTACGAAATGGGAGGAAACATATCCTTGGCTCAAAAGGTCTGCACCTGGATCAGAGACAGCTTATTGTAAACTATGCTCCTGCACCATTGTACCGAAGATTAGCAATATTTCAAGTCACGAAAAATCGAAGAAACATAAGAGCAAACTTCCATCAACACGCCAGACGCAACTTCAAGTAACAAAAACCCTTAAACAAGATGACAATAAAATTAAGATAGCAGAGCTACAACTTGCTGTATGTATGACTTGCCATTGTGCAATACAAACAGTGGACCACCTGAGTGAAATTATTAAAATACATGGATGTGGGAGCACGCTGGAGCACATTAAATTACATAGAACTAAGTATGCTTCGTTAATAAAAAATGTCATTTCACCTGCACTGAAAGCACAACTTACGGATGACTTTCTAATCAAGAAATATGCCATTATTGTAGATGAATCTACAGACATTTCCACACAAAAACACTTATGTATTTTAATTCGATTTTTAAGTGATAGGGCAACGGAAATTGTAACTGGATTTTTAGGTTTAATTCCGGTGCATGAGGCTACAGGAGAAAACATATTCAATTTAATTAATGAAGAAATTACAAGATGTGGGCAGAGTCTTGCAAATTGCATTGGTTTTGCATCTGATGGTGCATCTAACATGGTAGGGTGCAACAACTCTGTGTGGTCTAGACTAAAACCTGTATCTCCTTTCTGTGTGCAGCTGAAATGTATTTGTCATTCGTTGGCATTGTGCATTCAATATGCAATATCCAAATTACCATCAAATATTGGTTTCTTGCTGTCAGAAATACCCAATTGGTTTCGTCATAGTGAAACGAGACGAGAAGCATATAAAGATTTATTTAAAGTAATGAATACACCAACATAATTTGAACCTACACGAACTGCACAACTCCCCTTTGAAAAACCTTCATCTACTCGGTGGCTTATTTGTGGGAAGATTATGTTTACGATTTTAATGAACTGGGAAGAACTAAAGGCTTATTTCATTTCTACGGAGCTAGCCCAATCAACGTTTGATACAAAATTCAAAGCAAGACTCTTAAAGGAAATGTTAACAGATTTCAAGAATCACCTATTCTTTGTTTTTGCAACACCTGTTGTGCAGGAATTTGAAAGACTGAACAGTCTTTTCCAACAAACCAAAGCTGATCCTCATGAATTGTACCAACAAATATTCTTACACCAGAAGAGTCTTCAGAACAGACTGTATGATGTTAATGGGCAGAAGAAAAATATTCAACGAGTTGACTTTGGAGTTAAATTTTTACAGGAATGTAATAAGTACCTACACCATAACAACAGTGCTACGGCTCAATTAGAGATACGTAACGTTAAAGAAAGATGTATGTCTGTGCTAGAAGAAGCTCTTAACCAAATTACTTGTTGACTTCCATCAGCAAAATTAAGTCCTCGAATAATTTTAAATCAAGTTTCAAGACCTCTATTTTCCGAGTTACCATTTATACATCTCGTAGAAAATAACATTAGTCTTATAGAAGAACAGTACAGAAAAATGATTTTTGTTGATTGGAAAGAAGAAGCTATATTTAAAAAAGATGGAATCCCTACAGATACAGAGCAGTTTTGGATTGGAATATTTCGGCATCAGAGGTTTAAGTAGCTTGCTACATTTGTTCTTACTTGCTTAATAACTCCTGTAAGCAATGCAGTAGTTGAGAGGATCTTTTCTCTCGTATCCTCAGTTAAGACAAAGGCAAGGAATAGAATGCAGCTGAAGCTTCTTGATGCCATCATTAGAATTAGAGCAGAACTAGTGCTCTCACAAAAATGTTGCAATAATTTTAGTGTGTCACAACAAATGCTGCAAAATTTAACCACAAAAAATGTTTATGATTCGAGCGACGAGAATCTGGATCTCGATCTTTTATTGTAATTTAATTACAAAAATATTTTGCAAACTTGTTTGGCTTTTTTCTGGCTTTTTTTGGTATCATTTGGCTTAATAGTAAGATTTCAAGTTGGCAACCCTGGCAACAGCCCTGTACTCGAAGGGACGCCGCTCTCCTCTCGAGAACCTGCTAACGTTTAGTCGTCCCTGGGCAACCGGACGTTACACATACGAAATCTATTTGCTGTTACTTATACTTATTACTTTCCAGCATTTCCTTACTTTTATGCATACGGCTCAACATTGGTTTGCAAGAAAAATAAAAAAAAATGAAGACTGCCCCAAGTCACATGTTATTTCATAATAAATGTTAGAAGAACATTGCTCGTCGTGCAATTTAAAGTACGTTACAATGGGATCCGAAAGTACTTCGATTGTCGAGGAGCACAGTTCCGCAATACAACAAAAGTTGAAATTGTATAGAAAGAAATATACATTATGCTGTTTCAAAGAGTTGTGCAGAATTACCATTGAATTACTCCATTTATTATAATTACAAAATAATTCAATTACATCGTATTCAATTACATTGTAATTCGTAATTTAGATCTCTCATTTAATTAAATTACATCGCAATTCGTAATTGCAATTGAAATACAATTGCAAAGTACAATGTAATTACGAATTACGAATTAAGTGATAACCAAATTGAGAGGGAATAAGAGGTGGGAAAGAAATATGTAGGTAAAGGTTTCGAACAGAAAAAAATATTATGAGTGATGAATATGGTATTATTCATAAATTTATAATATGTAAAGAGAAATAAACTTCTCTGTTACGTTTCTTCCACATTCAAACATAAATGTAAAAAAAGAAACATGTACCTGCTCTACCTAACTTACAATACATATTAACGGTAAAAATTACAGCAATCATCTAATGCGGCCCATGTAAAAAAATTAATACAGAAATATATAACCTAATAGGAAAAACCTGCAAAAAATAACATTTTTAGTTCACCACTAATCACTAATTGGTGATTGTAATTGTAATTCAATTACATTATATCTCAATTATATTGTATTTCAATTACATTGAATTTCAATTACATTGAATTTCAATTACATTGTATTTCAATTACATTGTAATTCAATTACACGCATGATTGCAGTAATTAGGAATTGAATTAGTTGAAGATTTGGAATTATGTAATTCAATTACAACGCAATTGAATTACTATATAATTGCAATACAATGTAATTAAATTACGTAATTAAATTACAGTGTAATTCAATTAGCACAACTGTGCTGTTTCATAATTATTTAACCCTTATGTACACACCCAACTTTTACCACGTTGTTACACACCCAGGGTACCCGGGTGCCCAACACTAGTTTTTCTTAATTCCTGAGTTCGCATATGAACGGAATCGTTTGGAATCAGTTTTTTTTATTAAATAAACATCAATAGAAACTATCTATGCCATTTCCAAGTTCCCTAGCCCGCTACAGCTATCATAAAATAAAATAGAAGTAGGGTGCGAGCGCTGCACAGGTAGCGCGCGGTCAGTTTTGACACTCGGCGACCGGCAGATGTTCAAAATTTAAGTAGTGGGGATAGTAGCGTAGCGGCTTCATCGGTACTTCGCTTTCGTATGTAAGGAACGATTTTACCGTTATCGTAGTGACGCTCGGGTTTTTCCCCGTGGGCCTGGGTGAGTCAGGCTGTGGCCACGTTGCACATCTGGCTGCCAGGCTCGCCCAGGTCAGGGGTTTTTCGGTGTGCGGAAGCGTCTTCGCGCCAAAATTTCCCGCGCGTTTTGGGCGTCGCTTGAGGGACGCGGCCCTCTACGGGGGCTGCATACATAGCCCTCCAGAGGTGACGCGCGCTCTCACGTACTTACTCCTAGCTCTAAGAGGTATCGCCTCGTACCGTTTGCGTTTAACCGGTAGCATCACTCTGTGAATTGTGTAGACCAGTGTATCACTTGACTGTTATATAATTGTTTATCGGTGCAGAATTAATCACACCATGGAGGAAGAACTATCGACATCTGAATTTGCAAGGTAAATATTATTTCCTAATATAATCTTCTTTGCTTTTTCTTGCTTATATTATACTATACTTTTCAATTGAAAATCTCATTTTTATTGAATACAGATTGAATCGTGCTCTAAGAGATCAATATTTGAAACGTTTACTTGGAGAATACGATGAAGAGTCAGAGTACGAAGAGGACAGTGAAGACGAGGACTGGCTGCCGAGTGAGGCCTTAAAAGGGCCGGCATCATATATGGGAACTGCAGGCGAGACGTCCGAAGTAGAAGGAGAGAGCGATGCTGAGTCCGACGAGAGCGAAAGCGAGAGTCAAGCGACAAGTACGCCAGCGGCAGGTGAAGCAGCTATAGAAAATGAAAATGCGTACATAGCGAAAGACAAAACAGTTTGGAGTAAGACGCCGCCTCAAATTCATCAAACTCCTTCTCACAATGTTTTAAGGCAAAAAAGTGGCCCACATAGATACTTTCAAAAAAATTATTACAGTCGAAATGGTAGATCTTATTGCTCGGTATACTAACAACAAAGCTAACGAAGTATACCATGATTATAACGCGAAGAATCCGGATTCGCAGCGATTGTGGAAGCCAGTCACTATACAAGAAATATATTCGTTTATTGGGATTTTGATTTGTTCTGGGGTTAATAATTCAAATATTGATTATACAAGTGAAATGTGGAAAAGTACTTCATACCCTCTTTACCGCGCGTCAATGGGTATCAACAGATTTCGATCCATAATGCGATTTATTCGATTCGACGACACCAATAGACGCAAGACACAAGCAGAAGAGGATAAAGCTGCTCCTATACGTGAAATTTGAACAATATTCAATTCAAACTTGAGTAATGTGTACAAGCCGACAGCAAATTTGACAATTGATGAGCAGCTTTATCCTTTCCGAGGCCGCACAAAGTTTACGCAATATATACCTTCAAAGCCAGCTGTTACGTACCGAAATATATAATTTAATTTTTCTTTAGTTTCTCATTGACTAACGTAGAGCGCATTGACAATGCTTCAAGCATTCTGGGAAAACCTCGTCGAGCGCACTCTTGCTTAGTGAATAATAATAAATTATCCCCGAAAACAGATACCTCCGGTACTAGTACTGTCGTCGTCGCGACACTTAATCGCTGCGCGATACTCTGATCGTGGAACCGTGCTGACGCGTCAGCACCGTTCTCAGAAGACGTTCGGAAATGGTCAGTGGTTCTCATGTCTTGTAAAAGTCATCAAATGTAAGCGGCGGGGGTGCGGCTTAACAATGCTTCAAGCATTCTGGGAAAACCTTGTCGAGCGTACTCCCGACCGTCGCAAGAAACAAGATCTGTTAAGCATAAGAACGAATGATGGTGACGATAGGGAGAGTGGACTCCGTTTTGAAATTATGATCAGAGTGGTTAGAAGATCAGTAACGTAAATGTATGATGGCGAACACCTAATGATGTCTTGCATTGGTTGCTGGGGCAGGATTGCAGCGTCAGCTTATCTCGGAGCGGTCCTCGCGGCTGGACGCGCCCGAGTTCGCGAAGCTGAGATCACTCTTTGTCGTACAGTCGCGAGGTGCGTGACAAGGTGTCCGTGGATCGTAATTTCTTTCTTTAACTCAAAATTCTATTTCGAGCCAGAGATTCCGAAGTTTATAGTGAATGGATTCAACCTTCCACGTTAAACAGTATTAACTTCACCCTGTTCAACCAAATAATCGTTTCCATGTTTATAATTCTGCGTTTTATATTTGCTTAATACTTTTCACACTATCTTATTTAATCGCGTTGAGATCAACCTTCAGTTGGATCTCATTCCTTTGTGTTTAATTTTATTTTAACTATTGCCATTATTTGTAATCGCCAATATCGTGAGTGAGTGTGATTCTTTCTTTCCCAGGCACAGAACAAGTGTTCTATTGAGCATTAACGAAATCCGTACAATATAAAATTGATCGATAGAGTGGGTGAGTTGCTCATTGTTTCCCCTAATTATATAAATTGTATGTCGATAGGCTAACGCCGCCTCGTGTAAAATTTAATTTTAAACTTTGTTAAAAAAAATGCGATTGTTACAGGTAACGGAGGGTCATTAGCCAATATTTTGGGTACGCTCTTGGTTCCTCAGCCTCTCTAACAACTGATATAAAAAGAAAGAATAAAGGGAATGATTATTCACTCTTGAACGTTCACGCTCGAGCAGTAGTTATTTACAGAGAAGCCTACAAAACCCTGATAGTCACTTAATGCGAGTCCTGTATAGGACTAGATTTTAGATCCACAATACTAACAATCAAAAGTTTCCTTAAATATTAAATTGTACTGTAACGCGCGTAGAAATTCTTCCGATTAGATCGTCCTTAGATACCGTTTATCCGGACTCCACGCCTACCATCACTACCGAACGCGTAACACAGCTAAGTACGGGATCAAAATTTGGTGGATTTGCGATGTCGAGAATGCATACCCTCCGCATGGGATTATTTATTCAGGAAAAACTGTAAATGGTCGTGAAAAAAGTCAAGGAGAGAGAGAGAGTTGTAAAGGAACTTGCAGCATCATTCAAAGGAAGTGGCAGAAATATTACTATGGATAATTATTTTACTACTTTACCTCTTGCTAAACACGTATTGTCGCGAAAATTCACTGTTGTGGGTACATTGAGAAAAAATAAGCCTTACATTTCGAAACAAATGGCTCCCCACAAATCTAGAGAAGAATATTCTACTCTCTTTGGTTTTAACGAACATGTTGCACTCTGCTCGTACGTGCCAAAGAAAAACAAAGCTGTAATTTTACTATCGACAATGCACTCTGATTCTGCAGTAAATGACGATGAAAAGAAAAAGCCTCACATGATCACTTATTATAATAAATACAAAACTGGCGTTGATACAATGGATCAAATGGTAATCCGATACACTACACACAGGCGTACTCAGAGATGGCATCTTGCTATGTTTTTCAATATTTTAGACGTAGGCGCTCTTGCTTCATATATAATTTATTATGAGAACAACAAAATGATCCAAAAGAAAACTAATCAGCGTCGTACTTTCTTGTGACAACTGAGTGAAGAATTGGCAAAACCTTTTATTGAAGATCGTTCTGTGAATGGCCAAATAATGCGCAACTACAATACAAAAAATGCGATTGAGAGCGTGATCGGGCTACAGCTTGCTCCTTCCACTGTTTCTGAAGAACAAACTCAACCTCGAGACAGTACTGGTAGGAAAAAATTATGGGTTCTTGTCATATTTGTTACAAAGAAACGATCAAAAGACGCAGGAAAATGCGAAAATGTTGTTCAGTTTGCGAGAATCCTATCTGCGATGAACACTGTGTATCGACAATTAAATGTATTGATTGAGCTAAATAAATATAAATATAATTTAATTTACATTGAAAATGATTGTAATTGTTTATTTATTAATCCCTGTTACATCAATACAATATTCATCAATGATATTAATTAATTCCGGAGTCAAAACATCATTTTTCATCTAGTGGGTACCCGGGTACCCGGGTCTGTCCGCTAAGCACATGTACTTTGACGTCATTTAGTTTAGGTTCAAAAAATTTGAAAAAAATTTACCAGTGTGTTTTTGACTTTTAAAAGAGTTAAATAATGTGAATCTGAAGGCCCAAATCGAAAATTCTATTTTTATTCGAGTTATAAGCAAAAATATGACGAGGTGGGCACCCGTGTACCCGGGTGTGTACGTAAGGGTTAAACATCCAGTTCAGATTTCATGTGAAAAACAAATTTTAGAAAACATTATTAATATTTTTGTTTATAACATAGTTCTAATTGTTTAAACAATTGCTAAAACTTTTACGATGTGATAGATTTAATTAAAAGAAGTAACTTTTGGCTTGAAAGTTTTTTTCTATCTCTTACAGATTGCGTGTTACAAAATACAATCGAAAAATAGCCGAATCTTCAGAGGTTAATTTCACCCCCTTAGAGTGAATTTGGGCAGCAAAAAAAGTGCGTTATAATCACGAGTAAATCTCCTACATATCCACAAAGTTTCAGAACTTTTTGAATTTTCGGGTTCGGGATCTTCCCTTGTGAGTTGCTTCAAGAAAAGTGCTACGGCTGTGCTTGCCCGACTGGACTCGACGGGGACACTGCCGTGCCCTCAGATATGATGTAAAGTTTACGATGATTGACGGAATTGTGTACATCGGTTTACCTGCAATAAACGCAACTCTAGTTTGCTTTATTTGTGGTGCTACGCCAAAGGAAATGAACTTAAATACCATTATTAATAAAACGCCAAATCAAGATATGTACTAATTTGGATTATCACCTCTCCACTTCTGGATCAGATGCTTTGAAAATTTATTACATATAGCATATCGACTGCCTTTTAAAAAATGACAAGCAAGGGGAGACAACAATAAACAAATCTTTGCCGATGATAAGAAAAGAATTCGAGGTATATTCAAACAAGAAATGGGGTTATTAATTAATATCCCCATAAAAAAACCTCCAAAAAGTAAAAAAATTACGCCAAGTACATGAAATCAAATAAATCACAAAAAATATAAAATAATAAATGACTTCCGTTTCCGGTCGCGTTGTTTGGCAGGTGCGAGAAAGTGAGTGGTGTTAGCGGGTGAAGGAAAGTGGGTGAGGTGGTGAAAGAGACTGGAGAGGGTGTGCGTGGAAGGTGAGGGTGAGGTGTAGAAGGGAGAGGGCTATTGAAAATAGGGCTGGGATTAAGAGTTGTGGAGAAGTAGCAGGGATAAGGGAAGATTTGGAGGTTAAGTGGGTAAGGTGCGAGAAGTGTGGCGCCAAAGAGGAATCAGTACGGAAAGTGGTGACACCTGTGGGAGAGGAAAAGAGGTAGAAGTGATAGAAGGCGCGAAGTTTGAATGAGGTAAGGAAAGTGATTGAGAATGTATAAGGGAAATGATTGCGGCGCAGGAGGGTAGGAAGGATAAGCAAATGGAGGGAAATGGGGGGGGGGGGAGATGAGAAAGGGGGAAGCTAAAAGGGCGGGGAAAGAACGAGGAAAGGAGTAGGAAGGGCAGCGTGAGTAGTGTAGGTAGTAGCATAGGGAGTATGGAGAGATATTGGGGAAAAAAGGAGAGGGAGGAGGAGGAAGGGATGATGGGGGAGGGTGGAAGGGGGGTTTTTGAAAAGGAGCCGGAAAACGGCGAGATCACCTGCTGGAGGCAAGATAGGGGAGAGGGGGATAGAAGCGTTAGAAGGGATTGTCACGTCCTGGGTGGCGGAGGTTAGGACTGTGGCAATGTTGGGGAATATTGAGACGTTGGGCGCAAAGGCCAGCTTCGCAGCTCTGGGGAGTTAGGAGCTCAGGCACGAAGTCCAGCTTCGCGGCGCTGCGGGGTAGGAGGAGTTCAAGCGCGAAGGCCTGCTTCGCAGCTCTAAGGGGTGGAAGGAGTTCAGGCACGAAGACCAGCTTCGCAGCTCTGAGGGGTAGAAGGCGTTCAGGCACGAAGACCAGCTTCGCAGCTCCGAGGGATATGTGCTATTCAGGCACGAAGGCCAGCTTCGCAGCTCTGAGGGGTAGAAGAAGTTCTAGCACGAAGGCCAGTTTCGCAGCATAAATCGACCAGGGAAGGTTAGGGAGTAATCGCTCACCAGAGTGACACCCGTTAGAATTCTTGTGGCTTGTATTTATGGCTCGATAATTGGCTTAACTACTGCATTGCAATAAAAAGATACACGTCGTAGCTCTTTACAATAGGTGTAGTAATGGGCATGCGGGACCCTAAGCGAAAGTAAGCTTGTAAACACTGATAAGAACTCCCGGCGTTTGCGAAGAGAGATCAGCTGTTGCTATGGCTTGTAATGATTCTAGGTATTCGAAGGATAATTACAAGAATTCAAACGTCGGGTAAAACAAAAGCGTTATTTATTGGAACGCATGCGAATAAGCCATGCACTAATGGCGGTAGACGTATTATAACAATGCGTTGGACATTAAGCATTAGCACAAAACATTCATATAACGATGATCAATGATAATAATATATATAAGCATAAGAAGTGTTAGAATTGGTTATAAACAAGTTAACATAAGGCAATAAGCGTAAGCAAAGGAGATAATATAAAGCAAATAACATAAGCAAAAGGAAACAATATAAAGCAATAAGCGTGAGCAAAATTAAATGATATAAGTGTAGATAAGCATAAGTAAATGAAAATAATAGAAAGCGATAAAGTTAGTGATGACAATAAGATAAAATGATATGCGCTTATAGTGATGTAAAAGGTGCGTAATCCTTTTGGGGACGCTGCACAGAAGCGAAATTTAACACTATACAATATACTTAAGAGATTTCAGAATGTCGTGACAAAGTGACTCGCGTAGCGGATGTTGCCGAACTAGCTGTGTGCGGTCCATGCGGCGCTGGTATTTATACAAAGCGATGGAATGTCAGGTATGCGGGGAATTTGCGGTATGCGCGATGACTCATGCTTAAAATATGTGTTATCTAATCGGAATGTCTCGATGAGTCCTGCGCGAAATATAAGTCGCAATAGCTTAGTTGGCGGTCCTTTGGGATTTTGAAAAGGGGGTACTCAACCCCTTGGGTGAATTTTGTGGGTTTTGATTGAGGAGTTTGAGAGTGGCTTGCATTTGATGTTGATTGGTAAAGAGGGGAGGAGAAGAGGTCTTGATTTAAGAGGGCTTTGGGACGAGGGACTTGTGAGGGAAAAGATCGTGCCTTCTAGGGCGAAGAGGGGAGGGGGATTTTGTATTTAATCGTCTGGAGATGGGGACCGCTAGCGTACATCGTCCAGGCGATTGATGATTGGGAAAGGGTTAGAAGTTGCTATTTTGTAGATAGCAGGGAAGATGTTAATTAGGACCGCGCGAAAAATCGTGGGACGTCACAGGATGATAAGGGATTTGGTGAGGGGGATAAGTGAGATGAAGGGGGAGATGAGGGAAATGAAGGAGAAGTTGAGGGAGGAGAGGAAAGAGAGAAGAAGAGTGGAGGAAGTGTGGAGAGGGGATAGGAAGAGGTTGGAGGAGTGGATGAAGGAGGAGAGGGTAAAGAGGAATGGGTTGGAAAAGAAAGGCTGGAGGAAAGGGGAAAGATGGAAGAGGTGGTGGAAAAGGTAGGGAATTGGGAGAAGGAAGGAATGGGAAGGGGAGATAAGGGAGTGCTGGATGAAGAGCAAGTAGAAGAGGCTTAGGATAGAGGTGAAGCAGGACAAAAAGGAGAGAGAGGGTAGAAGGAACAACGTAGTAATAAGGGGACTGGGGGTAGAGGGAAGGGATGTGGAGGAGGAGGTGAAGAAACTTTGGTGTAGGATGGGTCTGGGGGAGGGAAGAATAAAGGAGGTAGATAGGGAGAGCAAGAGGGGATGGTTGCGGGATGGTGTTGGTGAAACTTACGGGAAGGGGGGAGACTAAAGGTGATGGAGGCGAGGAAGAAAATGAAGGGAGGGAGGGAAAGGATTGAAAATGACCTAACGGAGGAGGAGAAGCGGGGAGGATGGAAGATAGAAAGAGAGGCTCAGAGAGAGAGGGAGAGGGGGAAGGTGGTGCAGATAGGGTATATGAAGATGTGGGTTAATGGGAAGTTGAGAAAATGGGATGAGGTGACGGAAAAATGGATGGAGGAGCAGGGAAACGGAGGGGGAGCGAGAGGAGGGGTGGGGGAGTATGGGGAGGGGGAGGGGGAAGAGGGAGTGGAAAATTGTATGGTTGCTTTTTGGAATGTGGCGGGAGTAAAGAACAAGGATGGGGATTTTTGGAAAAGGCTGGAGGAATGGGATGTGGTGGTGTTGTGCGAAACGTGGGTGGAGAAACGGGATTGGGAATGGGTGAGGAACTGGTTGCCAAAGGGTTATGTGTGGAGGAAGCAGTGGGCGAAGAGGGTAAGTAAAAAAGGGAGGGCGATGGGGGAATGTTAATGGGGGTAAGAAAGGAGATGGAAGCAAGAGGGGGAAGGGGGGGAGAAAGAGGGGATAATGATGAAAAAGGTGATGATGGGGGCGGAGTGGTGGAGGGTGGTAGGAGTATATGTGAATAAAGACCTGCAGAAGAAGATGGAAGAATTGGAGGAGTGGATGGTGGGGGAGAGGGAGTTAGGGTGGTGATAGGGGGGGGGGACTTTAACGCGAGGACGGGAAGGGAAGGGAGGCGGAGTTGGTGGGGGGAGGAGGGGGTGGAAAGTGGAGTGGAAAGCAGGAGATCGAAGGATAGTGAGGTGAACGGGGAAGGGAAGAGGCTATGCGGGTTTCTGGAGGAGAGGGAGTGGGTCATTTTGAATGGAAATGTAGAGGGGGTGAGGAGGGAGAGTGGACGTACACGGGAGGGAGAGGGAACTCAGTCATTGATTATATAATAGGGAATGAGGACACGAGGGAGGGAGTGGAGAGGATGGAGGTGGGTGAGAGGGTAGAATCAGATCATCACCCGGTGGTGGTGTGGCTCAGGGGGAAGAGGGGGGAGAGCGAAAGAAGGGAGAAGAAAGGTGGGGGTAGGAGGTTGGTGAGGGGGAATTGGACAACGGAGGGGGGGAGAGGTTTGTAAGGAAGTTCGGCAGGAGGGATGGAGAGAAAAGAGGATTACAAGAGGAATGGAGGGAGCTGAGGGATAGGATAATGGGGGCGCTGGAGAAAGGGGGAAGGGAGGTGAGAGAGTAGGAGAAGGGGGTGGTGGGAGGAAGAATGTCGGGAGGAGAAAAGTAAGGTAAGGAGGGAGCTGAGAAGATGCAGAAGGGTGGAGAGGGGATAGAGTATAGGGAGAGGAAAAGGGAGTATAGGATAATATGTGAGGGGAAGAGGAGGAGGGAGGTGGAGAAGTGTGAAAAAGAGATGGAGGGGATAAGGACAGAGGGACAGGTTTGGAAAGTGGTGAATAGTGAAAGGAGATAGAGGAGGGGGTAGAAGAGGGGATGAAAATGAAGGGGTGGGAAGAGTATTTCAAGGGGTTGTTAGGAGGGGTAGAGTGGAGAGTGAGAAAGGGAAGGGAGAGAAAGAGAGGGGAGACTCGATCGGGAGATTTGACTCGGTGGACAGGGAGGTACTGGTGAAGGCGATGAGGAAGAGGGGAGTGAGGGAGGGGTTAGTTGAAAGGTGTGAGGAGGTGTTAAAGGAAACAGTGTATAAGGTGAGGGTGGGGGAGGAGGAAGGGAAGGTTTTTGGACGGCTAGGGGAGTGAGACAGGGATGCCCTCTTAGTCTAAGTATGTTCACTCTGTTGTTGGCGGATTTGGACGAAGAGCTAGAGAAAGGTGGATAGGTAGAGAGGGGTGAGACTGGGGGGGGGGGAGGAAGAAGATATATACCTTAGCATATGCGGACGACGTGGCGGTGGGGGCGGAGGATGAGGAGGGGATAAAAGGGATGATGGAAAAATTAGAAAGGTACATGGTTGGGAAGGGGTTGCAGCTGAATGTGGAGAAGTCGAAGGTTATGAGGTGTAGGAGGGGGAGGTAGATGGGGAAAGGTGAGTTAGAGGTGGAAGGGAAAGGAGGTGGGGGAAGTGAGGGAATTCAAATACCTAGGGTACACGGTGATGGGGAATGATGGGCAGGAGGCCCATGTAAGGGAGAGAGTGAGGAAAGCGGCGGCAGTGATGGGGCAGGTGTGAGGATTGGTAAGCGAAGGTTTGGAAAGGATTGGGGGAAAAGGATATGGTTGTTAGAAAGATTGGTGTGGGCAACAGTAAGTTATGGGGTAGAATTATGGGGTTGGAAAAGCAGGGAGAAGATGGAGGGTTTACAGGATAGATATTTGAGATGGGTGTTGGGAGTGGAGTGGTGTGCGCAGGGGTATATGGTTAGGGAGGAGTTGCAGCGGGAGATTTTAACGGGAAGAGCGAGGATGAGGGCTTGGGAGTATGAAAGGAAGCTGGAGGAGGGGCAGGGAGGGGAGTTGGCAAGAATGTGTTGGGAGGAGTTAAAGGGGCGGGCGAGGAGTGGGGTAGCTTTGGGGGGATGGGAAGAGGAGAGGAAGGGGTTCTATGAGGAAAGGGGATGGATAACAGAGGGGGTGGAAAGGGTGAGGGGAGGGGAAAATGAGGGGGGAGGAACTGGTAAGTAGGGAAAGGAGGTTACAGGAGGGAGAGAGGTGGGAAAGGAGGTTACAGGAGGGAGAGAGGCGGGAAAGGATTAGGGAATCTAGATACAACAAATGGTATGTGGCAGTAAAGGAGGTGGGGGTGCCGGGGTACTTAAAGAAGGGATGGGGGAGAGCAGGTGGAGATGGGTGGCTAGGTTTAGGTTCGGGAGTGAGATGAGGGGGGTAATTACTGGGAGGAGGAGAAAAGAAGATGTAGGGAATGTGGGTGGGGAGAGGAAACATGGGAGCATGTTTGGGAGGAGTGTACGAATTGGGGGAGGGAAGGGGTTGCCAGGAGGTGGTGGGGGAGGTGATAGGTGACGAGGGAGAGGGGGGAGAGTGGATGAGGAGGTTGGAGGAGTGGAGAGGGGAATGAGTTGGAGGAATGAATGGGTAAAGAATGGGAGTGAGAGGCGGTGAGCGGAAGCGGGGGTCAAGCTGGCGGGAAGGGGGCGCGGGAAAGAGCGTGAGGCAGTTGACGAGCGAGCGAGCGGGCGAATTAGAATATAAGGCTAGGATAAGTAGGTTTAAGTGATATAAGCTATGTAAAGATTTGTAAGGATTGTAATCCCCAAGGGGACGCAAAAAAGTGTATATATATATATATATATATACACGCGATGCGATTTTGTTTCATTCTCGACGTGCGTCTCAAGCATTCGATTACATTTTCTATTGGATCCGGATTATTCAAGTTTCTGGCCGCCGGCAGGCAAAAACTTTCATTGTTTCTATTGACTTATTCCGACATAACGCATTCCACATTCCACCTTGTCCCAGATATTAGTATTGGTTGGGGCTAGATTAGTGCGGGGGGTGGGTGCCCGCTTGCGGGCGCGTAATGCATGGTAGCGAACCGATGTGAGTTTGGAGATTTGAACCAGCAACTTGCGAATGCGACCCATACTACTATATAGGGTGTTATTCTACTGATAGTCAACATTGTAGGGGGTGATTCTACAGGCCAAAATGAGACGAAAATATAGAATACAATTTTTTAATATCGCGCTTCGTTTTCGAGAAAATTGACTTTGAATTTCAGCTAAATACGCGTGCCTTTCCGGCGCAGAGGAGCACGCAGAGGTAAGGGGGGCGCGTCCAGCAGTTCGTAAAACAGATTAGGAGGACGGGAGGGTCGCCGGGTGTGGGTGCCCGCACCTACGTCCAAAAAAAAATTAAAAAAAATATTAACAATAATTTTTTATTAATATTTTGGAAACTAATAAATCCCCGAAGCTACAATTTTATATTTAGGGTCCACACCCCCTCTTTACTCCTCCCTCCAAACCTCATCTCGATAGGCCAGTGGGGCCATTCGGAAGAATATCCAAATTTTCATGTGGGTTACTCCGCTGTTGCTCTAACTGCCTCAATTACTATAACATAAATTTGACAGGGATTTCATGTGATGTATGTGTTACGGTAAAAGCGTTAATTTAATAAATGTATACAGTTCGTAACAGTTCCTAGTCAATGTATGACTAAAATACATATAACCTAACCTACAATCGTACGAAAATGCATACATTGACTGCATCACACTTTTACTGTGGCACATGTATCCAGCCAACGCTTCAGTTTTGCCACAGGCCAGGTATAGGATAGACCTATCACGCAATGTAATTTTGTGTCACATGCTCGGGGGGCTCGCGAGCCCCCTTACCATTTTCATGTCATACCCAACGTTATCGATTCAGTCTAATATAAGATTACAATGCTATGAGTGGTAGAAATTGAAATTAAATCTTATCGGAAACGTTTAAAATCTAAAACGACATGAACGTTACGACTAATTTCAAGAAACATGTTGCATAATTCCGTTTACTAATACATTTTGATAGAAGCATAATTTGCACTTATTTCCATAAATTTCGATCAGAAATATTATATAAATACAACCGCGTAATAAACATTTGTACAGTCTCTCACTTCGAAGAGCGGATTTTCTCTCCTCGAAGTGACAGAAAATATACTTAACCTATATGCTACATGATAATAAATGTTTATTGCATATTTCGTTCTTTTACGCTACATTTGTGAACTTTTTATGACTTAACATCCTTCCAAAATATTATTATTACTCCACAACGATATATTTATGAAGTCGGCAAGTATAATTATTCGCGGATAAGATATTAAAATTTCCTATTCATAACGTCATTTTTTGAGTACATTTCAACGAAATAGTAAGTTTTAGCTTAATTTGTTTATGTTTGCCAAATTCATGCCTTTTATTAGACTACTTGATTTTAGCATCAATTTTCATGTTTACAGATTTCTATGCTTGATTAGAGGTGTGACTATCGATTATTGATAGATTATCGATATCTTATTGATAGTTAACGATATATCGACAATATCGTTAAGATATCGTTAAGGCGAATAGATCTATTCGCCTCTTCTAGAAGAGGCTGAGGTAGAATATAACACACTTTGTTGCAGCAACAATGCAAATAACAATTATAAAGACATTGTAAAACAACGATACATATTCATACTTTTAAAGATATCGCCTTCGATACACAGCGGTTCAGCACCGATGTTTTCGCCCATTCACAACGGTGTTCTTCAGTGCTGGATAGCGCCGTGAATGGGCCCAGCACCGGTTTTTACGGTGCTGACCTTTTTTCGTGTATACCTCAGCCGCTTCCCCAGATAGCACACGTCGTTTATAAGTCGCCTTTAAGACGTCTTCAAAGTCTGAAAGACGTCTTAAAGACGGCTTATAGATGTCATGTGCTATCTGGGTCTATTCGCGTCAACGATATCTTAACGATATTATCGATATATCGAAATATCGATAATATTTTGATAGTCACACCTCTACTTCGAAGTGACAGAAAATATTATTAAATAATAAACATTATTGTCATGTAGCATATAGGTTATATTTTCTGTCATTTCGAGTAGGGGAACACATAATAATTACGCGCATCCTGCCTGCGCATATTCCCTAACCTGGGCGGCCGCATGAAAGGGATAATTTCCACACCCTATCAGTGGTAGTTGGAACGATATTTTTAAACCTGGGTACGCGGAAAATTGACTTGTGTTCCCAAGCGGGGGAAAAGTTATTTCATTAAATTCTTTATATTTAGTGGGATTATTACTAGGGACTGTAGCCATAATTACTTCTTTTATAATTCGAAGAATTGCAGTCTTTACATGTTTAAATAATTACTTTAAGCCACGCCAACATTCAGTTGACTAACCTGCTAAGAAAACTATTAAAAATGTTGTATTACGCGGCTAAATACAGTATTGTCTCCGGATGTGCTCAGTTTGGTGTACACGATACGTGCTTGTCTCTATCCCCACCACTTCTATCTCACTCTTGTTCGGCGAAGGCAAGAGCGAGATGGAACGAGAGCGAGCGAGAGCCACTGAAAGCGAGCGAGGACGGTACGAGACAGACGACGCGTTGATATTTTGTCTCGCTCCGTATTTCGGGCGCCGTGACATTCCGTCCTTTACGTGCACGAGGGGTGTGCGCGATGGTCGCAAGCACTTACGTTGAGCACGGGAACTGCTTCGCAAAACTTGGCGCAGGCCCGGCTCAAGTCTTTTTTGCGCCCTAAGCGAACTTGTCAAATTGCGCCCTTTATTATAATACATTTATTTGAGATTATTTATGACTTCACTCTGCAAAATTAGGCGACTGCCTAGGGCGGAAAGTCGACAAGAGGTGCAAAATGATATTTTCATTACTGGTATTGTTGAAAATAAACTTTAAAATTAAATATTACAAGTTGTACTATAAGTGGATTAAACTACGAATAAAAATTCATAGTAAGGTTATCAATAATCTCAAATAAATGTATTATAATAAAGGGCGTAATTTGAAAAGTTCGCCTAGGGCGCAAAAAAGACTCGTGCCGTGCCTGGCTATCTGACCGTCGCGCGCATGCGTCGAGCAGTCACGATTCCATCTGAGTGCTTGCACCCGTCGCGCACGCCCGCCGCGCACGCAAAGCGTTCCATCTCGCTCCCCCCTTCGGCCAGAAAGAAGCGAGAAACGAACACTCGGAATTAGGGATCTGTTCACGATAGGAGTTGAACGCCGGTCCCGACCAGCGAGCACATACGGAGACAATACTGTACATGCTTTTCCGACTTTCTTCCTTCCATAAAATATGGTACGATCGGATGTTTCGAGTCGGTCTTATAAACGTTTTACAACATTTTCGCTTGAGACAACGCAATACAGTATTTCCTCTAGTTCCTATCACTCTTAAATATATAAACATAAACAGTAAATATGGAAACATAGGTATCAGGTTTACATAGATTTCTAAAATTCTTCAGAAGCTACCGACTCTTTATAACAACATGATGGTCGGCGCTTGGAAGGAATATAGGGGCATTAATATGCTGTATCCTCTAATGGAAAAATAATTTTTTAATATTTTTATCATTATGCAAACATCTGTATTGTATGTGAGATGTTTCTACTAAAATGAAATCAATTGCGACGCAGTATGGTGTGAGGAAGGTACGGCAAAAGATTGGTAAAGAAAGAGGAAATATAATAACATAAGTTTTTAAAGCCCAATAAATAATACGATAGCGAACGTTCAGTAGATGTGCGACCTTTTTCTCATCGATTGTTGAGGTCAAGGCCCCCGAAAAGTTCGTCTTTTTTTTCAAACAGATGCCGTTCCCAGAAACGCGATGCACCTGAAGACAAAAATCGATGCAACTTGAAATGCCTTGCAAGCAGAGCTCGCTAAATAAGGCATTTGCTCTTAACGAATCTTTACCAGTTCGTAGCACTTGTCAAGCCAAATATGCCAATAATACTTTTTGCAAACAAATGGCTAACACTTGACAGATGTTAACAATTGAAATTGCACCGTCTCTAACATTCTTACGTATGTACATCTGTATATATAAACGTATTTCCTAAGTAATGATAAGTTTGGTGCATCGGTTGAGTGCTGACAGACGTGATACAGACGATGCGTTGATACTTTGTCTCGCATCGTCTTTCGGGCTTCTGATACTGCATCCTTCACGTGCGCGGCGGGCCTGAGCGCTTATTTATACGAAAAAAATTATTCGTGCCACAGCTCGCTCGCGCGGCCAGGTAGCGATCAGTAGCCAAAGGCGGGAACGCGTGTAAGACGAAGTCATCTATAATATTGAAAAATGAAATTTTTATATTGTCTGTTTTATTTTCATCGCGGTATTTGTAACATATTGTATGAAATGTTCCGGATGGAAGGAAAGCCAAACACGACGCGCTTCCTACAATTACTCCGATTCCGCATGAATTCGTTGCTTATATATTCTCCTCCTCTTTGTCCTATAAAGTGATAATGTAAAAATTTATTTACATAACTTACAATTAGAATTTAAAGTATATTTGGAGACTAGTAAGAACGGTATCTCAAGAATACATTTCTGCTTTGATTGTATGCTTGTTGTTGATATAGGTACATTGAACAAAAACAATTAAACCATAAAAAATTAATTTAAAGTGTAAAACCAATGAAAAAATTAAACCGTGCAACATGGACTTGAACTCACACCCCAGGAAAACGAAGTTAGAATTATTTTTAGAACTTACACTCAAATCGAAGCCCAGTTATATTTCTGCGAATCACTATATGGATTATCATTTCGCCTTTGTTTTTGTAAAGGCGAAAAGAAAACGATATACGCACATTAGTTTTTGCGTAAACTTTAACAATGTCTTCCGTCGCAACGGTGCGGCACATGGCTTTCTTAAAAAACTTTTTTCTCTTATTGAGTGGAGAATGTTGACGTAAAAAGAATTTAACATTAATTGTCAATGTCGTAACCAATTCTGCAGCAATTTTTTTACAAATGTCCACCGAATCAGAAGTGTAGATTCATTCCCGAAAGCAGTGTTCACTAGATATTCTATAAAATGAACGAATAGAAACATTCGTATCTCACATATTTCTTATAAATATTACAATACACTGACATGCCCGTAACAGAGTATTTGCTAATACAGTCGCACCTCGACAACTTGAAAAGCTCTATAAGACGAAAGTTTTCTTCATTCCCTTTCGCTCCGCAGTAAACATCTCTACAACTCGAAATAAAATTTCCTTAACTCGAATTATATTTTGCATGTTAAATTATGTATTTCACCTTTACAATTCGAATTTAGAAAAACTCCGACCTCTACAGGTCGAAGTTTACTTCTACATATGTATTAAGAAATTTCGTACAAAGATCTCAAACTATTGTGTGCAATGTGTTCTTTGCATTATTCACGATTAAAAATGCTATTGATTTACAATTCACTAAAAGACTGGCAAAAAGCAAAATCACAATTATTTTTAATATGTAATGAAGAGTAATATTTCGAGCATAAAATATGTCTTATAACTATTTTATATAATAAACAATTGACCTTTAAAACTTGAATTTGTCTTGCTTTATAGCTTCACAAGTAAAAAAATTAACAGTAGCACAAAGGCTCTATAAGTCGAATTTTTGCGTGTTGAACCTCTATTACTCGAAAACTCCATAATCGGTTAACGTTGCTCTGAGCTATAAACGCTTAAAGATCGCAGAATACGATGGAAAAAAAGAATTGAGAGAAAGAGCTTTACTGTTTTTTCGCTATTCCGACCAATTGCAATTTTTTTCAAAACGACGAAACACGTTACTTAGCAAACTAATCCTTTTAGCTTCTCAAAAAAACTCAAGTCGTTTGGACCAATTTTAAAAATGTTATGCGATTTTAAAGAGTGTACGATTATGGCTGTGAGCCACTGTACGTATACTAGCTTTGCTACATACTTGGCTTCACCCAGAATTTAAATTCTGATTTTCTAAAAATTTTTTTTAATTTTTTTGTGAAAATAGTTACATTCATTGGGATTAGCCAGGCATAATGAGCCGAGGCACATTTTGTGTTGCAAGAGTTTACCGTTCGAAAGTTTTTAGGCGACAGACAAACATAAACACATAAACTTTCTACTGTATATATTAAAATACATTATATCGAAAAGTATAATAGTCCAAATGGATAATTTTAACTAACGCTATTAACCCTTAATGAACGAATGCCGCCATACTCGCGACATTATAAATATTCTAAAAGAATCGAATGCCGCCATACAGGCGGCATGACGTGATATTTCAGGAAATCTGTTTGGTTCGGTTTTCATTATGCACGCAACAATGAAGGGCGATCGGCAATTGTTTTTTGACGCGCTCTGGAGCATTCCTCTCCTAGCATTGAGCGAAAATACATCGTTTTGTATACGGTCAATAAAGTTTGTTATCGTCATTTTCGGAGCACTATCTGTTAGAAGAAAAAGAGACGGAGTCGTGCGTACATGCGTGCTATTTTTATTTTTTCTATCCACAATTTAAGCTTTATAAAATATGGCAAAGAAAAGGAGTGTTGAAGAACCAAGTACCAGTAGAAACCTGGAATTTTCTAGTAGCGAAGATGAATTTTATGTGTTTGAAAAAGAAAATTGGAGAAATGTAGTAGATGAAGATGAAAGTGATAATTACGATAGTTCTGATAGTGACTTACTTCTTAAAAAAAAACGTGTTATGCCTATTACGGACAGTGATGAAAATAATAATTACGACAGTTCTGATAGCGACTTACTTCCTAAAAAAAAACATGTTATGCTTATTACGGATAGTGATACTGATGATGAACTCAGCCAGAACGAAAATATAAACGGTGATAGTGACGACTCAAGCGAATGGGAAAATGTTACTGAACGAGATGATATTTTTCAACAAATAAAATTTACAGTATCTCCAAAAGTTACAGGGCCACAAATTTCTCCTAATATTGTTGAGCCTATTGATATATTCAAGTTGTACTTTACAGATGAATTAGTTGATCATATAATAAAAGAAACTAATAATTATGCAAATAGCAAAATAAGTGGAAAGAGATTGACAAAGCGATCAATTTGGAATAATTGGAAGAATGTAGAAAAGGGAGAATTTTGGGCTTTCCTTTCTGTAATTTTCAATATGGGCACAATGCCGTTAGAAAATAAATTGGAATATTGGTCAACAAGCAATATTAGCAGAATTCCATTCTATTCGGATACATTTACAAGGGATCGTTTCAATCAAATATTTTGGATGCTTCACTTGAAGAAAATTCCGCCCGGGTATCCATCTTTGAAGACGCGAATTCAAAGAGCTAGTAATTTTTTGGAATACATAGATTCCAAGTTTTCACAGCACTTTATACCAGAACAATGTATTTCGGTAGATGAGGCAGTAGTTCAGTTTAAGGGCAAAATTGGTTTCATTACCTATAATCCCATAAAACCAACTAAATGGGGTATAAGAATTTATGTTTTAGCCGATTCAAAATCTGGATATGTTTATTCTATCCTGCCATATGTTCACAGATCGGTATTATACAAGTTTATCTTTAGCTACCGAATTACTAAAACTGAAATGCCATCTTACGGGCACGATAAAACCAAACCGAAAAGGATTACCTCAAGGAATTAAAAAACCGAAATTTACTATAAAAAATAGAATTGCTCTGAGAAAACGTAACACATTAGTGTTAGCATGGAAAGACAAGAGGGTTATCACCATGCTGAGTACTTGGGATACAGCAAAAATTACCCAAGTAAATAGAAAAATACGTGGTGGTGAAACAGTATCGATTGACAAGCCAGATATTGCAACAAACTACACTAAATCTATGGGAGGCGTTAACAGCGCAGACCATTATGCAGTGTCATATTGTTTCCTAAGAAAATCTTTAAAATGGTGGAGAAAGATGTTCTTCTGAGGATTGGAAATTTGCTGCGTCAATTCATATATAATGTACCAAAAACAAGGACTTCCGTTTCCGGACGCGTATGTGGAAGGTGTGTAGAAGTGAGTGGTGTTAGCGGGTGAAGGAAAGTGTGGGGAAGTGGCGAGAAAGAGTGGAGAGTGTGTGTGTGGAAGGTGAGGGGGAGAAGTCTGAAGGGAAAGGGCTATTGGTAAGAGGGCTGGGGGTGAGAATAGGGGAGAAATAAGAGGGATAAGAGACGGTTTGGAGGTTAGTCTTGGTGGAAGGTGAGGGAAGTGTGGCGGGAAAGAGAGACATAAGGAAAGTGGAGACATCTGGCGGAGAGGAAAGCAATTAGAAGGGATAGAAGGCGCGAAATTTGAACGGAGAAAGTGAAGGAAGTGAGATGATTAAGGGAAAGGATTGCAGGGCAGGGGGGGCTGAGGGAGGGAGGACGGGAAAGGTGGGGGGAAGGGGAAAGGGAAGGGAAAGAACGAAGAAAGGGTTAGGAGGGACAGTACAAGCAGTGGAGGGAGTAGTGTAGGGAGCTTGGACAACTACTGGGGAAAAAAGAGAGAGAGGGAGGAGGAGGAAGGGGCGGTGGGAGAGGGGGGGAGGGGAGGTTTTAAAGGGAGTGGAAAAACGGCGAGCTCGCCAGAAGGGGGGAAGCTGATGGGTAGGAAGCTGAGGAGGGGGGAGTGGAGGGGTTAGAAGGGATGATAAGGGAGTTGGTGAGGGGGATAAGTGAGATGAAGGGGGAAATGAGGGAAATGAAGGAAGAATTGAGAGAGGAGAGGGAGGAAAGAAGAAGAGTGGAAGAGGAATGGAGAGGGGAAAGGAGGAAGTGGGAGGAGTGGATGAAGGAGGAGAGGACAAAAAGAGAGGAGTTGGAAGTAAAAGTGGAGAGGCTGGAGGAAAGGGGAAAGAGGATGGAAGAGGTGGTAGAGAAGGTAGGGAAGTGGGAAAAGCAGGGAATGGGAGGGGGAGGTAAGGAGGTGATGAATGAAGAGCAAGTGGAGGAATGGAGGCTTAGGATCAGAAGGATGGAGGTGAAACAAGACAAAAAGGAGAGAGAGGGTAGAAGGAACAACGTGGTGATAAGGGGAATAGGGGTAGAGGGAAGGGATGTGGAGGAGGAGGTAAAGAAGCTTTGGGGCAGGATGGGATTGGAGGAGGGAGGAATTAAGGCGGTGGACAGGATAGGGAGAGCAAGAGGGGATGGCTTCGGGATGGTATTGGTGAAGCTCGCGGGAAGGGAGGAGAAGAGGAGGGTGATGGAGGCAAGAAAGAAAATGAAGCACCCTTCCACCGAAGGGAGAGGATTGAGGATGATCTAACGGAGGAGGAGAGGAGGGGAAAGTGGAAAATAGAAAGAGAGGCTCAGAGTGAGAGAGACAAGGGGAAGGTGGTGCAAATAGGATATATGAAGATGTGGGTGAATGGTAAGGTGAGAAAATGGGATGAGGTGGGGAAGAAATGGATAGAGGAGCAGGGAAACGGAGGGGGGCGAGAGGGAGGGGGGGGGGGAGATTAGAGGGGGAGAGGGAGATGGAAAATGTAGGGTGGCTTTCTGGAATGTGGCGGGACTAAGAAATAAGGATTGGGAGTTTTGGAAAGGATTGGAGGAATGGGAGGTGGTAGTGTTATGTGAAACGTGGGTGGAGGAACGGGATTGGGAATACGTAAGGAGTAGACTACCAAAGGGATACGTGTGGTGGAAACAGTGGGCGAAGAGAGAATATAAAAAAGGGAGGGCGATGGGGGGGTGGTGATGGGGGTAAGAAAGGAGGTGGAAACTAGGGAACAGGAAGGAGGGGAGAAGGAAGGGATAATGGTGAAAAAGGTGTTGTTGGGGGGGGGGATGGTGGAGGGTGGTAGGAGTCTATGTTAATAGAGATCTGCAGAGGAAACTGGAGGAATTGGAAGAATGGGTGGAGGGGAGGGAGGAGGGAGTTAGGGTGGTAATAGGGGGGGACTTTAACGCGAGGACAGGAAGGGAAGGGGGACGGAGCTGCGGGGGAGAAGAGGATGGGGAGGAAAGTAGAGAGGAAAGCAGGAGATCCAAAGATAGTGAGTTAAATGGAGAGGGCAGGAGACTGTGTAGATTCTTGGAGGAGAGGGGTGGGGAATTTTGAACGGAAACGTAGAGGGGGATGAGGATGGAGAGTGGATGTACACGGGAGGGAGAGGGAACTCAGTTATAGATTATATAGTAGGGAATGAGGACACAAGGGAGGGGGTGGAAAGGATGGAAGTGGGTGATAGGGTTGAATCGGACCATCACCCGGTGGTGGTGTGGCTGAGGGGGAAGGGGGGGAAGAGGGAGAAAAAAGGTGTGGGTAGGAGGTTGGGGAGGGGAGTCTGGACAGAGGAAGGGAGGGAGAAGTTTGTAAAGAGGTTCGGAAAGAGGGAGGGAGGGGATAGAGGAATACAAGAGGAGAGAGCTAAGAGATAGGATAACGGGAGCTCTGGAGAAGGGGAGGAAGGGAGGGGAGAGGGCAGGAAAGGGGGGGGGACGGGGAGTGTCGGGAGAAAAAAAGATTAGTAAGGAGAGAGCTGAGAAGATGGAGAAAGGAGGGAGGAGAGGGGTTAGAGTATAGAGAGAAAAAAAGAGAATATGGGAGATTGTGTGAGGAGAAGAGGAGGAGGGAGGTGGAGAGGTGGGAAAAAGAGGTGGAGGGGATCAGGACGGAAGAGCAGGTTTGGAAAGTGGTAAATAGGGAAAGGAGAAAGAGGAAGAGAGTGGAGGAAGGAATAAGAATGGAGGAGTGGGAAGAGTATTTCAAGGGGTTATTAGGAGGGGTAGAGTGGAGGGTGAGGAAAGGGGGTGAGAGAAAGGGAAGCGAGGATGAAGAGGAGGATTTAAGGATTGAGGAGGTGAGGAGGGTGGTAAGGAGTTTGAAGGAGGGTAAGGCGGGAGGGGGGGACGGCATAACCAACGAGGTTGGGAAGTACGGGGGGGAAGAGGTAGAAGAATGGCTGTGGGATGTATGCAGAAGGGTGTGGAGGGGGGAAGGGTGGGTTGAAGAGTGGAGGGAAGGAGTGGTAGTGCCGGTGCTGAAGAAAGGGAGTGGGAAAAACGTGGGGGACTATCGGGGCATTACGTTGACACAGACGGCGTATAAAATTTATGCGTCGGTGCTGGCGGAGAGACTGAGGGAGGAGGTGGAGGGAAAAGGGTTACTACCACCGAGTCAGGCCGGCTTCAGGAAGGGAAGGGGGGCAATGGATAATATATATGCGTTGAACTACATGATAAACAGGTAGGTCAACAGGAAGGGGAAGAAAATGATAATTTTCTTTATAGACCTGAAGGTGGCCTTTGACTTGGTGGATAGGGAGGTATTAGTAAAGGAGATGAGGAAGAGAGGGGTGAGGGAGGGGTTGGTAAAAAGGTGTGAGGAGGTGTTGAAGGAAACAGTATGTAGGGTGAGAGTAGGGGAGGAGGAAGGGAAGGTGTTCTGGACGGCTAGAGGAGTGAGGCAGGGGTGCTCGCTTAGTCCGAGTATGTTCACCCTGATGTTAGCGGACTTAGACGAAGAGCTGGAAAAAGGAGGACGGGGTGGGGTGAGATTGGGGGGGGAAGAAGGTGTATACCCTGGCGTATGCGGACGATATGGCGGTGATGGCGGAGGATGGGGAAGGGATGAAGGGGATGTTGGGAAAGTTGGAAAAGTATATGGATGGGAAGGGGTTGCAGTTGAATGTGGAGAAATCGAAAGTGATGAGGTGCAGGAGGGGTGGAGGTAGATGGAAAAAGGTGGGTTGGAGGTGGAAGGGAAAGGAGCTGACGGAGGTGAGAGAATTTAAGTATCTGGGGTATACAGGGTCATCCGTTAAAACTGCAACCCACGCGCGCGCCAGCAGACGAAAATGGCAACATCGCCTCACGGACACATTCCACTTCAACCATGCACCGGCCCAGCGTTCGGAGGGTTAACAGCGACCGCTGGGTAGCAGTGATGCCCGAGCTTTGAAAATTTTAGGGTGGTCTCTTTCAAATTAACGCCGCAAAAAGCTGTGCAGAATTTCCCGGCCCAGGTAAGCGAGCCGCACGCTCCGCTTTTATGATCGGTTTACGACTCGCACCCGGGATTACTGTAATGAGGTTTGAAAACAATGTCAACTGATCGCGTACCCGTCTTAATTTCAAAAATTTTAGCTACGACAGGATTGACCGCGGCGCTATACCCTTGTACGGAGAGATTTTTCGCCACCTGCGTGTAAAAGCCACAATAATGACGCATCGTTCCAAAAAATGACATTAACGGAAGTCGGTATATGCATGGTGTTGAGTAGCTAAAAGGTTAAACATTCAAACACAAAAATTCTAGAAAAAAGATTCAAACACCGCTACAATCAAACACGTCCCATTAGTTACTCCTTACGTCCGATCTATGCATGCACTGCATATAAGGATAAAATTATAAAAAAGAAAACCAGAACAATAGATTCCGAGGTCTGCAGAACTAACGCATAATTGAATAAAAATTTAATTTCTCAATTTATGAAAGTAATGACACAGAAACAACTAGCGTATTGTTTATCAACATCATGATTTTTAAAAAGAGCATTAAATACGGTATTAAATAAACAGTTTGCAAAAGCTTTTCACAACAATTATGGTTAAAAAATTGATAAAAGAAAAATTAAGTAAACGTAAAATATTTTGAATTATCCATCATTAAGAGGGAATAATTTTTCCTCATTTTTCGGCGCAAATTGCATTCTGATATATTTTATAATTCAAAAGTTATACGAAAAAGGCCCCAAATTCTTCAACCCCGGTCGGGAAATTTCAAATAACTCCTTGTGACGTTAATTTGAAAGAGACCATCCTAAAATTTTCAAAGCTCGGGCATCACCGCTGTCCAGCGGTCGCTGGCACCCTCCGAACGCCGGGCCGATGCATGGTTGTAGTGGAATGCGTCCGTGAGGCGGTGTTGCCATTTTCGTCTGTTCGCGCGCGCGTAGGTTGCAGTTTTAACGGATGACCCTGTACTCTGATGGGAAATGGAGGGCAAGAGGCTCATATAAGAGAAAGAGTGAGGAAAGCAGCGGCTGTGATGGGGCAAGTGTGGGGGATTGGTAAGAGGAGATTTGGAAAGAATTGGGGAAAAAGGGTGTGGTTGTTTGATAGGTTGGTGTGGGCAACGTTAAGTTATGGGGTGGAAATTTGGGGCTGGAAAAGTAGGGAGAAGGTGGAGGGGTTACAGGACAGGTTTTTAAGATGGGTACAAAAAAAGATTGCGCTGTTTGCTCGGATAGAAAGACGCCGGGAGGAAGGCGGGAAACACGTAATTATTGCGATACTTGTACTAAAAAACCTGGTATTCACATAGGGGACTGTTGGGAGAAGTACCACACCCAACAAAAATATAAGTAATTTTGTATAAATACATTGTTAATCTATAAAAAATAAATTTATAAATGTGTACAAATCTATACATTACATGCACGCATCTATTCGTTTATTTCAACTCCCATTCTTTTTCTGAAATTTTCACATCAGTATCCTTTTGTATGGACATATCTGTTCATATACTACCTATTATTACTGAAAGTTTCCATAAAATCCAATAAAGCGATATTAATTATGCACCTTTCCTCGCTCTGGAAATAAAGCACTTAATTTCTTAAAAATCCGTCGATCTACTGGTCATTGTTCTAGCAAATGCGCTCGTTCGTTAAGGGTTAATATTGTTACTTAAAAGATCTCTTCCCTAATACTTTATACATTTTATTCTTTTTACAGCCTAGGATGTTATATAAGTAAGAAATTATGACCGTGAGAAGAAAAGGAGTTTACAAATATTATACAGTTATATTATTTTTGTCTTTTGTATGCAACTTTTGTTGCGGCCAAAAGCAACGCGCCGCACCGCACGATTCGAACAGGTGCCCGTTGACTCATCACAACAGCTGATGAGTCAGCCGCGGCGCCTTTGTAACGTTTTTGATCGCTAGTAATCTTCGCGGGCGCTCGCTCGGCGACCGTTAGTTCCGAGAACCGCACTGTCGTGACAACACCGCTAAAATCCTATTATTCTCTCGCGCCCATTGCGCCTTTGTCTATTAAGTGGATTCGTCCATCAGCGACCCATTTGTCGCATCGCGCTCACGCGCCTATCCGTGATTGTGTGTTGGATCTGTAAAAAGTCTGTTCTGTAACCTGTGCTTTCCGACGTCTGTGTAGTCACAAAGTGGCGGAATAAATTCAGTGTCGTGTCCACCGGCTGTGTCTTGCTGCCTATCATACCTTCCTTTCGAGCTGCCCTATTGCCGGCAATTGACATCCTGCACTTGGCGGAAAAAGCTTCTAATAAATAAATAAAAAGGGCATATTTCATGTATAAAACAGTTCGTTCCTTTCATCACCATCTCACATGTACATACCTACTTAGCTGAATGACGGCGTGTTTGATTTTGCTTTTATTAACAAAATCTCACTAATTTGCCATAAATGCTCGAACAAAGACGAAACAGAGAATGTAAAACTTTCATCTTACAATTAACTTACCATGTATACACGCATGTTTTCCGCTTTTAGCTACTGATTACGGCTTTTGCAGAATTTATAGAAGAAAGTAAAATCTGCTTCAATACGGGCATTTTGGGCATAGCTCGTCCGTGGGCCGACATCGACATACGAAAATCAGGCGCACGAAGAACGCAAGAAGACAATGTAGGTATCATACTTTGTTGCCGCTTCCAGAATGATCGTTTGTCGCGTAAAGGATCTCCGCGCTATTTCCCTCCTATTTTATCTCACTCGCGAGTCGCGACGTCCGTAAAACAGAACCTTTTTTACTTATGCTTTAAAAAATACCATAACTGTTTACTCATATGTACTCTAGGAATAATGAAAACAGACCTTAACGCAAGCGATACGCTCGGGTACTTACGTCGTAGATGTTTTTTACAATTTTTAAATCCATACAATAGTTAATAAGGAAAGGGCCAATCAATTTGTAACGAAACGTAGAGTTTTAACTACTCACCCACCGTTCCCAAGTAATAGATAAACTATTGCAAAATGTCCTCGAAAACTACGAATATAAATTTTACAAAAACATTTGGATTCCTTGTTCTCAATGATTTATACGTGTCGTAGGATGGGCACCGTCTATTTAGACATGCACAGAGATTTAGTAACAGCGTCAATATTTAATATTTTTCGACGTATGACACGCAAAAATGTTAATTAAGTATTCCCCTACACGTAAAGTACTAACAATCAATGTCATCTTGCAATTTATAGCTTGTATAAGCTTTAAAGAAGAGCCATATTTCGGTGCCATATAGTTTCCAGATTACCGAAACAGATTTTCGAAGAAAAATCCACGTGAATCCACGTGAGTCGCTGGCAAACCGAGCCAAAGCGTAGCGTAACGAAAGCTTGCCCTCTATGTGAAAATCTCACTCTAAACAAGTCACACGTATACAAGCACGCACACACCTTTCAGCATTTCAACACATTTCAGAGTAGTTCTTGAGTTGGACGCTGTTCATGAACAGAGGTCCCAAAATTCAGTCCTCGAGTTATGGGTCGGTAATACAGTTTTGGTGGTGACACGAAGTCCCATAAGGTGATAGCAGGGAGTCGAGACCGATAGAAATTCGGTTTCGGTCGCGGTCGCGATCAGTGAGACCGACCAATATGGCATTTACAGTTCTCTCGACCGAACTAGAGAGCGACCGAACGGTCAGGATTTTTCTCTCGACCGAACTAGAGAGCGACGAGCGGTCAGGAGTTTTCTCTCGACCAAAACTCGAGAGAGAATTTCTCTCAGACTTTCGGTCCTGACCGGTCGCAAACGGTCGAGTTAATTTATGGAGAGATTTCTGTTCCTCTCCATAAATTACGAGTCGGAGAAGTTCGGAGCGGCTCGGTTCTGTTCGGATCGGTTCAACCTAGCTGAATAAGCCGGGAAGGTATGGATGCTATTCCTGCCGCTCACACTGTTTGTCACTCTCGTGACGAGTTTGTTGATAGCAGACTTTTGCAGTTATTTGTTACTGTAACACTGTCCATTCCAAACTATGACGATCTGCCGAGATAATATTGTATTTCAAACACTAGTTATGTATTATTTTAAGAGAAGTAGTTAATATAAATAAATTATTGTTAATATACAAATAACAAGAAAATGTTTGAAAATATAATTCTTCATGTGATTATTTTAAAAGTATGTTCAAGTGTGGAAAAAACAGAAGATAGGAATGTAATAAAATGTAAATATATTTAACAATAGCATAAATAACAAATTTCACAGCAAAATTTATTATAATGTTTCAATTTTTATCTCTCACAATAACATGTGAAAATATTATTTAACATCTTATGAATCAGTTGTATAAGCGTTACTTCTTCAATTTTTAATACGATATACATGTATAAGAAAAGAAAGTGGTACATCGGAAAATACTCCTGTGATGCGAGTAGTACATCTAACGTAAGACAAGGATGGCCCCGTCATGATTGTACGTTGCCATTCTTTAGTACCTGTAAAAGAATCAAAATTAGTTTCTTATCAAAACAATTTGTGGGGAAAGTAAATTGAAGGATCGGATGCAATAAGAGGACTAGTGCTCGAAAATGCGAAAAATTGTTGTTCAAACGCTAAAAAAGATTGGAAAATTAAATGTTATTAAAATGAATTTTAAAAAATATAGTGTTGTAAAGTTCGTCACGACACACATTTTTTCTATTTACAGTTTATTTATCCAATCATTACTATTCGGGTTAAAAATTATGAACCAATAATTTTTCATCGTCCAAAATCATTATTTCTTTAAAACATAAATTGCGATAACTTGAATAAATATTAACGGATCGTTATGAGATTTAAAACATAACTTCAGAAAACTCTAGCGAAGCCGTAAAATGTATGCACAAAACCCTTATGTTAAAAAATGTAATAATATTTAATTAAAATACTGGACATAACTCATGTTTTTCAACGTTCGCCGTTAAAAAGTATCGAGGGAATTTTGAGGTATATATAACATGCTGCGACAAAGTTTTTCCTTAATATACAAGGAAGATTTTCACCAATTTTCACACTGATTAATACATAATTGTAGAAGATATGACGATATATATAAATTCCGCGCGGTACCAACAGTCAACGCGAGTGCTAAAACTGCTAAGTAGTGCATTATATACGCGGCTGCTGACTGTTGGTGGCGTACGAGATTTATATATATCGTCATATCTTCTACAATTATGTATTAATCAGTGTGAAAATTGGTGAAAATCTTCCTTGTATATTAAGGAAAAACTTTGTCGCAGCATGTTATATATACCTCAAAATTCCCTCGATACTTTTTAACGGCGAACGTTGAAAAACATGAGTTATGTCCAGTATTACTTTTTAATTAAATATTATTACATTTTTTAACATAAGGGTTTTGTGCATACATTTTACGGCTTCGCTAGAGTTTTCTGAAGTTATGTTTTAAATCTCATAACGATCCGTTAATATTTATTCAAGTTATCGTAATGTATGTTTTAAATAAATAATGATTTTGGACGATGAAAAATTTTTTGTTCATAATTTTTAACTCGAATAGTAATCATTGGATAAACAAACTGTAAATAGAAAAAAATGTGTGTCGTGACGAGCTTTACAACACTATGTTTTTTAAAGTACAATTTAACAACATTTAATTTTAAAAAATCCCTTTTTAGAATGTGCTTATTTTGTAGGTAGAATTTCAAGGTATTTGGTAATATTTTCTCCAAGTTTTAGAT
The DNA here is from genome assembly GCA_944738655.2 of Andrena hattorfiana. Lineage (NCBI taxonomy): Eukaryota > Metazoa > Arthropoda > Insecta > Hymenoptera > Andrenidae > Andrena > Andrena hattorfiana. The sequence goes on from OX122890.1 coordinate 23,547,891, forward strand.
TCCTTCGAAGAGACTTTTGCAAAATAAAAATTTGTTTTGTAATTTACTATCTTACAAAAATATTTTTTTCAGTTTGAAAAAATATTAATCAAATGGGCCAAACCTTCTAGATTCCCAAAAATGGTAGGATAACTGTAATGGTGATTTTAAAGAAATTCATGAACTTTATTAAAAATGTAACATAAGGTTCTTATGATATGTATAAAGGACATCAAAACATATTTTTTTTCAACACCTGCATGCAAATGGGTGTTTTTTACGCCTGCTGGGCGGTAGCAAAATGACCAATTTCAGACCTATTCGCGTTTTCTACTTTTCTCCCAAGGGAAAAAGACTTTACGCGCATGCGTATTCGCACTTTTTTACTTTGCTCCCAAGGAAACTGGAGTTTGACGTTACCCTGTGATATGAAGATGCAGTTATTCGACTAATCGTTATGGATCATGTGTGTTTTATCTTGATATTACAACTGTCACAGCACCCCTTTTTATTAAAAGATAGAATTAAAAGATAAAATGAGTAATAATGAGAGTGATAGCGATACAGGATACCACACGCCCGCCCCCCCCCCCCGAAGTTGCAGAAGCTGCAAAAGCGATTGAAGAAAAGCTGCCATCAAAATCAAAAGAAAAGTACTAGACAATATACAAAAAATATATGGAATGGCGCGATAACCCCAAATTAGAATCATTATCGGAATCAATAATTTTAGTAATACACGTATTTATTAATTTCGACAGAATAAAAAAGCAATCGAACATCCAGATTTTTTTTGCTCACGCTCAGCAAGCGTAAAAAACACCCATTTTCATGCAGGTGTTGAAAAAAAATATATTTACATTTTATTATATTCCTATCTTCTGTTTTTTCCACACTTAGACATACTTTTAAAATAATCACATGAAGAATTATATTTTCAAACATTTTCTTGTTATTTGTATATTAACAATAATTTATTTATATTCACTACTTCAATTAATATAATACATAACTAGTGTTTGAAATACAATAATATGTCGGCAGATCGACATAGTTTGGAATGGACAGTGTTACAGTAACAAATAACTGCAAAAGTCTGCTATCAACAAACCCGTCACGAGAGTGACAAACAGTGTGAGCGGCAGGAATAGCATCCATACCTTCCCGGCTTATTCAGCTAGGTTGAACCGATCCGAACAGAACCGAACCGCTCCGAACCGCTCCGACTCGTAATTTATGGAGAGGAACAGAAATCTCTCCATAAATTAACTCGACCGTTTGCGACCGGTCAACCGACCAGTCGGCGGACTGGTCATGCCTTCGGTTTGGTTTCGATTGGTCTCGTTAAAAGTACGGTCTGAGATTCCCGGTCGAGAGGCAATCGGTCTGGAGTTCGGTTTCCCTCCACAACCTCTCACTGTTACGGTCACAACAGCGGTCCCTTTTCGCCTCGGTTACTGGTCGCTAGACCGGTCGCGACCGGTCTGAAATTCGGTTTCTGCTTCGGTCTCGACTCCCTGGGTGATAGGTCTATTCCATACCTCGTCTGTGGTGTCACCACCCAAACTGTGTTACCGACCCATAATTTGAGAACTGAATTTAGCGACCTCTGTTCATGAACAGCGTCCAACTCACCAACTACTCTGAAATGTGTTGAAATACTGAAAGATGTGTGACTTGTTTAGAGTGAGAGCTTAACATAGAGGGCGGGTTTTCGCTAAGCTACGCTTTGGCTCGGTTTGTCAACGACTCACGCCGGATTTCTCTCTGAAAATCTATTTCGGGGATCAGGAGCTTATATGGCGCTGCAATATGGCACTTCTTGAGAGCTTATACAAACTATAAATTGCAAGATGAAATTGATTGTTAGTATTTTACATGTAGTGGAACTTTTAACTAACATTTTCACGTGTCGTACGCCGAAAAATATTAAAAATTGACGCTATTACTAACATTCCCGCAAATCTCGGCACATCGCACGTGTCTAAATAGACGGTGCCCATCGTACGACATGTAAAAATCATTGAAAATAATGAATTGAAACGTTTTTGTAAAATTTATATTCGTAGTTTTTGGGGCCCCAAGGTCCCTAAATCCCTACATTTCATTACAAATTGATTGGCTCTGCCCTTATTAACTATTGAATGGATTTAAAAATTATAAAAACATCTAAGATGTAAGTACACGAGCGTAGGTATCGCTTACGTTAAGATCTGGGCACACATAGCAGTTCCGTGTCAGTTCACGTAGAATTCAGGTACTCTTCATTACTTTCCTCAATTACTTTACTCCAAGTACTTTCCATCACAGTCATTAAAAATAATCAGGATTTTATCAAGTTTGGTGTCATTTTCATCAGAAGAATACCAGTAATCCATTTGTGATATTTCTATGATAGAAATTGGCATATTGATTACTGAATGGCCTATTGCTGACTTTGTCCTTATGCCACTACTCTAGCGTTGATGACCCCCGAGCCGCATCGTTTGAAAGCTTTTACCTAAGAACCCCTCAGGGTCGTAGAAAAAGGTACGCGTTACCACCGTTCACTGTACGGAGAGATTTTTCGCCACCTGCGTGTAAAAGCCACAATAATGGCGTATCGGTCCAAGAAATGGAAAATCATAATTAAAACCGACTTCAAAAAAACTAAAATGCGCTAAAAAGTAAAAAATAATTTTGTTCCTTATTTAATCTACGACACTCAATTTTTTTATATCAGCGCCTCATCATTTGCGCTGTGTAAATCTGGCGCCGACTTAAAAAAAATTGAGTATCGTAGATTAAATAAGGCACAAAATTATTTTTTATTATTATATGTCTGTATTATATCATATAGACCATCATTAATGTATGCACAAACACATGATGAATGGGTGGGGTTCAGCAACAGGTGCTCTTAAAAAACATTAAAGCACTCTTTTTACAAATTACGTTATTGCAAGCGAATGAAATTTGTTTTGCATTAAATAAACCGGAATAGGACAGCAAAGTTAAGAGGCGAATATGATATCGTTTTATTTTCATCCTCCTTTCTCTTCCGTTGAACGGAATATGTTCATAAGACAATTTTTAAATTGTTACTCTAACAGAAACATTTGTAAATCGCAGGCTTCGACTCAAAAAGTAACCCAGTTATACCCGTGCTGAATTCTAATTCCTACCACGCGTAGCATTACAATCTGTTTCGAGACATCGCCGGTAACGTTGCATGCGACACTAAAGTAGTAAGGGGGTCCTAGGACCCCCCAATCCGGTGACAGAAAAATGTGAATTAAAATACCCTGAAAGTTTGGAAATGATCGGGTCAACAGTTTCTTAGGAAAAAAATCCCAAGAATTACCTTACTCCTAGCCTACTAAATTGAGCTCCCCCCTTAACCGAACGCCATTATGACCGGACGTATCAGATTAGATAGTCAGTCCTACATTGTAAAGACTTATAGCTATTGCTCTGTACACTCAATTATAGTTGTGTTGTGTGTTCGTTCGTCTATTATCCTATCCTTTGCGCCGGGATGGCCATTGAGGAAACACCCCGATGCAACAGTATTATAAAAAACTGACTTGTCAGTTTTGAAGGTATGACAGTATTAAACACAACTTATAAAAATCAAATGAAGGGCATACGCATTCTGCCATTGGCACGTGTTTGAAACAATGCACCGAAATTTGGAATATATTTCTAAGGTCACTTTTGACAACAAATTGGTAAATTCAGCAAAAGTTATGGGTAGCATTAAAAGCTACGTTCCTTTATTAACATTTTAAAATACAAGAATTTGTGGATCGAACACTTCAGGTTCTTGACTTTTGTACATTACGTCGAACACTGTGTGCTGCCCGGGCTCCATTACGCCTTCACCCGACCACCCGAGCATCCCGTCTCCGACGCGAATCAAGTTCGCAGTGCAACCGCGGCCAATAGGATTAATCTACGCTCTCGATACCTCCGTGCGTATATGAGTGATACCTATACATACGAAAGGAAAAATAAAGACTAGTCAATATTACACGTGACTCTTTCGTCACTGACAGTAGGTCTACTACTGTGTACTATGGGTGTGTTTCCATTCACGCATTATGCGCATAGACCGCAGCGCAGTCGCTGCGCGCATTCATAGCGTTCCGTTTCCAACAGCGCATGAACCGGAGTAACGAAATGCAACGGTTTTCGATGCGTTTGATGCTCATGAGGTTGCGCGGGAATGTTCAAACTTAGAGAGTTTCGGTTAGACACCGTCGCGAGCAGACGTGTTTGCTCTCCGTGCTTACAAACGATTCGGCTAGTATTATTCGCACACTGTTGATAGTTGGTGACAAGCTACAAGGAATCGCAGTTCTTAAAATATCCGAATTGCGTAGCAATTCGTGCTCTGCGCTATCTCCGACCCTAGAACAATGACCCTAGAGCTTCTGACAACAGGGGTCATTTTTCTCAGGAAAACCACAGCTCTGGTCAAGCCTCAATGAGTAAAACCTACGCGAATGCCACAGCGAACAGCTCGTTGCCGAAGAAAGACCAAGCTATAGTACTGAATTCACTCGAAGGCATTTCCAGCGATGAATACATAGACGGTCTGGAAAAATTAATTAATCCAAGTAACATAATGTTCATTTAAAAAATCTCTGGCGGCAAGGTATGCGTTTTTTTCTTCAGCAAATCCGTAGTTGAAAAATCACGTAATAAATCAATTCAAGTAAGAAACCACTCGCTGAGCATTAGACCGCTAATGGAGAAGAACAAAAGAGTGGTTATCTCAAATGTTTGTCCTATCATACCCCATGAATTCCTAATTGACTTACTTAAAGTAAGGGGATAACTCCAGCCTCCCAAATGAGCTATCTTAGGGCAGGTTTAAACAAACCTGGTCGCTCACACATTCTGTCATTTCGTCGACAAATATACAGGGTGTTCCACCTAAGATTTAACAGCGCGATATCTCCTAAAGTATTGTCGATAAAAATATAAAAAAATAGGGATTTGCATGGTTCGAGGGGGCCAATTTATTAGCGCGAACGAATTTTGTTTTCGATTATTATTTTAAAAGATACGATGGTCAAGTTCGGTTTTTCAAATAGAACTATTTTTTTGAAGACCTGAGTTTATAGTGCGTTCCAAGACAAATTCAATAAGCTTTAATGTATAAACTTTATTTTCACTGGTTTTTAAGATATTGCGCTTGCAAATTTACTGATTTTCACTGAAAGAAAACCCTCTGGAATAGCAAGGACCAGGGACAGTCTTATTGGCGCCACGGGTGGCATTGCCTGTTGGAATAGATACCTACCTGCCAAAGGTCTACGCCAGGAATGGCAGGCCCAAAGGCTGGACAATTCTTTTCCGTCAGAAATGCTACTTTGGTAGGTACATCTGCGGTATCGAGAAGCGCACCGTTACTTTTATTTCGCACTTGCTTCTACGCTCGGATGGCCGGTTCTTTTGGGAGGGATGCAAGTTGGTTTGGTTAGGTTAGGAGGAGTGAAAGTTGCTAGACTAAATTTCAACCATAGGGAGCAGATTGTATCAGAACTGCTCTCTTGAAGAGGCCCTCTTCACAGCAATACCTCCTCCGCAATGCCCACCTTCTCTCGCACGGAATACGTCAACGCATGCTTTCGTTTTGATATCGAAGCTCGTGTTTATACTCGAGAGGACCACGCGTCGACATCGGGCTATCCCTTTTCTTCCTGTGTCTCTCCACGAGGAGTATTGCCGGTGGATTGTAGGAGCGTAGATGTCTGGATGCCAGTTGTTGAATTCAGGAGACGATAGAAACACTTTATTACAAAACACACATGTACTATAATTAAAGTAAATCGTATTCCTCTCGGGCAGGAGTCGCCCGACGTTCGCCAAGGAGATGCGGCCTGGTACCAAAAAAATGGTAAAAATGGTAAAAAATATGTTTGGAACATTAGCAAAATCCTTAAGAATAAATGGACCAAAATAATACTCTCTCACACTTCGGAGAATCACCAGCCAGAGAACAAAATCAAGGAAGCACTAAACAAGATCAGTCCTCCGTGGGTTCCCGTCGACCCAAATTATTTACCAACTTGTGGCGAAAACGACTTTCTTGACTCACCTTTTGAATTTGCAGAGTTTAACAATGCTCTTAAAAACAAAAACATCAATTCAGCTCTCGGTATCGACGGGATCGATTACGAAATTCTAAAAAGAATGCCAGTTAAATATAAACTAATTCTCCTGGACATTTTCATTGAAATGTTCGGTAATAATATCTATCCAGCTGAATGGAAGAAATCATACGTACACTTCATAGGTAAATCGGATGGGAAGAGTGTTAGGCCGATCTCCTTACCATCCTGCTCATGCAAACTTTTTGAAACAATGGTGAAAAGCAAATTAGAGTGGTGGATTGAACATAATAATTTTCTTCCCAAATTTCAATCCAGGTTTCGAAAGGGTCAGTCTACTATTGATAATTTGACTAACCTCGTATTAAGCGTTGATGAGGCTTTTAGGAATAAAAAACACCTCTTGGCTGCGTATTTAGATATCAATAGTACCTTTGACAATGTTAATATAAACACCCTTTTGGATAAACTAGCTGAGATTGTATGTCCAATCCATTTGATCAGGTTTATAAAATTCCTTACTTTCGAAAGATTAATATAGACAGGTGCATTGGGCAATGAAGCTAGGATGGTACATAAAGGTGTTCCCCAGGGTGGCGTTCTGAGTCCTTTGCTATTCAATATCTATGTTTCCGAAGTTGCTAAAAATCTATCCAAGAGTGTTATTGTTTCACAATTTGCAGATAACATTGCGTTATATTGCAAGAGGTCTCCAATCAATTCGTGTAAAAAACTATTAGAAAAATCAATCTCTTTAATCTACGGCAACCTAAGGAATTTAGATTAGGACTTTCACAACTGTAACATACAACCCGGAGGAACAGAAATTGAGATTAACAATACAACAATTAAATCCAGTGAGTCAGTGCGTTTCTTAGACATCATGTTCGATTATAAGATGTCTTTTAAAAATCAAATTGAACAATTACAATGTTCAGTGGTCTAGAGCACTGAACATTGTAAAGTTTCTCTGAGGCACTTGGTGGGAAGCACATCCAGAAACCTTAACAATACTCTATAAGAGCCTCGTTCGCTCAATTACACAATACAACAGCCTTCTGGACTTGTAACATTCAATGGCCGTTTCTTATAGGTTTTCGTGCCCTGAAAACGAATCCGCAAACCGTTTGTCGCCATCACCCTCAGTTTGTGAGAAAATCGATTTTGAAAAAAAACTGCAAATTTCCAATTTTTAACATCTTTTGTGTCGAAACGGTAATAGTTATTTGATAGTTCGTTGCGTCAAATTATTCTATGAACCCTTCCGAATACAACGATATAAGTTATTATTGCATTATGAACATTTAAATATGTTTAAACAACGAGCAAAGGGAAAATGACATCCGAAATCCACCAATTTTTGCAGATATCTTTCAATTTAGTTCCAAAACTAACGGTCTGGGAGAAAATATGAACATTCCACGCGGTGCAGCAGACAGTTTTCCTTCGGAAAGCATCAACAGAAGTGGTAAATCTCGTTTTGTTTTCCATACAGAAGCGAAATAGTTTGGCAAAACGCGCGGAGCCAACAGTGGTAGTCACGCGCGTTAAGCGATTGTGTTAAGGCAGGGTCCCACTAGTGCAACGGCGCGCCGCGCACGACGTTTGCGTCCACTTGAAAGGGTCTAATTTATGTGGCCCCGCGCCCGAAACGGGCCGATGCTCTGCCAGGCGCGCACGCGGATGCTTGGCGCGCACGTCGAAGATAGTGGAAATTCTAGCCTGCTTTTCTATATCTTGCTTTCTTTATCTACATAAAGCTAACGTCGGCGGTTGGGTAAGTAGCCGAAACAACGCCTTCACACTTCATACTACTTGAGATGTTTGAAGGGATTTACTACGTCGCGGTCACCGATTGCAGGAAACTGTGTTTGAAATGAAATGAAGGAAGTTCTCTGCCGTGGCTTCCCTCCCACAGTTTCGCCACCACTTTTAACATCGCTCAGCTATTCGCTATCACTGCGCCCTGTTTGTTTTTTTCTCACACGATATGAGATTGAGGGTAGTTACCATTGCAACCAATAGTGAAAATACGAACGCTCTTTGTTTAAATAATGTGAGGAAGGTGTATATCATAGGTATATCATAACGAAATGGACCAGTGTGACGTCCCACTAATTTTCGCGCGGTACAAACCAAAGTCTCTTTCAATAATCTCAAGATTACTCCACCAAAGTCCTTCCAACTCAACTCTTACCCCTTTTCCCCAATCACTGATCACCTTGGCGATGTACCTTAGCGGTCCCCATCTTAAGATGGTCGGTACGAAACCTCTTTCACCTATTCGCCCTGCGAGGCACGAATTCCTTCCTCGTACTAAATCTAAACAAGTCCCTCGCCCCCCAAAAAAAACCCTCTTAAATCGAGACCACGTCTCACCCCTTCTCTAACACCTTCCAATTCAAGACCACAATTACCCCTTTCCCATCAAAGCACCCATAATCCATTCGATGGGTTGAGTATCTCCTCTTCGTAAGCATAAAAACCCCAAAAGCCTAAGCGATGAATATTTGGCGTGCATGTCATAAGCACGTCGGATAATGGAGACACCATGCAAAAACCCCGGAAGACCAAAATTCTATTGTCTACGAGTCTAATTATAGACTCCACCTGCGTATCTATAAAAACCCCGGAAATCTTCCGTGCTTACCGCGTGTACCCTTCATACACTAAACCGAAAAGAGTATAAATATGAGGGCCCGTGCGAAGAGAGCGCTCTTTCGACGAAATCTATCTCCGAAAGCTATTGTTAACGCTACGAGTATAATTAAATCATAGTGCAACAATCATCATTTCACCAATCATAGTAAGCTATTATCATTATCTTTAATACCATTGGATATCATCCACATTTCATACTATTATTCATATTGCTTTCTCATATTATATAATCTTATTAATGCTTATTGCAATCATATTATTATTTTGTCTTGTCAACGCTTATTGCGATTATATTACTTGTCTTATTAACGCTTATTGCAATCATATTATTATTTTGCCTTGTCAACGCTTATTGCGATTATACTATTTGTCTTACTAACGCTTATCGTTTACATCTTTCTACTTTATTATCGTATATTGTATTTCATGTCCATACACATATTTTATATATTTTTACATCCATTTATAAATGTTATGTGCTAGTGCTCATCGGCAATGCACCACAACAACAGTGCATGACATATATTCGTGTTCGAAGCTGAATAAACAGCTATTTAAATCACCCGTCGAATTATTGTGTCAATCCTTCGGCTACGAAGATCCCAAACATAACGGGCCGCCGCAACAGCTGATCTCGGTTCGCGAACTTAAGTGTTCTTATATTGTTTACAAACGTTCTTTTGCATGGGCCGCGTACAGCCGTGTGATTTCTTATATAGATGCAACGGCAAATCCAATTACCGAACCGGAACAAAAACCCACAAGTGATCTAACGGGTACATTTTCGCCTTTATACCTTCCCTGGTTGATCAGTGTGCAGGATTCAAGATCCTCGCCTAAACTCCCTCTACCCTCAGTGTGCAGGATTCAAGATCCTCGCCTGAACTCCCTCTACCCTCAGTGTGCAGGATTCAAGATCCTCGCCTGAACTCCCTCTACCCTCAGTGTGCAGGATTCAAGATCCTCGCCTGAACTCCCTCTACCCTCAGTGTGCAGGATTCAAGATCCTCGCCTGAACTCCTTTTACCCTCAGCATGCAGGATTCAAGATCCTCGCCTGAACTCCTTCTACCCTCAGTGTGCAGGATTCAAGATCCTCGCCTAAACCTCCCCCGAAACACAGTGTGCAGGATTTCAGATCCTCGCCTGGGCCCCATTAACCCCGCAGTGTCATTGTCCCCAAAGACCTCCACCCGGGACGTGACACCAGCATTCCTCCAAGACGCTAACTTTCTACACCTGCACAGGAAATACACGTGTATCATTTCCTCTGATTAATTTGCATTTTTTAAAGTCCCGAAATACCAGGCTTATAAAGGATCTCATAAATGCTGTTACTTTATTTCATACTGAAACATCTGTTTGCCTGAAGTTACTAAAAATGGTTTATGACTTAGAAAATGATTAAAATTTGACATCCGTAAATCCACAAATGTCGAGATATTTCCCTGGCAATGCGATAAGAAACGAAATTACAATAACACATTCTCTGCTGTGGCGGTCACCGGCGGCCAACGCTTTGACAGTAAGTAGGTCCATAATGTCATTACGAGTAATCTCAAATGGTAAATGCATCATTGCACTATTAAATAGTTTATTTTTGGGACGTATGAATAGCTCCTGGCGTGAACGGAAAAACATATAGAAGTCACGGAAGAATGATATGTTTACACCTAAGATTTTCTTGCAGGCTGAATCAAAGCAGTAACTTAATTCTGTTTGAGGAATAGAATAATTTGAAACTGATAAAGATAGACAACTACAATTCAGTGTCACATATCTGCATATATAGTGTATTAAAATTATGCAATGTCTAGAAACAAGTATACCTATCGCAGCAGTATAATTGTTGCTATTTACAGTAAGAATTATCATGTTATTGTTTGCTTTAATATATAAACTAAACAAGCGACCATAAATACACATATAGAAATGATACGTAGGAGTAAAGAGTACATTTGCGTTGAAAAAAAAACACATTTTTTTCAGTCTTTTCGACGATGCGCGGCGTGCATTCGCGTACGCGCGTGGCAGAGAAATCCCGGCATAGCGCGCACACGATCGCTTTCGACGCGCATGTCGTCGTAAAATTCGACCCTTTTAAGTGCTCTAAACTGCTCGAAAATCCGAGAAACTCGTAAATTTGACCCGTACGCGACGCGCAGTTGCACCAGTGGGAACGTCTTTCTGCAACAAATCGGCCTTGCGCGGTGAAAAAAACGTGCGCGGCGCGCCGTTGCACTAGTGGGACCCTGCCTTTACGTTGAGCGGCAGCGGATCGCTCGCCGCCGTTGCCTACTACTGTCGGCTCTCCACGTTTTGCCAAACTGTTTCGCTTCTGTATTGAAAACAAAACGAGATTTACCACTTCCGTTGACGCTTTCCGAAGGAAAACTGTCTGCTGCATCGCGTGGAGTGTTCAGATTTTGCTCCCAGACCCTTAGTTTTGGAAATAAATTGAAAGATATCTGCAAAAATTGGTGCATTTCGGATGTCCTTTTCCCTTTGATCGTTGTTTAAACATATTTAAATGTTCATAATGCAATAATAACTTATATCGTTGTATTCGGAAGGGTTCATAGAATAATTTGACGCAACGAACTATCAAATAACTATTAACGTTTCGACACAAAAGATGTTAAAAATTGGAAATTTGCAGTTTTTTTTTCAAAATCGATTTTCTCAAAAACTGAGGGTGATGGCGACAAACGGTTTGCGGATTCGTTTTCAGGGCACGATAACCTATAAGAAACGACTATTGAATGTTACAAGTCCGAAAAAAGTCAAAATTTGTTGTACTGTGTTATCGACTACGGGTTTTATTTACTTCCCCATTCAAGTGAAACTAATCGGGAAACTCGAAAAAATTCAACGCGCGGCTATAAGACTGGCCCTGGGATATCGACTTAGCACACCCACTAACATCCTGTTATCGGAATCCAAACTACTCTTTTCTAACAAAGAGCTATTAATACACAAAACTGTTACACGTTTCCAAAATATGATAAGTAACCACAACAGAAAACGTAAATTTAGTAATCGATTACTGCGACAATGTATAGAGAACACATACAATATTAATGATTTCATCTATTCTTCCTCCCGATATGATATTTACAATTATAATTATCACGCCCTAACAAATCACCTTGATATCAACACCTCATACGGTCCAGACGTAGTAATTGCCAAAGATCCCAACTCCTTAATAGAGCGACTGGCAAGGCTGGAGGGAGCTCACACCATATTTACAGATGGCAGTAAATCTAAAGGCGCGATCTCCGTTGGGAGTGGTTGCTGGTGTAACGACTTAAACATACTTAGAATAATAGAAAGAAACATAGACAAGGACGCGTCAATCTTCACAGCTGAATGTATCGCACTAAACGATGCTGTTGATATTGCCCTAAGCAAACCTGATCGAAACTTCATTATTTTCACTGATTCTCTAAGATCATTAAAATCCTTAAAACGCGCTAATTTTCGCGTAAGGACCAATCCCTACATTCTCAAGATAAGACAGAAAGCTTACGACTTCTCCAAAATAAACCTAAACGCTAACAAAATCCAATTCTACTGGATACCGGCCCAGACAGGGATACAGGGCAATGAGACAGTGGATGGTCTGGCTAAAAACGCCACAAGTAACCCCCCTACGAACTCTCCTAAGATCCCTTTCACTGACTTTAGGGAAATGTACAAATTGATGGCTACCAACAACATTGATGACATCATAGCCAAAGAGAGCTCGATCAAGGGCGTTAATTATTTCGAACACTTCCACGTTGAAAGTAAAAAGCCATGGTTTGCCGGTAAAAACCTGCCTCGCGAGATTATTGTAACAGTAAATAGATGCAGATCCGGACATTATGATCTCCCCTCTTCACTCGCCAAATTAGGACTGGTAAACGATCCAACTTGTGCGTGCGGCTGCAAGAATCAGGACATTGGCCACGTGTTGTGGCAATGTCCTTTACTTGACCAACAAAGGATCAAACTTATTAATGGACTACGAACGCGAGGCTTTGCTCCCCAACTTTCATGCAATGTAATACTTTTCAAGCCCACAGCGGCAATATGCAAACTAGTCTACATGTACCTAAACGAATGTAACATGACGATTTAAAAGAACACTGTATTATAAATAAGGGTGTTCGTTCACACGTAAATTCGATGCGACCCGAAATTTACTTTTCGAGTCGACGGAGGTTGTAAGGCTCCGTCCGATATGTCTTGACACCAAAATCACGTGGATACCCTATACGTGTTAACGTGGTAGGGCTAATAGAATGACACACAGATGTTTAACAAATAACAACAATGACTATATTTAACAAAACTGTGAAACAAATAAACAGATGAACAAGTAGACAGTGATTGTGATTATGAATCTGGTTCGTGTGAGTCACGTACGAACGCGTATCGTCCTTTTTGTATGACATTTCGGTCGAGACCTTTTTCTTAGACTGATTTTAGTTGACTTTCTGTCGGACTCGTCCGATTTCTTTAAGTGAGTTCGGCGGAGGTGGCATTGACCTGATTGGCCAACGTAGTCAGTGTCAACCAATCAGGTAATTTCCCTAGGCCCGATCGCGCCACCTATTCCCTGCGCCCTTGGCGCGTCTTTTCCGGCAAAGTGACGAGAATTGGCGGGAACCGCTATGTCCGGAAATTTGGCGGCAAAGTCCTTTTACCTGCCCGCGGAAGACGGCGCGAAATCGCAAGGACACCCACATCTGCGTTGCACGTGCGGGCCGTTAACCGGCGACCCTTCCGAAGGTGCCCATGAAGCAGCCAGAAGCGTTGGCCTACCTTTGGGGTTTATGACGGTTTACGACATGATTGCCGTGACTAATTGGCCCGTGTACCGGCCAAACCGTCTAAAAACTTGTGCATCGCAAATGTGAGGACCGAAGGAATGCCTATTAATAAATCATTGCCCCTAACGGTTAATGAAAGCCCGACTATTTTCTTTTATTTTTCGCGAATCTATGCAACGCGGAACAGGTGTAAAAGAGCTTGTAATGGGTATGGAGTGTCTGGTAGAATAATCTCCTTACGGAGATTGAAACTGCGTGATAAAAAAAAGTCCAAACTTACTTACAATTATGCAGTTGGATGGATTACGATAAATTTAATTCGAGACTTTTGGACGGTGGTCGAAGCACACGTTTCCTAACTACATCGGTTACTTCATCCTAAGAATCGGGGATCGACTCCTAACGAAATTTGATGGCTTTATTGGTTCCTGGATTTTCTCAACCCTAGTTTTTTTATTCTTCTTGAATAGCAGCAATTATTGAAAGCGAAGACCATATTTTATGAGTTTTTCAGGACGAACTGCTGCTTACCCAGCGTAATTTTGTAAGCAGATGTGTAAAGGAAAAATGAAGTTATTTATTATTCGCGCCTGGGGTAAATTGAAGGTTTTGATGGCTATTGAATAAAATCGCAGGCTCTCGTACGTCTTCTGGATTAGAGTATAGCTGTAACGTTAGCATTATAAGAACATGTTCGAAAAACTTAGCAGTGAAAGCCTTTAAGAAATAAGGATGCGCGCAACGTATTTGCTCCTTTCTCATCTTCCGTTTCGATCCTGCCTAAAACCTTCTAGATGTGATGTTCGCTTCGATATTGGGTCCGTTGCCAAAGAGGAGATATAATAAGAGGCGTCACTCGACAAGGACATAAATAAACTAGGGAAATCACTAGACAACGAATTTAAATGCCCATCCGGCAATGATCTGTAAACTTCGGCAATAATCAGCCAACTGCGGTAAGGTGCATTTAGTCGATTTAAATATTCCGCTCGAATAGACAACCAATTTAAATGCCAAGGTCAAGTAAGAACTTCAAAGGTTCCGCCCGTAGTGACGCCTCTTATTGTATCTCCTCTTTGCCGTTGCATTGGTTGCGTTTCATGCAGCGAGTGCAAAGACGGCATAACCTGATTCGTAGAATTTTCTAGAATCCTCCAACTTCTAGCTCATGATGCGTGCAGCAACTACAGAAAATTAAACCATGGGCAGCCAATGCGCATATTACGCGCATGCATATTTGTTGCTTTACGTGTGCTTCTGTATTTCGAATTCGAATACTGCAAACAGGGGAAAGTAGGGTGATTCTGGCTATATAAGCAAGAAACGCTACAAAATTAGAGCAACTTACACATTTGCTAGTTTTTTTTATATGAATTAATAGTTTGAAGTGTCTAGTTTTTATTAGTATGACTGAGAAAGCATAAATTTACGTTGTAACAAAGTTGGAAGCAATAGCACAAAAATGTCCATTTGACTGGAATTACGGAGCTAGAACAAGTGAAATCTAAAAATGATTCAAACACAGAAGAGAAATCAGATATTTATTTACATGCCTTAATAATTGATTGTAACACTGCAGTATCTAATGCAAATGCATGTCCAAATAAAAATGATACTTAAGTATTTTTTTTAAAAATATGTAAAATAATTACTTATAAATATATCGCTAATTAATTACAGCTAATAATAATAATACATTGATTCCTGCAACTTTCCGGAAAGTATTGTCGTGCCGGGGTGTTTCCATCGCCGACCACCCCGACGCAAAGGAATAAGAACGATACGCGGGTATACACACGACTCAATTATATTTGGTATACAGAGCAATATCAATACAACCCGCACGTACAAGACTCCCTTTGGCGTCGTCCTGATCGTCTTCTCGAAGGGGGTTGACCCTCTTCTGTCTTCGGCTGCGAGCACTAGCAGGCTATGCCCAGGCGTATACCCAGTGCTCGCAACAGTATTATTTTGGCCTGATGAAAAGTTATCAAATAATAATAAAACAAAAATAAAAAGGGAGAAAATTCCAGCCGTCGCGACTTGTGATACATGAAGAGAATATCAGAAGCGAAAAATGGAGATGCAAAAAGAAAAGAGGAACAAATAGAAGAAAGAAAGGAAATGAGACTTGAAGATGTAAAAATACGAAAGAAAAAGATGAAGAGAAAATTAAACTAAAATAAGGGATAGATTTTGTATTGGCAATTTGAAAATTATTTTCGCTCGTGAGCAAAAATGCGAGCATTTTCGCTGAGCAGAAATAGACATTTTATACTTCATATTAAATGGACTATTATTAGGTTAAAATGTTTTTAAGAATACTTCCTGTTTATTTTATGGGATTTTATTTTATTTTATTTTATCGGGACCGCGGTTGTTGTGGCAGGTGGTTGATGCACACGGCCCGAACGTGCAAGCAATGGCGGGGGGGGGGGGGGAGTCCAAGAAGAGGTTCGCTGAAAATAACAAAGTCCTCTCCCGAAAGAATTTATGGGGAAGATAACGGTGGTCGGTCGGCTTTTCTTTGAGTTCCACTCAAGGCCTCTCCCGTACGTGTCACTCGGGAGTGCGTTTGCACTTAACAAGGCTACATACTCGCAAGCATACGTAGATGCCCGTTCTCAAATCTCGCGCTGCATCGCATCTCGACATCTCTCGACGCCTTATAGCTAACTTCACAGAGGTTTATAAGCGGAGAGCGCAACAATCGAGTGCAAAATCACTAACAGCGATTTATCACCGTGATCGCAGAATTACGATCACGAACGTGATTTAAGTTAAATTACGCTCTTGTCTTTTTTACCTCAAGTGAATTTGCTCATTGTGAATACTGTGATCGTAATTCTTGCTCATGATTGAATTATTTTTTATAAAATACTTCAATATATCTTGTGTTACAAATAAAACGTGCTAATTCAGCGAATATATAATATATACATTCATAAATAGTCAATGTATGCACGCATTGATTTGTTTAGCTAAAGTATTCACATATACATTATACTTTTGAACTACAGTGAAGGAATATTCGCAAATTTAAATAGATCAAGAACGATTACATTGGTTCAAAATATACAACTGACATTCTATAAGCACATGAGGACTTGAGAATGTTTTGAGAGAAATTAGAAAGTGGGGTTATGTGGCGCGTGCAAAGAGCATTTATGCTTTCCACCAATCAGATCACAAAAATTGCGAAACACTGCACCAATCAGAAGCGATTACGATAATCACGGTTCGTTGTGAAAAATCACAGTGGTTGGGAACGAACGTGATCGGATCACTCGTGATTCACACATCACGGTTCTAGCCAACAAACACTAGCCGCAAACACCGCGTGTTCGTTGAACCATGTTCACGCGTTGCCAGCATCGTTGTGACCTCTCCAATAAACAGAAGTACGAAAGGCGACACGCGATTCAGTTATTTATTCCGAAACTCCTACAAGAATATAAAAGCTAACGGCAAGAGTCACTGGTTCCCCTACACTCCTGGAGTGACGTTACCCGCCGAGTGCGGGTCACAAATCCTACGGGACATTCTTTCCACGCAAGCGACATATCAACTAGTTACTCGTGTACCATTCTCCTCTTCTCCGAATTATAAAAGCGTATCCTAGATTTAAAATAATGTTTGTTATATGATTAAAACCCTACTGTTTTCTCTTCACACCGTAACAACGTTACACTAGCGGCCACGGTTTATGCCTGGGATCAGGGACACATGAATCATTGTATGCGAAGCAAAAATATTTAAGAAAATCGCTTCACTCACCTGACAGCTTCAAAACTGTATACCACTACACTGTATTCGATTACGATGGTTTTGTACATAAAGATAAGGCAGATACTTTCTACGATGAATTTTATCTGCTTAAAATATTATCCACGGTACTATATATAGACCTATACTCTGTAAATTGAATTATTATGTACCGCTAGCAGTGTAGTATATGTCTTTAATTCCTCGAGTGCTGCAACAATCTCTGCCTTTGGCTCCATATTACTTCTGTTATTCGCACAAAGTGCTTTTCTTAAGACTCGATAAAAAAATCAAATGTATACTTCACATATTTTCAAAATTGTTATTTTCAATAACAGAAGATCATAGAAAATAATTTTATTCTCTATTTTCGATTTGTTTTTGCAGGAAGAATCAGCCGATTCTCGGTAGTACTACTATTAGTGAGACACCCTGTATGTACATATCTGTATACACAAAGTGCATCAAATAGATTGGATACAATTTTGGAAACAAATTGGAGTGCCCTGTATTAACATGTCCTACACATGCATACGAAAGCGTTTTCTATTTAAATTATAATAAAAAAAAACGAATTTGCAATACGTCTTCCAAAAATATATAAGTATAAGTTAAGATAAATACAGTATTGTCTCCGTATGTGCTCGGTTTGGTGCACACGATACGGGCTTGTCGCTATCCCCACCACTTCTGTCTCACTCTTGCCCGACGAAAGCGAGAGTGAGATGGAACGAGAGCGAGCGACAGCCACTGAAAGCGATCGAGGACGGTACGAGACAGACGACGCGTTGATGTTTTGTCTCGCTCCGTATTTCGGGCGCCGTGACATTCCGTTCTTTACGTGCACGAGGGGTGTGCGCGATGGTCTCAAGCACTTACGTTGAGCACTGTTACGCTTCGCAAAATCTTGACGCAGGCCCGGCTCAAGTCTTTTTCGCGCCCTAGGCGAACTTGTCAAATTGCGCCCTTTATTATAATACGTTTATTTGAGATTATTTATGACTTTACTTTGCAAAATTAGGCAATTGCTAGGACGCAAGGTTGACAAGAGGCGCAAAATGGTATTTTCATTGCTGGTATTGTTGAAAATAAACTTTAAAATAAAACATTACAAATTGTACTGCAACTGGTTTAAACTACCAATAAAAATTCAGCGTAAGGTCATCAATAATCTCAAATAAATGTATTATAATAAAGGGCTCAATTGGACAAGTTCGCCTAGGACGCAAAAAAGACTCGTGCCGTGCCTGGCTATCTGACCGTTGCGCGCATGCGTCGAGCAGTCACGATTCCATCTGAGTGCTCGCACCCGTCGCGCACGCCCGCCACGCCCGCGAAGCGTTCCATCTAGCTCCCCCCTTCGGCCAGAAAACAGCGAGAAACGAACACTCGGAATTAGGGATCTGTTCACGATAGGAGCTCAACGCCGGTCCCGATCAGCGAGCACATACGGAGACAATACTGTACATAGTATATGGTATACTTCATGCCCAATAATTGAAATGTGCCGCAGGTCGAGCCTCTTATTTCATACTTGAAAACTACATCAACCATATAATTTCACCAAATACACAATCAATTGCAATAAACTCAACCATCCTGGCACCTCTTAATGGATTTGGTAATCCATGACGTATAGCATATATGAAACCTTATACAGAACATTTCGACCAGTTTATAATTATAACTCAAAAGGGGAATGTTATCGTACACATGATCATATAAATTTTTTTCATCTTTTGAGGCATAGAACCCATGCCCAGAGATTTCACCTACCTTTTTCATATATATGTATATTACGATTCTGTATCACTATTAGTTAATAGGTAAAAGGTATTCATTACAGTAAAAGGTGATCATTATTAAAAGACGAACCTGCGTACCCGCCGCAAAACAGCTCGTTGTCATTATAGTTTACAGGATTCGGATATCCAAAACGCCACATACTGTTTCGAGCTGGCGGATCCATCAGACGTCCATGGCCATTTACGTGATTCCGATTAGAAACCTGTTGAATTAGTATGTTTTCTTCTTACATCTTAACATCACGGTCATTTCACAAAAATTGTTAAATTAAACGTAAAGGCATAATGAATAGTGAATAGGTAGAATTTTGATCGAACAACCAAAGATCAAATGAAACTGTTAAAATTTTTAATTGGTTATGAACTACCAGTAATTTTTTGACTATTATGATTTCTGTTCCATGAAAATAGTTATAAAATGAAGTGTATTTACTGAAACCTTTATTCCAAACATTTTTGCATAAATAGGAAACTTTTGTTTCCTTGAAACTAAAAAAATTCCAGTTAAGCAGGAACATTTATTCTGCTTTGAAACAGTGTAAGTTGCGGCATGCAGATTTCCCGTTATGGGGTACATAAGTTTGGTTCAGTTTCCATCTTATTGTTAGTAAAATACAATAATTATATACCCTGATGAGCAGATGTCTGCAATCTGACGTCAGACTAGCAGCAGGGTTTGCCGTGAGAGCGCAGAGACTGACGTCAGATCCGTAGTCATCTACGTTCGCATTCGGCTGCGTTCTGAGGTACAGAGCCTGACATCAGGACCCTGACATCAGATGGGCAGCAGATTCGCAGCAGATCCTGCCGTTCACCTGACACGTATAACAGCGCCATCTGAGAGTCAGAATTGGCAAACAATTCCCTACGCGTGACGTCACATTCACGTGGCTACGCACCAACACATGTGTACCGTGATTGCTATAGGTGTGTCCCCCCACCCTTTCTACTGCGTGCAGGGAATTGGTAAGCAACAGTTTTGGAGCAGATTATATTCACATAACCTGCGAGGTTTATTAAATAAGTTTCCAATTTATTTGTAAAAGTATTTATTTTTTATTTTTAATAATATATCGATAAGTGGCACATATATATAATTAACTCTGAAAACAAATACAATATTATTATAAAATTGAAATGAAACTGGGAATGTACCAATCCATGAGTATTTTATTAAATGGGCGCTGAAAAGTGCCGATTGATGTTCATTGTGAACATCGAGAGGTTGTTCACGTTTTAATCAGTTAAAATGGGCACTGAAAAGTACCGTTTGGTTTCTTCGCCACTGTAAAAGGAGACACACCTCTACTTTTAATGGGCACATTTCTGAAAAAATAAAATATTTACCATATTTAATTATCGTTTTCCCGCGACAGTAAATCGTGATTTTTACGGTCATGACACCAAATGTTATGATTTTTACTGATACGGACTTTCAAATGTCAGCTTCTTCTTAGTGCTGCTGGTCGTCCGTCAACAAATCGCGGCGCATTCGCGATGCATTGGAGGTTGCCATCGCGCGTGGACCACTCTTCTTACTTTGAACCCTCTCCTTGACGGCTCGAAGTAAATGCTGCATCGATCGTTGAAAATTCGATCGGAGCGGCTTGATGAAGTGCGGGTTCTCAGACACCGCTTCTGAAAAAGTAATGCACGCAAAGCACGTTAACATAATTATGCATGAAAACATGGAAATGCTTTTTACTTCATACCGTACATCGTCACCATGATACGGGTGTTGTATATTGGCCTTTGTCCTGTTCGGCCGAACCACGTGAAGGACCGTGTCACGTCGTCGACCAGCGCTTCCTTCAGGCAAATGCCGACCGCTTCCTTCAGGCTGAACCCACCCACGTATTTTAAATATTGAACCTAAATAAAGTAAGTAAAGATTGATGTAAGTATGTATTATATAAAATTAAATAAGAGCATAATTTCGTTTTCGCTTACAACTTTCGAATAACTGTCGTCATCGATGTTCCCGAAACAGTCCACCTCCTCCGGTGATGATAGCGAAACGACGGCTGGTTTTTGTGGTGGACCGTTATGGGTGGGCTGCACATATCGGAGAATACTCCCCAACAGAGTATTCATTCTTCTGCAAACAGAACGGATAGAGACGTAACGTATTAATAAACATGATGCATGCGATACTTACTTTAGCCCCGTCTCGACGCGCACCGTGCGATCTTCCAGGCTTCTGCCAACATGAACATTTATAATAGAAAACTTCACACTATCAATATTTTTAGAACAAAAAAAAGAAACATGTAAATTTACCTATTAGCAGAAGGTTGGATGTGCACTGTATGGTGCTGCAATGGCTCGCTCCGGATCACAGTGGCGCGCGCAGACGATGTCCCTGGATCGTGATGATCCGTTAATGCCGCGAGGGCAGGAAGACTGGCAGCAAAAGTGTTCTGAAACATACGAAAGTTACTTGGGTTATTCGTAAAAAAATCCTTTGACGTTGTTGGAACGTTTTCTTCCTGCAGGATCATCCTCAAATCCTGGATGTCCAGATCGATCGATTTTTTCGGCACGGTTGAGGTCCTTCTCTGTTTCGGAGCTTCCTCCTCCGAAGAAGTCGTTCGGCACCTCGTTGGTTTGGCGACCACACGCTTCTCTCGCTGCGACATGTCAACTGTGAGTAAAAGTACATTTACAATACTTAGCAAAGGCGTTTTGGCTGTTTGTCCTATTTTAACCTAACCCAAACCTCGAGACGAACCCAGGTAATGCATTACTCAATAATTCGAGTGTAACTCGACAAAGGCTATGACAGTAGAAAACGTGAAAAAATGACCTACGAAGTAATATTCGACCCAAGCAATAAAATAACTCATCACCAGAGATTAACAAGGATACGTGTAAATATAATATTATTTATGAAGAGCAATACAAAAGGAAAGTACAGTACAAAAGAAGAAAATGTAAATATTATAGAGCATGCCACTCACCAGAAAATAGTCGTAACTTACCAAAAACAAGAGACGAGGCTAGAAAGGGAAGGCATAATTTTTTTTTTACATGGTGGAAATCCCTAACGAATACTTCACCCGCCATGGCAGGGGTGATATTATGTGGGGCTTGCACCCAGTAAAACCACCATGGTGACCGCCTGACGCGAGAAGCTACACAAGGGAGAGGGACTGGCAGCGAGATACATCTAGCGAAAATAAAGGTGGAAGAATTTAAATACTATGGATCTTACGGCTTCTCGTTGTGCGTAATAACAGCAACGATATACCTACGGGGTTCTGAGGGGTTTGTGTCAGTGGACATACTACAGCGAAAAGGCATTCTGTAACATTTGCCACGACCCTGATCGGGGGATATATATAAAATTTCAGAGCTCAATGTGGTGCATTTATATATGCCAAGAGCCGAAGACTCTATGGCGACATCATAAAAATTATCGACTTCGAAAATTTTTTTGATACCCAAACGCTACGAGTCTCTGTCCATGCCAATATTGAAAATTATGCTGATTGAGCCATCGTCTGAGATGCAACAATTATCGCGTACATTTTTGCCTAGAGATATTATTATTATTATTATTACTATTATTATTATTATTATTATTATTATTATTATCACTATTATTATTATTATTACAATTATTATTATTATTATTATCACTATTATTCTCGGCTGTCCACCAACACCCGTAAAGGGGAGCGGGGGATTAGATCGACCCGTGTCGATCTAGGTAGAGCACCAACCGAGCGCGTCTCCAGGTGGCGGATAGGAGGACGGCCGGAACGTGAAGCTGCTCCTCCGATCGCCGCGGACTGGATCACCGCACGGTGACCGGGCCGTGGTGAAAGGGGGGACAGTGGAGGGTGACGGTTAGCGAGTGCTATAAGCGAACCCCGGGGCTTAATAACCCCACGTGGTAAGCGAAGGCCCTGTCGTGGACCAACTCCCCAATCCAAGGTGGGAGCCATCGTGCCGAGGGATGAATGGTACCGGGGTACGGTGCCTCGAACGATGCCCTTGGGGTACCAGGCGACCCCCCCCCCCATTGTATCAGCCTTACCCCCGCATAGCAGACTCTGCGGGGATGGTCCGTATACTTCCTGCACACTCGTGGGATGTTTATGGAGATTTTCGACAACCCCAATTTTAAAGACACGGCGGGAGAAGGGCCCTCGCAAGAGGGAACATCTCCCGTACACATGGCGGAAGCCACCTTGGCGCCAGCCGCGGCGATCGAAACCGGGCTCTCGGTGACGGACGCTTCTACACGGAGCACGGGTGAGGGCAACGGTGACAACGCCGAAGCTGCACCCGACACTCCAACAAAGAAGAGGAAGGCGACCCGCAGCGGGCGGCAAAAAGGAGGGCCCGGAAAGCCAAACTGGCTTTACTCGCAGTCACCTTGGAGGCGACCCAAGAGGGAGCGCCGACCTCCGAAAAGGCAGCGCAGGGGGAGGTGGGCCCGCATGACGGGCAAACAGCCCCCTCCGTAAAGCAGGGTGGGAAGGTGCGAGAGACAACGGGCAAGGGCCTGAAAAGGGCCCGACAGACCGACGGCTCGACCCCCAAACACCCTGCAAAAAGAAAAGGGAAAATCTTCCCAGAGCCCTCTACCTTCAAGGAGGCGCTGTTGGGGGGGGGGGGGGGGGGTAAGAAGATGGCGACAGCGCCAGCTGACTACCCCCATCCACGCTGACACCGGAGCAGGGGGATCTGGTGATGAGGGGACTCGGAGAAGCGATGGATGCCATTCCGATGGGGACTGCGGTCCCCCGTTTCGAAGAGTGCAGGTTCGTGCAGGGCATCCTCTGGGCAACCTGCACGGACGCCGCCGCCAAGCAATGGCTAAAAGAAGCGGCAACCAACCTGAAGCCCTGGGAGGGCGCATCTCTTCAGGTAATGGAGAGAGAGTGCCTACCCAAGCTTCGGAGGATGGTGACCGTCATCCCCGGACCTCCGGAGAAGACGGAAGTCATACTGCAACGGATCGGCCGACAAAACCCGGACCTCCGCACCCAACTATGGAGAGCGTAGGCTAGAAAGGAGGCAGGACGATCCGTGCACTTGGTCCTGGGCGTGAACGCGGAATCGCACCAGGCGCTAAGCAAACGGGGCTTCGTCGCCCACGTCGGGTTGGGCAGGGTGCTCTTTAGGGATATCACGGTCCGGACCGGCATGAAACGCGAAGAACCGGGAGCGGCGCCTGGGGCAGCGGTAGAGGCACCTCAGGTCAAGGTAGGGGACGAGCCGGAAGGAGCAGCGGAGGCCTCGAGCACGAGGGCAATGCCCAGTACGGACGCCGACCCGGCAACTCAGGACCAACCCCAAGGAGGAGCAGCGGAGGGAAGGGAAGGACCCACGATGGGGGAAGACCTCGGGCGCACCCACGGGGGGGGGGGGCGGCCACCCCCCGCGAACAAGACAGGCATGTCCACCCGCGGCAAGAGGGGGAAACCCCCGA
Source organism: Andrena hattorfiana (assembly GCA_944738655.2). NCBI lineage: Eukaryota > Metazoa > Arthropoda > Insecta > Hymenoptera > Andrenidae > Andrena > Andrena hattorfiana. Next base: position 23,572,464 of record OX122890.1, read on the forward strand.
AGGCCGAAGGGTAGGGCTGGGTCCTCGGGGACCCGCGGAGGAGTCCAAAGGACTACCGCCTCACTGAGGTACCAGTTCCTTAAAATAGCCGGGGTGGCGAGCAAGGTCACCACGGTAAGGCGAGGGGGGAAATAGAAGTGGACCGCAACACGGGACACACTATCTCCCCCGGAGCACGTGCGAGAGCGGGCAATACTGCAGTGAAGGTGGCTGCAGGATGCATCAGCATCTCGCAGATTAATCTGCAGCACTGCAAAACGGCGACGGACTTATTCGACCACCGCATAGTGGTACAGCAAACAGATGTAGTACTCATACAGGAACCCTGGCTAATCAGGGGTCGAGTAGAAGGACTGAACGCGAAACAGGGCACGATAATACACGAGCTCGGTGAACCCGGACCAAGAGCGTGCGTCTATGCGAGTAAGAGACTAAACGCCTTGAGGCTGGGAGAATTCTGCACTAGGGACCTAACAGTTGTCCTAATAGAGCTAAAAATGGGCGGGAACACGGAAAAGGTCGTGGTCTGCTCAGCATACCTACTATACGACTCTGAGGAGCCTCCCCCCCCCCCCCCAACGAGGAAACTCAGAGTACTGATGGAGGCATGTAAAAGTAGGGGGCTGCAACTGGTGGTGGGTTGCGACGCCAATGCTCACCATATCGTATGGGGCAGCACCGATATCAACAAGAGAGGAACGAGCTTACTCGAATACCTCTCGACCACGGAACTGGAGATACTCAATCGAGGCTCCAAGCCCACGTTTGTTACCGCCAGAAGGCAGGAGGTAATCGACATCACGCTGGGCTCCAGAAAGGTAGCTCGAGCAATAAAGGATTGGCAAGTGGCGGAAGAAGTAACTCTCTCAGACCACAGACTAATTGAATTTAGACTAGCGGAAGACGCGACCCACGAACCTACGGGAGTCTACAGGAACCCCAGGGCCACCGACTGGTAACTCTACAAAGAGGAGTTAGAAGGAAGGTCCGGGGGGGGGGGGGACTGCGGACGCCCGAGAACGGGTGGGGGGGATCGAGCAGGCGGTTGAGGAACTGCAGGCTGCGATCACCCAATCGTATGAAGCGTCATGCCCGGCCAAGCAAAGGAAGAGCAGCAGACGGGTACCCTGGTGGAACCAGGAGCTGAGTAGGCACAGGACCAGAACCCGGAAACTACTAAACAGAGCCATGAGGCTTGGCACGAGGGTCGAATGGGAAAACTATAGGGAAGCCCATAGATCCTACAAGAAGCTCACCAGAGCAGCAAAAAGGAAGACCTGGAGGGAATTCTGCTAAGAGGCCGAGGCTCTGCACTAGTAGCCAGGTTTCGAAGGGTCTTCGCATCCGGGCATTCTGAAAAATTAAACGGACTCAGACTCCCGGACGGGAGGTACCTAGAGGACCGACAACAAATTCTGGACCACCTGATAGAGGTTCACTTTCCAGACTCGGAACTCTTTCAGCAGGGGCAGCCAACAGAAGAGCTGGAACCTCAGAAAGATGGGCCGAAGGACTGGGGGATGACCTCCAGAGTGGTAAACCGAGACAGGATTAGATGGGCCATAAACTCATTCAAGAGATTTAAGAGTCCGGGAGTGGACGGGATTTTCCTCGCTCTTCTATAGGAAGGGGGGGGGGGGGGGGGCTGATAAGACGGCTGGACCTTATTTTCAAATCCTGGCTTGCCTTGGGGTATATACCCAAAACATGGAGAACGGCTAGAGTCGTGTTCATACCCAAACCAGGGAAGAATGACTACGACTCTGCCAAATCCTTCAGGCCCATCAGCCTAACGTCTTTCTTTCTGAAGACAATGGAGAGGCTGGTGGATAGGCACATCAGGGAATATGCGCTGGTGGAGAGACCAGTTCAAATCTCCCAACACGCGTATCAGGCCGGCAGATCCGTGGAGACGGCGCTCCACCACCTGGTAGGGGTGGTGGAAGGGGCTCTGGAGCGGAAACAGTCGGTCCTGAACGTATTCTTGGACATCGAAGGAGCGTTCGACAACACATCCTTGGATGCCATAAGCAGGGCCCTAGACAGCTTCAAGGTCGAAGATTCGATCAGAAGGTGGATCCGCAACATGCTGCGGACTAGAGCCGTGACGGCCAGCTGGGAAGGGACCACGATAAGAGCTCGGGCCTATAGGGGCTGCCCGCAGGGGGGAGTTCTTTTCTCACTGTTGTGGACCCTGGTGGTAGACGGAGCTACTGCGTGGGCTCGGAGAAGAAGGTGTAATAGTACAGGGCTATGCTGACGACATAGTGATCGCAGTCAGGGGCACGAGCCCGACGTGCATGGCCAGGAGAATGCAGAAAGCGCTCACACTGGTTCAGGAATGGTGCCACAACCAAAACCTAAGGGTAAATCCGTGCAAGACGAAGATGGTACTGTTCACGAGGAAGCGGAACCTAAAGTTTAAGGCTCCCTCAATATTCGGAGCGGAGCTTCACACCTCCTCGGAGGTGAAATATCTGGGAGTGACCCTGGATAAGAAGCTCACGTGGAAAAGCCACATCCCGAAGCAGACCCAGAAGGCGCTTGTCACCTACTGGGCCTGCAGAAGGATGCTCGGTAGCACATGGGGGTTAAAACCATGGTTGGTTAAATGGATATATACAGCCATCCTGGAACCCCAACTGATATACGCCTCAGTGGTATGGTGGACCTCCATGAGGAGGGACACCCACAGGGGAACATTGAGCAAGATGTATCGCTTGGCACTGCTGGGGATAACGGGTGCGTTCCCCACCACGCCTACCCTGGCGATGGGGGTCTTGCTGGACCTGCCGCCACCGCACTTGGCTGCGGAGGCCGGGGCTAGGAAGGCTGCCCTGGACTGCGGGGGAGACCAATGTGACCCAGCCTACCGCTTCCAACATAACTTTGTCGTTCGCTTTCCAAGCAGGAAGGACTGGGAAGAGAGCGAGAAGGAGTTACTCTCTCCGGGGGGCTCACCTGGTGTACAGATGGCTCCAAGACCAAAACCGGAACCGGAGCCGGGATATGGGGGAGGAGTCCCAGGGTGGAAAGTTCCAATACCCTGGGCCCACACGTATCGGTTTTTCAAGCGGAGGTGCAGGCTATCAGGACCTGTGCCAGATTGAATCTGGACAGGGGCTATGAGCGCAAGCACATCTATATCTGTAGCGACAGTCGGGCTGCACTAGGATCCCTACGCAACACAGTGGTGAGATCGAGTCTGGTGCTAGAATGCGTGGACACACTGACCCAATTTGCAAATAGCAACCGCGTCAGTCTACTATGGGTTGCGGGACATGCCGGAATCAAGGGAAATGAAAGGGCAAACGACAGGGCCCGGAAAAGGCACGCGTAGACCAAATCGGGACCCGTTCAGCACCTTAGGTGTCTCCATGGGAACTGTAAAGGAGTGGACGAGATGCTGGATCAGACAGCAACTCGAACAACTCTGGGAACGGACCCAACAGATGAGACACGCGAAGGCTCTGCTGAAGCGGCCTTCTAAAAAATTAGGGGCGACAGTCAGCCGCCTGGATAGGTCGCAGCTGCGACTGCTCGTGGGGATGGCCACAGGACACCGGTACACGAGGAAGCACCTGGCGCGCCTTGGGATCGTACAGGAACCAAGGTGCCCGTGGTGTGCGGAGAACGACGAAACGCCGCTTCACCTTATGACGCAGTGCGAGGGCATGGCAGCCCAGAGACAGCTATTGCTGGGAGCTGCCTTCCCCAGCACGACGAACCTGGAGGACACGACCGTGACCAGGCTTCTCGAGTTTGCACGAAAGGCCGGCCTAGCGGGAAGCCCTCCCAACTAGGACCGCCCGTACGAGCTCGGGTACAATGGTCCAATAGGACTGAGTGCCCGGTAATAATATAAATATATATATATATATATATATATATATATATATATATAACTTGGGCGTTTACCGGGCACTCAGTCCTATTGGACCATTGTACCCGACACACACACACACACACACACACACATATATATACACATATATATCACTATTATTATTATTATTATTATCATCACTATTATTATTATTATCATCACTATTATTATTATCATCACTATTATTATTATCACTATTATTATTATCATCAATATTATTTATATCATAACTATTATTATTACCACTATTATCATCATTATCATCACTATTATTATTACCACTATTATCACCATTATCGCTATTATCATTATTATCGCTATTATCATCATTATCGCTATTATCATCATTATCGCTATTATCATCATTATCGCTATAATCATCATTATCGCTATAATCATCACTATCGCGATTATCATCATTATCGCTATTATCATCATTATCCCATAGAGGTAGGAACCTATAAAGATCGCCATAAACCACGCGACCGCAATATTTTCTTTGAGAAATTGATTGCAGATGTCGAAGCCATCATGTCCAACGAAGGTATAAATTTTCATGCAAGTAAGTTACCCATACGTCTGAGATGTTTCATAGCTGACGCACCAGCTCGAGCATTCGTGTTGAATCATTTTGAGCATATGTCTCAATATCCCTGTTCCAAATGTATGGTTTTTGGTACCCTGAACGGTAAGCATTATGCCTTCAATGATATAGATCACACGATTAAACGGTTACACGAGAACCGTCACAAACAAGTTCCAAGCCCATTGGCATCGCTACCGATAGGAATGGTTTCGCAAGTTCCGTTCGAGTATACAGGGTCATCCGTTAAAACTGCAACCTACGCGCGCGCGAGCAGACGAAAATGGCAACACCGCCTCACGGACGCATTCCACTACAACCATGCATCGGCCCGGCGTTCGGTGGGTTGCCAGCGACCGCTGGGCAGCGGTGATGCCCGAGCCTCGAAAATTTTAGGATGGTCTCTTTCAAATTAACGTCACAAGGAGCTATTTGAAATTTCCCGACCGGGGTTGAAGAATTTGGGGCTTTTTTCGTATAACTTTTGAATTATAAAGATATCAGAATGCAATTTGCGCCGAAAAATGAGGAAAAATTATTCCCTCTTAATGATGGATAATTCAAAATATTTTACGTTTACTTAATTTTTCTTTTATCAATTTTTTAACCAGAATTGTTGTGAAAAGCTTTTGCAAACTGTTTATTTAATACCGTATTTAATGCTCTTTTTAAAAATCATGATGTTGATAAACAATACGCTAGTTGTTTCTGTGTCATTACTTTCATAAATTGAGAAATTAAATTTTTATTCAATTATGTGTTAGTTCTGCAGACCTCAGAATCTACTGTTCTGGTTTTCTCTTTTATAATTTTTTCCTTATATGCAGTGCATGCATAGATCGGACGTAAGGAGTAACTAATGTCTTTGATTGTAGCGGTGTTTGAATATTTTTTCTAGAATTTTTGTGTTTGAATGTTTAACCTTTTAGCTACTCAACGCCACGCATGTACCGGATTCCGTTAATGTCATTTTTTGGAACGATGCGTATTATTGTGGCTTTTACACGCAGGTGGCGAAACATCTCTGCGTACAAGGGTATAGCGCCGCGGTCAACCCTGTCGTAGCTAAAATTTTTGAAATTAAGACGGCTACGAGACCAGTGGACATTGTTTTCAAACCTCATTACAGTAATCCGGGGTGCGAGTGGTAAACCGATCATAAAAGCGGAGCGCGCGGCTCGCTTACCTGGGCCGGGAAATTCCGCACAGCTCTTTACGGCGTTAATTTGAAAGAGACCATCCTAAAATTTTCGAAGCTCGGGCATCACTGCTACCCAGCGGTCGCTGGTAACCCTCCGAACGTTGGGCCGGTGCATGGTTGTAGTGGAATGCGTCCGTGAGGCGGTGTTGCCATTTTCGTCTGTTGGCGCGCGCGTAGGTTGCAGTTTTAACGGATGACTCTGTATGCATCTTCTATGCTTGGGCGTAATGAAGAAACTTTTGTCCGCGTGGGTATCTGGAAGCTTTACATTTTTCTCAAAATTGCCCGCACCGAACATTTCTGTGATATCTACGAGACTCAACAGTCTCGCAAGTTATGGTCCCTTGGACTTTTCCAGACGCCCCAGAGCTATTGAAGAATTTTGTAAATATAAGACGACCGAGTTTCGTCAGTTCCTTCTATATACAGGGCCAGGTGTACTGTGTGGTGTACTCAACGATGAAATATACAAGTCCTTCTTAATTTTACATGCGGCCATAAGGATTTTGGTTTCAGAATCTCCATCGCGCCCACACTTAAGATTCGCAGAGTCAGCATTGAAGAAATTTGTTCTTCGTAACGAAGAACTATATGGCCCGACTTTTAATAGTTATAACATCAATGGTCTTGTTCACTTAACCAACAATGTCAGATGTTTTGGTAATTTAGATTCATGTTCTGCTTTTCCCTATGAAAACAACCTGTCCATTTTTAAAAAATTTCTTAATAAGCCAAATCTTCCACTCCAACAATTTTCCAACAGGATGAGGGAGATACAATCTCATGGCACAAACATTCATCGTAATATCGATTTTTCTATTCGCGTATCTAGACCCCTTACTAACGACACCAATTGTTTTCAGTACCGTAAGATAGAAATCAGTAACATACCATGGTCACAATGGTGGTTTAAGTGGGTGCAAGCCCTACATAATATCACCCCTGTCATGGAGGGTGAGGTATCCGTTAGGGATTTCCACCATGTAAAAAAAATTATCTCTTCCCTTTCTATTCTCGTCTCTTGTTTTTGGTAAGTTACGACTATTTTCTGGTGAGTGCATGCTCTATAATATTAACATGTTCTTCCTTTGTACTGTACTTTCCTTTTGTATTGCTCTTCATAAATAATATTATATTTACACATATCCTTGTTAATCTCTGGTGATGAGTTATTTTATCGTTTGGTTCGAATATTTCTTCATGGGTCATTTTTTCACGTTTTCTACTGTCATAGCCTTTGTCGAGTTACACTCGAATTATTGAGTAATGCATTACCTGGGTACGTCTTGAGATTTAGGATAGGTTAATGTAAGCATGTAAAATAGGACAAACACCCAAAACGCCTTTGCTAAGTATTGTATTATGTACTTTTACTCACAGGTTGACATGTCGCGTCGAGAGAAGCGTGTGGTCGCCAAACCAACGAGGTGCCGGACGACTTATTCGGAGGAGGAAGATCCGAAAAAGAGAAGGACGTCAACCGTGCCGAAACCATCGATCGATCAGGACGTCCAGGATTTGAGGATGATCCTGTAGGAAGAAAAGGTTCCAACAACGTCAAAGAAATTTTCTATGACTAATCCAAGTAACGTTCGTATGTTTCAGAACACTTCTGCTGCCAGTTTTCCTGCCCTCGCAGCATTAACGGATCATCAGGATCCAGGGACATCGTCTGGGCGCGCCACTGTGATCCGGAGTGAGCCACTGCAGCACCATACAGTGCACATCCAACCTTCTGCTAATGGGTAAATTTACATGTTTCTTTTTTTTTTTGTTATAAACATATTGATAGTGTGAAGTCTTCTATTATAAATGTTCATGTTCGCAGGAGCCTGGAAGATGTTTATTAATACGTAACGTGACAATCCGTTCCGTTTGCAGAAGAATGAATACTCTGTTGGGGAGTATTCTCCGATATGTGCAGCCCACCCATAACGGCCCACCACAAAAACCAGCCGTCATTCTGCTATCGTCACCGGAGGAGATGGACTGTTTCGAGAACATCGATGACGACAGTTATTCGAATGTTGTAAGCGAAAACGAAATTATGCTCTTATTTAATTTTATATAATACATACTTACATAAATCTTTACATACTTTGTTTAGGTTCAATATTTGATATAAGTGGGTGGGTTCAGCCTGAAGGAAGCGGTCGGCATTTGCCTGAAGGAAGCGCTGGTCGACGACGTGACACGATCTTTCACGTGGTTCGGCCGAACAGGACAAATGCCATTATACAACACCCGTATCATGATGACGATGTACGGTACGAAGTAAAAAGCATTTCCATGTTTTCATGCATAATTATGTTAACGTGCTTTGCGTGCATTACTTTTTCAGAAGCGGTGTCTGAGAACCCGCACTTCATCAAGCCGCTCCGATCGAATTTTCAACGATCGATGCAGCAGGCACTTCGAGCCGTCAAGGAGAGGGTTCAAAGTAAGAAGAGTGGTCCACGCGCGATGGCAACCTCCAATGCATCGCGAATGCGCCGCGATTTGTGGACGGACGACCAGCAGCACTAAGAAGAAGCTGACATTTGAAAGTCCGTATCAGTAAAAGTCATGACATTTGGTGTCATGACCGTAAAAATCACGATTTACTGTCGCGGGAAAACGATAATTAATATGGTAAATATTTTATTTTTTCAGAAATGTGCCCATTAAAAGTAGAGGTGTGTCTCCTTTTACAGTGGCAAAGAAACCAAACGGTACTTTTCAGTTCCCATTTTAATTGATTAAAACGTCAACAACCTCTCGATGTTCACAATGAACATCAATCGGCACTTTTCAGCGCCCATTTAATAAAATACTCATGGATTGGTACATTCCCAGTATCATTTCAATTTTATAATAATATTGTATTTGTTTTCAGAGTTAATTATATATATGTGCCACTTATCGCTATATTATTAAAAATAAAAAATACATACCTTTACAAATAAATTGGAAACTTATTTAATAAACCTCGCAGGTTATGTGAATATAATCTGCTCCAAAACTGTTGCTTACCAATTCCCTGCGCGCAGTAGAAAGGGTGGGGGGACACACCTATAGCAATCACGGTACACAGGTGTTGGTGCGTAGCTACGTGCATGTGACGTCACGCGAAGGGAATTGTTTGCCAATTCTGACCCTCAGATGGTGCTGTTATACGTGTCAGGTGAACGGCAGGATCTGCTGCGAATCTGCTGCCCATCTGACGTCAGGATCCTGATGTCAGGCTCTGTACCTCAGAACGCAGCCTAATGCGGACACAGGTGACTACGGATCTGATGTCAGGCTCTGCGCCCCAGATCTGGTTATCAGGGTAAAAAATCACAACTTACTTTCTCTTCTACATATATTTATTCTGCTTTCAATTCCTTAAATAATGCTAATTAAAAAAATACTTCTAACTGTTTTATTTTATCTTAAAATATCTGCTAACAAATGTATGATCCTTCAAAACTTTTATTAATCCAATACAAAATAACTGTTCAAACTGAACTCCTACAACAAAGGTTAGTGTTAATATACAAAGTTAACTTAAAATAGACATGAAATGATGTAAAAGTTAGAAGTTCCGTAAATAACATTTATTTGCATATAGAAGTTAATAATTTCATTCGATCCTGCAAAAAACTGTTTAAACTGATATGTGAAAGAAGTAATTAATAAACAGATGAAATGTAAGTACTAGTTATGTATACGTAGAGAATTTTAAATTGGTCCTCTGCAAAACATGTTATCGTGGTAAACTTTCTTTGCCAGCGGCGAGAAGGACTATGTAATCATACCAAAATTATGATAACGATATTCTGTTTAAAGTGAACTGAATTGATTGAAGACTTTAATGAGTGTTACAATTTAAATGTGTCTCAAATATGTAGTTCCATTTATGTAAGATGTGTAGGTATACAGTTACATGATGTAGGTGAATCAGTGAATCTTTAGGAAAAATATAGGGTACACGATTCAGTTATTGACCAGGGTATAGAAGTTGAACATTTCAAATTTCTGCCGCCATAGTCTAATGCACTTTGGTAAGAAAAGACAGTCCTATCCTTCGTTTCAACCAACAATCGATGATTTCAGTACATACTCTCCGCCGTGAGATCGTCGGAAAGAAAAACGTATAATTTCAGCTCTCAAAGAAGGTAAGGGCTTAACGGGCATCTTTAGAGCGGCGACTTCTTGAATGACTGTAAAATCATTGTTCAATTTTGTTTGCCGTGAGTGTCATTGATCACATTAGGTGACAAAGGCCCAATGTTAACATTCGTCATACATCCAGTTGTGTTGAACGTGATTATGTTGCTTTGGGGAGTGTTCAATAACTGGTTCGACGAATGCACAGTAATACAGTTATTGGCCACGCATAATTTTCGTGCTGAAAGACCGCGATGAAAATTGATTTAGATCTTTGGTGGCACGGGGCAATGTGCCTGTGAAAGAAAAACGAATGAAGGGTGCAAATTAGGGTGGCTCGTACTTACTCTTGGTAAAATTTTTTTTCAACATTTTCTTCAGGGCATCATCCAGAATAGTTTCAAATATACACCGATAATTAGGACCAACTCTAACGATCGCAAGGTGGCTTTCTCAACGGGGGAACGTTTTCGCGTCATGTGCAGCCATCTCTTTCGCGCCCACTCTCTCTCTCCCTGCCCCCCTCTCCTGTCCCACTCTCTCTCCCTCTCTCCCTCCCTCTCTCACTCTGTCTCTCTCTCTCTCCACCTCGCGCGTGGTCACATTCTTTTGATAATCTACACCGAACAAAGCTGTTCCTGGTATTTGAATGTACAGTTCATAATTTTGGTAAGAATTATATTCCCGGTCTTACCTACTACATCCTCTCAATTTTCTCTCAACGGAAGGCGATCCTCTCCCATCCACATCAACTCGCTCTCACGCGAAATAATTCGAACACTAAACATCTACATACTTTACGAATATATAACGACAGTATTTACGAAACATTTAATATGCGTGCACCGTGAACAAATTAGCCACACTGAGGCCAGTGTGAGCCTAGCGGGGCCTAACGAGGCCAATTGAACTAACGATGAATACTAAAGAGTAGTATAGCAAGGCGGGTTCTAACCCAGGTCCTCTGAGGGGAGTGCGTTGGAGGGAAACCTGGGCGCGGGGAGAGCGTGGAGTGGAAGACAGGTTGCGCGCGCACGAGCCGCGGAGTGGGGGAAGCCGCAAACGTGGAGGGAATCAGTCCCAGCTGAGCTGCCGCGGAGACCTTTCGAGACCTGGCCCATCGTCGAAAATTTTTCAAAGGGAGAGAATGACCCTCTGAAAAAATTTCTGGGGGCGGGTCTTGTCTGAAAAATCTTTTGTCAGGTCCTAACCGCCCCCAGAAATTTTTTCTTCAAATATTTTTTCCAAACCAGATCCGCTGTCGGAATATTTTTTCCAAACCCCGATCCACCAATATGCAGCAAACAGACATTCCCCTCCCCACCCAACGCAGAGAAATAATAACTTTTAAATCAACGATCCAACGAACCAATATGTAGCAAGCATTCTAAAGCGTTCCAATTTAACATCGCAGCGTATCGCGCGGTCTCGCGCAATTTTAATCCTCAGAACACCTTCATGCGATGATGTCATTTGGTGGCGCGAAGTACGCTGGAACGAAAAATGATTATACGGCGTCTGCAGAATTCGGAAACGTGGAATCTTAAAATTATGTGACGAGGAAAGAAGGAGGAGGAGGAACACGGGTAAATAAAACGGAGAATAATATATGTTTGAGAAATATATTGTTACAAAAAAATAGGAATGAAAACGAGTAATAATAATAACAATAATAATTATAAAAATAATAATAATAATAAATGTCACGTCCCGGGTGGAGGTCTTTAGGACGATGGCATAATGGGGTTATATGGGAAGAAGGGGATTCAGGCGCGAATGCCAGATTCGTGGCACTGAGGGTTGGAGGAAATACAGGCGCGAATGCTAGATTCGTGGCACTGCGGGTGAATAGGAATACAGGCGCGAATGCCAGATTCGTGGCACTGCGGGTGAATAGGAATACAGGCGCGAATGCCAGATTCGTGGCACTGCGGGTGAGTAGGAATACAGGCGCGAATGCCAGATTCGTAACACTGAACGACCAGGGATGGTTTAAACAGTAGTCGCGCCGGTGGAGACACCCGTTAGAGTACTTTTGTTTTGTTTAGGCTTGGTAATTGGATTTACCGTTGCATTATTGTAAGAAAACCACACGTAATATTTCCGCGAAATATGTCTAGCCATATGGTCGTACACGGTCCATGCGAAAGTACGCCTTGTAAACACTGTAAGAACTCTCGCGTTCGCGAACCGAGATCAGCTGTTGCAGTAGGCTGTTTTGTTTTGGAGTCTTCGTAACCGAAGGATAGACACAATAATTCGAAGCGTGATTTAGAGAAAAGGTGTTTATTCAATTTGCAGCATGAGAATATGCCATGCACTGTTAATGCGATAGCGGTTAGATTTTATAATAATGCGTTGGAGGTTAAGCATTAGCACATAAACATTTATATAAATGGTAATAAATAGCAATATATGTATATGAACATGAAATACATGTGTATAAGCCAAAGATAATAGTATGAAAAGTAATTGGAATTTGCTACGCTAACAATATAAGTCAATGAGCGTTAGCGAAATGATAATAAGAATCAGTAACCGTTAGCTAAGATAACGATATGAATCCTTTAGCGAAATAATAATATGAATCAATTAGCGTTAACAATATAAAATGATATAAAGCAATGAGCGTTAGCGAAATGATAATAATATGAAAAGCAATAAGCGTTAACAATACAAAGATATATATATATATATGGAGATGATATGCCGTATAACAATAGTTAGTCGTAATTGCTTACGGTAGTTGCCGTAGTTGGATTATTCGTCGTTCACAGAATTTAGTTTAAAGGTGTAAATGTTTTTTCTCTTCGCGGGAGTATTTCCGCAGAAGAGTTTCCGTAGAAGAGTTTCCGTAGAAGAAAGCTCCGGTCTCTCGGGCCCTTGTAATTATATGATTTACAGGAATGTCAGGTATGAGGGGTATGCGTGGTATGCACCATGACTCATGTTCGAAATATGCATCTATAATTAGAACGTGTTGATGACTCATGCACGAAATATGTGTTATAATAGGACTTCCGGGGTTTTTATTTGGGCTTCGGAAAAGGGAACACTCAACCCATCTGATGGATTTTTGGTGTTTTGACTGGAGAGCGATGAGAGTGGCTTTGATTTGGTGGGTCGTAGAGAGGGGGTGAGACATGGTCTCGAATTAAGAGGGTTTTTTTTGGGACGAGGGACTTGTTTAAAATTAGATACGAGGGAGGAGATCATGCCTCATAGGGCGAAGAGGGGAAGGAGTTTTCGTAGTTGACCATCTTGAGATGGGGACCGCTAAGGTACATCGTCAAAATGATCAGTGATTGGGGAAAAGGAGTAAGACTTGAGTTTGAGGGATTTTGGTGGAGTTGTGGAGTAATTTATGAAGGAGACTTGAAATAATACCGCGCGAAAAATAGTGGAACGTCACATAAAAATAATGATAATAAAAATAATAATAATAATAATAATAAAAGGAATAAAAATATAAATTAAAAGAAAAAATATATAAAAAATAAAAGAAATAATAGAAAAAATTAAAAAAATAGAAAAAAAAATATAAATATCTAAGGCGGCGGTGAGGGCGATGGCGACGATGGCGGCGGAGTTAAAACCCCCTGAGGCCACTCAGGGGGCGGCGATGGTGGTGACGGTGGCACCAACCCCTTGAGCCACGCGAGGGGCGGCAACGGCGGCAATACTGGTGGGGAAATCGACGACGGTGGCATCATAACCCCTTGAGGCTACTCAGGAGGTGGCGTCGGCGGCGAAGTTGGTGGCGACGGCGACGCTGGCTGCGACGATACAGGCCATGGCGTCATCATCAGTCACTCGCGCGGCGACGAGGACTGCGATGACGCCGGCGATGGCGGCATCGCAGAATCAGATGATGGTGGCTGCGGCAGCGACTGCCGTAACCGTCGCACGTCGATCCACGGCGGCGACAGTGACGATGGGGACCGCGGCCGCCTCAGCCGCAGGGGCCCCACTCGCCGATACGGCACCCACGGCTGCCGTAACCGCGCAGCCATCATCGAACCAACCACCATGCCCAAATGCCGCCGCATCCGCGGCATCTGGGGTGGTACCGCTGGGGGTGCGGCCTCCGCCAGCTGATGCATCATATAAGCCAAATGCAGGAGCATCGATTGGCGGTTCTAGAACCAATACACAAACGTCAATATAATATTAACACATTAAACATATTAAACATGAAACACACACACACACACACACACACACACACACACACCCACACCCACACACACCCATACACACCCACGCACGCACGCACGCACGCACGCACGCACGCACGCACACACGCACACACACACACACACTTAACAATGCAAAGTATTACATACCACTGGAGGCGGCGACGACGACGATAACATCGACGGTGGCCAACGTGACGCGTCACTCCTCCAGCGATAAAATATTTACGGCTGCGGGATCGAACTCAATTTCAACTGTTAAACGCGATAAATGTCAAAATATTGCAAAGTACATACCTCACGGTTGTCCCGACATGGCTCAGGGTCACTCTCGGGGGCAATTCTCCAAAGTCCCATTTTCAGAAAAAGAACAATGAGGAGTGTCACACAGAAAATGTCAACAAGACTGCTGTCTCTAACGTATGAAAGACAACTGGTCCCACAGCGTTCATACAATTTGTCACATGTGGACTCATGCCTAAAGTTGCATAGCTTTGCAAAGTAGGGTGTCTTTGTTCTTTACCTTCTTCTTCACTGGTCGCCCTCTCCTTCTATGTGCTCCACCTGCATTTTCGCTGACCATCCTCACCTTCTATGCATCTTCTTCGAATTATTCACTGGTCATCCTCTCCTTTTTCTTCGCATGTATCATTTGGCTGAACCATTTCTCCATTCTTCTTTGGACACATCATTCGACTACACTATACAACTTTTTTAAACTAATATCAAACATCTATTCAACTACTTTGAACGCGTATTGGACGTGTATGGTACCGCCACAGACCAGGTATAGAATAGACCTGACATTCCTTTGTCTTCAGTTTCACCGGTCTGAAGTAACGATATTCTGAAATAAGCACTGGTTTTCGAGCGCCCTCTCGAATTTTCGAGCGGTGGGTGCGGGAAACATAATGTGTTTCTGGCATTGACATAGGTAAAGCTGCCGGTATCACCGAGAAAAGTATAGAAGCTGTGTTATACAGGGTGTCCCACTAAATCGGTTCACCTAAAATATCTATTATTTCAAGTAAGAAGCGAAAATATTATTTATAAAAGTTGTCTGGTTGTACGAAACACAAAACACGGTGAAACTAGTTTCTTTACAGGCATAGATCAGATGTGGAGGTCAATTTTATTTCTTCAAATGGACTGTCAAATTCCATAGAATAGCGAATTCTGAGTATGAAAGTACTAAATTTCGTGCATTAATCCTAAAACTTATTGTTTCTGAGATATTCAGCATTGTCCATCCTATGATATTGATTATGAAATTTGAAGCTATGCTCAGTTCATTTCGGATAGCCTGCCATTGAATGCGAAAATAATAAAATAAAACAATAAATACGAACGTGAAAGGGCGCTTTTTTACTCTTGAAAGTACATATAAACATGCCATGTGACGCGTGTGTAATAAACCAAATGAACGACACTTAATATAAATTCAAACATATTGATATATTTATTAAAACATGGTACAGAAATTAAACAAATAATTCAATTTATCACGCAGCAGAATATAATGAATATTCCAACCAGTTGAAACAATTTTTTGGAAGTATTTGAAGCATTCGGAGAGTACATATTATATCGAACTTGATGCAACTTTGTTTTTCAGCTACCTGTCTTGCCTCTTTTAACTATTTCGCACCTTCAAGATGAAGGGCGACAGCAAGTCATAGTAGTGTAAGTGGTAGGGATGCACCACTACAGTGGTTCGCGCTATGTCGGTGTGCCAGCCTTTCAATGGGACGGTTAAAGACCATCATCGACTCGAACCAGCGCGAGTGCAGCGAGCCTAAATTTTCTTATGTCGGGGGTCCCGTCTCAAGTCCTGAGGTCTCTTCTTCGAGAAATGATTCGATATTCCTACTGACACGGGCGGACCGTCCCTCATGAGACATTCCTATTTTTCGAGTACCTATACTTTTTCTCGCGTGGGCGGCACTTGCACTATTTAAAGAGCAAACGAAAGGGGTACTTTTCATGTGTCATTTAATCATACTATAAAAAAAAACAATTGGAATGAAATCTCGGCAGCAAATAAAATTCATTACACATATGAGAATGAAATATTTGGCCAAAACAACAGGAAGTGGTTTTGTTTATCACACGCACACACTCTCACGTTCTCTCTCCCTCTCTCGTATCCATTTTTACTTTACAACCATGCATCTCGTTCTATTATTCGCCGCAATATTTAAACAGTAGTATGTACAACACAAGTGCCTTTCTTTCACTTTAGTTCCGCCGTTACTTCAAAGTGAATCTGCTAATGTTAAAACGTCAAAACATTGAAGTAATACAGTTAACGGGGTGGGCCACGTGAAGGCGTGAAAGAAGGTCTTCACCATCCCTAAGTATTTTCAATGTTCACTAAAATGCAAAGCGTGCGTCTAAACAGAAAGCGAACAATTCTACAGAAAAAGAAATGTAGATACTCATTGTTATACCGAAATATGGAACATTGAAAATACTTCGAACAGTGTGCAGATAGTAAATTTTAATCCCTGGATCGGATTAACCGTTCTTTTAGTAATCTTTGATTTCTGTGAAAGTATAATATAATGTAAAATATAATATAAAAATAACATAAAATTAATATTAAAATAATATAATATAAAATATATAGACTGTAGTAAATAGGTATATTTTTTGCATTTCGGCCTCAAAATGGGATTACATGTGTTATGTGTGTAAGTGTTTCTGGGACTGTTAACTCAAGAATGCTCTATCGTTTTGATTTCTTCCTTCATCTTGTTCTTCTTTTCTTCTCCTTTTTTCCAGAACCATTCGCATCCACTCTGCTCCTTCTTCTTTTCCCTTCAGAATCCCTCTGATCGTTGAATTCTCTCTTTTCAGCTCCTTACAGTCTTGTAGCATGTGACCCAGCGTCTCTCTAGCCCCATTGCATAGTCTGCATACTGTGTCTTTTTCCTCCTTCCAGTACTTGCTTGCCGGCTCTTCGTTTCCACATCTGAACCTTGCAATCATTCTTTGGTCTCTGCCTCTGTAGTTTCCATTTAGGTAATTTGCTCTCTGGTCATCCCTGATTTCTGTGTAATGTGCGTTGAATCTGCCTCCTTGTATTCTGTCGTATTGCCATTCAACCTGCTCGGCCCTGTCCCTTTGCGCTAGTTCCTCAGCGAACTCTCTTCCTCGCCTTCTTTCTATTTCCATTTCTTGGATATCCATCATTTTCTGCATGTAGTATGCATCTCTCATTTTCTCCCACTTCGACTTTTTCTCTGCTTGCTTCACGTCTATTTCCCTCCAGCATTCTTGTACTATTTTATTCTTGTTCAGCCGTTTCGCTTTCTCCTCATATTTTATTGCTCTTTTCCCCGCTTCTATCCTTACTTTGTCCGTTTTTGTTTCCTCCAAAATTAGATATGCTGGTGTATTGAAGTCCAGACCTAAAGTCCACCTTATGTATTTCTCCTGTATCTTCTCTACCTTTTCTGCTTCCATCCATCCCCAAATTTCTGACGCGTATAGCAAGATACTTTTCACTATGCTTCTGAATATTCTCATTCTTCTCTCAAAATTGTTCTTGAACATTCTTTGTCCTATTCCCCATATCTGCGCCATTGCTATTCTAGCTTTCTTTATGACTTCCCTTATATGCATCTCTCTGCCCCCGTTTTTCTGAAAATTATACCCGTTTTTCTGAAAATTATACCCAGACAGAGCCCCTGCCAACCCCATTCTTCTCTCTTTATGGAAAATCAGCACCTTAGATTTCTGTGCGTTCAGTTGCAACCCTATCCTTTCCAGGTATTTTCCGAATCTTCGTATCATGTCCTTAAGATCCTTTGGTTCATTTGCTAGTTACGCTATATCATCCGCATATGCTAGAGTCCAGATTTTTTCTTTTCCTACTCTAACTCCTCCTGCTTGGTTTTTCCTCATGGTTTCCTCCAAGTCCGCTACATATATTGTAAATAACGTTGGACTCAGTGGGCATCCCTGTCTTACCCCTTTTGTTGTCCAGAATTTGGATGACATTTCTCCGTTTACTTTTATTGTATTTCTTGTTTCTTTGTAAATTTCTCCGATTCTCATTCTCAAGCGTTTATTTATTTCCTTTCTCTTCATTATGTTCTGAAGTTTTATTCTATCCACGTTGTCAAATGCAGCGCTTAGGTCTGCGAAAAACGTATACAGCTTCCCCCCTTTTTTCTGTATTTCTCTGTTAGCTACATAGTTCAGAATAAAAATGTTATCTGTTGTCGACCTACCGCTCCTGAATCCTGCTTGCGTTTCTGGTATTATGTGGTTCTTTTCCAATTCCTCTTTTAATCTTTTTTCTACGACCATAGCATATATTTTGTACGCTGTGTTTAGGATCGTTATCCCCCGGTAGTTGTTTACCTTTTTTCTATCTCCTTTTTTAAATATTGATGAAATCACCCCTTCTTTCCACCTCTCCGGGAATCCTTCTCCCTTCCACACTTTATTGAAAATTTGTGTGATCCTTTTTACTATTTTCACGTTACCATAAATCCAGGCTTCATTTTCTATTTTGTCTTCACCTGCTGCTTTCTTTTTTTTTTACAGTCGACGCCTTCTAGCAATGTTTTAAAATGATCCCTCCATTCTTTTAAATCTATTTTATTGGAGATCCCTATTCTTTTCTTTCTTTGTTTATTTATATATTCCCATATTTGATTTTCTCCTTTCAATTGCATTATCTCGTTTCCTATATATTCTTGTAATTCTCTTCTCCTTTCTTCACACACTTTTTTGTACTCCCTTCTTTTCTTCTGATAGCCTTCTTTGTCTCCTTTGCCCCTTCTCCAGTTCCTCAGTGCTTTCCTGGCTTCTCTTTCCTTTTTTGTACAGTTCGAATTCCACCACTTAAAGCTGCCCAATTTCCATTTCTTTATTTTTACTTCTTCTTTCCGTACTGCATTATTTATTTTTCCTACCATTTCTTCTACCATTTTATTCACCTCTGTCCTATTAAAGTTTATTTTGATTAATTCCATTTGAAACTCTCTCTTTCCTTCCTCTGTCCAGACTCTTCTCTCTCTCCACCTCCCCTCCTCATCTCCCTCTCGTTCTCTCATTTTATTTCCCCTATATAATTCTGCTATCAGAGGCATATGGTCTGACTCAACTCTATTTTCCACTGTGAATTTCTTGATATCTTCTTTCGCCTCGACATTTGTTATTATATAATCAATTACCGTGCTGCCCCTCGGCCCCGTGTATGTGTACTCTCCTTTCTCATCTCCCTCCATATTTCCATTCAGAATATTCCATCTTCTTTCCTCCACCATCTCTAATAACAACTTTCCCTCCGTGTTTTTAACTTGTTAAACGTGTCTTTTGATCTCCTTACGTCATGCTTTTCTTTTATTCTAAAATCGCCCCCTTCCTGTCCAATTCTCGCATTGAAATCTCCTCCGATTATCAGGTTTCTCCACCTCCCTCTCCTCTATTATCTGGTCTAGCTCTTCTTTCGTCTCCTTCATATCTCTGCTGTACACTATTATAACTCTCCATTTTTCATTTTGTATCCTGATTCTTCTCTCTTGAATATGTTCCGTTCCTGCGTTCGATTCCTCCTCTTCTATGCCCTTTCTTACACCTGTGATAATTCCGCCTATCGCTTTCCCTTTTTTTCTCTCTCTAGTGGCATATTTACATTTCCATGAAAATTCTTGTGGCAATTTATCTTTCAATCCATCCCATTGTTTCTCTTCAATCCACGTTTCTACTAATTCTATTACAGTGAGATCTTTTAAGAAATCCCAAAACTGTTTGTCTTTGCTGAATAATCCTGCTACATTCCAGTAGCCTATTTTAAATGTATCTATCTCTCTTTGACTTCTTATTCCTTTCCCAAATCTGTGTACCCCCTCTCCCCGCATATCTGCATCCGCAGGCGCGGGGAACGGGTGTTGGTACTGCCTTTTGACGTGCGTTGGTTGTCCTTGTAAGTTGTCCTTGTTCACAGAAATTTGCCGACTCCAAAAATTTACTTCCTTCAGCCCACCATCCTCTTTCCAAATAAATGTCTTATCGTTGATTTTTACTTTCCTGTATCCAACTTTCACCTTTGCCCCTTGCTCCCTTTCCGCTTTGGCAATATCTTTAATATTTTTTTGTATCTCCCTTTCCTTTTTCGTTAGGTCATTGTCAATAAACAGCCTCTTATCTTTCAGTGTACTCTTCTTTAGCATTACTGGTCTTTTCTGTTGCCAGCTTTTTAACTTCGCTATCAGTAGCCCCCTCTTCTCTCCCATTCCTACCCAGTAGGTTTCCTCGATTTCTGCTTCTACCTGCAATTCGTGCCTTAACACATACTCCACCTTATCCTTCGGCGTCTCTTTACGCGGTAAATCCTCTCCCCTTAGGGTAATATTATTTCTTCTCTCTCTTTTTTCTCTAGCCTCTTCCTTCCTTTCTAGCCCCTCCAGTCTTTCTGTCAGCCTCTCTGCCTGATCCTTCTTGGCCTCCAGTACTTCTATCCTACCTCTCATTTCCTTTCTTTCCTTTTCCCATATCTCGTCCCTCCTCTTCCACTCGTCCCTCAGCTCTCTATTATCCCTTCTCAGCTCTTCCAATTCATTCTTAACTGCCAACACTACTTCCATCAATTTGTCTAATTTATCCATTTCTCTGCCCTGTTCTGTCTCCTGGCAGACCGGCGTTTCCGCAGTTCCTATAACTACCTCAGTTTTCTTCGTCTGCGGCGACCTCCCTACTTTCCTTGCTTTTAGGAATTCTTCCTCTATTTCCTTTTCGGCCCTTAAACTCTCCTGCTCCTCCTCGCCCTCCCGTTTCCTCTTGAACGAGTTCAGTATCGAGCCTTCGCTGCCCGCTCTACTTCTTCCCAGCTGTTCTGCCAACGATGGTCTTCCCCTTCTTCTCGTTTCCTTTTGCACTTCCCCGTCTTCGCCTGCTCGGTTCATTAGAGTCTCTGCTCTTCTTTACCTACTGCTGTCTCCGTTTTGTCTTCTTACTTCTTCCACTCCCGTAGGTGTCACTTATCCTTGCCACGTATCTTATACTTCGTGCACTCGTTTCACACCTTCTCTTCTTCACCTTTTATTTCACATGTCGACACTTTATTAACTGTCGATTACACTGTCCACCGGAACCTTGTCTTCTCCCCGCGTTTTTCACCCGGCCTCGTTATTTTCTGCGCACTTTTGCCACACTTTTCGTCTATTTCTTTCGCCTGTCTGCTTACACACGTTCTCCTCTCGCGCACGTCACGTGGTTCTCCCTAAAATATATATACTGTATATACAGAAATCAAAGATTATTAAAAGCATATCCGCATTTCGCTTATGTTTTCCCTAATTATATAGGGCAGGCCTTCCCAAGTGGGAGAAAACCACTCCTGAAACACATGTTTCGGTTCTCCTTCCAACGCTGCGCCTTCAGCTAAGGTGGGACCATTCCTACTATCCTCTCTCCGAAGAGACAGTAACGCCGCTAGGAAGCATGTTGTGGCGCTTTAGGGTGAAAACTAGCATTTCAAAATGATGTAAAGAGAATTAAAAAAAAATTTATTACTTGACACATTTGGTACTTTCACCCTAAAGCACCCAACATGCTTCCTAGCGGCGTTACAGTCTCCTCGGAGAGAGGGTAGTAGGAATTGTCCCACTTTAACTGAAGGCGCTGCGTTGGAAGGAGAACCGAAACATGTGTTTCAGGAGTGGAGTTTTCCCATACTTGGGAAGGCCTGATATAGGGTAACACGCGTAAGTTTTAATACTTCAATATATCGAGAATTACGCACACGATCAGTTTTAGTCGTTCTGGTCTCGAGTTCCATGCATCTCATGCTTTTAAATATGTATTAATACAGGCTTGCACTCATCTCTCCTTGTATTTAAAGCAGGGGTGGAACCAATTATTTTCCTAATCCACGTTAGAAAACAAGCAACTTTTGTTGGGAACATTTTTTCTTAAAACCATTCCAAACTATTTCTTGATGTCTAGATGCTAGAAGACAGGCAAAAGGTCAGAAGCTAAAATGTTTCCAAAATGAAAAGCGAAAATCACATTTAGTATCTTGACCTGCAGGATTATCGTTTACACTACTTGGGCTTTCCCCACCCACTTACCCGATGACCGTCTACCCAGATTATTGTTGCCGCGACGCGATCCCCTTAACCATTCTTTGCGCGTTGCCTGACAACTGTATTCTGCCACAATCACACACCCCAAAAATCAGTCACACGTCACTCTTTCAAACAGTGCTCGCTCCTACAGAACACACCTATCTGCTCATTCTCCACATGCATTGTACAATGTGTAGAACAATTATTGGTCGTTGCTCTTAGGGGGTGAATCTACACCTCTGGATCGGTGGACATTTGTAACAAAAGTGTCCGCGAAATTGTTTATAACATTGAAAATTAATGTTAAATTTTTTGGTAAACTGGTCGAAAAGCTACCTCCTCACCGATTTCAATGGCCCTCACATATGTTGTCGAAGTCATCATTCTGAACATTTCCCTTTCAACTTTTTGGCGGTTGGCTTTGGTTTACGAAATATTCGCAAAAACCTATACTTAACACAAGAATTATTACCGAGTTTAACACAGGTTCTCCTCTGCGGTACCATCCTTTACGCGCCCCGGTCCTAATCTAACTCCAACCAATACTAATACCGTCAGCTATGAAACAGATTTCAATATATTATGCCGAAAGTTTTTCATATGATTTTGATAACATATGTCAAGATAATTGAAATCGGTGGGGAGGTAGCTTTCAATCTATTATGCCGAAAGTTTTTTATTAATATCTCCGAAACTGAGGCCGGCCGTCAAAAATTTTAAAAGGAAATGTTGTTCTGAATGATGACATTGACAACATATGTGAAGGTCATTGAAATCGATGAAGCAGTATCTTTTCGACAAATTTACCAATTTCCTTTTACATCAACGTATTCTGCGCGTTGGAAAGGAAAAATGTTTGAATGAAGCCATATGACGCAAAGGAACCCTTTGATCAGTAAAAATTGTTAAAGATTTCGGAACGACTTGATTGGGTAGAATTACACGTATATGTAGGCAGGGCCCACCACTACTCTGCTGCTTGATATGAGACACACCACAAGATTACCATAATTTATTAATCATTTTTTAATTAGTTATTATAGGAAGTGTTCAAAACGATAAATGAAAGTGTATGTCTGTACACAGAGTATCCCGGGTATAAAGTTGAAAAAAATTGAAAAAGTTGAAAAAGTTAATATAAACCCATGTCCGCAAATAATTTATTAGGGAATTATAAGATAGCAGAGGTTCGTTACATCGTAAGCGAAATTGTACAATGCTTCTCCGTTGCATGGGTCTGTACAGTTGCTGATTGGTAAAGAAATGAAGAAATTTTTATTTGCCTTTTAAAAATGCTGCATTAATTTGACATCGGGACACCCTGTATGTAAATTCCCAACACTATTATAACTTCCATTCGTACCGCTTATAGCGCTGAACTCTTATTTCATGCTTAGCCGTTAACGTTGGATGCGACACGGAAATGGTAATGGGGCTCTAGAGCCCCAAAATCGAGTGACACAGAAGACAAAGGAATATCAGGTCTATTCTATACCTGGTCTGTGGTACCACTCTGAATGTGTATCGAACGTGTACCGAACGTGTATTGTACCACTCATTTCTACGCTTTTAAACGAAAGTAATTCGTTCCCTATCGTGATCCCAAGCCTAGAGTAATCTATAACAGCTCCGCTGTTGTGAAAAAATCTGAACCCAAAATTCCGTCCTGCGCGGTAGGTTTAGAGTTTTCACTACATGAATTTCTGCTATTGTATCTAATATTTTGGTTGTAATGTATCCTATAGTGGCTAAAGAACCATCTGTAATTCCCGTTAGAACGTAGGTGACGTCGGTAAAAATCTGTGTGCCTGGCGAAACGGCTTCTTCTTTAATCACGCTCAAATCGGCTCCAGTATCGATCATCATTATTACCCTATTTTGCTTAAATTCTGGACTGGATAAGGCTAAACTGGAGCCTCTCCATGTTTCAGATAGTCGTAATTTTAGCACGGATCGACTGCGTATAGGATTTAGGGGGGGGGGGGGGGGATTGGCGTTTGCTGTTCGGAATTTGGTGTTTCTGTGGACCTCCGTTTGTCATTATACATTTTCTTTCGACATTCCTAAATAGTGCGTTCCTTGTTCTTACAGTATCTACATTCTACTTGTTGTGATTGACGCGACCCGGGATTACGTGACGTCGTCTGCGAACCAGAATTATGCGGTGTAGCTCGTGGCGCGGTGCTTATCTTCCGGCATTCCTGAGCCGTGTGCCCTATTTTTCGACAATGATCGCAATATTTTGATTGCCAACTAATTTGTGCTATTTGCCCTACTGGGAATTTACTGCTACAATTACTTGCTGAGGGCCCATACCCAAAACAATTTGTGCACTGCGCGGAGTGCGATAATCCTTCCGCGAATTTATTTCTGATTATATTTTCCTGACACTCGGCCTCGGCTTTGATTGCGGCGCTAATGGCGGTATCGAGGTCAGCGAATTCGACGGTTCGCATTCGTGCGTAGATTTCTGGTTTTAACCCCGTTAAGAAAGCTTTAATTGAATTTGTTTCCGCGGATTGATTCTACTGCGCGACGTGTAAGGGAACCTCTATTTCATTACAGTATCTCAATTGTAGGAGGATCCCGGAGATTCGACTGCTATAATCTACAGTGGCTTCATTCGGTAACTGAGCTATTTTCGAAATTTCTCCATATAACTGGATTGAAGAATGTAGTGGGGCGAAACGAGAGCTGAGGACTTTAATTGCTTCTTCTATTGTGTTATAATCGCCGTTAAGTATGACTCGAGAGGCTTGCCCGGACAATTTAAATTTGATTAGTTGTACTAAACCGTATTCGGAGTTCGGCGCGATCATATCTTTCGCGTTCCTACAGCATTTCGTGAATTCATGTATAGTAATGTTTCGCCCGTCGAAGGCCGGAACCGTGTCCGCGGCATCGCGAATTCTAGTATGCGGTTGACGCGCATTTTCCTGACTTAATTGTAGGCGTTGTAGTTCCTCTACAACTGCATCTATATTAGGGGCATTTGTCCCTACTCCGCCTGTAGCCATGATTTAGCTTCTTTTAACGCGCCTGACTTAGTAAGAAAGAAGGAGTCTTGTTCTTCGCTAGGAGGGTGTGTCTCGCTTGCCACTCGTTTTGCGGTTTCAAAGCAAATGTTATCCCACCGCTGTCACCAAAATTAACTACCTGTAACGTTCACGAACGAGATGTTGCCGTTCTTTACAGGAAATTCACAAGTAGAGCGGTTTACCTGTGAATTTGTGGGATTGGTTCGGGTGGCGTGCGATTAAGAAATGAATTTCATGATACGAGAGTCCTTCTTTTAACATGAAAATAACAATGGTTTATTCAAAATAAATGGTTTTGACTCTTGGTCGGAATAGTACATAAATTACGACACTTAGTCGTGTGAACATGTGACAATTAATTAAACGAACTTAAGGTAATACGTAACTGCGTATCGGTCGGTAATAAAGAATATCGTTTTGGTTTCGGTTCCTAACGCTAAGTCGGTAATAATAAATGTAATTATAATTGAGGCGTTAATTAATATACAGGGTGTCCGCGGGAAGAGTGGACAGCTGGATATCTCCTAATCTATTGGAGACAAAAGTATTTAAAAAATAGGGAATTGCATGGTTCGAGGGGGCCAACTTATTAGCGCGGATGAATTTTTTTTTTCGATTATTATTTTAAAAGATACGATGGTCAAGTTCGGTTTTTTAAATGAAACTATTTTTTTTAAAGACCTGAGTTGATAGTGCGTTCTATGACAAATTCAATAAGCTTTAATGTATACACTTGATTTCCACTGGTTTTTGAGATATTGCGCTTGCAAATTTACTGATTTTCCCTGGAAGAAAACTCGCTGGAATAGCAAGGACCGGGGACGGTCTTGCTGGCGCCACGGGTAGCCTTGCCTGTTGAAACAGATACCTACCTGCCAAAGGTCTACGCCAGGAATGGCAGGCCCAAAGGCTGGACAATTCTTTTCCGTCAGAAATGCTACTTAGGTAGGTACATCTGCGGTATCGAGAAGCGCACCGTTACTTTTATTTCGCACTTGCTTCTACGCTCGGATGGCCGGTTCCTTTGGGAGGGATGCAAGTTCGATTGGTTAGGTTAGGAGGTGTGAAAGTTGCTAGACTAAATTTCAACCATAGGGAGCAGATTATATTAGAACCAGTCGAATTTGCATCCCTCACAAACGGCTGCTCTCTTGAAGAGGCCCTCTTCACAGCAATACCTCCTCCCCAGTGCCCACCTTCTCTCGCACAGAATACGATAACGCATGCTTTTGTTTTGATATTAAAGCTCATGTTTATATTCGAGAGGACCACTCTGAAAACGGGATACGTAACGAAATTAGACGTACACCCCAAAATCTTAATGGGTAACGCTATAATTACAAACGATGACGGAATAGGTTATCTCTACGCCATTAACACATCATCTAATGATATAAAAATCGAAATACCTTCTGTAGAAATAGAACCATACGAAGAAATAAAAATTGAAGGGAAAATTGCATCTCCAGACCATGTTAAACAAGTACTCGAACTACTTCGTCTTAACCATCTAAATCCGGAGGAAAAGGCTAACATCGAAAAATTGATAGAACGATACGCAGATAGATTCCACCTTCCCGGTAGCGAACTAGAAGCAACAAACGTTGTGTCTCACAGAATAATTACCGAAAACGAGGCACCCATAAATGTTAAACAGTATCGATATCCCCAAGTCCATAAAGAAGAAATCAACCGACAAATTAACGAACTAATACAAAACAAAATAATCTCGCATTCAACCTCTCCGTACAACTCTCCGTTGTTCATAGTAACCAAGAAAAAGGACAGTCAAGGGAACATACGTTGGAGAATAGTAATAGATTTCCGTCGATTAAATGAAAAAACAATAGGCGACGCGTATCCTTTACCGAATATAGTAGAAATATTAGATCAGCTAGGGAGTGCAAAGTACTTCTCAGTATTCGATCTAGCATCAGGATTCCATCAGATACCAATGCATCCGGAAGATAAGCACAAAACCGCATTTTCCACACCCTATGGACATTATGAATTCAATCGAATGCCATTCGGTCTCAAGAACGCCCCAGCGACATTTCAAAGGTTAATGGACCAAGTACTGACTGGATTACAAGGAATAGAATTATTCGTGTACCTCGACGACATAGTAATCTACGCTAGTTCACTTCAAGAACACACTACAAAATTCAAAAGACTAATGAATCGACTAAGAGAAGCCAACCTATCACTGCAACCAGACAAATGCGAATTTCTAAAACGAGAAGTGTGTTACTTAGGACACATTATTAGTGAAGAAGGAGTTAGGCCAGACCCAAAGAAATTAGAAGCAGTTAAACAGTTCCCACAACCCAAAACTCAGAAGAATATAAGACAATTTTTAGGATTAGCCGGATACTACCGAAGATTTATAAAGAATTTTTCTAAAATAGCGAAACCATTATCTGACCTAACTAGAAAAGATTACAGATTCGAATGGACAATCAAACAACAAATAGCTTTCGAGACATTACGGGACGCTCTATGTGAGGAACCAATATTACAATATCCAGACTTCAATAAACCATTTATCATTACCACAGACGCCTCTGGTTACGCAGTAGGCGCGGTTCTAAGTCAAGGAGAAATAGGAAAAGATCTTCCAATAGCTTACGCCTCGAGAATATTAAATGATGCCGAAACACGGTATGCACCAACTGAACGCGAACTACTCGCTCTAATATACGCCGTACAACACTTCCGTTCATACATATACGGGAAACGTTTTTCCTTAGTGATGGATCACAAACCACTAGAATGGCTACATACATTAGATAAAACTAGCAGAATACGACTACAAAATTATATACAAGCCCGGGAGATATAACACTAACGCAGATGCCCTCTCGCGGAATCCAGTGACTATACTCCCGCTACAAGTGGAAGGGAAACGATTGCGCTCCCAAACCGCCACGAGTCCGGGATCCCCAAATCCAAGCCAAATGAAACAACCAAGGGGAGATGCATCCTCCTCGTCATCATCCGAATTCAATCCTGACCAAATACAAATGAGAAGGAAATTAAAAAGAAAACATAAAAGCACAACGACAACATCATCAAACAGACCGGCGGAGAAAAAGAGGGGAATCACACCAAAAGGGGAATCAGAAGAAATGGAGGTATCCACCGATAGTTTTGAAGCAAACAAAAATATTCAGGCAACAGTAGAGGTTCACCCCTCCCCTGAACAAATCGGTCTTCCACCATCAACCCCCAGACCAACCACCCTTAACCATTCTCGTAGCCCACAACGAATGGATATAGAAATAACGAAAGAGGACTGGGATCAAATCATGGAAATAAGTGAAAACGTAGAAATCCCGAGAAACCATGCTTACAGAGAGCCTCCCAAAATAAATTCTAGTAACAGTAGTAGCAGCAAAAAAAGAAGCCCACCAATAAGGGGTAAAAAACACTGCACACGAGACTCCAGCGGGACATTGACTGGACCAATATCTCCAATAACGATAAAAAGAGATTTAAATAATTATAAAACATACACTGGACCACCCCGACAGCAAATATCTTCGCAACGACAGGGACTACCACGACAGCAACTACCGCCACGACAACAAACATTACCCAAGGTAACTCACCAGGAACTGGTTCCAAGCAGGTTCAAAGAAATTGGGGACCACTTATGGATGAGAAGGGAAACTGCAGGAATATTTATCACTACATATGGAAAACCAGTGGGCGAGGAAAGCATTGAATTTATAACTAAAGAACAAATTAAAATTACCTTACCCCTGCCATTCCAGGCAGGAAGCATAATAGAAATTCCCAAATCAGGACGCACCATCTTAGGGATGGTAATACCAGATTCTCCAGACGAAGAAGCCTATCATACCGTATTTAGGAACCTATATAATAAATTAACACAAAATAACATTAACAAAATCTCACTACCGAAAATAGAAATTAATATATCATGGGAAAAATTAAAACAAATGATCACCCTAAGGTTCTTACAAACAAACATCAGCATCACAATCTGCAATGGTACTATACGGATGCCATCAGAACAGGATCACCTAATAATAATTAAGGAAAACCACGAGTCACCAGTAGGAGGACATAAAGGGGTAACCAAAACCTACAACAGAATCAGAAACTTGTACCATTGGCCAAACATGAAAAAGGATGTAAGGCAACACATTAAGACATGCATAAGTTGTCAAAAGAAGAAACTAGTACGAGCTAAAACAAAAGAACCTATGATAATAACAGATACGCCACTAGACGCCTTTGACAAAATATCCATGGATATTGTGGGACCATTGCCACCCACAAGGTCGGGAAAAACATATATACTTACCATACAGGACAATCTAACAAAATTTTCATTAGCAATACCATTAGTCTCATTCACAAGCGAAGAAATAGCCCAGGCATTCACCACGCACTTCATATGCCAATACGGATGCCCAAAAGCAGTTCTCACAGATCAAGGATCTTCATTCATCAGTTCTCTCATGCAAAACTTCGCAAAGGCTTTCAATATCAAACAGTACAAAACCTCAGCATTCCATCCACAGTCAAACGGTTCCCTGGAAAGAAGCCATCATGTATTAGTAGAATATTTAAAACATTATATAACCAAAGAAAAACAATGGGATCAGTGGCTACCACAGGCAATGTTCTCTTATAACACTAGTATACATGAAGGTACCAAATACACTCCCTATGAATTAGTATATGGAAAAAAAGCCAGACAACCATCAAGTTTAATGCCAAATGACTCGTTAATTACATACCCAGATTTTGTGGAGAGGTTAGTAACAAAGTTGCTCAACATTCGCGAACTGGGACGCCAAAATTTAGAAAACTCAAAATATCGTCAAAAACACTACTATGACCAAAATGTATCCTCCGTTAATTACCACAAGGGAGAACAAGTACTGGTTTTAAAACCAAAAAGAGATAAATTCAGCGACGAATACGATGGGCCTTACACAATCATTGAGATTTTGAAAAACAACAATGTAAAGATAGCAGTGAGCCCCCGTCGAACTAAGGTTGTCCACAAGGATAGAATAAAAAAGGCCTATACGCCACCAGACTGCGCCGTTCCTAGGGATATTACGGCAAACCATTAACAAACTTCGCAGCGCTAAATTCAAAAGTGGTGGGGGTTACACAAGGGCTCATTCAGAAAAGTGACACCTTTACGAGAGCACGTGAATAAATCTATCAAACAAAGGAAAAAGAAGAAAAGGATCACGATCTGGGCAAAAATTGTAAAAAATAATAAGGTAAGAACACTATAGACATACATTAATTAAAAGAATAAATTACAAAAAGGAAAATCAAGTTATTAAAATTAACACGTGGTGTGCCGGTACAGACAATGTCTATCAGATCGCCCGACGAGAAATGGCTTCACCGCCCTCGCGAGGAGGGAAGAACGAAGAGCGAAGAACCATATCTAAAACTATTAAAAATGATATGCCTCAAACCCAAGTGGCCAGGGTACCGAACGGACCGCAGCGATTTGTACCGGCGTAAAATCTGTTACCCGTGCTACAAAAATCTAAACGCAGAAGAAACGAAATATTATACACCCGCAAGCCGTCACCTCCTAACACTGCGTAAAAATTTAATAAATTTCAAATATTGTATGATCTGTACGAGACAGATCCACAATTGGGGGGTGGCGGCACAATGTGCTGAGTGTGTGGAAACTTTCACACACATAACAAAACAGAACGAGGAAGCCCTCGAATTGGGGCTATCCTTGAATGTATTGGAGGCCCACGAACGAGGCCAATCACGGCCTCAGCAATAAACATTTATTTTTTCACTATACATATGTGTAAAAATTCAATTACCATCCCAAACAAATCCAATCATATCCTGCTAATATACTTCGACATTCCCGAAAACTCCTTGGCAACAATGTGTAAAAGAGATAGCTATATACCGAGATCAGCGAATCCGCGATGTAAACAAACCGCGCATTCCCGAACCATAGAGAAACAGAGTCGCGTAGTAAATAGAATAAAGATAGAAGCATTTCAAGAAATCACAAACCCCAAACAGTAAGAATAGAGTAGCATTGCAAATAGAGTAAGACACAAGATTTTAAGGGGAACATGTAGTCAATAATGGGGATAAATCCGAGCGCAACACGATGTAAGGAGAACTATAAGTATTTAAAGGATATCATACTACCAGGCTTCATTCAGTCACAATTCAGTAACAAGAACAGTAGCCATTATGCCCAAGCGATCGGGAAAGAAAATAAAGAAATTGTTAAATTCGACATCAAGACCATCGAGTGTAACACCGTCAGAACCGCCATGGAAATTGTACAAAATAACAGTGCCAGAAGTGGACTGGCAACCGTATACGCAGCTTACCCATTCCGATCCACGGAGGCGTGCATGGAAATATATTTTTCTATTCGGCACGGGAAACGCACCACCCCCGACAACAGGGACAATGATCAAGTCTAGTAAGAACATTAAAGCATTTAAACGAATAGAAGAAGAAATCGAGCGCCAGACTTCTTAGAATATATATAAAAATACATCTCTCGGGACGAGAGAAAAACCGGGCGGCGAGATGTAACGTACCGCTACGAACCGCCGTACATTTTTCCGTTTCTATCTATGTTAATCATCACATATCGTTAATTTCCTTTATATTAGACGTAAGATAGTATACAACGCGTGCGAGAGCGTTTCAAACAGCGCGCGAGAGAGTATAGTGACGCGCAACGCATGCGCATAGCCACCGATTCAAACCACATACTCGGTGCCGCGAGTGAATCAAGCGCGCGTGCGCATATCGTACGAACAACCGGACGCCAAATATTCCGAGCGTAGTACGCGAGTGGCGCGAACCGGATGTTAATTCTAATTGGTGCGCGAGTTCGCGCAGCAAGTGATTGGTGCGGGCCAAGTACCAGCCACCGGTATAAATACAGGCCCGCCAGCAGCAGTAAAGAGACTTGGTTCTGCCACCGAACCACATCGAGGCAGCTTTAGTTAGCTCCTCAAATTCCATATCGAGGTAGCTTTAGTTAGCTCCTCAAATTCCATATCGAGGTAGCTTTAGTTAGCTCCTCAACTTCCAATCCGAGGTAGCTTTAGTTAGCTCCTCAAATTCCATACCGAGGTAGCTTTAGTTAGCTCCTCAACTTCCTCGAGGTAGCTTTAATTAGCTCCTCCACATCCCTTCGAGGTCATACTAAGACCTCCACCTCATTTTCCAAAGCGTGGGGCCAGCTGATAGGCACCAGAAGCTATTACTAAACTGAGGGAGAGCAACCAATAATTCTACTTCCATCTGGGGACGTCCTAACCGGCTACCTGGCTACCATCCTAGAAAGCGTGGGCAAGCTGATAGGCAACTGGAAGCTACTACTAAATCAAAGAAAAGGAACCCTCTGCAGTTCTCAACTTAACATACCAAATCGACCAAGCGTCATTTCTTGTACTACGTTATACCGACTACTTGTCGAGACCTTATATCCAATTAACGATTTAGTATAGTACCATTATATCATATCTTTAATAATAATTACGCGATATCCTTAATTATCGACTTAGCGTCAGAACCGAGATAATACTCTTTATTACCGACTTAGCGTCGAAACCGAAATCAAACGTTATACTTTCATTACCGACCGATACGTCATAACGCAATTACTTTATGTTCCATTATATTAGTTTATAATCACAATTCAACGACTCAGCGTAAAATCTTATGTTCCATTACGACCTAGCGTCAAAATCTATATTCTTGAATAAACTATTTTGTTACTTATTGTTAAAAGGAAGGACTCTAGTTCTTGAAATTCATTTCTTTATCGCACGCCACCCGAACCAATCCCACAATTTCACAGGTAAGCCGCTCTACTTGTGGAATCTCCTGTAATTAACGGCAACGTCTCGTTCAAGAACGTTACATCCTTGACAACAAATCTTCCATCAACGATGAACACTTACAGGTCAACAAATGTTGGTACAGCCATTATCGGTACAATTTAGAGGTCCGCTCGCTTTCAAGACAGACGGGAGAATGCAGTCTTTCTCGTAAAGCATCTCAATTTTAACAATGAAATTTTGTACAAATTTGGCACAAGAGAGGGCGGGCAAGTAGCGTGGCAATTTAATTGATTTTGCGCGCCACGTTTGTCAGCGGATTGTATTCAACCACCCGATCGTGCAGAATCAAACAGTAGGCTGTAGTATTTGCCGGTACATTCCCTTTGCACTCGAATTCTATGCGCACGTCTACGGTGCCATTCTTGATCGGCTCATTTTGTCGCGAACAATCAATCACCACGAGGGGAACAAATTGTAAAAATTCGGCCACGGTGAATAATGCCTCGTTGCAACTATGCCCATAATACGATTTACGGAATTGCATATCAATGTGAAACAAGATGGCATGCCTATTCTTGTCAAAGTCCAAGTTCAGGTCATCATATGGGTAAAATTCCGAGTTGAGAAAAAGTTTCACATTGGTCAATTTGCAGTTGTTGAACTAGGTAGCATCTTCACTCATCACATTCTTTCGATCAGTCTGTAGAGCAAGGATTATGCATCGCGGCTTCTCCAACTGTGCAGATGCCTTCACGGCCCACGAATGCTTGGTCGTGTTCTGTAAGAGAGGATACTCGTACAGATCCCACGAATGAAAACAAATGCTCACGTTTTGTCCACTTTCCAAAGTACGTAGCAACGATAGCATAATAAATTCGTTCAGCGTCACATGAGGCATCCGCCATTGCACTTTAAGTAATTCAATTTCTGGTTCCAACTTTGGCGATCCTATTAGAGAATTGTTACATGCGCTTGTAGTTCTCGCAAAATTCCAGCAAATATTTGAGTGGAATGCAAAAATTGAAATGATTTTTCACTATTAGCCCATCGGGTCGTTTCAAGCCCCATCCAGCATTCTCCATATTTTTGTCTTCACTATATGTCAGCGATACATAGTTTTTAAGCGCGTTAGTTATTTCAACGTTTCTATTACGATCAATCTCCACGCCATTCAGCTCGTATCGAATCTCATCAAATAAGAACGCCATGCAATTATTTCCCAACTTCACCGTTAATGTATCGCTTGGCTTATTTATCTTCAATTTCCCCTCCACATAGAGGAAACTTTCACACAGTAATGTGTATAAATCCTGCTGCTGTATAGATATTCTTATCTCATCGCTGTATCCAAACGTTGTGTTGACGTATGGGTTGTATGTGTGAGTCTCCAGCTTAACGATGCGATCATCAAACGTCGGCTTCCCTCCAATGCTTAGAATATCAGCCATTTTTTTCAACTCAAATGCGCACAATGAATCCCAGTGATTTAAAAAATGCAATGTTCCCAGCTCTGAGCGTCTTCTTTAGCGTGATTAGAGCTGTTGCAGTTGTTGTTGTTGTTGTTGTTGTAAACAATTTCGTTTGGAAGAAATGGGTTTCTAGAGTCGTTCAACACAAGCATCCCTTTCGTTCGAACCACATGTATTATTGTCGTCGCCGTCGTACATGCAATCTGATGGTAATATCTTCACCTCGAAAATCCAACAATCGTCCGTCCTGATCCACAACGCGTATCGTTAGATCCGTAATGACCGGTGCGGTGATTGGAAGGTAAATGATC
This sequence comes from Andrena hattorfiana, assembly GCA_944738655.2. Taxonomy (NCBI): domain Eukaryota; kingdom Metazoa; phylum Arthropoda; class Insecta; order Hymenoptera; family Andrenidae; genus Andrena; species Andrena hattorfiana. The sequence goes on from OX122890.1 coordinate 23,607,213, forward strand.
TGCGCGGGCGTTTCCGATATCTTATATCCTGGTGGGACTCTCGGAGAAAATTCATGTATCGTATGTACATGCTTCCCATTGGTGTACACGCCAGCGGTCACGCTACATTCTATGCGAATAATGTTTACGTTCATGATATTAATTGGGTCATCCGATTCGTACCACCCTCCTGTTTCTAATACCCGATTCGTCGAGAATCCCTGTAGCGATCCAATGTTATTGGGTTTCATAAAGTCTACGGCGAACGAGCAGTACAGCTCGCTTTTCATGGTGTTGTTGTTGGGGCGCAACACCATTGGATACATATCGTTGTCATCGCCATCATTGTTGTCACCGGTACCGCCGAGATTTTGAGGATACCGTTCGAGTAATCGCTGCTTCAAATACTTGGCAATGGCGTCTAGTTCGTAGGAGCAGTGGGGAATCGTAATGTATTCATGGGTAGTATCGACGCTGTTGTTAATATCATAGTTTACGCCGAAGTAGAATTTATCGTTGGTCGAGTTGATGTTCGGTATTGTATGATAAGTTTCAAAGGTTGTTAGATCAAGCTCGTAATCAGCGTCGCTCAAAGCTATGGGTGGAAAGTAGCTCACCGCGAGGATGCTACTCTTGTCGGTTAGAGTGAATGTTAACGACATATTCTGCTCAAACTGCTCGACTAGTACTGAATCAGAGTTGTGGGAAGTCAATCCTTAAATTTGGTGCCGATCGTTTGTAGAAAGCGTAGACATAGTTGACCACAATTGCTCTCATTGTACTTCTGATTCGATTGTATTCAATTTTCAGATATTGTACCAATTCCTTAGGCGGTCGAAGATTGCCAAAGCTGTCCAAATATATAGCTTGACACTCTCTCTTCGCATACGCCACCCAATAAGTCCCCGGCCCCTCGACATTGTCCAAATTCACGATACCGCTCTCGTTTCGACGTACTCCTCCGGCAGGTAGCGCGTTACGCATGAAAACACCTCTAAAGAATGGAATACGCATACGTTTTGCAAACTCCTCCAATTGCGCATCGGTAGATACGCCCGCGGGCATTATTATTTTCATTTCGGCGTTTTTTTTTCGTTTCGATACTCCCTGTCCGCGCTTGTATGGTGTGAGATAAAGTCCACGGCCTTCCATGGCGCGATTATGACGTTGCATTTCCTGCAGCAGATTTTGCGCTGCCTTATTATCGTTTACCGCCTTGGCGATCCCCGCCGCTCCACCAGCTAATGATCCGAGAACACCTAGCAGCGGGAGAAGTGGTAATATACCACCCCGTTTTGCCACTGGGAGAATCCGCTTTTTCGATGCTCTCCTTACAGTCCTTTTGCAGGGTTTTGTTTTCAGCCCCATTCCGATTTTCGTCTTGGCCTTCATAGTTGCCCAAACAGCCGCAGCAGCACCTCTTTCAGCCAGAGTCGAATCTCGCGCAACGATGCGTTTTCGCGCTTTGTCAACGAGAACTTTATCTGCCGCGTGCCTTTCGCTGAGGTCGTTGCTGCGCGATTACGCAATATCGTGTTCGCGACACGCTGCGCCCAATGGATTGATGCCTTGATCATCTCTAGCCAATCATTTTGCTAGATGAGTTCCTGGGCCGCAAAACTGGTATCCCGGAATATGTAATTCGATAAGTAGCGCGTTTATCTCCCGATTTAACAAACCACAACCTTCCTTTACTCTCGTCGGTGACATTCGCTACAGTTTTTAATCAATGGTGCTGGACCGTCGATGTGCGTTCGCTGCCAAGGGCGATTATAATGTTCCAAACACCGACCATACTGCTGAACCTGGGAATTGGCTTTTTTATGCTCAGGGAGTCTGTCCCACAACTGATCAATGTGTCTCCCAAACTCTCGCAGTAGAATAATCTTTGGTATATATTTCAGCTGCTCAGAGGTTAAGTCTCGAATGTTGCAATTATCCGACAGGATGCGAAGCATTTTGAATACTGAGCTGTTTTGCTTCGGGGCGGATCTATAAATAGGGTGCGTCGCGGCTTCGAAGAATCAATATCATTTTTCGCAGTTCACGGAGAGGATGCGATTCGTGCGACAACTTGTGACGATACGCGTGACAAATTTTGACGATAAATCACAAATGATGTCTTCGACAACAAGACGCAGACATGGTAGCATATTACCAAGCACTATACGCTGCCTCGTTTGTGGTCCATCAAATTGTGGAAAGACCAACGTGCTGGTGAGCTTGTTCGAAAGTCCTCACGGCGTCCACTTCGAGAACCTGTACGTGTATTCAAAGTCATTGCAACAGCCGAAGTATCAGTATTTGGAGAATTTATTGACTCCTATAGATGAAATTGGCTACTTTACGCTTTCGAATAACAGTGACATCATCCCACCGAGTGAATCGCGCCCGAACTCCATTTTTATCTTTGATGATGTGGCATGCGACAAGCAAGATACGATACGAGAATACTTTGCATTGGGGCGCCACTCGAACGGTGACTGCTTCTATCTCTGTCAGACGTATGCAAAAATTGCCAAACATCTTATACGCGACAATGCGAATCTGCTGATTCTGTTTAAGCAGGATGGTACCAACATAAAACATGTGTGCAACGATCACGTGAATACTGATATGTCTTACGAGGCTTTCTGCGCGTTGTGTCGTAATTGTTGGCAACGAGAGTATGGTTTCGCGGTAATAGACAAGAATAGCGCCCAATGTCCAATGGACGTTATAGAAAGGGATTTAACGAGTTTGTCATACCATGAGATGGTCAATCATTGTCAACATGTCGGTGGGAAAGCAACGTCTGCGGTACAACGATGATTGCTATCGATAGTCTGGAGATTAAGGATCGCGAGAGAATAGCGAAGGAAATTGCAAAAACCAGCGATGCCATTCGCAAGAAACATCAGGCTTCGAAAACTGACAAGATGGAGGAAGATATCGCGTTGGAGAAATACTTTAAACCTATTGTCGAATCCTTAAAACATATTGTGGAAAATACCGCAGCGGCAGAAGCTGACATATCACCACTGATGAGCATAGACGTTGAAGGGAATGAAACATTAACACCTAAAACGGAAATCCGACAAAAATCGAACACATCGTATAAGACAAAGAGGAAGCCACACATTTCATCGGAATATTCACTCGTAACCTCCACACCAATTCAATCGAAGCGAAAACGACAGAATGCCGCATCAAACGAGTCCCCGGTTCCTCCCATACCAATAGATACATTTCCCAGTGTATAATTGCTCGCAACCAATGATGAAGACGTTTTAGAAACTAGTCCCAATGAGTCCTTTGTAACATCTATTAGACAGCAACTTCAAACATCTGAGGGGGAGAAAACGTTTCGCAGCCATTTGCGTTCCCTGGGGCAGAAATATATGGAAGCTATCATAAGTAGGGATAAGCAAACTATCACAGACACTGTGTATGGTGTATACGTTGGCAATAATGGAATGATGCTTGGAGATAAGGTTTTCGATACGGACAAGGATGATAATATAATCAGAGATGGTGTAAAATACAGAGGAACACCTGGCCTGTACGAACTGATTTTCAAGAGAATTCCCGGCGATGCTGAATACACCGATGCCGATAAACAAAAATACAAAAGTATACTGCTGACGACAAATGCCTACAGACGCGGTTATTGTGCTAAAAAGCCCATCCTGGGCAACAAGGGATACAGGTACAAACATATAATTGCACCGCTACTCCCCCGTACATCAACGAATAAAGCAGGGAGAGGTCTAACGATGCCATGAGTCATGGTGGTAAACGATAACAAGATCAACTACGTTTCCCTGGGACGATCCCAACGAGCTGGTGGATCGATTGCGTTTGTTAGAAGCGTCGCGTCAGGCGAGTACCAACTCACACGATCATGAAAGTATCAATTATCGAGGAACTCCGCGAGGTAGGCCTAATTATAAATTAAACCGCACGCCGATGATGTGCACTGTATGCATCGAGATGCCGATCAACAAATTTGGAGTATCGCTCGAGAAGAGTGGAGCAGCTAGAATGGACTACTATAAATGGAGCGGTTTGCATCGAAATTAAATGCGTGATAACGTTCTTTGCGTGGCTGGTGCCAACTTTGATGCAAAATCACGCAAGATACGACGCGTGGCGCAACCCATGACCGACAGCGATGCCGTCAGTAAACTATACATGGAAAAGAGCATTAAACTTTTGAGAGAGCAGCAGGAAGAATTAGAGAGGAAGCTGGTCGTGTTTCAGAGAGATATGCTGACGTTGCAAAACAGCGTTCAAAAGATATCGCAGGCATCGAATTCTGTCTCGCAGCAGCAGCGCTGCGAAGGAGAATCATGCGAGACGGATGAACTTGTCTCCAGACCGATGGGGAGCACATAATCCACGTACACGATAATTATCGCATCATTCGTGTCAAAGACACCTCTGCGATGAAACATGCAGCCATTATCGAAATCCAAAAGTAAAGAAAACCACAGCAAGAAGCTACAACTTGTTGAGGATGTTACGTATGTGGAATTTTCCCATACGTCGCTCTCAACCGTTTTTCGAGCTCGCGTCTGTGAAGGGAAAACGCCCTAAAATCCTTTCGTTTATCAAACGCCACTAATGGGGGTCATGATCTCGACCATCTGGATCACGACCATGGGAACGGGAGTGACACGACGACGACCCCGAAGGATTTCCTTATATGGAGATTCCTAACGAATCCCCACTCATTTTTGGGACTATATAAACCCTTTGGTTTCAACCCTCGTCGATTAAAAGCTATAGAGTCACGCGTAGAGTCACGTCGTGTCACGCTCGTACAGAGTTGGTTAAATTCAGTAAGGTCGGGCTAAAGTCTCCGTCAGAATCATAGTTAACCTCATAGAATCCGCGAGTCCGGTTTATATTCTATTTGGCACTTTGAAACAGCCACTCGTACGCCCCGCATCGCCAGTGCGTCAACACCGTGCAACTATTGGTAATTTATACATATTATTTAATTAAGTAATCGCGACACTTACATTTGTACAATAACATATTATTGAATATATGAATGGTGTTCACGTGTAAATCGAGTAGATTCGTTAAATCCATCTTTTACCCAGCGATCCTTATAATATTAGTAGCACTCACCCACTGATACAACTTTACCGCTCGAGTTGTATCAACTTTAATTAAGAGTTACGAGGCATTACTAACATTTCCCGCGACCCCCTGATTTCGTATCAGGTTCGTTCGCAAACCCTTTACCAAAACAAGCCATCTTCTCCAACCCAGTGGCTCCCCGATTTCGCATCGGGTTCGTCCACGAAACCTCACCCCTCCTACGGCTCCCTGATTTCGCACCAGGTTCGTCCGTATCCTACAGCTCCCTGGTTTCGCACCAGGTTCGTCTGTGAATAATCCAACCTCCTAGCAGCTCCCTGGTTTCGCACCAGGTTCGTCTGTGAACTTCATCCTAGTGACTCCCCGATTTCGCATCGGGTTCGTTCACAACGTTTCACCCTCCTGCGGCTCCCTGATTTCGCATCAGGTTCGTCCGCGTGTGACTCCATTCCTAGAGGCTCCCTGATTTCGCATCAGGTTCGTCCTCGCCGTCAATAATCCTAGCGGCTCCCTGATTTCGCATCAGGTTCGTCCGCGCACCTAACTAACAAATTCATAAACCGTATTCCTTGGGAAATGCCCTTCTCGCCGGCCTCTCGCGTTGCTGCAGCCCCGGCTCGTAACAAGGAATTGCACGCTCCAGTTCGAAGACATTTCCCACGGAGGCGCCTCATAGTGCATGGATATGATGATCTGTGGCAAGCTGACATTGTAGAAATGCGTCCATACTCGCGATTCAACCAGGGTCAGCACTACATACTCACCGTCATCGATGCGCTGAGCAAGTATGCATGGGCGTTGCCGCTCAAGACTAAAAGTGTCGCTAAGGTGACTAAAGCGTTTGCAAAGATATTTAGAGATCGATATTCGAAAAATTTGCAATCCGATCAAGAAAAAGAATTTTACAACACCGATGTGCAGAAACTATTGACAAAGCATGACATTAATCATTATTCGACGTATTCGGTGATGAAAGCCTCCGTCGTAGAACGTTTCAATCGAACTTTGAAGAACAATATGTGGAAGCAGTTTACACTCAATGGAACCTATAGATGGATCGATGCGCTACCAAGTCTACTTGCAGAGTATAACGCACGAAAACATAGAACCATCAGAATGCGTCCTTGCGATCGCCGATAAGCTGCTAGCCACCGTATACAGCAACATAAAGATCGCTGCTCCAGCGAGATGCAAGTTGGGCGAATTTGTGCGCGTGAGCAGATTTAAAACCATCTTAGATAAAGGCTATACACTGAATTGGACAACGGAGGTGTTCAAGATAGCCAAAGTACAGGCAACTAATCTCGCGACGTATCTGCTTGTCAATTCCTGTGGAAAACCTGTTGCCGGAGGATTCTATGAACACGAGCTGCAACGTGTCACCGATCCTGATGTATATCTAGTGGAAAAAGTGTTGCGTAGGAAGGGGGATAAGGTGTACGTCAAGTGGCGTATACAAAAATAATGTATTGTAACATAATAATACATGGTTCAATAAATACAATGATATGTATGTAAATGAGTGGATAATTTTATTTTTACACGTTAATTCCACCATTTATAATAATTTCTATACACGTGGGAACCATTTTATATTACACAATAAATACAATTTCTATTTTTACAATGGTATGTTATAATATCCCCAGGGCAGTGTGTCGGCCGAATCGGGTACGATATACCGCTTGTCGTCGTGTGGATTTCGAGCGATTTTGGATTCTGAAATGGTGTACACTTTGTGCAATTTAGACGGAATATATGATTGTCTGCGAACAATTTCGATCTCCCTTTGCAAACACTGCGCGTAGTCGTCGAAAGTTATCATTCTGGCTATGACGATGGTCTTGACGCCTTTCGCCTTTTTCGTATCTTTTTGCCGTCTACACGAAGTGCATACATTTTCGCTCTAAGACCTACGAATTCGGTCATTATTTTATTACCGTTATTTTCGTCCATCTTCAGCCCCGGAATCTTCTTATTTACGCGCGACATATCATATGTATTGTCAGTGGGATAATCGCTTGTGTCGAATCTACCGATATTATCTTTCATGGACTCATAGATATCTTCGCATTGAATATGATAAATGAGGCTGCTGTGTCTGTGTATAGAATTTTACAATTTGGTGCGTGCAGGGGAAACATGTACTCGTGATGAAATTCATACAAACAAATTTTTTATATATCCAGAATGCACATACCCACGTATATCGGTTTGTTGAACTTCGAGTTCTCGCAATCCAACAGCTATTAAATTTTCCGAAAAAACACTTCTGCTGTGGAAATTCGGTTTCGCGAACATTACCTCCGCGCCCTATCGCCCATCACAATGTGTCAAAAGTTTTACATCCACATGATTTCGTACATTTTCCATAGTTTTACCGAATACCGCATTGTTCATCAATTTGTACAAATTTTTTTCAAAGTCGTTTGTCGCGCCTGTTCTAAACCGTGTATTGAGTTCGATGTATTCGCAGAGCCAGGGGGATTGAGTGAATTGAAGTACGCGGTGTATTTTTGTAATAAGAAGACCGTGACGCATGCACTGCTGCAGGTTGCGATAATGGATAACGTAACGCTGCTTATCATATACCGTTGCGAGTAACTTGTCCTGTCGGCTACCAGGTGGTTTGGCAAGCGTCGGACAGAACGGTAGATCAGCATGAGCGTCATGCAGACGTTGCGGATATTCCAGATCTACCTCGAGAATGTATCCCGTGGGCGAATCGACAGAGATTGAAGATACGTTAAAATTTGCAACATCTTCTACCTGTTGAAATTTGACAAAATGAGTTGACACATTGCCCATCCATACAAATTGTTCATATCAAAGTACATCAAGTACGATGATTGTTCCGATGCATCGTAAGATGACATGTACTTGTTATTGACATGTGCGTATCTTCCGGAACATTGACTTAAACCCCCATATATACCGCGATCGATAAACATGACCATGTCGACGTCTGTGAGCAATTCGAATGTAATTTTGGTGTGTTTTAGCATGGCATCTCACGTGAAACCAGGTAAAATATAATAAAGCGCTCAATCTAATCCGCAACTCTTGACACAATTTTCGCGAAAATTTTCAAAAATATCTGCGAATAACAAGACATCAGTTTTCAAATACAAGTCGCTGTATTCGCCCAAGGTTCTAATGCCAAAACGCTGCCAGACAGTCTCGGCGTGTGCGTAATCGCTGTCGGATATAGTCTCACCCGTTAACGAACTGTAGAATGATTCGCGCGGTGGTAAGCATGGGTCCTGCAGCTTGTTCGCGGAATCAAGGTATTCATACGGAAAGACACCCTCTTTCGCGTCAATAAATTGAAATCTTCAATGGATAATGTTTCAAATTTGGATCGTAAAATTTTTTTTTATCTGTGCTAAAAAAAGATGCTAATTTTTCGAGACTGATATTGAGAAATTTGTACGAATCGATGAATCGATTTTGTGAAAATTTTGTGAAAGAAATATACTTTTCTTTAGTTATGGGTAATACGTCAACGTGACCTTCGAAAACGGTAGCTATTTCCTCGATAATAAAATGTGAATCATAGCCGGATAAATTATGGAAAAATATGGGGATGTAAAACGCATTTCTATAATTTAAATTGCACTCTGAATGTGCGGGGCCTCTAAACCGTCCGGATAGATGGCAATGATCGCGGACTCGTATATCGCTAGCCTTGAATGGTTCTTCGCAAATATGGCAATGTGTTGCATTGCGAAATGTCGTCCACTGTTCGGTAGTTAAATCAAGCATTTGAGTATTACTGGTCAGAACGGGCTTGGCAAAGTTTGCAAAATTTTTCAGTACGTCTACGAACCATGAAACACAATCCACGTCGCGGCGACATCGATACATCGATAGCGATGTATCGTACGAACAATGCATATAATATGCAATGCTGTGCACATTGTGGTGCTGATATTTACACAATTTATTGTCTATATCACCCATTCGGTGGCTGTCTTCCGTTTTCGCCAAGATGCACTCAAGATCGGCGTACACCACGAAGGAAAGTCGCTCCTTCCTGCAGTTGTTGTCGAAACTGAGCAGATTGTTGTCCTGGCTGGGCAGTAGGATGGCGCAGTCGTTCATCTGCCCATAGTCCACTGCATTCACCTCCAACTATTCGGTGGATCCGAAGTACTGCACGCACCTGCAAAAAAAAACCCAAAAAATTTTTATTTAAATTTTTTCACGAGACATTTCAACATTTCATAAGTTTATATAGATACCAACCACAGATGAATTTCTTTGCCTTCTTCTTACTCAGCTGTGCGCTCACCAGCCGCGATAAATCCTTGATTAGCACGAAGTGCCCTACATCGCCGTGTTCTCGATTCGGCATGTAGAGCAGGTTGACGTGCCGATCCCTCTTGTGGCTGGTGATACGAAGTGGAAAGACTATTGGCCCCTTTGCCTTCTCCACCTCGAAGCTGTAGACGTTGGCCAAGATTTCGTTCTGTCGCTCAAACTTAGCAATTTGTTCCAGAGACATTGGAAATTCAATGCCCTGGAGATTTAGCGCGGAGGCATATTGCGGGTATGAACATGCGACCACTGCCCACGCGAAACACGCATTGTCTGTGGCTTGTACGCTAATGGTCGCTCTTATTAGCGCCAATTCCCGAGGCAACTTGCAATGGCACCCCGCGCGCAGCGAATTGTACTTATTGACATTGACGGTCAGGTTGAGAATTCTCGTCAATAGCCATCCGCTGTCACGTTCCTGGAACTCTTCCAGCGATGCCAGGGTGGGTTCGATGATACATCGCTGGTACTACTCCTGCAGAACGGATGTGCCGAAGAGTTCGTAGCTCCGGGTATTGATGCTTTTACAAGCATGCTTGTCGCCAGCCACAAATGCACCGTTAAACACCGTGTTCACTTTGAGGTTTCGATGTTTCCTCAAAGCGTCCCGCACATGCTCCAGTACAATAGTCGCCGCATCCTGGAGGAAGTTGCGCGACTCGATATAGTTCGAATTTAGCACGACACCAGTTAATACGCGGCTATCGAACGCAGTGTCTATTTCGCGCCACAAAAGTTCTGTGCTCGAATGACCGGCACCTTCACGTATCAAACGTCCACGCAACGAATATTTCAGTCCTTCGAGCCTCGCGATTCGAGCAACCGGCGATTGTTGAACACCAATCGATAATCGTGGACGTTTCACGCGGCTGTGTTTTTCTAACGATTCGATACACTTGTTGCATCATTCTTCCCACGCGACGTATTCTTCCCGTGAAATCAGTCGTTCAGATTGATCCCGCAGTTGACGTTCTACTTGCGCGAATGTTTCCATGGTTGAAATGGAATGTAAATGTAAGGCCTTTTCCATGTAACACGTTGCAACGATTTGAGGCTATGTGCAGTTTAGGGCGCGCTTTTATGGTTGGTACCACGATTTGGTATCTCTGTCTAACTCTTTTGGTGTACCCCCTCCTTCGGATGCATTGCATGCAAAAAAAACGACGATCCGTCCCAACATGATTTTATGCAGTTTGTGCTGGTACCGCATAATTCTTACCATGATTCACACGTATGAGGAATTAGCGCGCAAGATCGTTCGACACAGTTTCTGTTGACACCGCATAATTCTATGATTCGACGCTTCCCAAGGTATTATATTACATTCAACACGTGTCGAGACTTTTATTCTTGAGGATGGGGCTTGTTTAATCGTCTGCCCTGGGAAGGCGTTGTGGATCGCCACTGGTAATGGCCAGGGAAGGATGCGCTCCACAGAAGAAAACTCCACCGGTGGATGGAACCGCTCTTTATTTAGCCGAACGTGGGCGTCGTTACAATAACGGACGAGCACACCACACAGAGATTGGTTACGAACAGACACGACTCAACAAAACACGACGAAAACACTGAACGGAAACTCTGTACAAAACTATGTACAGTGAGCGCTGGGCGCGAATGGCTCGAAGGGCCGTTTTCCGTTATTTCAAAAAACGGTGGGTCGGTGGGCGACAGAGAAGGTCTCAATTTCGTGCGTGCGAGAGCGTGTTATTGTCACTTGGTGTTCGTGGAACTAACTGCCGGATTCTGGGAAGCGCGCAACGCTCGAATCCAGGTAAAAACGTGTGACCCACGTGGCCGTCTTACCGAACGGTGTGTCACCGTGTTTACACGCTCTCGCACGCACATTTAAATCCGCCTAACAGCTGAGCGCTGGATTTCGGCTGCAACAGGACTCAAATTACATGCAATCGTGTAGTATACTGCGACGTTAAGATTGAAACACATTATGGAGAAATTGGTAGCTTTAGAATAAAATGTGGTGGTGGGGGAAACAATTGCACCTCTATTTAAGCTGGCTCCAGGACTCTATTCCATCAATCCCTGAGTAGCCTCAGTGACTTTGATGGACGAGACACGGCTACAAAAATTGGTCAATACCATTGATGAATTACGCGCTGGGTGCGAGGATTATTTCGTTCCAATCATGCGAGACGATGGCATAGCTCCATGTGGGGAGAATATATATTATGACCGGTAAGGCTTACTTTCACATATTCTCGAAATTTTTTTGTTTATTCCAGATACGAGCGGACAATTTCATAGCTTTGATTGTTCTCTTAGTCCGCGCCGAGGATCGCGTATCATGGTTAGAAGATACGCACTAACATCCATGTGAGCAAATATTTGGAAATTGGAATCACCGTAGGACCTATCGCCGATGTAGAAGTTCTTCACGGCGAAAATCATGGGAATCATCTCATATTATCATGGCATACATGGGGTGTGCTATTCGACAGCCGTGAAACCATCGAAGAACGTGCACAATTACCTGAATCACCTTCGATGCGGATTGATGATTTAATGGTGGAATTTTGTCAGATCCTTGATTCACCGATTGTAAAGATGACACGATGTGATAAGTCACTGTGTTTCAAACTGAATACGGTATCATTTTTATGTAATCTTGAGCCATGTGTAAACTATGGGTATCCGCGGCTGTATCAAACTGCAGAAGATGTGAGAGTAAAATTTGAAACTTTTGTTAACGTGTTGCAACAGAGCGATGTTGTCTGCGAAACATTGGATACGCGTCGCGGTGCTAAAATAATACGTGATAGCGAATATTACGACGAGGAGTATCTTGTAGATTGCGAACTGTTAGCATGCGCCATCAATGATATTGTAGCTGATGTTCGCAGGAAAAAAAGATGTTAAATTATATTTATATTGTATTTTATATTCTTTTCGTTTGTAACAATATATTTCTTAAACATATATAATTTCTCCATTTTATTTACCCATTTTCCTCCTCCTCCTTCTTTCCTCACATAATTTTAACATTCGACGTTTCTGAATTCTGCAGACGCCGTGTAATCATTTTTCGTTCGAGCGTACTTCGCGCCACCAAATGACATCATCGCATGAAGGTGTCCTGAGAATTAAAATTACGCGGCATCGCGCGATGCGCTGCGATGTTAAATAGGAACGCTTTAGAATGCTTGCTACATATTCGTTCGCTGGATCATTGATTTAAGAATTATTATTTCTCTGCGTTGGAGGGGGGGGGGATGTCTGTTTGTTGCATATTGGCTCGCTAGTTCGGTGGTGGATCGGGGTTTGGAAAAAATATTCCGACCGTGGATCTGGTTTGGAAAAAAATATTTGAGGAAAAAATTTCTGGTGGTGGTTAGAGCCTGAAAAAAGATTTTTTAGACAAGACCCGCCCGCAGAAATTTTTTCAGAGGTTCATTCTCTCCCTCTAAAAAATTTTCGACGGTGGGCCAGGTTTGGAGAGGTCTCCGCGGCGGCTCGGCCGGGACTGATCCCCTCCACGGTTGCGGCTTCCCCCACTCCGCAGCTCGTGCGCGCGCAACCTGTCTTTGACTCCGCGTTCTCCCCGCGCCCAGGTTTTCCTCCACCGCACTCCCCCGCGCGCCCTCACTTCCCCCCGCCCCCGCGCTCCCCTCAGAGGACCTAGGTTAGAACCCGCCTTGTTATACTACTCTAAAGACTGAACTTTTGGGAACTTTAGAATAATTCAATGCGTTAAAATATTGGTATAATGAATATCATAAATTCAGTAGAACTCATGTGTTTCACTGAAATAACCGCGAATAAGCGTGTAATAAACAACAATACTGATTATGCAATTTCATTTCGATTAAGAAAATTTTCCATTTTCCCCCAGAAGCATTTAATATTCCAGTAAGTAAACAATATGTTATCTTACCTGCAGTAGGAAACAAAATACTGCGAACAACATACTAAGACATTGAAATCTGGTACCCATGATTGTCTGAAACAGAAATCACACGATTATTTTTACAATGTTATCCACAACCATGCACTTACGATGGGCAAAAATTACAAATTCGGTCATTAATTTAAACCAAATTTAAAACATTGTACATGCTATTCATAATAAGGTATTAAATTGAATCCCATACTCTAGACTTTCCGGTCGAAATGGTGTTTGTCAAATCATTAAGGATCGAAGTCAGACGCTGTTAGGGATATTTGTCCATGACATATTTTATGTTCAGGCGTTGATTACAAGCCCTGTTTTTCGTTGTTCTTTTGTTTGTAGTTTTTAGTGGCATCACTTCCGTTTCTGTTCTGTATGCGTAAGCAAGTGCGAATCGAGGTAACATTTTAGTATTGAAGTTCTTATATATATATATTATAAATATTTCTGTTGATTCGCAAGTAATAAATTTTATTCTCGCAAAAATGTGGTTCAGTCATGAGACACAGTGACTGGTCTTCTTGCAGGCCATCTTCCGCCACCAGGCGCATAGGAGTTCGGCGCCAAATACAATAAAATAAAATAAAGTATCGCAATCTCTGACAATTTCAAAGTCAACGTGTTTTATTGCATCAAAGACCCAAAACACCCAGTAGGTTATGGGCACAGATATATTCCAAGAAAGGGAAAAGTAATTCAGTCGAAATTCGGGCTGAGAATCTTTATTTTTTTTTATTGTATTTGTCGTTCTTCACGGTCGTCATCCAACGGGCTCCGACAGCAAGCAGCAAAGTATGTATCCGACTTAGAAAATCTAAGTAAGGATTTAAAAATTTGTAGAGAGGAGATGAGCGAGAAAATGTTGATAAATAAAATCTTATCTACTTTGCAAGAAAGATTTAAGCATTCCCACTCAGCCTGGGAGTGAGCAGGCCTGCATTAAAGAAGGGCTAACGGGGCTGCTACTTCGGGTGCCACTTTCCAGGGGGGGGGGGGGCGCTTTCAGCCTTCAGTTCTTAACGATTAGCTCACTCTGTCTTCATTGGAAATGTTGTATCAAATAAATTGTCTATGAGTCCCACAACTTCCAACTTTATGTTTTTATTTTAAAATTTCATTGTTTAAACCAGCCGTGGGAATTAAGTGATCTTTTCGGCCCCCTTTCTCCCGCCGCGCGTCTTGGCCCCCGCGACGGCCTAGCTGCTTGGAGCTTGGCCCGTACCACCTGAACGGTACGTGGCGCATTAGGGCAACACACTTCCGCGTCCTCTTACAATTACCTCTTAAACCCACATTTTAAACCTATTCGCCTCTTAACTTCTTAACCATTACTTAAAACTACTTAACACTACTCGCCCGCTCGCTAGTTCCCCTCCGCTACGCACACTACCACCACCTCGTTCCTTAACATTTTACCCCCGCTTACGCTCGCCACCTTTCACTCTCATTCCTTAAACCTCCATTCTTCCATTCATCCCCCTCTGCATTCCTACACCCCTCTCCACCTCCCTCGTCGCCCAGCACCACTCCCACTACTTCCTGTCACCCCCTCCCCTCCCCCATCCAGTACACTCCTCCCACACACGCTCCCATGTCTCATCTCCCCACCCCGAAACCCTGCATCTCCTTTTCTCCTCCTGCTCACAGTACCTTCCGCCCATCATCTCACTCCCCAATCTAAACCTGGCCACCCGTCTCACCTGCTTTCTCCCCATCCCTTCTTCAAATATCACGGCACCCCTACCCCCTTTACCACTCCATACCATCTATTGAATTTCGACTCCCTAATCCTTTCCCATCTTTCCACCTCCTGCAGTTTCCTTTCCCTACTCACTAACTCCTTTCCCCTCATCTCCCCCCTCCCCTCATTCTTTCCAACCACTCCACTGTCCATCCCCTCTCCGCAAAGAACCACTTTCTTTCCTCTTCCCATCCCCCCAGAACAGTGGTCGGCAAACTCATTCGTCAACAGAGCCAAATGTCAACAGTACAACGATTGAGATTTCTTTTGAGAGCCAAATTTCTTAAACTTACACTATATAGGTAGATACACTGTTTATTAACTTAATAAACTTTAATTAAAGTTTTAAGTCTTAATTAAACTATAGGTACACTGAATAAAACTTGATATCATACTTAATAATGATCTTATTTATTGATAAAAATTAAATTGTGGCAGAGCCGCATTCAAGCGGCCAAGAAGCCGCATTCGGCCCGCGAGCCGCGGTCTGCCGACCACTGCCCCAGAACATTTCCCCTCCTCGCCCTACCTTTTATCTCCTCCCAACACATCCTTCCTAACTCTCCTCCTTGACACTTTTCCAGCTTCATTTCATATTCCCATGCCCTCATCTCCGCCCCACCCTTCAACATATCCCGCTGCAATTCCTCCCTAACCATATAACCTGGCGTACACCAGCTCACCCTTAACACCCATTTCAGAAATTTGTCCTGTAACCCCTCCACCTTCTCCCTGCTCTTCCACCCCCATATCTCTACTAGAGCTGTTCAAGTACTTGAATATTCGGGTGGCTTGCAATCTGAGCCAAACTGAAACACGGTTTCCGAGCCAAGCCGAGTACCCGAATGAACTGAGCGGCTTGTAGGAACCGGGTGGCTTGGATAGAACCAAGTAGCTTGAATTTTTCAAGCGGCCTGAAGGAAGCGGGCGGCTCGAACAGAACCAAGCTCAAAAGAACTGAGGCGGTCCGAATGTATGTCTGTACATTTCACGTCGAGGAGATAGGTTAGGAAATAGGTTAAATAGGTTATATATTTATTTCATCTCTTGTGATTTCATATACTCTTTCAGAAATATTTCCCATCCTCGTTCAAACGGATTACTACCGTGTTCTTACAGTAATTAAATAAAAAAATTAAATTGTGTGTCTACTTATATTGTTTTTTGTTGAAAAATTATTTGTCTATTTATTTATTTATACCTATGTGACGTCTCACTATTTTTCGCGTGGTATTAATTAAAGTCTTCTCCATAAATCACTCCTCAACTCCGCCAAAACCTCTAAAACTCAACTCTTACCCCTTTTCCCCAAGCATCTGGCCATCCAGAGGATATACCTTAGCGGTCTCCATCTCGAGATGGTCAAGTATAAAACCCCCTTCCCTTCTTCGCCCTACGGGGCATGATCTCCTCCCTCATATCTAAATCTAAACAAGTCCCTCGCCATAAAAACCCTCTAATTTCGAGACCACGTCTCACCCCCTTTCTACAACCCACCAAATCAAAGCCACGCTCACCCCTTTCCAATAAAAACACCCAAAATCTATCCAATGGGTTGAGTACCCCTTTTCGGAAGCCCAAATAAGAACCCCTGATATTCTATTGTGACGCATATTTCGCGCATGAGTCATCAGTATATCCCAATTATGCAACGCATAGTTTGCATATAAGTCATAGTGCATACTGCGTATACCCCTCATACCTGACATTCCGGCGAATCATATAAATATGTGACGAAGTCACGTCACGAGCCGTGCGAACGCCCGGAACCGAGAAAATGGGCCTAGTTCACGCCGCGACCGTTAGGCGGCCGCGGCCCCGCGACGGCTCTCGCGTGCGAAGATGTACGGCCTTACGATATAAAGGCCGCAGCGAGCGGAATCAAGAGCTCTGGTGCATGTCGCTATACCGCTTCAAGCACCAATAAATAATTAAGAGTAATTTTGCGCCTTGCCTACGTCAGAGAGGTGTCTCCGCGCCCATTAGGCGATTGCACTCTGAAGCTCTATTATACGACTCCCGGACGGATGCGCTTATACGGCCATCCAGGGCGGAACGTTACACAACTCCGCATCCTACCTCCTAACCGCTCACCGAAAGTCGCCTCCGCCGCAAACCAACGTGCCACCGTTACCGATCGAGCACCGCAGCTCCTCCGCCGCGCTACTAGCCGACCGCACTAACTGGACAACTGTCACATTCACGACTCGTAAAGGTTCAATAAACATTGTTAACTGTTACTACGCCTTAACTCATTCGCCGAACCCTGACATACCGACTGAGTCGGCATCTAATCCCTTCTCCGTCCCACCGGTAATCGTCTCGCCACCGGATACGATTACAAATACAACGGCCCCAGAGGCCGGAGCCCTCTTCTACGGAAACAAATTGTACTAACCGCATCTAAGCTGATAATCTCAGTGAACGGTATAATTCTAAATTCAGTGCAACTCCTTTCAAAGTGCTCCACGAATTATTAATCTACAATATCGACTGTAAGAGATTATAAATAATATTCGTACCACTGCATATCACCCTCATTTATATTATTTCGTATTTCTTACGCTTTTCATATTTCAAACTAATACTCATTGATTTATATTATTGTCTTTGCTGGTGCTTAGTGCATTTATATTTTATCTACTGTGAAATACTAATTGTTTTATACTGGCTATCTATTGCTAACGTTTATTGCATTATATTATTATCTTTTGCTTATTGCATTACATTGTTATTATTGCTAATTGCATATTGCATTTCACATTATTGTCTATTGCTAATACTCATGTATCTCATATTCATACATATATATTGCTATTGATCACCATTTATATAAATGTTATGTGCTAATGCTCAATGTCCAACGCATTATTATATTAACTAACCGCTATCGCATTAACAGTGCATAGCATATTTCGTGCTTTAAAATAAACAAACGTTCTTATTCTAAATAACGTTTCGAGTTATTGTATTTATCCTTCGGTTACGAAGATTCCAAATCATACCAGGCTGTTGAAAAAGCTGATCTCGGTTCGCGAACGCCGGGCGTTCTTATAGTGTTTACAAGGCGTACTTTCGTGTAGGTCTTTTACGACCATATGGCTAGACATATTTCGAGGAAATATTACGTGTGACTTCTTATATCAATGCAGCGGTAAATCCAATTACCAAGCCTAAATACAATCCACATGTGCGCTAACGGGTGGCACTCAGAGGTCCGATTACTGTTTAAATCATCCCTGGTCGCTCAGTGCTACGAAGCTGGCCTTCGCGCCTGAATCCTTCCAAACCCTCAGAGCTACGAAGCTGGCCTTCGCGCTTGAATTTCCAATTACCCTCAGTGCTACGGAGTTGACCTTCGCGCCTGAATTCCTAACCCCACATTGTCATTGTCCTCGATACCGCCACCCGGGACGTGACACCTATACTGCGGAAGTTTATGCAAGTATGATATGCCGCGAATATGCAAATATGCTAAAAAAGGTAATGGGGGGGGGGGGCGAGTTATATTTAACCCCTTTTATAAAACTGTAGTATACTAATAATTATACTGTAATAATTATATATTATACGTATCAAGCCGTTGTACCTACTATTGAATTATTAAACTTTTGAATATATATGTGACTATTACACTATTAAACTTTTTAACATATGAAACTATTATATTTTAATGGCGAGGTTCACCAAGCTAATTTGCAAGCAAATTCGCTATCTGCAAAAAATATGAAAAATATGCAGAATGTGCAACGTATATCCAGAATATGCAAAATATGTAAAATCGAAAATATATTTTTAACATTCTCTTAATAATGAAACATAGTTCTGTCAAAGTCTTGCTAGTTTAAGACATTGCAATAAAAACATGCTTTTACATAAACTTCCGCAGTCTATATTATAATCCTGTTAGGTATATGTAACCTACTTCTTAAGACCTAACCTATCTGCTCGACGTACAATGTACAGATTTACATTCGGGCCGCCTCGGTTCTTTCGGCCCGCTTGAAATAATTCAATCCGCTTGGTTCTGTTCGAGCCGCCCGCTTCCTTCGGGCCGCTTGAAAAATTCAAGCTACTTGATTCTATTCAAGCGATCCGGTTCCTTCAAGTCGCTCGATTCATTCGGGTTTCTGGCTCGACTCGGTCGTTCAAGCCGAGTTAGGCTCGGCTTGCTTTTTCTGGGTACTTGAACACCTCTAATCTTTACCCCATTCTCAGCCTATGTCTCCATTCCTCCACTTGCCCTTCCTCCACCACTTCCTCACCGCCTCTTCCTTCCTTTTCCCAGCTCTCTACCTTCTTCATCACCTCCTCTATCCTCCTATCCTTTTCTTCCCATCTCTCCAACTTTCTCTCCTTATCTTCTCCTCCTTCATTCACTCCTCTTATTTCCGCCCTTCCCCTCTCCATTCCTCATCCATCCTTCTTCTCTTCCTCCCTCTCCATCCTCACCTCCTCCCTCAATTCCCTGATCTCCTCCACCAACTCCCTTATTATACCTTCCATCACTTCCATCCGCACTCCCCCTGCTTCCTCTCCTCTTTCTTCCTTCCTCCCGGCAATATCATCTTTTTAACACTCTTCTTAAACCCTTTCCTCGTCTTCTGACCCTCTAACTACCTACTACTCACATCCTTCATACACCTTTCCACGTTCCTTGGCTTCCCTTTATCCTTTTCTCCCTCTTTCCTCCTTCTCTCGCCTCTTCTCCCGCTTTCTCTCATTTGCCTCCCCCCTTCCGTACCATCCTTACCTTCGTTCATTATCCTATTTCCTTTTATCCCCGTTCAAACCTCCCGCCTTTCTGCCAACTCTTCTACCTCTTCTCCACACCCACAGGTGTCTCCACTTGCCTTTCTATTGCCTCTTTCCCGCCAAGCTTCGCCTACCTCTGTCACTTAACCTCCAAATCTTATCCCTTCTATTTCCCTGCTACCCTTCACCCCAGCCCTCTTCCCCTTAGCCCTATCCCTTCCTCACTTCACGCTCACCTTCCACGCTCACACTCTACAATTTGCTTCACTTCCTAACCAGACTTTCCTTCCCCGGGGACGCCCCCCCGCTTTCACACACCTGTCACGCTCGCGACCCGAAACGGAAGTCCATGATTTTTAAATGTATAAATACTTAATATCAAATATTTAATACTTAAATATTTAAAAACTAATATCTTAAATATAAAATAAATCTATACAAATTGTATTTCATTTACACGTGGTATCGCATAATAACGATATTCTTGCGTTCGATATTTTTGCATTTACAATAACTTATATTTGTAGCATGCAGAAAAGGAAGCTTCAAGAAACGCCGACCATCAAGACGTTTCTGCAATAAGTACGCTTGTAGGCCGCTCGTGAGCAGAGACGTGTGGGCGCGGAACCGCGGCTCGTGAGGCCCGCGCTTGATGACGCGTGCGTTGATTTCTGCGGCCGCGGATAGCAACGATTGGGTATAAATTAGAGGGCAATGAGCGCAAGGGCATTTCCTTCTTCACTGTTCCGAGAGAGAGAGAGAGAGAGGACGAGGTAAGACCAACGGCCGCTCTCGGACAATTTAGAGACTCTCGCAGAAGTGTGTTGGCGACAATACCTGGACGCCTGCCCGGAGGAAGAGCGCACTAGTGTCTGTTCCTGGACGCTCGACCAATATAGAGAATTCGGCGATAATACCTGGACGCCTGTCGGTCGAGAGAGTACAGAGCATCTCATTAGACTCCCGATTTAAGAGAGCAGAGTACGGGAGAATATTCCTGGACGCCCGTTCGATATGGAGAGTTCGGCAACAATACCAGGACGCCAATCGAACGGGAGAGTACAGAGTAACTCCTAGACGCCTCATTGGAATAAAGCCAACTGCCGCATGCACATTAGAATTCCGTAAAATTGTAAAAATGCAGCGAGACGTAATGTCTGAATTCTGAAATTTGTGCCCATGTCCTATCGACCAAACCATGTATTCCTATCTGATCCCAATAAACATTGTCTGTCCAGCAATTATCCCTGTTTCAATCCACGAAGGCTGCATATTTACGTACTCGATGTACAACTTATCATTTTTTATTACACTTTATAATTTCGTTAAACATTTCAATTTTCAAAGCGAGAATATGCAATAGAGAGTAGATATTTTTCACCGAATTATTTTCAGCGAAAATTAAATAACGGCGAAAAATGCAATCGGAAATTGTTAATGTTTTCAGAGTCCACAGGCGCAGTTTTTTGTTATGTCTGTAAATTATTTTCATCAGATCAAGGAAATGTGTTTGTAAAGGATGGGTTTTCAAATTGGAAAATGGAGATGAAGTAATTTGCAGCCATGAGAATAATAAAGAGCACAATCGCATGATGCATGATTGATTGGATCAATTTCATGCAAGAAAGTAGACATAGTGTAACCGTCTCCGGTGGTGAGACGGTTGCCGTTGGGACGGAGAAGAGATAAGGTGCCAACTCAGTCAGGTGTCCGGGTTCGACGAATGAAAGAGAGCGGGTAAACAATAACAATGTTTATTATCAGTCGTGGCGTGTACTATTGCGAGCTGGAAAGAAGTCGGACTACCCACAAGCTGAAATGTTACTGAAAATATCATGAAACTAGAAAACTTATTTATGGAGGTGTTGTAGCATCGAATTTTGAGTCGATTTAACGTTATTAGCATATATATCTTTTTATTGGTATTCCAATAAGCATCTAATGTAATCATTAGGTATGTAATTCACTTCATAATAGGTATCTAGTTGTCACTAGGATGAAAAATTACGTTAAGTTTTCTTGATCACGTAATTTCTTCTTAACCAAGTTGTAATCAGCGAGGTCCTTTCCCCAGATGTTGATGTACTAACAAGTCTTACATCTCGGAGAGCCATCAGGTCACTTCCGATTGTTAGAGAGAATGGAGCAACAAGATTGAAGTTGCTGTTGATTGTGTCAACCCATCCAAGTAGAGTAAATCCCCGGACAGTTACGTAACACAATCCACGGACTCTACCCGTTCTCTCTCGACGCATGGCAAAAACGGCGATAGAATAACATTGTGGGCTTCCCATAACTATCGAGGACTGTACCTGAACGATAAATTCTCAAAACTTGTTTAAGGGTGCTTTCGTTGCACAATAAAAGAATAGGAAACGGGAACACTCTTTGGTCAGATAGAGTCAAGCGTTTAATGGCCTCCAGTACAGCACGTAGTACCAGTGATTACAATCCTGTGCGTTAACCGTAACGCAGCGATAACAAAACCGACTCGCAGGCAGAAGAGATTTAATCACCGATTAAGTACAAAAGTTCACAATTCAGCACACGAACACTCGCATGCGAACACAAGAAGTTTTTGCAAAAGTAAGACACGTTAGCACGTTGGTCTAGCGACGGTAATCACACAAGAGCGCGAGAAGAAGACGACTCCTTGCTCGGAGTTCGCGAGACGCCGGCCGGGCTCGGCCGTCCCCTCGCCGATCTCTATAAATAGAGATAATTATTTTTATATAAATTCTCAGGCAAACAGGTTGCCAGCGCTGTTCGGATAGCTCACAAATTAACAGAGGGGTCGCCTACCACCAATAGAGTTTACCTTCTTTAGTAGGATCATATATAATAATGGAGAATAAGAACGAAGCAGTATAGCGTCTTCCTGTATTCACGCAACGCCCAAAGAGAAATGTTAAAAGACTGACAGAGTATATTTAAATATAGTTACGCATTATATTTCAAGTTAAATAAATCTATATTAATCCAGAACAAACACAGCTTTAATTTTTTTAACATCATATACTTACTATTCAAGACAACTTAATCAAATACTCTCTTGCAATACCATTAGTAAATATTACTTCAGAAGACATAGCTAAAGCATTTACAGAGCATTTCATCTGCAAATTTGGAAGTCCTAAGGCTATTCTTACTGATCAAGGGCCAAATTTTATGAGTTCTCTTATGAAGAAGTTGGCCAAAACATTCCACATCAAACAATATCGAACTTCCGCATACCATCCTCAATCCAATGGATCACTAGAAAGAAGTCATCGTGTTCTCATTGAATATCTACGACACTATGTATCAAAAGAAAAACAATGGGACAAATGGTTACCTCAAGCAACGTTTTCGTATAATACAAGCACTCATAAAGGCACGAAATTTACGCCACACGAACTCGTCTACGGTAGAAAAGCACGTCTTCCCTCAAGTATTCCACCAACAGACAATATCAAAACATACCCGGACTACGTCGACGAATTAATACACAAACTACACCACATCCAACAAATGGTGCGAAAGAACTTGGAAGAATCAAAAATTCGAGAAAAATATTACTACGACCGGAAGATACAACCTCAAACATATTAAGTAGGAGATTGGGTATGGTTATTAAACCCAAGAAAAGAAAAATTGGGACCGGAATACAGCGGACCCTACCGGATCACCGAAGTTTTGGAGAACAGCAACCTGAAAATAGTTATAAATCCTAAACAAATGAGAATCGTCCACATGAATCGAGTAAAAAAGGCACATTTACCACAAGAAGTTGCAACCCTGCATGGAAAGCCTATATAAGGAGGAGCAGACAATGGAATCATCCATTGTAATAAAGTAACACGTTGTGGAAAGAACTAAACAATTATGGACCACTTCACGTGTCTAGAAAAGTTTTTGACAAGGGCGTATACTATTGCTATTACTCTGTAATAACAGAGTAACAAAAATATTATGCGTATATTGTACGCAATCCTTCGACATTCAAGACGAGGAACAGCGTATAAACACTTATTAGTAATGGGGATGTTTCGTGTATATATTGTAAATATTTCTACTTATAAATTTCTGTCCTGGTGTCTCCCTCTGGGACACCACGTCACACTCAGGTGCTTCTCTCTCCCCCCTCCTATCTGATCTTCGCGGTTCTTCGCGATAATCGCGCACTAGTCAGTCGGTCTGTTCCAGAGAGACTTACAAAACGTACACGCAATCGTAGCCAAGTGAGAGAGAAAGGGAAGCATCGCCACGCAAGAAAATTACCGGAAGAAATCGCGCTCAGTGCTCGTGTTCCGCGTTGCGAAGTAAATTAACCAATACTCGTTAAAATCGCCTACTTCCAATTTACTTGACCTAATAATCCTCTAATTTCCTTAACACGATACAAACAATTACAACTAAATCCTTAGCCTAATTGCAACTAGATCCTAAGCCTAATTACCACTAAATCCTTATCCTACTCATTCCAAATTAAATCTAAGTGCGTTAACGGACAAACACGAATTCTTGAAACAACCAGGGGAGAAGAAGGAATTACAAAGTTTGTTATAAATGTCGAAGGACATTGTACGTAGAAAAACCAGCAGGACATTGCACAATATGCACTAAGGTAATAGGACAACAACAAGAAGTTCATTTACACAGATTCCGCAGGGGTGGGACATACCCAATAATAAAAAAACTTATATTACAAAATAATTAAACACAAATTTAGTTTTTTATACATACAGCTATACATCCATACACACACAACATGTAGTAAATACTCACACCTAGCAGATAAGTATTTTATTTTATTCATATTCTCTTATATACACACTACACTCTACAGATACATACTACATACACACACAACATGTAATTAACACTCACACATAATTTTAAGAATTTTTGTATTTTCTTTTCCTTAATAAATATGTACTCCTTATAAAATAAAAACTGCGGAAAAATTAGCTTAATAACCTAAAAATAACCTAAAAAATAAGTAAGTAAAGGTGGCGCGCGCGCGCGCGTGTGTGTGTGTTTGTCAGATTAGATTCCACAATGTATATACTTCAAATTTTCTGAACGTTTGCCAGTGCGCACATACAACCGCCACCGTTGTGAAAAGCGCATCGTACAGTGTTCGTTGTGGGCATTGACTTCATATTTGGAACGACTGTGTCAGGCACGATTCCATAATAATCATATTCAACGTTGGAGCTGCCGTTGTCCTCGTCGATGTCGTAGTCGTTGTCGTTCTTCTTCTTCTAATACATCTCAACGATATCTACGATGTGTATGTCTGTTTGTAGGAGCAGTTGTAGTAACCAAACCTTTTTCTCCACTCCCTTCACGAACAGTCACGTCAGCGGTTGCGAGCTCGCAGGCGAGCATTTCTGGAAGCCTATGGTACGGCACTCAGCCGTCGAATCAGCGGAGTCCGTGATGATGCGCTGTGAGCCAGGTCGCTTGATGCTTCTCGAACGGTGACAGGCGAGCGTAGGAGTACGGTGGTTCGAAAAGCTAATGACAGATCGTCCTTTCTGTGTCGCGTTTGTTTGCCAGAATCGCAATTTCCTTAGCGACGAATGTGTTACGTCAGCCTTAAAGCCTTGTAGGTCGACCACAACGGATACCATTATTAGGCAGTAGTATGTAGTAGTCTGTAGTAGCAGTGACGGTATCAAAGTAGCGACAGACGTTTTTGTAATCATCGTTCTAGTAGTCGTCGTTTGCATCACGTGATTTTTCCCACCATGTTCGTTAAAGGACTGTGTTGGACTATACGATCGTGTATGAGCAAGCAATATGCGGTGGTATTAGCGGTGGATACATGTGCCACAGTAAAAGCGTGATCCAGTCAATGTATGCATTTTCGTACGATTGTAGGATAGGTTAGATGCATTTTAGGCATACATTGTCTAGGAACTGCTGGGTATTGTATACATTTATTAAATAAACGCTTTTACCGTGACCCATACATCATTTGAAATCACTGTCGATTATACAATAAATAATTTATAGCTAATTACGAAAGCTGTTGTCGGTGCGACCGATGGAGAAGATGACGCATCCTATATCGTATACGTTAAAAGGCTGCAGAAACGCGACTGGCTTGCGGATTTCCTCGACGAAAATACTAGAGCGCACGTGATCATTCAGACATTGGACATGGACTACGAGGATATCAAATCTCTAAATAAGCTAAACGCAGTTAATACTCTGGCGGTACCCCGCCCGGCGTCACCCCCTCGCCCACACGTCATCCAGAATGCCCCTTATATATTTACTTCCAGCCATCAAAACCCTTCTTTCGGCATAGCCTGTGACATCGCTCATCCGTACAAGCTATTAACGTCGAAGTACATCAGATACGTCGACGCCTCCGGCTTGTCGTACATTCCTGCAGGCAGGTGCTTGTTGTTGGCACGCGCGTACTTATGGGAGCACTGGCTCAGACCGCCACCTATGCCACGCTCCACGAACAGTAACATGTCCACGTCCGTCAGAAGCATCGCGTCCCACGTGAAACTCGGTAGCGTAAGAGTACGCGATTTCGTGTACCGAAACTTTTCGTGTCTGTATTCTTACCCAACATAAACTCCGCAGTAGTAAGGCAAAGCGGATTCCAACCCAAATTTGAGTTTCAAGGTCATGATAAGAATTTCCCCCGACCTTGAAACTCAAATGTGAGTTTCAATGTCGGTGGAAAATTCCCCGCAGGCGGCGCGCAGCCGGACGGCGGCGGATGACGTCATACAGATGGCGGAGTGGTGGGGGTATAGCGCGAGAGCAGATATGGAATCAATCGATACCGAATCAATATCGGACCGAGGGGTGAATTGCTAAGTCTGGAGCGTGGTACCGACTACAGTCGGTAAGGAGGGAAGTATTAATTTTAAGATATTAATATAAACGAAAAAACAGAATCTCGGGCGACGGGGCTCGAACCCAAGACCTCCGCGGTACGATTCAGCCGCCTATCCAACTCCCCCAACGCCCAATCTCTGACATTAGTCTTTTCCGAGTGATTCATATAGCGAGCGTCACATGCCATGAGCCGTTGCCAAACGCCAAAGCATAATAATTATCAGAAATTGTTTCGGATGATGTCGGGAGAGATCGACGTTTTACAAACCGCATATTCGGGGGACGGGAAAGAGAGAGAGCATTACTTAGTGGCACAATCACAGTTATTTTAAAGCTAAATTCGGGGAGGGAAAGAGACAGCACTACATAATGGTACAATCGCAAATATTCTAAAGCTAGCTAGTTTTAAAGCTAACAGTATTTCGAACGTCGTAGCGTATCGCGCGGTTACGTGTAATTTGAATCCTCTGAGAAAGCCGCGCGAGATGATGTCATTTGGCGGCGCGAAGAAGGCGCGAATCATAGAATTATGCAGCGTCAGCAGAAATTTTTTTCCCATACCAACAGACATACTTTTTTCCGAACCATTATGTAGCAAGCATTCTGAAGCTAACAAGTTTTAAAGCGTTCCGATTTAACGTCGCAGCGTATCGCGCGATCGCGAGTAATTTGAATCCTCTGGAGCAGCCGTGCGGGATGACGTCATTTGGCGGCGCGAGGAAGGCGCGAATCATAGACAGAATTATGTAGCGTCAGCAGAAAATTTTTTTCCATATCAACAGACATTTTTTCCCAACGCAGAGAAATAATAATTTTAATCCCCTCCCACACCGATCTGTCGAACCAATATGTAGCAAACAGACAGACACTCTAAAGCTAAAAATTTTTCAATATGTTTTTCCAATCTTAACATCGCAGTGTATCGTCCGACCACGTGCAATTGGAATCCCCCGTGGTGGGATCGCCGTGCAAGATCACATTTGGTGGCGTGAAGAACGTACGAATCATAGAAAGAATTATGTGGTTTCAGCAGAAATTGGTGAGGAGAGAAGGAGGAAGACGGGTAAATAAGTAGATTGTAATATATGTAAAATGATTATATATTGTTACATTAATTAAAAAATAGAAATATAAAAAAGAAAAAATATAAAAATAGAATATAAATAGTGTCTCGGCAGAACCCTCTTTCTCTCTCTCTCTCTCTCTCTCTCTCCCTCTCTCTCTCACTCTCTCTCTCTCACTCTCTCTCTCTCTCTCTCTCTCTCACTCTCTCTCTCTCTCTCTCACTCTCTCTCTATATCAGTCTCTCTTTCTTTCTCATTCTCTTTTTCTCTTTTTTACATCAATCGCAAGACAATTTGAACATTCTCGAACAACTGATGGACTTCCTATTTAGTTTTCGCGACATCATACATACATACATACTCTTCCACACAACACCTCACATACACTCATATACACTCACGCTCTCGTGACCGGCCTGAGTGCTCAGTTACACAGAACAGTAGTATCTCGTCATTATTCGCCGAAACTGTTACGTATCTGTTGTATCGCCTCAATTCTCTATCTCTAAATAAACCGCTCTATTCTCAACATTTTTGAGTTCTCTCTGTACAAACAGAATATCAAAATATGAAAATACAATATAAAAAGAAAAAATATGAAAATATAAAATAAAAAAGAAAAAATATAAAATACAATATAAAAAGAAAAAATACAAAAATATAAAATAAAAAAGGAAAAATATAAAATACAATATAAAAAGAAAAAATATAAAAATTTAAAATAAAAAAGGAAAAATATAAAATACAATATAAAAAGAAAAAATATAATAATAATAATAATTTAATGTATTGCCCATTTTCGTGTTACAATTTAACGATCATATACTTTTTCCATTTCAGTCCCGTGATTGTGTCAGTGTAAGTCCTACCCTTCTAATGTTTCCTGCTGTGTCTTAACAATTTTTTTCTATTTTACAAGTGTTTCGTAATCTATTCTATGTTACATAAACTCCTTTTATCACTTTCCTGTTCTTCCCATCTTTTCCTTCTCCCTATTATCTCCTGCAGAGTAGCCAAGTTTTTCCCATCTCCTCTAATTTCCCCTGCCCAATTCCTACCACTCTCTCCACTTACTTCACATGCTTCAATCGCGTGTTTCACTGTTTCTTCCTCTTTCTTACACACCCTTTCTTCTTTCATTAGCCAATATTTGCATGCCTTTGTTTCACTACCCTATATGAATCTTCCTATCCTTTCTAATTTTCCTCTCCTTTTTTCATTTTTCCCCCATAAGCATTTCGGGTTACCTCCTGGTTTCCTTGCCACCTCTCTTAATTCTCTTAGGAAAGTTGACTCTTTTACTTTCATCTCTCTTTCTTGTTCTTGAATGCCTTTTACTTATCTGCTCTACTTTTGATCCACACTTCTTCCCCATTTAATTTTCTTCTTTTCCATCCTTCATTTGACCATCCTCTCCGTTCCAAGAATTTGATTCTCATTCTTTCCCTTTTCGTTACTTCATTTCCTCTCATTAGTCTTCTCACACATTTATATCTTATCGATCCTTCTTCCGAGTTTATTAGTCTCACTTCAAACTTCATTGCACTACTCCCATTTTAATTGCTATGCCACCTCTTCCTGTTTCTTTTAACAGCCAGTATGTTGGTATTGATCTCTCCAATTTCATTATCCACCGTATGTATTTCGCCTACAATTTTTCTAATATCCTCATACCTTCTCCATCCCCATATCTCTGCTCCATACGCCACGGTACTTCTGACTAGCGCATCAAACAGTTTCATTCTTCTTTCAAAGTCATCTCTGAATAATCTTTCCCCAATCCCCCCATACTTTTCCTAGTATCATATTCGCTTTCCTAACTACCTTCTTAATATGGTGTTTATCCTCGTTGTTCTCTCCCTCTCACTGTATAACCTAAATATTCCAGTTCTCTTACTCTTTCTTCTTCATTCCAACGGAGTCTTTCCTCTTTTATTCTTCCGCCTGCTTTCCGGCATATCATTATCTTAGACTTTTACACATATATCTCCAAGCCTTTCTTCTTTATGTATCTCTCGAATATCTTTATCATATTCTTCAGTCCCTGTGCATTATTTGCCATTAACACAACATCATCCGCGTATGAAATTGTCCAAATTTTCCTTCTACCTATTACGACTCCTCCTTCCTGTTCTTTGCTCATTTCTTTTTCAGGTCTGCAAATGCGACATTGAAAAGTGTCGAGCTTAACGGGCACCCTTGTATAACACCCTTTCCCGTTAAAAAACTTTTCTATCACTTCCTTCGTCACTCCTAAAGTGCATATAGTTCTGTTGTACATTTCCTGTATCCTCATTCCTAAGAATGAGTTCGCTTACTCCTTCTTCTTAAAGTCTTTTCCAAATTTCCATTTGTTCTTATAATCTCCTCCTTAGAATGTCCGCGTATATCTTACAATCCGTGTCCATCTAAGTTATACCCCTATAATTCTTAACCATTTACCTTTCATCTTTTTTTTTTGAACGCAGGACTTACTATTCCTCCTTTCCATTCTTCCGGAAAGTCCCCTTTCTTCCATGTTCTGTTTATCACCTTTGTTTGATTACCTATATTTATGAAGATGATTGCGACCTCGATGTTGAATTAAGACATAATTTAAATGCAGGAGTTTAAATTTTAAGTCTGTTCGACTTTTAATATCTTACATGATTTGAGTTTAGATCGATGTGAGCCAGATCGGTTTGTATCTATATTTATCTAATAAATTTTTGTACGAAAGGACTTAATTTATAAATTTTTGGTTTTGCTATATTCAATAAAAATTGGAATTTTATATTTATTAGGAATAGGTGTTTGCCCTGTGATAATCGTTGGTTGGGCTTCAAATTCTAATTATTCAATATTAGGAACGATTGGGTCAATTTCACAGTCAGTTTCTTATGAAGTAAGTTTATTTTTAACAATATATTCTGTAATTTTATAAACTGAAAATTAATCATTATTGGATTTATATAAATTTCAATATTATATTAAATTTATTTTAATTTTAATTCCAATACTACGACAGGAAAATCGCGGATAGGTCTTTTAAATTCGGAGACCAAGTGCTACTGCACGATGAGACGCTAAGACGTGGGCGGTCAAAAACTAACACCTGCGTGGATAGGCTCTTACACGATTCAAAACACGCACGATAATAATAATTACAGTATAAAGGGCGACAAACAATCCGCGTTCGCACAAACACATTATAGAATAGGGCAGTAATAGGGGAATGGTCGCAGTTATGAAGGAAAGTAACGATACACAAACAATTATATAAGGATAAGACTAAGAAAAGTAATTTATTGAAAAAAGATGGTAAATAAGCGCACAACTAGGCGTCGTCGTCCCAGCCACGTAGGGCACGGTTGGCCTCCAATAGCGACCACAGTCGAGGCCGTGGACCAGGCCCAACGAAGATGTCCCCATGACGTTCTACAAAAAAAAAAAACCAATTGCAAGACTATTACGACACACACGGTAATAGAAAAAATAATCAGACCTACAATCCCCGGTGCAATAAGACACTCACCAAATAGGACCCTCAGACCCCATGAGTCATCATTATCCTCCCAGAATTCTACATGCTGGAAGAACCGACGCCAATGCGCCCGATACTCCCTAATTGCCTCCATATAGGCAATGCTGATACAACCCGGCGGGGCGGGGCACTGGAAACGCTAGAGGAATTATTCGGATAAATAGAACAATAAATTTATACAACATGATGCACAAACAAACCCCACTCGCACATACAACTAAACCAAACATGATTTCCCGCGGCACGTTCAAAATAACTGACAACATATTCGTTCTGCAGATCACAACGAAATAAGAAGTGCTCAAGAAAATCGAGTCACATATGCCCTCACTTCTCACTTCTACTCAAGTCCAGACAAATGAGATGAACTGTCCTACGTTAGCAAAAAAATTTATCTCGCGCACGCACAAGGAAAGACTTCGCGACTAACAAAAAAAAAAACGAAACACCGATTACACCTCGACATTATAATTTTACACGATTTTCGTCCTATAAAACAATGATACTACCCGACACAGATTTCACTATAAAAGAATTTCGACACCACCCCGGCATTTACTTCGAAAACCTAGGCGATTTATTGAGATACCTGGAAGTTAGTATTACACGTAGATATATCGTACATCTACCAACGCGAAGCGAACCTCCAAACTGCACAATATGATATATTTGCGCAATGTAAAAAACCTTCTACCGACAACTTACAAAAATTATATAAAACTTTCGCCACGAAAATCCAAGACGAGTTCTTACCTACGTCCAGCAAACTAAAACTCAGCACAAACACAGCGTCCTGGATAAATAGATGGATTAGGTTACATAGGATGGTTGTTGTTATTCTATCTGGAACGTGTGATTCAGTGTCATAATTCGCATTTTACAATTGTTTGTGGTTTTTGTTAATTTTGTGTACAACTGTACTTCGCACGGTCCGTATGGTATCGCATTGACCATTGGGTGATTAGAGGTGCAGAGGAACAGATCGTTTATTGTCTTACATTTTGCTAAGCCATGTTTGCTTAGATGTACAGTATCATTGTTTTATAGGACGAAAATCGTGTAAAATTATAATGTCGAGGTGTAATCGGTGTTTCGTTTTTTTTTTTTGTTAGTCGCGAAGTCTTTCCTTGTGCGTGCGCGAGATAAATTTTTTTGCTAACGTAGGACAGTTCATCTCATTTGTCTGGACTTGAGTAGAAGTGAGAAGTGAGGGCATATGTGACTCGATTTTCTTGAGCACTTCTTATTTCGTTGTGATCTGCAGAACGAATATGTTGTCAGTTATTTTGAACGTGCCGCGGGAAATCATGTTTGGTTTAGTTGTATGTGCGAGTGGGGTTTGTTTGTGCATCATGTTGTATAAATTTATTGTTCTATTTATCCGAATAATTCCTCTAGCGTTTCCAGTGCCCCGCCCCGCCGGGTTGTATCAGCATTGCCTATATGGAGGCAATTAGGGAGTATCGGGCGCATTGGCGTCGGTTCTTCCAGCATGTAGAATTCTGGGAGGATAATGATGACTCATGGGGTCTGAGGGTCCTATTTGGTGAGTGTCTTATTGCACCGGGGATTGTAGGTCTGATTATTTTTTCTATTACCGTGTGTGTCGTAATAGTCTTGCAATTGGTTTTTTTTTTTGTAGAACGTCATGGGGACATCTTCGTTGGGCCTGGTCCACGGCCTCGAC
The DNA here is from genome assembly GCA_944738655.2 of Andrena hattorfiana. NCBI lineage: Eukaryota > Metazoa > Arthropoda > Insecta > Hymenoptera > Andrenidae > Andrena > Andrena hattorfiana. The sequence goes on from OX122890.1 coordinate 23,640,129, forward strand.
TGTGGTCGCTATTGGAGGCCAACCGTGCCCTACGTGGCTGGGACGACGACGCCTAGTTGTGCGCTTATTTACCATCTTTTTTCAATAAATTACTTTTCTTAGTCTTATCCTTATATAATTGTTTGTGTATCGTTACTTTCCTTCATAACTGCGACCATTCCCCTATTACTGCCCCATTCTATAATGTGTTTGTGCGAACGCGGATTGTTTGTCGCCCTTTATACTGTAATTATTATTATCGTGCGTGTTTTGAATCGTGTAAGAGCCTATCCACGCAGGTGTTAGTTTTTGACCGCCCACGTCTTAGCGTCTCATCGTGCAGTAGCACTTGGTCTCCGAATTTAAAAGACCTATCCGCGATTTTCCTGTCGTAGTATTGGAATTAAAATTAAAATAAATTTAATATAATATTGAAATTTATATAAATCCAATAATGATTAATTTTCAGTTTATAAAATTACAGAATATATTGTTAAAAATAAACTTACTTCATAAGAAACTGACTGTGAAATTGACCCAATCGTTCCTAATATTGAATAATTAGAATTTGAAGCCCAACCAACGATTATCACAGGGCAAACACCTATTCCTAATAAATATAAAATTCCAATTTTTATTGAATATAGCAAAACCAAAAATTTATAAATTAAGTCCTTTCGTACAAAAATTTATTAGATAAATATAGATACAAACCGATCTGGCTCACATCGATCTAAACTCAAATCATGTAAGATATTAAAAGTCGAACAGACTTAAAATTTAAACTCCTGCATTTAAATTATGTCTTAATTCAACATCGAGGTCGCAATCATCTTCATAAATATAGGTAATCAAACAAAGGTGATAAACAGAACATGGAAGAAAGGGGACTTTCCGGAAGAATGGAAAGGAGGAATAGTAAGTCCTGCGTTCAAAAAAAAAAGATGAAAGGTAAATGGTTAAGAATTATAGGGGTATAACTTAGATGGACACGGATTGTAAGATATACGCGGACATTCTAAGGAGGAGATTATAAGAACAAATGGAAATTTGGAAAAGACTTTAAGAAGAAGGAGTAAGCGAACTCATTCTTAGGAATGAGGATACAGGAAATGTACAACAGAACTATATGCACTTTAGGAGTGACGAAGGAAGTGATAGAAAAGTTTTTTAACAGGAAAGGGTGTTATACAAGGGTGCCCGTTAAGCTCGACACTTTTCAATGTCGCATTTGCAGACCTGAAAAAGAAATGAGCAAAGAACAGGAAGGAGGAGTCGTAATAGGTAGAAGGAAAATTTGGACAATTTCATACGCGGATGATGTTGTGTTAATGGCAAATAATGCACAGGGACTGAAGAATATGATAAAGATATTCGAGAGATACATAAAGAAGAAAGGCTTGGAGATATATGTGTAAAAGTCTAAGATAATGATATGCCGGAAAGCAGGCGGAAGAATAAAAGAGGAAAGACTCCGTTGGAATGAAGAAGAAAGAGTAAGAGAACTGGAATATTTAGGATATACAGTGAGAGGGAGAGAACAACGAGGATAAACACCATATTAAGAAGGTAGTTAGGAAAGCGAATATGATACTAGGAAAAGTATGGGGGGATTGGGGAAAGATTATTCAGAGATGACTTTGAAAGAAGAATGAAACTGTTTGATGCGCTAGTCAGAAGTACCGTGGCGTATGGAGCAGAGATATGGGGATGGAGAAGGTATGAGGATATTAGAAAAATTGTAGGCGAAATACATACGGTGGATAATGAAATTGGAGAGATCAATACCAACATACTGGCTGTTAAAAGAAACAGGAAGAGGTGGCATAGCAATTAAAATGGGAGTAGTGCAATGAAGTTTGAAGTGAGACTAATAAACTCGGAAGAAGGATCGATAAGATATAAATGTGTGAAAAGACTAATGAGAGGAAATGAAGTAACGAAAAGGGAAAGAATGAGAATCAAATTCTTGGAACGGAGAGGATGGTCAAATGAAGGATGGAAAAGAAGAAAATTAAATGGGGAAGAAGTGTGGATCAAAAGTAGAGCAGATAAGTAAAAGGCATTCAAGAACAAGAAAGAGAGATGAAAGTAAAAGAGTCAACTTTCCTAAGAGAATTAAGAGAGGTGGCAAGGAAACCAGGAGGTAACCCGAAATGCTTATGGGGGAAAAATGAAAAAAGGAGAGGAAAATTAGAAAGGATAGGAAGATTCATATAGGGTAGTGAAACAAAGGCATGCAAATATTGGCTAATGAAAGAAGAAAGGGTGTGTAAGAAAGAGGAAGAAACAGTGAAACACGCGATTGAAGCATGTGAAGTAAGTGGAGAGAGTGGTAGGAATTGGGCAGGGGAAATTAGAGGAGATGGGAAAAACTTGGCTACTCTGCAGGAGATAATAGGGAGAAGGAAAAGATGGGAAGAACAGGAAAGTGATAAAAGGAGTTTATGTAACATAGAATAGATTACGAAACACTTGTAAAATAGAAAAAAATTGTTAAGACACAGCAGCAAACATTAGAAGGGTAGGACTTACACTGACACAATCACGGGACTGAAATGGAAAAAGTATATGATCGTTAAATTGTAACACGAAAATGGACAATACATTAAATTATTATTATTATTATATTTTTTCTTTTTATATTGTATTTTATATTTTTCCTTTTTTATTTTAAATTTTTATATTTTTTCTTTTTATATTGTATTTTATATTTTTCCTTTTTTATTTTATATTTTTGTATTTTTTCTTTTTATATTGTATTTTATATTTTTTCTTTTTTATTTTATATTTTTATATTTTTTCTTTTTATATTGTATTTTCATATTTTGATATTCTGTTTGTACAGAGAGAACTCAAAAATGTTGAGAATAGAGCGGTTTATTTAGAAATAGAGAATTGAGGCGATACAACAGATACGTAACAGTTTCGGCGAATAATGACGAGATACTACTGTTCTGTGTAACTGAGCACTCAGGCCGGTCACGAGAGCGTGAGTGTATATGAGTGTATGTGAGGTGTTGTGTGGAAGAGTATGTATGTATGTATGATGTCGCGAAAACTAAATAGGAAGTCCATCAGCTGTTCGAGAATGTTCAAATTGTCTTGCGATTGATGTAAAAAAGAGAAAAAGAGAATGAGAAAGAAAGAGAGACTGATATAGAGATAGAGTGAGAGAGAGAGAGAGTGAGAGAGAGAGTGAGAGAGAGAGAGAGAGAGAGAGAGAGAGAGAGAGAGAGAAAGAGGGTTCTGCCGAGACACTATTTATATTCTATTTTTATATTTTTTCTTTTTTATATTTCTATTTTTTAATTAATGTAACAATATATAATCATTTTACATATATTACAATCTACTTATTTACCCGTCTTCCTCCTTCTCTCCTCACCAATTTCTGCTGAAACCACATAATTCTTTCTATGATTCGTACGTTCTTCACGCCACCAAATGTGATCTTGCACGGCGATCCCACCACGGGGGATTCCAATTGCACGTGGTCGGACGATACACTGCGATGTTAAGATTGGAAAAACATATTGAAAAATTTTTAGCTTTAGAGTGTCTGTCTGTTTGCTACATATTGGTTCGACAGATCGGTGTGGGAGGGGATTAAAATTATTATTTCTCTGCGTTGGGAAAAAATGTCTGTTGATATGGAAAAAAATTTTCTGCTGACGCTACATAATTCTGTCTATGATTCGCGCCTTCCTCGCGCCGCCAAATGACGTCATCCCGCACGGCTGCTCCAGAGGATTCAAATTACTCGCGATCGCGCGATACGCTGCGACGTTAAATCGGAACGCTTTAAAACTTGTTAGCTTCAGAATGCTTGCTACATAATGGTTCGGAAAAAAGTATGTCTGTTGGTATGGGAAAAAAATTTCTGCTGACGCTGCATAATTCTATGATTCGCGCCTTCTTCGCGCCGCCAAATGACATCATCTCGCGCGGCTTTCTCAGAGGATTCAAATTACACGTAACCGCGCGATACGCTACGACGTTCGAAATACTGTTAGCTTTAAAACTAGCTAGCTTTAGAATATTTGCGATTGTACCATTATGTAGTGCTGTCTCTTTCCCTCCCCGAATTTAGCTTTAAAATAACTGTGATTGTGCCACTAAGTAATGCTCTCTCTCTTTCCCGTCCCCCGAATATGCGGTTTGTAAAACGTCGATCTCTCCCGACATCATCCGAAACAATTTCTGATAATTATTATGCTTTGGCGTTTGGCAACGGCTCATGGCATGTGACGCTCGCTATATGAATCACTCGGAAAAGACTAATGTCAGAGAGTGGGCGTTGGGGGAGTTGGATAGGCGGCTGAATCGTACCGCGGAGGTCTTGGGTTCGAGCCCCGTCGCCCGAGATTCTGTTTTTTCGTTTATATTAATATCTTAAAATTAATACTTCCCTCCTTACCGACTGTAGTCGGTACCACGCTCCAGACTTAGCAATTCACCCCTCGGTCCGATATTGATTCGGTATCGATTGATTCCATATCTGCTCTCGCGCTATACCCCCACCACTCCGCCATCTGTATGACGTCATCCGCCGCCGTCCGGCCGCGCGCCGCCTGCGGGGAATTTTCCACCGACATTGAAACTCACATTTGAATTTCAAGGTCGGGGGAAATTCTTATCATGACCTTGAAACTCAAATTTGGGTTGGAATCCGCTTTGCCTTACTACTCTCCGCGTTCATCTTCGTATTCACGGACACACTCTTATGTTTAGTGATAACATCCGTGACGCGCGAGATCACACTTCGTCGAGCACCCTCTAAAAATCGACACGGGTCGTCGTGTCCCACGTTGATGATCACCCCGGTTGAAATACGGCCCAGAAACGCAAATTCCATGTCTTTCCATGCGGCTTTGGGTGCTGTCGATCGGCCCGAAAGCCCGCACTCTACACGCGTGAACTTTTCCCGCCCGATCACGCGCAATGTCTTTCTTCGCACTATCAGCGACACCAGGCATTATTTCGCGGCTACGGACATTCCTCCGCTGCTCTGGTACTGGACGATAAGTTCACTCAACTCTTTTCCATTCTTCGTTTGACCATCCTCTCCCTTCCAAGAATTTAATTCGCATTCTTTCCTTTTTTCGTTACTTGATTTCCTCTCATTAGTCTTCTCCTACATTCATATCGTATCGTTCCTTCTTCCGAATTTATTAGTGTCTCTTCAAACTTCATTACCCTTACTCCCATTTTAATTGCTATGCCATCTCTTCCTGTTTCTTTTAACAGCCAATATGTTGATGTTGATCTCTCCAATTTCATTATCCATCGTATGTATTTCGCCTGCAATTTTTCTATTTCCTCATACCTTCTCCATCCCCATATCGCTGCTCCATACGCCACGGTGCTTCTAACCAGCGCATCAAACAGTTTCATTCTTCTTTCAGTCATCTCTGAATAATCTTTCTCCAATCTCCCCATACTTCTCCTAGTATCATATTCGCTTCCCTAACTACCTTCTTAATATGGTGTTTATCCTCGTTGTTCTCTCCCTCTCGTTCTATAACCTAAATATTCCAGTTCTCTTACTCTTTCTTCATCATTCCAACGGAGTCTTTCCTCTTTTCTTCTTCCTCCTGCTTTCCTGCATATCATTATCTTAGACTTTTACATATTTAACTCCAAGCCTTTCTTCTTTATGTATCTTTCGAATCTCTTTATCATATTCTTAGGTCCCTGTGCATTATTTACCATTAACACAATATCATCCGCATATGAAATTGTCCAAATTTACCTTCTACCTATTACGACTCCTCCTTCCGGTTCTTTGCTCATTTCTTTTTCCAGGTCTGCAAATGCGACATTGAAAAGTGTCGAGTTTAACGGCACCCTTGTCTAACAGCCTTTCCTGTTAAAAAAACTTTTCTATCAGTTCCTTCGTCACTCCTAAAGTGCATATAATTCTGTTGTACATTTCCTGTATCCTTATTCTTAGTTGTTCGCCTACTCCTTCTTCTTAAAGTCTTTCCCAAATTTCCATTTGTTCTTCTAATCTCCTCCTTAGAATGTCCGCGTATATCTTACAATCCGTGTCCATCTAAGTTATGCCCCTATAGTTCTTAACCATTTCCCTTTCTTTTTTCTGAACACAGGACTTACTATTCCTCCTTTCCATTCTCCCGGAAAGTCCACTTTCTTCCATGTTCTGTTTATCACCTTTGTTTGATTACCTATATTTATGAAGATGATTGCGACCTCGATGTTGAACTAGATATAATTTAAATGCAGGAGTTTAAATTTTAAGTCTGATCGACTTTTAATATCTTACATGATTTGAGTTGAGATCGACGTGAGCCAGATCGGTTTCTATCTATATTTACCTAACAAATTTTTATACAAAAGGACTTAATTTGTAAATTATTTTTTGCTATATTCAATAAAAATTGGAATTTTATGTTCATTAAGAATAGGTGTTTACCCTGTGATAATTGGGCTTCAAATTCTAATCATTCAATATTAGGATCGATTGGGTCAATTTCACAGTCAGTTTCTTATGAAGTAAGTTTATTTTTAACAATATTTTCTGCAATTTTATTAATTGAAAATTAATCGTTATTGGATTTATATAAATTTCAATATTATATTAAATTTATTTTAATTTTAATTCCAATACTACGACAGGAAAATCGCGGATAGGTCTTTTAAATTCGGAGACCAAGTGCTACTGCACGATGAGACGCTAAGACGTGGGCGGTCAAAAACTAACACCTGCGTGGATAGGCTCTTACACGATTCAAAACACGCACGATAATAATAATTACAGTATAAAGGGCGACAAACAATCCGCGTTCACACAAACACATTATAGAATAGGGCAGTAATAGGGGAATGGTCGCAGTTTTGAAGGAAAGTAACGATCCACTAACAATTACATATAAGGATAAGACTAAGAAAGGTAATTTATTGAAAAAGATGGTAAATAAGCGCACAACTAGGCGTCGTGGTCCCAGCCACGTAGGGCGCAGTCGGCCTCCAATAACGACCACAGTCGAGGCCGCGGATCAGGCCCAACGAAGATGTCCCCATGACGTTCTACACAAAAAAAAAACAATTGCAAGACTATTACTACACGCACGGAAATAGAAACAATAAGCAGATCTACAATCCCCGATGCAATAAGACACTCACCAAATAGGACCCTCAGACCCCATGAGTCTTCGTCATCCTCCCAGAATTCTGCATGCTGGAAGAATCGGTGCCAGTGCACCCGATACTCCCTAATTGCCTCCATATAGGCAATGCTGATACAACCTGGCGGGGCGGGGCACTGGAAACGCTAGAGGGATAAACGGATAAATAGGATAATAAAATAACACACACGAAGAACAAACAAACAAACATCACTCGCACGTGCAATTAGAGCAAACATAATGTCTCGGGGCACGTCTAAGATGGCCGACAACATCTTTGTCCAGGAGATCGCAACGAAATAAGAAGCGTCTAAGAAAATCGAGACCCATTTGCCCTCACTTCTCACTTCTACTCAAGCCCGGACGAAGAAGATAAATTGTACTACGTCCGCAAAAAATTTATCTCACACACACACACACACACACACACACACACACACACACACACACACACACACACACACTCGCGCGCGCGCGCGCGTACGAGGAAAGACTCTATGAAACGCCGACTACACCTCGGCATTATAATTTACAGGATTTTTGTCATACAAACGACGATACCACTCGCAGGAGGAACAACTCCCGACATAGATTTCACTATAAAAGAATTTCAACACCACCCCGACATTTACTTAGGCGATTTACAAATTTATCGAGATAGCTGGAAGTTACTATTACACGTAAACATATCTTACATCTACCGACGCGAAGCAAACCTCCAAGCTGCACTATATGATATACTTGCGCAATGTAAAAAACCTTGTACCAACAACTTACAAAAATTTTGTCAAACATTCACCGCGAAAATCCAAGACAAGGTAGACCGCATCGCCAAAACTCTTTACCTACGTCCAGTAAACTAAAAGCTCATTTAACTAAAAGCCGTTCAATACACGTGGAGAATGGTACGATTCCCGATCAAAGTGGTATGGTCTAGTCGCATGATGTGTCCAAAGAAGAAGGGGAAGAAGGTGCGTGTGAATAAGGAGAGGATTGTCACTGAAGAAGAAGGTGAAGAACAAACACATCCTACTTTGCAACTTTAGGTACAGGTCCTCATGTGATAAATCCCGTTACTGTGGATAGTGAAAAGAAGCTTGGTGATACTCGGTTGGTATAATTTCGGGTTTTTCTAAATCGTTTTAGTAAGTCTTCTAATTTGTTTGCTAACTTTATTTAATTCTTCGGGATGTTTGATTATCCTTTTAAGCTTGAAATTTGTGTTTCCGTACGAATTTACAGTAGTCTGTGGAAGTATGATTTCATTTAATGACAAAATTGTGGTCAGCTAAGTAGTACCATGTTCTTTCTATTCCGCATTGTGTTCTAGTCTCTATTGTGAATTTGGTGGTAGTGATTGTACATTTGTTTCTTATTGTTATTATACCAGAATCCTTAATGCTATTCATATTTGTGCTTTTGTCGTCGCAAGTTACTGCTAGTTGTATCGGTTTCGGCGCGATATAAATCCACGTGCCTGGTAGTTGTAATTCTATCTGAAATGTCTGATTCAGTGTCATAATTCGCATTTTACAAGTGTTTGTTAATTTTGTGTACAATTGTACTTCGCACGGTCTGTATGGTATCGCATTGAACATCGGGTGATTAGAGGTGCAGAGGTACAGATCGTTTATTGTCTTACATTTTACTAGGCCCTGTTTGCTTAGTTATATGTAATCTTGCACCGAGGTGTCACGTACCTCGTACGAGTCGAGGGGTTCTATACGCGTATAACGATTCGTTTATCTTCGTGGGTATCAGGTGTACCTTACTCAATTAGAATTTTTTTGCGTTTAACAATGAAATATCTAGTACTACAGTAATTGATTTGGTATCCGAAAATGTGGAGAGCTTGAGGATTTCGATAATGACGGCGTGTTTTCTAATTTCATTCCAATTGGGAAGTCTAGTCCATTCGAAATATGTGCTAATGCGGAAGTGAGGTACGTTATGATTTGTGCTGGTGGTATTAATCGTAGGTTTAGGACTCCTTTCTTTATATCCATAATGAATTCTAACAAGACTTGCGTGTCGCGCAATAGTGTTTCTGTGAGGCCGTTTATTAGTATGAGGGGTTCGTCTACTGTCTTTTGAAATTTAGGAATGTTGGCTGTCTGTTGGAGTAAGTATTGAATTTGTCACGTCGCGTTTAAGAGTGTGTTATCGTAGTCTCGTATGTCATGTATAGTCTCGTTGAGAAGTTTGGTATTTGCTCTTAAAATTTGCATTTGTCCCTTGATTGCGTTTTACTTTTTTTTTTTTTTTTTTAAAGTCTGTTATCTTGTGTTTTGGAAAGGTCTAGTAAAATCATCGATTTTCTTTCTATCCCGGGAATCCATTAGCCCCAAAAGAGTGATTTGCCTATGTAACCTAATCCGTCTATTTGTGCACGACGCTCTTTTGTGCTGAGCTTTTAGTTTACTGGACGTAGGTAAAGAGTTTTGGCGATGCGGTCTACCTTCTCTTGGATTTTCGCGGTGAATGTTTGACAAAATTTTTGTAAGTTGTTGGTACAAGGTTTTTTACATTGCGCAAGTATATCATATAGTGCAGCTTGGAGGTTTGCTTCGCGTCGGTAGATGTAAGATATGTTTACGTGTAATAGTAACTTCCAGCTATCTCGATAAATTTGTAAATCGCCTAAGTAAATGTCGGGGTGGTGTTGAAATTCTTTTATAGTGAAATCTATGTCGGGAGTTGTTCCTCCTGCGAGTGGTATCGTCGTTTGTATGACAAAAATCCTGTAAATTATAATGCCGAGGTGTAGTCGGCGTTTCAAAGAGTCTTTCCTCGTACGCGCGCGCGCGCGAGTGTGTGTGTGTGTGTGTGTGTGTGTGTGTGTGTGTGTGTGTGTGTGTGTGTGTGTGTGTGTGTGATAAATTTTTTGCGAACGTAGTACAATTTATCTTCTTCGTCCGGGCTTGAGTAGAAGTGAGAAGTGAGGGCAAATGGGTCTCGATTTTCTTAGTCGCTTCTTATTTCGTTGCGATCTCCTGGACAAAGATGTTGTCGGCCATCTTAGACGTGCCCCGAGACATTATGTTTGCTCTAATTGCACGTGCGAGTGATGTTTGTTTGTTTGTTCTTCGTGTGTGTTATTTTATTATCCTATTTATCCGTTTATCCCTCTAGCGTTTCCAGTGCCCCGCCCCGCCAGGTTGTATCAGCATTGCCTATATGGAGGCAATTAGGGAGTATCGGGTGCACTGGCACCGATTCTTCCAGCATGCAGAATTCTGGGAGGATGACGAAGACTCATGGGGTCTGAGGGTCCTATTTGGTGAGTGTCTTATTGCATCGGGGATTGTAGATCTGCTTATTGTTTCTATTTCCGTGCGTGTAGTAATAGTCTTGCAATTGTTTTTTTTTTGTGTAGAACGTCATGGGGACATCTTCGTTGGGCCTGATCCGCGGCCTCGACTGTGGTCGTTATTGGAGGCCGACTGCGCCCTACGTGGCTGGGACCACGACGCCTAGTTGTGCGCTTATTTACCATCTTTTTCAATAAATTACCTTTCTTAGTCTTATCCTTATATGTAATTGTTAGTGGATCGTTACTTTCCTTCAAAACTGCGACCATTTCCCTATTACTGCCCTATTCTATGAAGTGTTTGTCTGAACGCGGATTGTTTGTCGCCCTTTATACTGTAATTATTATTATCGTGCGTGTTTTGAATCGAGTAAGAGCCTATTCACGCAGGTGTTAGTTTTTGACCGCCCGCGTCTTGCCGTGCAGTAGCACTTGATCTCCGATTTTTAAAAGACCTATCCGCGATTTTCCTGTCGTAGTATTGGAATTAAAATGAAAATAAATTTAATATAATATTGAAATTTATATAAAATCCAATAACGATTAATTTTCAATTAATAAAATTACAGAAAATATTGTTAAAAATAAACTTACTTCATAAGAAACTGACTGTGAAATTGACCCAATCGCTCCTAATATTGAATAATTAGAATTTGAAGCCCAATTATCACAGCGTAAACACCTATTCTTAATGAACATAAAATTCCAATTTTTATTGAATATAGCAAAAAAATAATTTACAAATTAAGTCCTTTTGTATAAAAATTTATTAGGTAAATATAGATAGAAACCGATCTGGCTCACGTCGATCTCAACTCAAATCATGTAAGATATTAAAAGTCGAACAGACTTAAAATTTAAACTCCTGCATTTAAATTATATCTAGTTCAACATCGAGGTCGCAATCATCTTCATAAATATAGGTAATCAAACAAAGGTGATAAACAGAACATGGAAGAAAGTGGACTTTCCGGGAGAATGGAAAGGAGGAAGAGTAAGTCCTGTGTGCAAAAAAAAGAAAGGGAAATGGTTAAGAACTATAGGGGCATAACTTAGATGGACACGGATTGTAAGATATACGCGGACATTCTAAGGAGGAGATTAGAAGAACAAATGGAAATTTGGAAAAGACTTTAAGAAGAAGGAGTAGGCGAACAACTAAGAATAAGGATACAGGAAATGTACAACAGAATTATATGCACTTTAGGAGTGACGAAGGAACTGATAGAAAAGTTTTTATAACAGGAAAGGCTGTTAGACAAGGGTGCCCGTTAAGCTCGACACTTTTCAATGTCGCATTTGCAGACCTGGAAAAAGAAATGAGCAAAGAACCGGAAGGAGGAGTCGTAATAGGTAGAAGGTAAATTTGGACAATTTCATATGCGGATGATGTTGTGTTAATGGTAAATAATGCACAGGGACCTAAGAATATGATAAAGAGATTCGAAAGATACATAAAGAAGAAAGGCTTGGAGTTAAATATGTAAAAGTCTAAGATAATGATATGCAGGAAAGCAGGAGGAAGAAGAAAAGAGGAAAGACTCCGTTGGAATGATGAAGAAAGAGTAAGAGAACTGGAATATTTAGGTTATAGAACGAGAGGGAGAGAACAACGAGGATAAACACCATATTAAGAAGGTAGTTAGGGAAGCGAATATGATACTAGGAGAAGTATGGGGGGATTGGAGAAAGATTATTCAGAGATGACTGAAAGAAGAATGAAACTGTTTGATGCGTTAGTTAGAAGCACCGTGGCGTATGGGGCAGCGATATGGGGATGGAGAAGGTATGAGGAAATAGAAAAATTGCAAGCGAAATACATACGATGGATAATGAAATTGGAGAGATCAACATCAACATATTGGCTGTTAAAAGAAACAGGAAGAGATGGCATAGCAATTAAAATGGGAGTAAGGGTAATGAAGTTTGAAGAGACACTAATAAATTCGGAAGAAGGATCGATACGATATGAATGTAGGAGAAGACTAATGAGAGGAAATGAAGTAACGAAAAAAGGAAAGAATGCGAATTAAATTCTTGGAAGGGAGAGGATGGTCAAACGAAGAATGGAAAAGAAGAAGATTAAATGGAGAAGAAGTGTGGATTAAAAATTAGAACAGATAAGTAATTGACATCCAAGAACAAGAAAGACAGATGAAAGTAAAAGAGTCAAAGTTCCTAAGAGAATTAAAAGAGGTGGCAAGGAAACCAGAAGATAAGCCGAAATGCTTATGGGGGGAAATGAAAAAAGGAGAGGAGAATTAGAAAGGATAGGAAGATTCATACAGGGTAGTGAAACAAGAACATGCAAATATTGGCTAATGAAAGAAGAAAGGGTATGTAAGAAAGAGGAAGAAACAGTGAAACACGCGATTGAAACATGTGAAGTAAGTTGAGAGAGTGGCAGGAATTGTGCAGAGGTAATTAGAGGAGAAGAGAAAAACTTGGCTATTCTACGGGAGATAATAGGGAGAAGGAAAAGATGGGAAGAACAGGAAAGTGATAAAAGAAGATTATGTAACATAGAATAGATTAGGAAAAACTTGTAAAATAGAAAAAATTGTTAAGAGACAATACGATACATTAGAAGGGTGGGACTTACACTGACACAATCATGGGAATGAAATGGAAAGATTATTTGATCGTTAAATTGTAACACGAAAGTGGCAATAAATTAAATTAAATTATTATTATTATTATTATTATTATTATTATTATATTTTTTCTTTTTATATTGTATTTTGATATCCTAGTTGTATAGAGAGAACTAAAAAATGTTGAGAATAGTGCATTTATTTAGAGATAAAGAATTGAGGCGATACAATAGATACGTAACAGTTTCGGCGAATATAGTCGAGTTATTTACTGTTTTGTGTAACTGAGCACTCGGGTTGGTCACGAGAGCGCGAGTGTGTATGAATTTATACGAGGTGTTGTGGGAAGAGTATGTATGTATGATGTCGCGAAAAGTAAATAGGAAGTCCATCAGCTGTTCGAGAATGTTCAAGTTGTCTTGCGATTGATGTGAAGAAGAGAAAAAGAGAAGGAAAGAGAAGGAGAAAGAAAGAGATTGATAGACAGAGAGGGGGAGAGAGAGAGAGAGAGAGGGAGAGAGAGAGAGAGAGAGGGAGAGATAGATGGTTCTGCCGAGACACTATTTATATTCTAGTTTTATATTTTTTCTTTTTATATTTCTATTTTTTAATTAATGGAACAATATATAATCATTTTACATATATTACAATCTATTTACTTGTCTGTCTACCTCCTTCACTCCTCACCAATTTCTATCGACTCTGCATAATTCTTTCTATGATTCTCGCCTCCAATTGTAAAGACGACACTACATAAGAAGTCTTTGTATTTCAAACTGAATACAGTATCATTTTTATTTAATCTTAAGCCATGTATAAGCTATGTGTATCCGCGGCTGCATCAAACTGCAGAAGATGTGAGGAACAACTTTAAAACTTTTGTTAACGTGTTGTAACAGAGCGATGCTGCCTGCGAAACATCAGATACGCGTCCTGCTGCTAAAATCAAACGTGATGGCGAATATTACGATGAGGATTATCTTATAGATTGCGAACTGGTAGCATGTGCCATCAATGATATTCTAGCTAATGCTCGTAGGAAAAAAAAATGTTAAATTAAATTACATTTCTATTTATATTTTTATATTCTTTTAATTTTAAATAAATCTCTTAATCATATTATTTCTCTATTTACTTATCCGTCTTCCTCCTTCTCACCTCACAAATTTCGGCTGACACCACATAATTCTTTCTATGATTCGCGCCTTCTTCGCACCACCACATGACGTCATCCCGTACGGCTGCTCCAGAGGATTCGAATTACACGTGATCGCGCGATACATTGCGATGTTAAATCGGAACGCTTTAGAATACTGTTAGCTTTAGAATGCTCGCTACATAATGGTTCGGATAAAATGTGTCTGTTTTCTACATAAAGGTTCGGTAGACCAGTGTGGGAGGGGATTAAAATTATTATTTCTCTGCGTTGGGAAAAGAATGTCTGTTGATATGGAAAAGATTCTTTCTGCTGACGCCATATAATTCTTTCTATGATTCGCGCCTTCTTCGCGCCACCACATGACGTCATCCCGTACGGCTGCTCCAGAGGATTCGAATTACGCGAGATCGCGCGATACGCTGCGACGTTAAATCGGAACGCTTTAGAATACTGTTAGCTTTAGAATGAATGCTGCATAATGGTTCGGTAGATCGCTGAATAAAAAATTAATTATTATGCATTGGGGGAAAATTTCTGCTGCATATTGGTTTGAAAAAAAAATCCTGGGGGCCGTCCCCTCCCTGGGTTAGGTCTGAAAAATATTTCGGGGTGGGCCAAAGTCTGAAAAAGACTTTTCGGGGGTCATTCCCTCACTCTAAAAAATTTCGAGGACGGTGGGTCAGGTCTCCGCGGCTGCTCGGCCCGGACTGATCCCCTCCGCGGTTACGGCTTCCCCCACTCCGCGGCTCGTGCGCGCGCAACCGCTCTTCCACTCCCCGCAGGCCCCGCGCCCAGGTTTCCCTCCGCCGCGCTCCCCCGCGCGCCATCACTTCTCCCCGCCCCCGCGCTCCGCTCAGAGGACCTGAGTTAGAATTGGCATAGCTATACTACTTATGCCCACCCTTCAGAATCGAATTAAAAAATAAAAACCGCGAAGAGAAGGGTACTGGTGAAGCGATCGCGTTAAACTTCGATTTTTTTCGAAAATATTATCAAAATCGTTCTTTCAAAGATACAGTCCGTTAGTCTAGATGTAGAAGAGATTTGCGCACCCAATAATTTCGTATGCCCACCCTCCAGAATTGAAGTAAAAAATAAATACCGCGAAAAGAAGGGTCCTTGTGAAGCGATCGCGTTAAAGTTCGATTTTTTCCCAATATTTTATCAAAATCGTTCTTTCAACGATGCAGTCCGTTAGTTTCAACGTACGAGAGATTTTCCCACCCAATAATTTCGTATGCCCATCCTTCAGAATGGAATTAAAAAATAAAAACCGCGAAAAGAAGGGTCCTGGTGAAGCGATCGCGTTAAAGTTCCATTTTTTTTGAAAAATATTATCAAAATCGTTCTTTCAACGATGCATCCCGTTAGTGCAGATGTAGAAGAGATTTGCCCACCCAATAATTTCGTATGCCCACCCTTCAGAATTTAATTATTAATAAAAATATCCAAGAAATACGATACCCGTTGAAACGACCAAGTATAAGTTCAATTTTTTCCCAATATATTTTAAAAATCGTTCTTTCAACGGTGCAGTCCGTTAGTTTAGATGTAGAAAAGATTTGCCCACTCAATAATTTCGTATGCCCACGCTCCAGAATGGAATTAAAAAATAAAAACCGCGAAAAGAAGGGTCCTGGTGAAGCGATCGCGTTAAAGTTTGATTTTTTTTGCAAAATATTATCAAAATCGTTCTTTCAACGATGCAGTCCGTTAGATTAGATGTATAAGAGATTTTCCCACCCAATAATTTCGTATGCCCACCCTTCAGAATTGAATCAAAAAATAAAAACCGCGAAAAGAAGGGTCCTTGTGAAGCGATCGCGTTAAAGTTCGATTTTGTTCGAAAATATTATGAAAATCTATCTTTCAACGATGCAGTCCGTTAGTTTAGATGTAGGAGAGATTTGCCCACCCAATAATTTCGTATGCCCACCCTTCAGAATCGAATTATTAATAAAAATATCCAAGAAGTACGATACCCGTTGAAACGACCAAGTATAAGTTCGATTTTTTCCCAATATATTTTCCAAATTGTTCTTTCAACGACGTAGTTCGTTAGTTTGGATGTAGGATAGATTTGCCCACCCAATAATTTCGCATGCCCGCGCTCCAGAATGGAATTAAAAAATAAAAACCGCGAAAAGAAGGGTCCTGGAGAAGCGATCGCGTTAAAGTTCGATTTTTTTCGAAAATATTTTACCAAAATCGTTCTTTCAACGATGCAGCCCGTTAGCTTAGATGTAGAAGAGATTTTTCCACCCAATAATTTCGTATGCCCACCCTTCAGAATCGAATTAAAAAATAAAAACCGCGAAGAGAAGGGTATTGGTGAAGCGATCGCGTTAAAGTTCGATTTTTTCCCAATATTTTATCAAAATCGTTCTTTCAATGATGCAGTCCGTTAGTTTCTACGTACGAGAAATTTGCCCACCCAATAATTTCGTATGCCCACCCTTCAGAATCGAATTATTCATAAAAATATCCAAGAAGTACAATACCCGTTGAAGCGACCAAGTATAAGTTCGATTTTTTCCCAATAAATTTTCAAAATCGTTCTTTCAACGATGTTGTCCGTTAGTTTGGATGTAGGATAGATTTGCCCACCCAATAATTTCGTATGCTCACCCTTCAGAATCGAATTAAAAAATAAAAACCGCGAAAAGAAGGGTACTGGTGAAGCGATCGCGTTAAAGTTCGATTTTGTTCGAAAATATTATCAAAATCGTTCTTTCAACGATGCAGTCCGTTAGTTTAGATGTAGGAGAGATTTGCCCACCCAATAATTTCGTTTGCCCACGCTTCAGAATCGAATTATTAATAAAAATATCCAAGAAGTACGATACCCGTTGAAACGACCAAGTATAAGTTCGATTTTTTCCCAATATATTTTCCAAATTGTTCTTTCAACGACGTAGTTCGTTAGTTTAGATGTATAAGAGATTTGCCCACCCAATAATTTCGTATGCCCACCCTTCAGAATTGAATTAAAAAATAAAAACCGCGAAAAGAAGGGTCCTGGTGAAGCGATCGCGTTAAAGTTCGATTTTTTTCGAAAATATTATCAAAATCATTGTTACAACGATGCGTTCCGTTAGTTTAGATGTAGAAGAGATTTGGCCATCCAATAATTTCGTGTGCCCACCCTCCAGAATTGAATTAAAAAATAAAAACCGCGACAAGAAGGGAACTGGTGAAGCGATCGCGTTAAAGTTCGATTTTTTCCCAATATTTTACCAAAACCGTTCTTTCAACGATGCAGCCCGTTAATTCAGATGTAGAAGAGATTTATCCACCCAATAATTTCGTATGCCCACCCTTCAGAATCGAATTATTAATAAAAATATCCAAGAAGTACGATACCCGTTGAAACGACCAAGTATAAGTTCGATTTTTTCCCAATATATTTTCCAAATTGTTCTTTCAACGACGTAGTCCGTTAATTTAGATGTAGGAGAGATTTGCCCACCCAATAATTTCGTATGCCCACCCTTCAGAATCGAATTAAAAAATAAAATTCGCGAAAGGAAGGGTCCTTGTGGAGCGATCGCGTTAAAGTTCGATTTTTTTCGAAAATATTATCAAAATCGTTCTTTCGACGATGCAGTCCGTTAGTTTAGATGTAGGAGAGGTTTGCCCTCCCAATAATTTCGTATGCCCACCCTTCAGAATTGAATTAAAAAATAAAAACCGCGAAAAGAAGGGTCCTTTTGAAGCGATCGCGTTAAACTTCGATTTTTTTCGAAAATATTATCAAAATCTTTCTTTCAACGATGCAGTCCGTTAGTTTAGATGTAGAAGAGATTTGCCCACCCAATGATTTCGTTGGCCCAAGAATCGAATTATTAATCATTTCTAACGTAGAAGTTTAAGGTATTTGGTGACAACTTACATAAATTTTTGCAGATTCTTTATCCCACACATTATCCAAACGACACTTCAATTTATAACTCTGCTTGAATAGTTCACACTTTTCACACTTCTGCACTATGCCCGGAATAACACCAGAGTGGGTTAGTGCTTTTCTAGGCATTTTTCACTAATCACTACAATGAAATCGCAAAACAGAAAATAATATAATCTTCTCATAATTACTTTACAAGCCGTAAATGGACGCACGATCTTGCAAGAGCTGCGTCTGAAAACTGACTGACTTTCGTGCGTCGTTGGAAAGATTTCGAGGGTATCGCAGACATCTGTTTGACACCCTGTTACAGGGTGTCCCTGTTACAGCACATAAAATCTATTGAAAATCTCTCGAAATTGGAACGTGCTGCAATTACACGCACCAACGAAAAAATTGCACTGCTGACTACTGAAGAAAGACATGAAAAACAAAGAAAAATTGATTCACGTGATTTTGGCGAAAATGTGCAGGACGCTACGGATACTTGTGATTATTTAAGGGAACAAGAAAATTGGAAAGGATTAAATATTGAAGTGAAATCAAGTAAAGCAAAAGATTTACAAGTGGACAACGATGAAAATATACAAAATCGAAGTCCAACCGCAGATGTAGAAAAAAGCAATACATTGAATGTAATACAGAAGCCCTTAATCAACAAAAAAAATACTCCTAGAGGGAAATATTTAACTCCATGCCCAGACATTCACCTCACATATGACAGGCCATTAAGGAAAAGAAGAAATGAAATATTAAGAAATGGAAACAACTGTAATTTGGTTAATCTTAATGGCGAAAAAATATATATTAAAAATACGTGTGCATTCAACTGATTGATTGAAGTATTCACCAGCGGGTATTGCAACTATAGTACATTCAAAAACTGGATTGATGAAAATTCAGACAATATATTTTTTATGTTCGTCAAAAAATACGCTATGGAGAATATTAACAACTCCGTGTATGAAGAGCGAGGAGCAATTTTATGTACAATATTTGAAATTCGCAATAATATTGTAGATTGTACTACAAGTCCCAATTGGCTATTTTCAAAACTTGTAACAGACGTTTGCAGTGTCGAAGAAAATAGAATCTGCGGCAAATGTAAAGTACATTTGAGAAAATTGTTTGTAGTAGATTTTATTAGTACAAACACAACTGAAGATTTTAAACAAAATTTTCTTAATTTTGTTGCGCAATTCTTCAGTACACAAACAGTCACGTGTAAAACATGTCAATCAGCAGTGCAATTAAAGAGAGAAGCAAAATCATATGTGGTTATAGACCCCGAAATCTTTTTGCAACAAAATAAAATGAAATATCCGAATGGAATAGTTTTAAACAGCATCCCAGAAAATTTTCAAATTGAAGATGCGATATACATTTTAAGTGGCATCGTATGTCATAGCCCAGGACATTTTACAGCTTACTGCCGTAATACAGCAGGAATATGGACATTACACAATGACGTTAGTCAAAAGTTGCGGACAATTACAAATTCACAAAGGGTAAAAATAAATCCGTCAACAATAATATTTATAAAAATATAAAAATTCTGATAATACTATAATTAATCAGAATATATGGTAATGGTATTTCACAATAATACAACTATTGAATTGGTGCGGCGCCGACAGCGGTGTAAAGTGGAGGACCACTGACTGCGTCACAATTATTAGCAATAGGACTTTTCCTCGCGGATCATGCGATCACGCGAGAGGATCGACGCCGCCGTAAATTTCCCAAAAAAGGGACGAAGGGAATAATAAATTTGATCGATACGGCGTCGACAGCGGTGTAAAATGCAGGAACACTGACTGCATCACAATTATTAGCAATAGGACTTTTCCTCGCGGATCATGCGATCACGCGAGAGGATCGACACCGCCGTAACTTTCCCAAAAAAGGGACGAAGAAAATAATAAATTTAATTCACGCTTTAATTTTTTTAGATACATTTCTAAGTTCATAGGAGCAGACAGACAGAAGACAGATAGATAGTGTCGGTTTATAAAGATCCAACTGACGCGCTGCGCCTCAGAGTTTCCTCTATAGGTAGCAGCAATTTAAACCAAGCAATATGGTGTGAGCTGACTCCTATCGAAGAACCACGGGAAGGGCGGAAAACAGTAAGGAAGTTGAAGACCACGCCTGACTCGATGGGATCACCGTAATTTTGCTATAGCGTAGGCCGTGAGGTCACAAATTATACAGACAGAAGACAGCTACAAGAAAAGATACAGATGCGGATCTACGTTGCAAATTATTTGCATACCATATTTCAGGTAATATTTGACATCTTATGAATCTCTGGTAAAATTTTGTACGCTTATAATACAACTATTAACCATTTCCATTACAAAATGTGTTACAGATCCAGAAATATTAAGAATGCAGTCTTAGATTCCACAAGCAACCTCAGTTGATGATTGATGAAAATATGTGATATAAATAATTAATACAATTACTTAATTAGAACAATAAGGTTTAAATAAACTGCTAAACTGTATACAGCAACAAAAGATATTTGTAAAGAAGTATTAGATGTCCCAATTACTGCCAGTGTCCATATTATTGCCATTTAATTTATTGTAGTTAATAAAAACGTTCTGCAACGTCGAATATACAGTATATACGAATAAAGTATGTGCGGTCGTAGCATGAATTACCGTCGTATAAATTGATACATTTTTCCTTCCTTCACTCCCTGATATCGCTATCTTTCCTTGTTGAAAATATTACATCATTCTACATATAAATAAAAAGATACTGATACGCATATCAGTATTGTTTCACCGACATCTTTCCTAACTCCACTTTCGAAGCGAGGCAAAGTATCATGCTTTGTCTTTTTCGTAGCACTGTTTCTTGCAATTTGTTCAGCCGCGTCTCTGATACTATTTATAAATAAAACTAAATTATCTTTTAAATTGCGGCAGTATATTATTTATTTTACTTGGATTATTGTAAGGCTCGAATTCTTGGCTAGTATTACTTTCGTTAGAAACATTAATGCTATCCACTATTTCTTTTTCTTCTTCTTCCACTGGAATTTTGAAATGTTTTTCAAGTTTGTTAGCAACTTCTACGGATTGTTTTTAACGTAAAGGTTTAGTGGATTTGGTGACAACTTTTCAGAAATGCTTATAAATGCGTAGTTACTTTGTTTCGCTGTCGTCACTCAGCCCTGACACCCCAAAGCGCTGCGGCACCAAGGGCCACTACTGAAACGTAAACAGATGTCTGCGATACCCTCGAAATCTTTTCAACGACGCACGAAAGTCAGTCAGCTTCCAGACGTAGCTCTTGCAAGATCGTGCGTTCATTTACGGCTTGTAAAGTAATTATGAAAAAATTATATTATTTTCCGCTTTGCGATTTCATTGTAGTGATTATTGAAAAATGCCTAGAAAAGCACTGACACTCTCTGGTGTTAATCCGGGCATAGTGCAGAAGTGTGAAAAGTGTGAAGTATTCAAGCAGAGTTATAAATTGAAGTGTCGTTTGGATAAAGTGTGGGATAAAGAATTTGCAAAAATTTATGTAAGTTGTCACCAAATACCTTAAACTTTCACGTTAGAAATGATTAATAATTCGATTCTTGGGCCAACGAAATCATTAGGTGGGCAAATCTCTTCTACATCTAAACTAACGGGCTGCATCGTTGAAAGAACGATTTTGATAAAATATTGGGAAAAAATCGAACTTTAACGCGATCGCTTCACCAGGACCCTTCTTTTCGCGGTTTTTATTTTTCAATTCAATTCTGGAGGGTGGGCAAACGAAATCATTCGGTGGGCAAACGTGACCAGGTCGCGGACAATCGTATCCTACTTGTAATAAATTGAAAAATGTTCATGGAGCGTGCGGATGACGAAATTTTCAATTTGTTCTTAACTTTTTTTTGAATGGTTTGCCTACGAAAATTTTGGGTGGGCAAACGTGGGCAATCAAAATAGACAATCACTTCCCACTGTCAAATCATTAAAAAGTTTTCATGGGGGTGCTGGTGAAAAATTTTTTTTTGTCCATAACTTTTTTTGGAGGGTGGGCAAACGAAAATTTTTTATGGGCAAACGTGGGCAAACGATGAACAAACGCATGCCCTCGAGTTTTTTTAAAAAATCGCATTTGGGGGTGCTAACTTCACAGACCTCACCATTGCATATATTGTATGTGTACAATGGGTTACGAAAGTGGAAATAAAGTGTATTTCGGTTTGCATAACGTCCATAACCTATTGTACACATATACAGGGTCATCCGTTAAAACTGCAACCTACGCGCGCGCCAATAGACGAAAATGGCAACACCGCCTCACGGACACATTCCACTACAACCATGCACCGGCCCAGCGTTCGGAGGGTTAACAGCGACCGCTGGGTAGCAGTGATGCCCGAGAGCTTCGAAAATTTTAGGATGGTCTCTTTCAAATTAACGCCGCAAGGAGCTGTGCAGAATTTCCCGACCCAGGTAACCGAGCCGCACGCTCCGCTTTTATGATCGGTTTACCACTCGCACCCCGGATTACTGTAATGAGGTTTGAAAACAATGTCAACTGATCTCGTAGCCGTCTTAATTTCAAAAATTTTAGCTACGACAGGATTGACCGCGGCGCTATACCCTTGTACGTAGAGATTTTTCGCCACCTGCGTGTAAAAGCCACAATAATCACGCATCGTTCCAAAAAATGACATTAACGAAAGCCGGTATATGCGTGGCGTTGAGTAGCTAAAAGGTTAAACATTCAAACACAAAAATTCTAGAAAAAAGATTCAAACACCGCTACAATCAAAGACACGTCTCATTAGTTACTCCTTACGTCCGATCTATGCATGCACTGCATATAAGGATAAAATTATAAAAGAGAAAACCAGAACAATAGATTCTGAGGTCTGCAGAACTAACACATAATTGAATAAAAATTTAATTTCTCAATTTATGAAAATAATGACACAGAAACAACTAGCGTATTGTTTATCAACATCATGATTTTTAAAAAGAGCATTAAATACGGTATTAAATAAACAGTTTGCAAAAGCTTTTCACAACAATTATGGTTAAAAAATTGATAAAAGAAAAATTAAGTAAACGTAAAATATTTTGAATTGTCCATCGTTAAGAGGGAATAATTTTTCCTCATTTTTCGGCGCAAATTGCATTCTGATATCTTTTATAATTCAAAAGTTATACGAAAAAAGCCCCAAATTTTTCAACCCCGATCGGGAAATTTCAAATAGCTCCTTGTGACGTTAATTTGAAAGAGACCATCCTAAAATTTTCAAAGCTCGGGCATCACCGCTGCACAGCGGTCGCTGACAACCCTCCGAACGCCGGGCCGATGCATGGTTGTAGTGGAATGCGTCCGTGAGGCGGTGTTGCCATTTTCGTCTGTTTGCGCGCGCGTAGGTTGCAGTTTTAACGGATGACCCTGTAGTATCTCACCCCACCTTGTATTCCTTTTGAATTTTGCGTGTATCATATTATGTATATAATTTTGTAGTTGGTGTATATGTACAATGTTCTGCATTACCTGCATGGATATATATTCATGCAGGTTCATTCACCGCATATTATTTTCATTAATTACCCGTATAACAGTACATAGACATTCCTGATGTATAAAACTTTGCGCTTGCAACGATCGCTGAGTGAAATAAACACTACTACACAAATGTAAATATGTATAAGACTTTGCCCTTGCAACGATCGCTGAGTGCACTAATGACTACTGGGCAAATGTATATAATATATATGTATATATTTATTAGTATGTAAATATATACATATGTGTAAATATATACATATATATATACATATATATACATACAGGGTGTCCCACCTAAGACTGGACAGCGCGATATCTCCTAAAGTATTCTCGATAAAAATATAAAAAAATAGGCATTTGCATGGTTCGAGGGGGCCAATTTATTAGCGCGAACGAATTTTGTTTTCGATTATTATTTTAAAAGATACGATGGTCAAGTTCGGTTTTTCAAATACAACTATTTTTTTTGAAGACCTGAGTTGATAGTGCGTTCCAAGACAAATTCACTAAGCTTTAATGTATACACATTATTTCCACTGGTTTTTAAGATATTGCGCTTGCAAATTTACTGATTTTCAGTGAAAGAAAACCCTCTGGAATAGCAAGGACCGGGGCAGTCTTACTGGCGCCACGGGTGACACTGTCTGTTGAAATAGATACCTACCTGCCAAAGGTTTCCGCCAGGAATGGCAGGCCCAAAGGTTGGACAATTCTTTTCCGTCAGAAATGCTACTTAGGTAGGTACATCTGCGGTATCGAGAAGCGCACCGTTACTTTTATTTCGCACTTGCTTCTATGCTAGGATGGCCTGTTCTTTTGGGAGGGATGCAAATTGGATTGGTTAGGTTAGGAGATGTGAAAGTTGCTAGACTAAATTTCAACCATAGGGAGCAGATTATATTAGAACCAATCGAATTTGCATCCCTCACAAACGGCTGCTCTCTTGAAGAGGCCCTCTTCACAGCAATACCTCCTCCCCAGTGCCCACCTTCTTTCGCACGGAATACGTCAACGCATGCTTTTGTTTTGATATCGAAGCTCGTGTTTATACTCGAGAGGACCACGCGTCGACAGCGGGCTACCCCTTTTCTTCCTGTGTCTCTCCACGAGAAGTATTGCCGGTTGATTGTAGGAGCGTAGATGTCTGGATGCCAGTTGTTGAATTCAGGAGACGATAGAAACACTTTATTACAAAACACACATGTACTATAATTAAAGTAAATCGTATTTTTCTCGGGCAGGAGTCGCCCCACGCTCGCCAAGGAGATGCGGCCTGGTACCCCGTGGCGAGGGCTGCCCTTCGCAGAGCCTCACCCGATTTTTATGGCTTTTTCCGAAAATAGGTACGAATCCTGGTCCGAACGTAACGAATTGGGGTCGAGCCATTAAGAAATTCTTTTCTTCATCGTGTCGAAAGGGAAGTGACGCCAATGGATTCCTTACGTTTTTCTGATGAAAATCATACCAAATATCATGCAAATCGGACTACTTTGACACAAGCTATTTGTATTCCCTATGTAAAAGTTGTCCGATTTACACATTTGGTACGATTTTCATCAGAAACCCCCAATGAATCCATCAGCGACACTTCCATATCCATACGATAAAGAATAAAGAATTATTTTATTTCCTAAACAGATACAGGGTAATTCTGGAGCAACGCCCGTCAAGGAGATGCGGCCTAGTACCCCGTGGCGAGGACAGACCTTCGCAGTGCCTCACCCGATTTTGATGGTTTTCGACCCTCGAAGGGGCTCGAGTGCCTATTAAGAAGTGAAAAATCTTCGACTCGTACATTTCTCATCAGATCTTTGCGAAAACGACACACATCGATTCCTTATGTTTCGCCGATGAAACTGACACCAAGAACGACGTAATTCGGGCCATAATGAAGGAACTTCCATGGAAAATCGGTTTATATCATTTCAAGCTGACTAGACTTTGTTAAAAATAGTCCGATTTATATGAAATTTGGTACGATCGTCATCGGAAAAACATAAGGAATCCATTGGTGCCACTTCCCCTTCGATACGATGAAGAAAAGAAGCAAACATTTGAAATCCTGAACATTTCTCACTTCTTAATGGTATTCCAAACCCTTCAAGGGTCGAAAGCCATACAATCGGGTGAGGCACTTTGGAGGGTTGTTCTCGCCACGGGGTACCAGTCCGCATCCTTTGACGGGCGTACCTCCAAAATCACCCTGTATCTGGAAAGAACGCTGATCCAATTGGTCACGATAGAATCTCCTCCCGCAATGATCCTTTCACTACTGCACAGTACTTAATTTTATCCATGCACGTACGACGTATGGTCTGAACAATGAAAGGGTTAAATATCCAGTTTTGCCGTTTTTGTATCAATTAAATGCGCTTACATGAAATCGTTATGTTTTCAGATAAAAAATATTTGTCAGCTATTCGAAGCAACGGGGAGTGTACATCCGCTCAAAAGAAATAGGCAGACCATCTACATGCAAGAACAAGAAATTGATGTTGTGGCGGCATTCCACGCCCACCCCACAACCTCAAATCGTCAGGTAGCGGCAAATTCGGATTTATCAAAATCGACAATTCAGAGAATCGTAAAGAAAAATGGTTTGAAGCCGTATAAGCCGAGCACGCAGCACAAACTATTTCTTAGAGATTACGGACCACGGATTCAATTTTCGATGTCGATACTGCAGTAACTCGGAGAGGATCCAGAGATCATCAGAAATATCATGGTAACGGACGAATGTATATTTTATATAAATGGTTTGACATGCCATCAAAATTCACGAATGTGGGCAACGGAAAACCCATATTGGATATGTGAAGATAATAGCCAGTATCGCCAGTCAGTTTTAGTATGGTATGGTATTTTCAATCGAAAAATATATGGACCCTATATTTTCGATGGAAATGTAACGGGAGTAGTGTATTTAGAAATGTTGAAGAATTATCTGGGAGATATTTTGCACGATATGTCACTGGTGGAAAGACAGAACCTGTGGTTTCAACAAGATGGTGCTCCGGTACATGGTGGTGAACGAGCGCTGTCCAGTCTTAGGTGGGGCACCCTGTATATGTATATATTTACATACTAATAAATATATACATATATATTTACATACTAATAAATATATAAATATATATTATATACATTTGCCCAGTAGTCATTAGTGCACTCAGCGATCGTTGCAAGGGCAAAGTCTTATACATATTTACATTTGTGTAGTAGTGTTTATTTCACTCAGCGATCGTTGCAAGCGCAAAGTTTTATACATAAGGAATGTCTATGTACTGTTATACGGGTAATTAATGAAAATAACATGCGGTGAATGAACCTGCATATATATCACAAAATTCTCAAAAAGTACTGAACCAATCATTACGAAATTTTAACTACAGCCTCCTTGAACAACAAGAACGGACATAGGCTATGTAGTATGTCTCAAAAACGCGTTATTAACATGTAATTGATATGCAAAAATGTCAGGTCTACTTCGCACGCGCATACGCATATTCGGTCCGCGCAATATCTCGCCCGTAGTAGCACCGCGATGTCACCACCAGGTGGCGAAGCTTCTCGCGCGCTTTCTCGCGAGAGAACTGGATTACCGCGAATATATGTGTCAGAATGATCGTCGGGGTACAAATTACTTTTATAGATTTATCCGTACCCTCTTTTAATGTTACTATGTCCCGCGTGTGATCAAATTTGTCAAGATCATACGCCCGAGCTCGACGTATGCAACACTAATGTCAAAAAATCATCTTACCAAGAATGTTATTTATCCGGAATGTTGTGAGGAAATTAAGCTTTTTTTTCAAAATACTTAATTTCGTTAAAAGATATTAATTTTAATAAACATGAATCAATTACGCTAATAACTCGGGCGAAGCCGACACGGAGCATGCTAGGATATATACAATATATATATATACAGGGTCATCCGTTAAAACTGTAACCTACGCGCGCGCGAACAGACGAAAATGGCAACACCGCCTCACGGACGCATTCCACTACAATCATGCATCGGCCCGGCGTTCGGAGGGTTGCCAGCGACCGCTGGGCAGCGGTGATGCCCGAGCTTTGAAAAATTTAGGATGGTCTCTTTCAAATTAACGTCACAAGGAGCTATTTGAAATTTCCCGACCGGGGTTAAAGAATTTGGGGCTTTTTTCTTATAACTTTTGAATTATAAAAGATATCAGAATGCAATTTGCGCCGAAAAAATGAGGAAAAAGTATTCCCTCTTAATGATGGATAATTCAAAATATTTTACGTTTACTTAATTTTTCTTTTATCAATTTTTTAACCATAATTGTTGTGAAAAGCTTTTGCAAACTGTTTATTTAATACCGTATTTAATGCTCTTTTTAAAAATCATGATGTTGATAAACAATACGCTAGTTGTTTCTGTGTCATTACTTTCATAAATTGAGAAATTAAATTTTTATTCAATTATGTGTTAGTTCTGCAGACCTCAGAATCTATTGTTCTGGTTTTCTTTTTTATAATTTTATCCTTATATGCAGTGCATGCATAGATCGGACGTAAGGAGTAACTAATGAGACGTGTCTTTGATTGTAGCAGTGTTTGAATCTTTTTTCCAGAATTTTTGTGTTTGAATGTTTAACCTTTTAGCTACTCAACGCCACACATATACCGGCTTCCGTTAATGTCATTTTTTGGAACGATGCGTCATTATTGTGGCTTTTACACGCAGGTGGCCAAAAATCTCTACGTACAAGGGTATAGCGCCGCGGTCAATCCTGACGTAGCTAAAATTTTTGAAATTAAGACGGCTACGAGATCAGTTGACATTGTTTTCAAACCTCATTACAGTAATCCGGGGTGCGAGTGGTAAACCGATCATAAAAGCGGAGCGCGCGGCTCGCTTACCTGGGCCGGGAAATTCTGCACAGCTCTTTGCGGCGTTAATTTGAAAGAGACCATCCTAAAATTTTCGAAGCTCGGGCATCACTGCTACCCAGCGGTCGCTGTTAACCCTCCGAACGCTGGGCCGGTGCATGGTTGTAGTGGAATGTGTCCGTGAGGCGGTGTTGCCATTTTCGTCTGTTAGCGCGCGCGTAGGTTGCAGTTTTAACGGATGACCCTGTATATGCACCATTGCATATATTGTATGTGTACAATGGGTTACGAAAGTGGAAATAAAGTGTATTTCGGTTTGCATAACGACCATAACCTATTGTGCACATATAGTATCTCATCCCACCTTGTATTCCCCTTGAATTTTGCGTGTATCATATTATGTATATAATTTTGTAGTTGGTGTATATATACAATGTTCTGCATTACCTGCATGGATATATAATATTAGGGTGCCACTTATTTTTCGATTTTTGATTTTGAAAGGAGACCCCCCCCCCCCCCTAGTTTTGTTCCTTTTTATTTAAAATTGCGCTACACCAAATTTCAGCTCATTCGGATAATATTATCCCGTAGCGACAACACGTGGAAAATTGGAAATTAACAAAAAATTATCTTTTGAACTTTTTATTGGAGGATTTATCTTGTGACGTGATAAGAAACAAAAATAATACATAGAGAATGATTTGATACACAAATAAAAAAAAACAAACTAAAGTATTTAAAAATTTCAAGTTCAACTTAACGTTACATATCGAACGGTGCTTTTAGTACATTTAATGTAGTGTTGTAGAATCTACGACGGTAATCTTGAACAGTCTGCAATAGAAATGAAACAGTATAATATAAAGTAATATGCGTATCTAATATCTCATATGAAAGAAAAATAATAAAAATTTTATACCTTCAATAAAAATTGTTTTTGGTCTTCGTCTTTCGTGATATTATCATTAAATTCTGTTATAAGCTTAATTGCTTGCTCGGTCGTGCCGTTCACAATTTTTAATTCCTTAATCCTGCTTTGCACACTTAGATATTCATTTGAGTCAATCCACTCCATGAAATTCGTTTTAAAAATGTGTGTTGGAATATCGAGCCGAGAGAACAGTGTTATTGAATGTTGTCCTATTAATTTTATTAAAATGTCATCGTCGTTGTCTTTTAAAAAATCATCAACATCCTCTTTCCTTAACATCAATTTTTTACGCATTTCTGCTTCATCATCTCCTTGTGTTTCATTTTCCTTTTTGATTTTTTCTGCCATCTTTAACTTAGTTTCGTGTTAATGCGATTATCGAATAGAGAAAATGCCACGCACTCTTCATTTAAGTAATAAAGATGGTTGATAAATTTGTTAATAGCTATATCAGCTACATCTTTATTGAAGTTTCTATAACTTTGAAGTGTTCTTAAAAATTGTATGTCATTAAGAGGAGCTTTATCAGCTCTTGGAGAAGAAAACCAACCGCTGGCATAACATTTCGCACAAATAAGTTGTACCGAACATTGCTAATATTTTTGATGCGGTCTTATATAAGTTGGGATATTTGATTTTTGGGAAATTTTTATAGAAACTTCTCAGATCGCTTTTAATAAAGAATTTCTCTTTCAGGAATAGGTCAGATCTTAAATTTAGTAGCTCTAATTGCAGTACAGGTGAAACCGTGTCTATGTTTATTGAAGATGGATTTGAAAGTATCTGAAATTGAATTTGGGGCGCCTTCATATCACCGAAACATTTTAAAAATTCATCACCTAACTTTTTTAATATATTTTTGTAGTGATTAGTATTTGTATTGGGCGTTATTAGGGATCCTAATTTTTCAAATTGGCAGACATTATTTGTTTCTAATTGTGTTTTCCACAATTCAATTTTCGCTTCGAAAGCGCAAATTGAATTGTGGAAATCAACAAGTGTGTTGCCTTTTTCTTGCAATTCTAAGTTTAAAGAATTTAATTGATCTGCCAAATCGGACATGAATCCCAAATCACATAACCAATTATTTTGTTCCAATTCGGGTACAGGGCGGACCTACCGCATCCATAAAATGCGAACTCTCTTGTGGCAACTTAAAAAAACGATCTAGAATTTTTCCCCTGCTAAGCCATCGTACTTCAGTGTATAATGATAGCTCGCCGCAATCCCAATGCACGTCTTCCAGAAGTATTCTAAATTGCCGTCGTTTTAGTGGATTCACTCGGATGTAATTAGTAACTTGAATTACCACTGACATAACATGTTCTAATTCAATAGTCTTTCCACACAAATTTTGTTGATGTATAGTACAATGTATTGCGTCAATTGCTTGAGGAACTGTTAAATTTCTTAATTTGTTTCGGAGGCGGCCAACAAAAGCTATATTCCTGCCACTCATGACAGGAGCACCATCAGTGGTGACAGATACCAGCTTTGTCCAATCTAAATTCAAATTATCGACCGCCTCCTCCACACATGACATGATGTCTTCCCCTGTTGTGGTGTCTTTCAAGGGGCAAAAATCTAGCAGTTCCTCCGTTGCTATTGAATTTTCATTAACCCCCCCCCCCCCTACCCCCGAATAAATATTGCGACCTGCGGGGTCCCCGAAATGTCCGTGGATTCATCCACGGCTAAGCTGTATGCAATGAAATTATTGCATAAATCGCCTAACTGGCGCGTCAGATCTTCACCCATCTCCTGTATGCGGCGCGTCACTGTATTCCGCTCAAGGCTGATGATTTCAAATTTCTTGCGCTGTTGTGGATCTTCGGCACAGGCCAGCAGGCACTCCTTCACGAACTCTCCATCTGTATATGGTCGTGATACCTTCGCTATTTTGAGTGCAATTTTGAAGCTGCGCGTTATAGCTTCACGGCTCGTACCACTATTTTCCTATGATTAAAACAATGATTTACTATAGGTAGTCAATGTTAAAAAAGAATTAAAAGTTAAAAGAAGCACTGATGATGAAAGCAAATTCTTGGAACAAGGCAGGACATGGGTTATTCCACGTTAAGGGGGTATAACCGTTTGAAAGTGTCAAAAATCGGATTTTTTCTTCTTACGTATTTTCATAGATTGATGTTTTAGGAATATTATAAATCAAGTTCGATGTAAAAATTCGGAAGACTGACAATTGTTATAGGCATTTGAGTGGAACCACCCAAGTAGCACGGGGCGGCTCGACCGATCGCAGCAGAATTATATTTTTAATTCACTTTCAATTTTGCATGCAGAATCGTGAGAAGATTCCACATCGTCCTACGAGGGACTTTTTAATTCTGATTCCTCGTTTATTATTTATAAAGAAAAAATGTGAACTTTTCTCTTAGAAAAATCAAACTTTTCCTTTAATTTCTCACCATTTCTTTATTTTTCAAAATTTGCCAAATTGGCCCCGTAGGACGATAGCTATTAACATACTTTATAAGCAAATTATACTGTTTTTTTTATTTCAGACACGACAGACAGCTTTTTTCAGGGCCACCGTTTAGCCGTCTAAACTCGAGAGACTTTCGGATATATGTATCCATAACTTCCGAAAAACAAGAGTTTCTTTAACTAGAACCTTTTTTTAAGTAGTTCATAATACTATGTAAAGGTAGTTAAAAAAACGGGAAATCTGCGTGAAGCCGTTGACTTGTAAAAAAATTCACAAAACGTATACATTTTCCGAGGGTTCAAACGGGTTTTGACCCGGTCCCAGAACCTAAGTAGGTCATACGTGCAGTCTATTTTCATAATAAGACCCCCTCCCCATAAATGATAGTTTTCACGTAAGAAATGGTCGATCTAACATGGAATGATCCGTAAGATGAAAAATGACTTACCTCGTCCAATGAATTTCTCTCACATTGTCTCAGGCTTTCTTTTAATGAATCAATTTACTGTTTGCGTCTTCGACCTGTCAAATTATTGTAATCCATGGCGTAACGATTATCATAGAGTTTTTTGACACTAGATTTTCTAACGCAACTAAATCTCGTGCAACACACAAGCCATATAGCGGTACCTCTACGTTCCGTAACGAGGAACAGTTCCTCCCATGTGCTTTTTATGGGCACCACAACCCTTGGACTCCCACTTGCTGAAGTTGAAGCCTTTTTTTTAAAAAAGTAACTTTCCACAACACTATGCATTTTATGTAATCGTAATGATTGCACATGACAGCTAAACGATGGGGTACACTGGTACAATATACTACGAAGGGTGACTTCGCGTTGTATGTATTCGTGTTAAAATATTTCTTTCCAAAGCGACATCCGTCAATCTTTCCAAGGATGTCTGTGAATTTTGGAGTGTGTGTGTGTGTGTGTGTGTGTTATATTTCGGTAAAATTTTATAATAGGTACATTTCTATATTTTCAATTTTGTTGCTTCTTATATACATGCATCATCTCGGGGTTTCTTACTATCATTCACACATTGCTGACAGTAGCAAACAATAGTATAGCCGCGCGTGAAACCAAGCAACAAAATAGCACCATGCTTGACTCCTGACTCGGCGCCCGAGAGGTCTCCGGCTCCAAGCTATACACTCGTGGTACGAGCCTACATGGGCATACACTCATGCAGTTCTCCCGCAACCCATGCTGTGGTTAGCAACGTAACAATCCCGCGCTCGGCTGTTAACCGGGTCCCAGAACTTCAGGAGGTATTTGCACCCTAAAGGGCAGGCCTGCCCTACACTATGAGAAACGTGGAGAATTTACCGACGCGGGCCCAAATACCGATGCGGACCCAAAGTACCTTAAACATCCAATAGGTGGCGTCAGTACGAAATGCGCGCGACGCCATTTTGAAATGTTGAAAATCCACCCCTTCCCCTGTGACGTCATCCCCCCTCACCAACGAACTCAGTACCCCTTCCCCGCCTCACCCATCTCGCGCATGTAATCATTTCATGATAATCTGTCGATTGAAAATTGAGTTCAGGCACAATATTGACCAATATCACGGTGTCAGCGATCTTGCTTTGTTCCTGCTCTCGATCTTTCAGTAATATCTGAAGTGCATCTTGACGCACAGAAAGCTGGTGGTCTAGAACTTGTAGGTAAGCTATTCCGGTCTTTCACCAAGTACTCCAGCTATACAATCGCTGTAAAGCGTACAATAATGATTGTAACTGAGGTATCTTCAAAAGAGGTTAATTTTGAGGTTCAGGCAGAAACTCTCAAAATTTGATAACAAATCACAGACTGCAAGTATTTTCCTTGGAGATGTCGATCCAGATTAAACATTCAGGGAGTCCTACGTATGATTGGTTGGTTGGGTAGAGCTTGGCAGGAGTCCGAAGTGCAGTCACTTCCTCACGGTGGATACTAGATCACTTGGTACATCGCATTTCTCAATCACCAACTGCGCGAAGAGATGCACAAGGAATGAGTTCAGAACGCATTTTTCCCCCTACCCCTGCGTACATCCCACGATCCTGCAGTAACATGATCATGACTTTGGGGTCCTTATTGATGACTTTTCATTATAGTATGTGCATGGGAACGCATCCATACCACCAGGCGAGTCCATCCGCCGAAGGCCATAACTTTAGTGCTTCTACTCAAAATCTTAAAAATTGACCCTCATAGTGGAGACAAAAGATATTGTCTGATCCGAAAAAAATTTTATACGTGAAATGTCATGGGTTGGCCACTTTTGGAGCGTATTAGAATTCGATCCGAAAAAAAATTGTAAATCGAGCCACCGCAGTACTTACATACTGCCTGGTTTAAAAGATATTGTCTGCATCGGCGATTTATTAATGCTCGGGGAGGTATTTTTGTTATTTACCAATTCCAAATGTCTTGTTAGATTTGCAGGTGGCTATAATACACCCAATACTTCTTGATCTAATGATGGTAATCACATACATATTAACTTATTCCTGCATATGCCACAATGGCAGGCTCATATACTGCGATATTATTTGCAATCACTTCAATCATTTTAGTTTTATCAATTTAACAAAATACATCAACGCTGTCCAGAGATGGGGACCCTCACGCGGCTGCTTTTCATACCAACCACTCCACACAATATTCGCGAGGAATATGTAATAGTAGCATTGGCTGGCTGTGGCAAGGTGTTACCAATATTTACACGTTAAATGTAGCATCATAGTCGCCTCTTTAGCGTCTCGTGGAATCCCTGGTGACGCAGACGAGAGTGGGAGAATCCCAAAGGGCTCACGAGCCCTGTTGGGCAGTGCTGATATACATAATACACATGGCCATACATTATCAGGGACGAAACTAAGTTGTAAGCGCCCGGAGCAAGGATTCTGTATGGCGCCCCCCTCCCCACAACATTTTACCACCTTGTATTGCTAACCTTAGGAATTTGGGTCCACACTTTACATAAAAAAGGCATAATAAACGTGTTTATTAACTGGTTTCAAACATGTTGCAGGTACCCTAATTTGTTTCGTGTTTGATAACAGATAAATAAATTGTAAATAGATAAATCTTAATTACTTTTCCATAAAATGTGTATCTCCTTTATTCGTAATGGAATAGCATAACATATAAATTTGAATAAAGCCATTGATGTAGCTTTTCCAAAACTATGTTCTTTCTCTATAAAGATTTCTCATTTGACGCCCCCCGCAAATCGGCGACCGGAGCAGAAACACCCGCTGCCCCTCCCCCCCCTAGTTTCGTCGTTATACATTATATCAAATATTCATGTCCATTAGATATAATATTAATGTCACTGTACCTCTTGATGTATTACTACAGCATATATTCGTTATAAGCTTGGTTAGGCCTGCACGCGAATAGCTCGGCGCTCTCCCCACCACTTCTGGCTCATTCCTGTTTTGCGAAGACGAGAGCGAATCAGAGGGATTGAAAGAGAGCAAAGAACGGTACGAGACAGACGATGCGTTGATCTTATCTCGCTCCGTCTTTCGGACTCCTGATACCGTCCTACAATGAGTGATTTGGTCAATCTACCTTTATTTTATTCAAATATAAATTGTTCCCAAAGATAAAAATTGTTATGGCATAAAATAATTTACAGGTGATTTTTAATATTCTTTTCTTGTCTTCAAAGCATATTAAAAGGATAATTTTTTTTATTATACTCACCTTTTTACGGATTTAAAAAATGAAATTTCTTTTAGATATTATATCACTCCTATATGAATAAAGTAGCTAAACTAAACTTGATTTTGTACAGAATATAATAAAACGCATAGTAAGAAGACCGATGTGTTGCAACAAAAGTGTATGAAAATGTTACAGGTAAGCTTCATTGTCTTTCCTATTTTATTTCCGATCGGTAGTTGGTTCAGGCTAGTTTTGTTTAGCGGTTCCCTACGAGGGGGGCCGCCAATATTTGAAAAATTTAAGACAAAAAAATGTGTTTCAGAAACATACTCTTCCTGTAGAATAAGATCGTGACAAGCAACACCCAGATAGCACACAGATGTCTTAAACACGCCCGTTTCAGAGTTTCAAGACGTCTTAAATTTAAGTCGTGTGCTATCTGGGGAGAATCGAACCCAGACTTACCGCTCACGAAGAAACCGCTATTCGTACGTACGCAAACACATTTCCTTGTGAACAATGTTAACTTCTGGGCATATATCTAGTATTAACACCAGATTGCCGGAGCAAATAAATTTGACTCATTTACGATTTTATTGATACATATATATATGTAAGGAGTGTGCTCCTTAATTGATTTAAATCTTCCCGCTCAGTACAGTGAGTCGGTAAGTAAAGGGTCCGCAGTAGCGGTAGAGAAAATAAAGGCAAGCATGCGGCAGACGTACACATGTGAGTCTTGCTAATTAGTAAATAAGAAATCTGTATAATAGAGTGGATTGATTATACAAGGAACAAGATTGCGAAGAACAAACACTGAATGTTGTTTCTTGTATTTTTACAGATTTGTAACCACTGGGAATAGTTAAAGTAAATAACTTAATTAATAAAAATCCTTGTATTTTTACAGTGAAACTTTTCAGTTTGTTATTATCTGAGACCCTTGAATGTTCAATTAATTAACTGAATTGCACATTACAAAACAACATTCTCGTTTCAATACGCAATGGAGAAGTTAAAATTTGAATTTAAAATGAGAGGAACTGCAGATGGGAAATCTAACATGTTGTGCATAACCTCAATAGGGACACCAGACGGGCGTATGTTTATTATACCAGATGAATTACAACCAGCAACATTACACAATACAATAAATAATCAACCTGCTTTCACGAAGATAAAGAAGACACTGACAAAAAGGAACCAATTTAGAAAAATTTGGATAACCTTAGATAAAACAATAAAAGAAAAATACTTGGACGAAGAAGAAAACGTGCAATTCAATGATTATTTCTTAGAAGAAATAACAACAAATAAAACCGAAGAAACAGCTTTGGCACAGAATTCTTCAATAGAAAAATTATTAGAAATACTAGTTGAAAACAGCAAAAAAGTAGAAGACAAATCATTGGATAAAATTGCAAATGAAATCACTATACAAAAATTTAATAATAAAACACAGAATGCCTGTCAATGGTTAAGCGAATTTGAAGAAGAATGTGAAAGATACAATATATCAGAGGATAAAAGAAAAATTAAATTACTAAAACTCTTCCTTGATAAGTCTTGCTTGGACTGGTATGAATGCGTATTAATTAAATTGACAATAAATTCAGAGTGGAAAGAATGGAAAAAAATGTTTTGTGATACTTTTGCAAATAAGGGCTGAGCTCCAATCAGGTATGCTATAATGTTTAGATATTAAACAGGTTCTCTGATAGAATATGCATTGAGAAAAGAAAAGCTACTTTTAGAAACAAGAAGATCAATTGACACTGGGACTTTAATTGATCTCATTGCAGTTGGTTTACCAAACTTCGTGGGTGATAAAATAGATAGAGAAACTCTACTTGAAACAGAAGATTTATAAAATGAGTTAGGAAAACTAGAGCATCTAGTTTACAAAAATGTTAGTGAAACAAAGAAGACAAACGGACAAAAATCAAAAACGAAAGTGCCATGTGCATTTTGCAAAGAGAAGATTAAAAAAATTCGTTTCCATCCAGAAGAAGACTGCTGGTTCAAAAATAAAGAAAAAACAGAAAGAAAAAAAGTAAATAACTCTTTATTTGAAATTGAAGCAGAAGGTCAAGATCCAAAAAACTTACAACCACACCATTAATTACTTTGAAGATAATATTAAATGGAACTTTTGAAATAAATGGGGTATATGACACAGAATCGAACGTGTCACTTATCAATTCAAAAGTACTAAAACTAAAATTAAAAAAAGATAATGATAATGGAAAAGTTAATCTTAGAACAATTAATGGTGTTAATAAGACAGAGCAATTAATAAAAATAAAAGCAAAAATTTTTGAAATAGAAAAAGATATTAATGTTTTCATCATAGACAATGAAAATTTTAAGTTTGATTTCCTCATTGGTCTAAATATGATAAAAAAATTTGGATTAACTCAAGATGAGAATCTAAACATAGCACAAAAAAGGGAAAAAA
Organism: Andrena hattorfiana; assembly: GCA_944738655.2. Taxonomy (NCBI): domain Eukaryota; kingdom Metazoa; phylum Arthropoda; class Insecta; order Hymenoptera; family Andrenidae; genus Andrena; species Andrena hattorfiana. The sequence goes on from OX122890.1 coordinate 23,678,135, forward strand.
TTACTACTGTTCACGAAAAATATGAAAAAGGTGAAACACAAATCCCTGATGGTGTTGATAAAACAAATAGACAAAAATTATCAATGGAGAAACAAGAAGTATTTTATGAAATAAATTTTAATGAAAATTTAGACACAACAAATTTTATATCTGTAACGGACCACTTAAATATTGAAAAGAAAAATAAAATCGATGAATTAACAAATAAGTACAAGCATACATTTGCTAAAGATAAATATGATATTGGCACGGTAAAGGAATACGAAGCTAGGATAGATCTGACAATAGACAAATATTGCAGCAAGCGACCGTACAGGTGCACAATACAAGATAAAAAAGAAATAGAGCAACAGATATCGGAGCTGTTAAAGAGAAATCTTATAGAAGAGTCATATAGTCCCTTTTCAGCCCCAGTAACTCTGGCGTTCAAGAAGGATGAAAACAAAAGGTCACGGCTTTGCATTGATTTCAGAGATCTCAATAAAATTATAATTCCTCAATCGCAGCCATTTCCGCGAATTGAAGATTTAGTAACAAAAACAAGAAATTGCAAATACTTTTCAAATTTCATCCGCGAATACTAGTAGTATTTACTTAAAATTTTCCATCATTTACTATCTAATACTAGTAGAAGATTATGCATACGAAATCTAGTATTTGTTGTTACTTATACTTATTACTTTCAAGCATTTCCTTATTTTTATGCATACGGCCCAGTGCCATATACTCTGAGCCATGAATAGAGCCGTTACAAAGTACGATATCAGATTAAACATGACGATCTCATTTTCGAAAATGCTAAATAAGAATTGCTTTTATAATGATTATTGCTAATGAACGTGGATAATTACAAACGATTTATCATATTAGTGGCTATAAGAAGTCGATGCACCTAAACGGAATTTCTTATAATGTGAGAGATGAATTCGAATACTCTTTAACTTATCGCTGGGCATTTCTTTGTGAACAGAATTCGGCGACTCCAGATAAACCACTGCTCCTTTCTCTGATACGACGAAGGTTAACCAGTTTTTTTTATTTTACTTTCATTTAACCTATAAGATTGGTGGATATTTTACATGTTATTATATAGACCTTTTTCCGTGAGGTGTTTTTAAGCAGTGCCACTCCATTGTATTCTCCAACTCGATCTCATAAAAAACGAATGAATAGGTTTTAAGAAATGTATTTAACGCAATTTTTGTTTCGTTCGTAATAAAAAGCTCCAATAGGTAGTACGAATCGCTTCGACGGAAATCCTAAAGTGGTTAGTATTTCTTAATGGCTGAAATATTTTGTAAATATGGAATCCATGTCTGCAAATAATATAAAATTTCTATTCGAATGCACATATAATTTTCCTTCAAAGGAAGAAAAGTACAAAATATGTATTCATACACCGTGGCACGTTCTACTTAATTAGATGACGGCAAATTTGGTTATATAATATTATTTTAACAATAAAATACCTAGATGAAGAGAGTAAATTAACAGAATTTTTATGAAGAATTAAGTAAAAATTACAATGTAGAGTATAGAATTCCTAAATAATCGTAAATACAGAAAACGCTGTGAAAACAGGATTCATACATCAAATTCTGTCTAATGAATACATGAAAAAGTCGAGGACGAAAAAGAGTAAATCACAAAAAAAAATAGAAGAAAATATACAATATAAAAAAATATGTGAAATCAAAATGAGCTGCAAGTACATAAAGGTGCTTTCCAACTGCGCTTAAGATGACACAGCTACATATACACAGCTAAAATGCTGTATTCATACATTCCGTTACTCATATCGCGGACATTTTAATAATGTGATAAAATGTAACATCTAGACAATTGCCTAGATGTCCGCGGCCTGGAAGTCCAATACTTGGCGTGGCCAGGCAAGGTATTCTCAAACCATCAATATCCATACCTTCCCTCTCGCAGGCTTTCAGATAATTTGTGAATTTAAAACTGACAATATAGGTACATTTTCATTGTATTGCGTTTTAAAATAATTCTAAGATCATTCATCGACACCGATACCTTTCCTCTCAAAAGCTTTCAGATAATTTGTCAATTTAAAACTCTGTCAATATGAATACACTTTCATTATTTTGCGTTTTTAAATAATTCTTATTCATCGACACCTTGACCTTGCCTGACCACGCCAAGTATTTGACTTCCAGGCCGCGAACATCTAGGCAAATGTCTAGATGTTACATTTTATCTTCACATTATAAAAATTTCTGTGATATGAGTAATGGAATATATGAACACAGCATTTTAGCTGTGTATATGTAGTTGTGTCACCTTAAGCGCAGTTGGAAAGCACCTTTATGTACTTGCAGTTCATTTTGATTTCACATATTTTTTTATATTATATATTTTCTTCTATTTTTTTCTGTGGTTTACTCTTTTCCGTGCTCGACTTTTTCATGTACTTGGTGTAATTTTTTTGCTTTTTTGAAGTTTTTTATGGAGATCTCACTTCTTTTTACAAAGATAATTTGCATAGCGAATGACTTCAGATAATTTTTAATATTATAAATTACAAAGGTTCATTATCAACAGCAATGCACAGTCTTGTCACGGGACAGAATTAAGGTTAAATTCTACGCAAGTTTAACAACTACGAAAACAAACTGTGTGCACCGCATTGCCGATCTATGTATATTTATTATATGTATAGTACGAGCAACGGTACGAGAAGGTGTCCATGCATCAAAATACCCGAATAAGTATGTATACGAAATCCTTTCTGCAAAATTATGCGTAGGGGAGACCGGGGCCAGTTGACTAACGAGGTTAGTTGATTAAGGTCGTGTTCAGATTTATTGGCCGGTGAGTTCGGTTTCGCGAGCAACGCGTGAGGAGATCATCAGCCACCACCACCTGACGATCATGGATTGGCAGTTGAAATTGTTGGGTCCCCGAAGGGTATGGTGGGGTAACGGGAACGCTGCTCGGCTTCGCCTGACGAACCCCCATCCCCGCCGCGCGACAACCAGACGTAGCCCGAGAGAGAGTAGGAACGTAAAGAAAAGGAGCACCGAGGCAGGCAAGCGGTGTGGTGGGAGAATACCCCTCACGAAACTCACCGGCAAAATAAACCTGAACACGACCTTAATTCCCTTTAATTCTTGTATTAAGGCAGGCATGGGAATTAAGTGAACGCAGCGGCCGATTTTCTAAGGCAACGCCTAATTTCAACTGCCGCGCGTCTTGGGCCCGCGGCGGCCTAGTTGCTTGGAGCGCCTCAGGCCAGTACCACGTGTACCGTGCGTGGGGCGTTAACAGGACAAAAACGCATTGACAATCGTGCTCTCTGGGACGATGTGGAAACCTATTGATACAATGTCGCCCCAATGCGTCACGCGCGGTTCATATGGTACGGGCCTGAGGCGCTCCACTTGCCTTCGAAAATCGGCCGCTGCGTTCACTTAATTCCCATGCCTGCATTAGGAAATAAATTATGCTGCGATTCGCAATATTGGAGCATATGAATGACCAGCTTGCCATTTAATATGTCGCCGTGACAAAAACTTGCGTGTTCTATCAGTGAGAATGAAAAATCTAAATATATATATTTTTGTTTCGACTATTTATGAATTTTTGTCCATTGAGTACTGCTTGATGTTTTTTCATGAACATTTTGTGGAAACGTAATACATTGACTATAATTTACGGTATTTTATTTTATTCGGTGCGTGGAGGTTTTGTACGTACAGCCCTTAACATGTTAACAATGTCGGACGGAGTTACTTGACTAAGCATAGGAATACCACTAAAAATTGCATTTTTTATCCTCAAGATACAGTCGAGGCAAAGAGTTTAGCTGCTCAAGTCCAGTTCCCCCACCATAAAATCCTTCCAAACTCACCCCTATCAGTTTTACACCCTATCCTCCCTTCAAAGGATGTCCTCCCTGTCAGGCCTTTCCAATAGAACATAACAAACAAGTATAAAATAATTACCGTATCTAGCACCATGATAATTAATAAAAAAAAAATAACACTGTGAAGGAGTGAAGAAAAAATAAAAAAATTGATTAGTCGTAGTATACATATACAACTAACCCCACAGCCAGGGTTTGTTGACTTATTCGTCTCACTACTCTAAATACAATAAAAACTACAATCCAGACTTAATTAAAACGATTTTCAAAATTAAGCCTGTATACCTGATGAAATTTGTAAACTTTTGGTATGCAGCAAGTCAACAAAATACCAATGGCCTATTTATAAAAATTAGAAATGTTAAAAATTAGTCAACTAGCCCCGGTCTCCCCTAATACATACATAGCCTGGCGTAGGTCACAGCATCATTTTACGCTTCGATTATCTATATACATATATGTACATAAAATCCTCAGTTTAGTTACGAATGAAAAACAGTTTGATGATATAGAAACATATCGCAATTCAAATTTCGGCAACTTACCTTGTGTTTGAGACTGCATTTTGGTTGCAATTCAATGATACGACAAATATTTGTCAAAACACGTTTATAATTTGGTTATAACTTGATGGTAAGCTGGCAAAATTTGGAGTAGATTGGATAGTGAAGATAGCGATTGACGAACAAAACATGTGTTAGTTTCTTTTGGCTGAAGGTGTGCGTGTAACGCGCAAGGAGTGAATTGCATAGTGAAGATAGCCGATTGACGAACGAAACATGTATTACATGTTACTTTAAGGGGGCCCTCTCATTTTTGTTATTGTCCGAATCGATCGAAGCGTCCCCAGTAAACAAACGGACCCTAATGAAACTACTGCGATCGATAAAAAGAACTTGTACAGCGATGACATCTCCAGGTACTCTGGGTAATCGAATTTTTTACGCTTAGTTGCCTCATATTCTGTTCTCTCTGCCTATACCGCGCTATTGCCACAGCTCTTTCTATCGAGAAGTCTTGAAGGAATACCGAATACGACACGAGAGCTGCGTCTAGCGTCAGAGCCTCGCTGAACGAAGAAATAATGAAAGATAGAGAGGTCCGGGATTGTCAGAAGGAAAGATGGAAAGATACCAAACCTGACATAACTTGAACTGTCATTATTAACGATATTACAGATAAAATTTATTTGCAGAATTGAAAGCCCGTTTCGTTCAAAGTAGTCCGATTTAAATTATTTCCTGTCAATTTAATCGGCAGAATCACTTTGATATTGATACGATAAAAAATAAAGAAATTCTGTTTCTACATAATTGATGATACATCGCCGAGCAGATACGGGTGAGCGATACAATGTTGTTCGGCTCGAACTTCGGGGGACCTCAAGAATGAAGGCCTTCCATTAAAAAAATTATTTGAGGCCGACGGATGAATTCCCGTCGAATAAACTGATTAATTTGATAGTTTATTTCAATAATTTATGAAACAATACTAATTCTTATTATCTTCTCTCATTCTGTGCAATATTTATGTTTACTTATTTTTGGCGTATAGTTGCAAAATCTTCTGTTCTCTCTGTCTCTGTCACGTTGTTGCCACAGTTCTCTCTTTCTATCGAGAAGTTTTGAAGGATGCGACACGAGAGCTGCGTCTAGTGGCAGAGCCTCGCTGAATGTAAAAGAGGATAGCAGTAATGAAGGGTAGAGAGGTTCGGGAGTGAAGTTAGGAAACATGTCGATGAAACAATACTAATTTGCGTATCAATATCTTTTTATTTATAGGTAGAAGGATATAATATCTTGTGTAATCAATGTGCATTTCAAAGCATAGAATATGAATAAGGGACGTCACCGAAGTATAACACGCCGATCGTAATGAAATTTCTGAATAATATAATTCTTCGAAAAATATGACACTTTCTTTTTTATCTATAATCATCCACATCCCGGGGGTAAAAGTATTGCATTATCTCTTGCTGGAAAAAACGTACTTTTATTGAAACGTACTTTTTATTTATAGTAATTTTTAGATAGGAATATTTATAATAATTCTTTTCCCGTGGGGGAGAGGGGCGTGAACTGGCGACCTCATGCTTTCTGGTCGGGAGCACTACGCACTGGCCAGTCCCCACGCTATTCATTCGTAATTGCTTCCTATCAAATCTATATAAGTGATCTGGGCATTTTTTCAAAGTTGATTTTCTCGAATTTGAATGGGAAGCAGTATAAACAATTTTCGAAGCCAGTCCTGAAGGTCCCTTGTAAGACTGCTAAGTAGGTAGTCCTCTTATTGCATCCGACCTGTATGCACTGTGGATCTGTAACACAGTATTAATACTTAATTGTTAATTATTTTGCATATATTAATACCTAATTGTAGATTTATAAGTTGTGAAACATTACCTGAAATATGGTACTTATTATTCTATTTAACATTCCATTTGCCCTGGCATTACTGTCCCATACTCCGCATCTGTATCTTTTTTTCTACCTTGCATCTGTCTTCTGTCTGTCTGCTCCTGTAAACTTAGAAATGTGTCTGAAAACATTAAAGGGCGAATTACATTTATTATTTCTTTTTTCACTTCCTTGGGAAAGTTACGGCGGCGTCGATTGACTCGCGTGATGGTACGATCCGCGAGGAAAAGTGCGATTGCTGACACTTGTGACCACTGACACAATCAATGGCCCTGCACTTTACGTGCGGTGCGACGCCGGTTCGATGACATCGGAGTTTCACTATTTTCGAAGGGAGACCTCTTTCATTTTTTTTTCAAGCTTTTCGGTTTTTCTTTCGCTCTTTCTGCTAATATAAATTGATGCTCCCGAACAGACATGCATTTATTGTGCCGACTATCTATTAATTCGGGTAGCATGCATTCTAAATAAAATTGAACCAGTTTTGGCTGCATTTCTCTTTTTCAAAGCGCATCATCTCTCTATACTTTTATAGATTTCTGCCCCTTCGGGGTCCAAACGCAAAATATACAGTACTTTCTGTCAGTAATATGTTACTGGCCTTGTGCTTGATAAAAATAGTGATGCGCTTTGTTCATTGAAATATCTGTTTTACGTGCGAACACTTTTTCAATAGCTTCTTCCGGCGAAAAGTTCTCCGCTGATTTGGGGCATTTGATTTCCACAATAGCCTCTTGACCGATGATTCCATCCGGTGAAGCTCCTAGGAAGTGGATGCAGCTGTTGATGAAAATTCCACATTCTGCAATATCTGTGTATTGCTTCTTCAATTCTTCGCGAGCAATTTTCTCGCATTCTTTCCCGTATTCCACTGTGGGTGCGCTAATTATCTTCGGATACAGAAATGATTTTACTGCATTTGCGCAAAGCGTGCCAGGTCGGCGACGGCACACTTGTCCAAAATTGGATGCTGTCAACAATTTGGACCTGTATTGTAACCATCTGCGGTTCTTTGCTTATCAGATTGTTTCATCTTCAATGGCATGTCTTTTCTCTTGCCAGTCACTGAATATTTGCAAATGCTTTTCCCGCTCCAGTTCATACATTTTGGATGGCATGTCTGGCTTCTGTGCATTTTGTCCATAATCAGAATATTTCTGCGTGGGCAATTGCTTGCGCACATATCGCCTAGTCTTCGTTCTCTTTGTTTTGCAGCTCTCTTTTATTTTTCTTTCTTCTTCTTTTCTTCCACTTGGCGAACAACCTCGGGCGTTTCCTTCTTCATTACCGCATTCAATCGCGAGTGCACTTAGTTACTGTTGTACTCCACGACAGCAGCAGCACATCTTCCTGTATACGATCCTCCTTCGGTGAAATTTAATCTTTTTCCGCCAATGTACTTGGCAATTATTGCGTTCAAACTTTCCACAGCGTTATTATTGGTGTTATAGAGTAAGCTCTCCGCATGAGCTGACAGTGGACGAAGTATTTCTTTTACGTTCTGTTATACTCCAATTTTCATAAATTCTGGAACGATGTTTCTTTCCTTCCCTTTATTTTTTCCGTCGCAGAAATATTCTAGTTGTGCACACTCTTTGTGTTCACCAGACACGTGGCTCGGGACATTCTGTATGTCGTCATACAAATTCTTCATTTTCTCGTCGATTGATACATTCTGATTTTATCTAAACTTTGTGGCTTTTACGATGTCCGTGCGTATCTGGCGAATGCTACTTTCCACAGCTTGCCTGAATGGTCCAGATGTAGTCTTCTTCACAATCGCTGTCATTTTTATGCAGAAGTTTCGTAACAAATAATTCGTACATTCAATTTTTTTACGCGAATCTCTTATATGGGTCAGCATCAATAATCTTCTTATACACGCTGCTGTCCCCATCAGCAATCAGAGTAGAATAAACGAGCCTACGTTTTTCTACGCTAGTGTTGAATCCTTCTACTATAGCATTGCTTTCCATAGCAGTCGATGCTCGACATGTGTTCCAGTTTTTGAAGCATATGTGCTTTCGAGGTTCTTTCTTTCTTTTCGCAGCAATCCGACAAATTCTGCAAACTTTATTTCGAACGTGATAAAATAAAACTTTCTTCATATGATAGCCAACTATCACGCCGACTCCAGACGCAGAATCGTAACGTCCACTGCGGTAGGATCTCTTCATCCAGCTTCCGTCGGCCACAACGGGGATGTGAGGGGTCCCTGATCCAGGAAGAACATCGCCTCTTTCAATCGCCAAATCTTTTTCTTCTTCAGCCGCTGCTAACATCTCTTCTTCTGCAGCGGCATTTGCGGACTTGACGAATCCAATTTGGTTCTTCACGAAGTCTCTCTTCGACATGCAGCATATGTTCACTCCTGCAAAATTGTGTTCTAATTGGGCATAGCTGCCTCCACATAAAATTGTTGCATTAACGGCGCCCTGGTTGCAATCCACTTCTTTGACTTCGTCCGAATGATTGCAGATTTCAGCTTTGTAATGACATAAAGTGCACAATAGGCTGAAGATGTTCTTGAAGCCACGCCGTTTCACACCAGTTATTCGTAGGTGTTCAATGCTACAGTCTTCCCTATGTTTTGCATGCTTACCTATTTTTTGCAATTGAGCAAGCACATTTGGGAAATTCATTATATCGTTGCTACTTAGGAGACGCGATCGCTCTTGCGGCTCGTTCTTCGCAACTTTTTCTATAACGAAGTTTAACGCCTCTTCAGTTTCTCCCGAACTGACCGTATCAGTGTCTTCATCGGATGGCGAGTGCATTATCTCTTGGGACGTATGATTTCGTCCATCGGGTGTTGGTGGTCTACCATACGTTCCTCGGCCACTTCTTCTGAATGTTGTCCTATGGTAGTGTCGTCTACCGTTTTCGCCATTTCCTGTTTCTTCTGAAGGGTCAAGGGCCTTCTTTTTGCACGACATATTTTCCGTTTCGAAAATCTCCTTGCGGACGGACGTAATTTTCGCGGACGAAACGGAGAATTATTGTCCATATCCTCTTGCACATCCTGCATATTCACATTGAGAGTTTCACTCATTTTACACTAAACCAACAAACACAACACAAATACAACACAAACACAAACACAATACAACACAACGCAACACAATTCAAAATCCTTCTGCCCGTTATAAAAAAACGTAAACGCGAACCGTGCACGTGAAATGTGAATCCAAAAATTCATCTGTGGTGCGTTCTGAAACAAATGACTCTATACAAATCAGGCAACGGAGCAAATAGTCGGTTGCGGTCAGTCCGTTGCAAAAAAGCCGACGACGTGGACGCCTAATTGTGTCAATTGGTGGTCAAATGGTGGATATGAACAATGTAAGTATTATATTGTATACTATTATACAGAGTAACTCCCTAGCTAGAGTATTCAAAGGCGATGCCGCCAATAATCCGCGCCTCGCTGAGTTTCGTGGATTTCGACGCTGGAGATGAGATTTACTACGGCATATTATAAAATTCTTCATTCTTCATGGAATATATATGGCAGTGATATCAACGAATTCCTGACGTTCTCCTGATTGAAATCATATCAAATGTCATGTAAATCAGACTGTTTTTAACGAAGTTAGCTTCGGGCCATTTTTATCGGGACGACATAAGGAATTGGTTGACGCCATTTTCGCAAAGATCTGATAAGAAATGCAGAACGTGGAACGTGCAGGTGAAAGATGCTCTCATGACCGTGTCATGGCGTCGGTCGAATAACGAGGCGGAGAGTGAGGCAGAAGAGAAAGAGAGAGAGGAGACGATGAGAAAGAAGGAGGAGGAGAAAGAGAGAGAGAAGACGATGAAAAAGAAGGAGGAGAAGAAGAAGGAGGCAGAAGCACGAAAATTAAAAGAAGAAATGGTGAAGGCAAGTTGAATCTGTGTGTGTTTTTCTGAAGTTTGTTTGGTCTGAATATTATTGGGATTCACTATATATACAGGTAGAAATAGAAAATGTAATTTTTATCGTACTGTTTCAGATGAAAAGGGAGCTGAGGCATATCAAATATCAGCGCGGGCGAGGGAGCAACAGGGGGTGGCGAGGGGGCAACAGAGGGGGTGGGGAGGATGGCGCCGGGGAGGCGCAAGGCGCGGGGGGAATATTTATATAAACATGTAGATTATTAAAAAAATATAAAAAAAATTTTACTGGTTAGTGTCATGGGTTTTATTTAGAAATAAAAGTGATCCATTTCGGTTGGAATGGACAATGTGGTATATATGGTTCATTCCATGCCAAGCGGATCACTTTGAACACTCAATGTCTGAGATTTTGTTAAAAATGAAACATGTTATAGCGCATGTGAAAATAAGAGGAGCTCAAGTTGTCACATTTTTCCACATTCAAAATTGTTTTAAAAAAACAGACCATCAAAGTACACAACTTTCATCGATTTTTTGAAAACTACCTTTCGTATTTGGCAACATGATTATTTAAATCCTTCTTATTTTCACATAGTCTCTAACATATTTCAATTTGAACAAAATCCCCAGGATGACGGGGAGGAAATAGCCGTGAGGGAACAATTTTTATATTTATAACAATATATATATATATTGTTTAATGATTATTTATGTTGTATGTTTTGATAGAATGTAAAACTGCCGCATTCGCTATCGTATCGGCATGAACGTTTCAATAACATACTCCTGAGATTTTACCAGATGAAAACAAATTTAAACACAGTATAAATTGGATTATTTTTAGGATTTTTAGATTAGAATTTAGATTACATTTATATTTAATTACCAAGTACAGTTGTAGAAATAACTCGATTTATACCGTGTTTGAACTCATTTTAATCTGGAATATCTCAGCAGTATATTAATGAATACTGAAAACGTATCGTTTTACATTTTATTAATACATAATCCACCACAAGCAAGACTGTATGCCCCTCGAACCCAAATCAGGAGCCGCCGAATAGCCCAAATCCTCAGCTCGAAGAGAGATCGCACCGGTTCGGATAAACACGCGGCCGAAAGTCATCCGAAGCCATCGAATAAAAGTCGAATAAAATAATTATCTTTCGTCGTCGAATGAATTCACTTCGGTTCATAACGGATAAACATAAAGTATCTTTTATTTGAGTTTATCCAGACATTATCTTTGCCCATCTCTGTTTTCCAGCCGTTTGGCCGTGACTCATTCAAGCCTCCCTGACGACAAAATACTAATAGGGGAAATGCGGCAACAGCGCGATCCGACTTTCAATACGTATCGGTAACTATGTCTTCCTTACATTTATTGGCTAGCGTAGACTTCCACCGGTTCTGATGGTACATGGCACAAATATACCACCAGCGCCGGTGACGGAGAATCCTTGAAGCCTCATTCTGTCATTTTTCGAGCTGTCCTGAGTACACGATTCATAAATTTATTATTATTTCAACGTATTGTGCTTATTAGCGTTCAAACGCACCAGACCACCCTGCACAGATGTCTACTGGATGCAACTGTACAGGCAAAAACTTCCTTCTGGCCGATTCCAGGACGAAAGTTGTAATTTACGATTTGTTTACTACACGCGTATACGTACACGCTTTTCCTAGCTTGTGTGAGCGTGCGCACACACTTCAAGGACTGCGGAGACGGCCCTCTTAAGCTAGGCACATATAAAATTAATTTGCAGAATTTCAAGCCAACTTCGTTAAGAATATTCCGATCGAGGTCGTGTTTGGATTATTTTCATTGGAAAATCTAAAGGATCGATTCGTACCACATTCGCGTAGATCAAATGAAAAATATAGCAATTTTAATATGCAGTAAGGTAAATGTATCAGTGCCCGGCCATGTCCCAGTACGTGAACAGTAATGCGAATTTTATTTATTTTTAAGCTTAATTTTTAACGTAATTAAAAACAAAAAATAGTAATAGTAATAGTAATAGTAATTAAAATCATTATTATAGAAAATTAAAAATCGTCAGTGTTTCCGCGAAGAGCGGAGCGGATTCTCGGCGCTGACGCGACTCGGTGGCAAGGCGAGCAGATGGAAAGAACGACACGTTCGTTGGACGAAACACCCTTTAATCGGCTGGTCGTCGGTCCGTGACAGACGTCGTACACATATAAACTTCACAAACAGAGATGGACCGTACACTAACAGCGTAGATGCACGCGCGTGAGGTGCAGGGCGAAAGATCGCCAATATCCAAATCTTACAGGACGCAACACTGGGCACGAAGTGTACTTTTGCAAAGGTGCGTGTCACGGATCGTGTCTCGGCGATATTGTTCCGAGAACTAACAGCCGCCGGGCGAGCACAGCTCGAGCCCGTTAGCGGTCGAAAAACAATTCAAACGCGCCGCAATGGCTCAACAGCTGTGTTGATGCCGCCGTGGGCGCGCGTTCAAATTCGGCGGCAGTAGCGGGTTCTAACGCAGATCCTCTGAGGGGGGGCGGGGGCGGGGGGAAGTGAGGGCGCGCGAAATTTTTCAGAGGGATGGAATGACCCCCGCAAAGTCTTTTTCAGACCTTGGACCAACCGGAAAAGTTTTTCAGACCTAACCCAGGGAGGGGACGGCCCACAGGATTTTTTCCAAACCAATATGCAGCAGAAATTTTCCCCCAATGCATAATAATTAATTTTTAAATCGATCTAGCGAATCACAATGTAGCGAGCATTCTAAAGCTAACAGTATTTCGGACGTCGCAGCGTGTCGCGCGATCGTGTGTAATTCGAATCCTCTGGAGCAGCCGTACGGGATGACGTCATGTGGTGGCGCGAAGAAGGCGCGAATCATACAATTATGCAGCGTCGACAGAAATTTCTTTCCCCAACGCAGAGAAATAATAATTTTTGAAACGTCGAATCTTAAAATTAGGCGGTGGTGAAGAGAGAAGGAGGATGATGGGTAAATAAAATGTAGAAATAATATATGATTTGAAATGATAATATATTGTTACAAAAAGAAAGAAAAAATATAATAATAATAATAAAATAAAAGATAAAAATACAAATATAAATGAATATAAAATATAAAAATACAATTAAAATAGAAAATAAAATACAATAAAATACAATTAAATAATAAATAAAATATAAAAAGAATGTAATATAAAAAGAAAAAATATAAAAATGGAATATAAAAATGATTAATAATAAAGGAAAATAAAATATAAAATATAAAAAATAGAAAAAAATATGTAACTAATCTAAAAGGGAGGGAATGTGGCGAGGGGGGTGACGGTGGCGAGGGGGATGACGATGACGATGGGGGTGATGATGACGATGGGGGTGACGGTCGCCGCATCCTCAGTGGGGGCTCCAATCGCCGCCGTCGCGCGACCATCACGGGGCCGATGCTCGACCCCGAATGCCGCCGCCGCATCCGCGGCTCTTGGGGGACTGGGGGGGGGGGCGTCCTCCTCGCCCACCAGTCTCGGCTGCATCATAAAAAATATGTCCTAGAACACAGATACAAACATCGATGTAATAATGACACATTAAACATAATAAACATCAAACACACATAACAATGCAAAGTGGTAATACATACCACTGGAGGCGGTGGCGGCGACGGCTGCGGCGACCCCCAATCGGACGACCAATTCGGCGAATGTGGAGGTAGCGGCTGTAATGGAGGCGATGGTGGTGACGAGTTCTGGAAAAAAGAGAACACCACGATATTGAGATGTCGGCCTGATTTAATCTCACTGGATAACAAAAGTTAAACGCGATAAATGTCGAAATATTTGAAAGTACATAACTCCGGATCACACTCCGGGGCGATGCGTGATAATCCCATTGTATGAAATGAAAAACTGTAGCACAAAAAAAAACTCCGATTGATATCTGTCACGATTTGTAGACAACTGGTCTCGCTGCATCTCCAGGCTCCCACATGTGGGCCCATGCCTAAAGTTGCATCCGTTGCAAAGTAAGAAGTCTTTGTTCTTCACCTTCTTCTTCACTGGCCACCCTCTCCTTCTATGTGCTCCACCTGCATTTTCGCTGACCATCCTCACCTTCTATGCATCTCCTTCGAATTATTCACTGGCCATCCTCTCCTTTTTCTTCTTCGCGTGTATCATTTGGCTGAATCGTTTCTCCTTCTTTCAACACATCATTCGACTAGACCATACCACATTGATCGTTTATTAAACGTCTATCATACCACTTCGATCACGTATTAAACATCTATCAAACGTGTATCATACCATTTTCAACGTCTATCGTACCACTCTGAACGTGTATCGAACGTGAATCGTACCACTCTGAACGTGAATCGAACGTGAATCGTACCACTCTGAACGTGTATTGAACATCTATCAAACGTGTATCATACCACATTCAACGTCTATCGTACCACTCTGAACGTGAATCGAATGTGAATCGTACCACTTTGAACGTGAATCGAACGTGAATCGTACCACTTTGAACGTGAATCGAACGTACATCGAACGGGTATTGAACGCCTTTGATCGTGTGTCGAACAGGTACTAAACGGTTTTGATCGCGCATCGAACGAGTATTGAACGGCTTTGAACGGTTTTGATCGTGTATTGAACGGGTATTGAACGGTTTTGATCGTGTGTCGAACGGGTATTGAACGGTTTTGATCGCGTATCGAACGAGTATTGAACGGCTTTGATCGCATATTGAACCGCTTCTGCATAATTATAACTATCGCCTTAATCTAGCATACATTACATGCAGGAGGTTGGGGAGGGTGAAGAAAAACATTTATACATTAAAAAATTGATTTTATTTATTTATGCATTTCACCCTGACGTTTAGACCACCAGTTGAATATTTTAAATACATTTTGCATGGCACAGCGCTCTTCATGTCTGCCACAACGCAGAGTATTAACTACATTTAGCTTATTTAGAGATTTGATATCCTCGTAATCAATGTCTAATGTCTCAATGATCACGCCCGCTCTCGTATCTTCATCGAGGAAATCCGCAAGCTAGTCGCGTTTCTGTAGCCCTTTAACGTATACGATATGGGATGCGTCATCTTCTTCGTCGATAGCATCAGCTACAGCCTTCGTAATTAGCTGTTTAGCCATACTGTACGGAACGTCTCCATCATCCCTTCGTAGCCCACGATGTTTTGCCACCAACCACCGGATGCTCGATTTGTCGGATTTTGTAAGAAGATATTGCGGCATCGGACTCCCAAAAATATAGTGCGAGAGAATTGTTCCCTTTCGTAGGACAGCCACTTCCTTGACGACAAATCTTCCATCAACGATGAACCCTTGCAGGTCAACAAATGTTGGTACGACCATTATCGATACAATTTTAGAGGTTCGCTCGCTTCCAAGGCAGATGAGAGAATGGGGCCTTTCTAATAAAGCATCTCGATTTTCACGACGACATATTTGCATGAATTTAGCACAGGAGAGGGCGGGACAAGTAGTATGATAATTTAATTCATTTTGCGCACCACGTTTGTCAGCGGATTGTATTCAACCACACGATCGTGCAGAATCAGACAGTAGGCCGTAGTATTTACCGGCACATTCTCTTTACACTCGAATTCTATGCGCACGTCCACGGTGCCATTCTTGATCGACTCATTTTGTTGCGAGCAATCAATCACCACGAGGGGACCAAATTGTAAAAATTCGGCCACGGTGAATAATGCCTCGTTGCAACTATGTCCATAATACGATTTACGGAATTGCGTATACATGTGAAACAAGATGGCATGCTTATTGTTGTCAAAGTCCAAATTCAGGTCATCATATGGGTAAAATTCTGAGTTGAGAAAAAGTTTTATATTGGCCAATTTGCAGTTGTTAAACTTAGTAACATCTTCACTCATCATATTCTTTCGTTTAGTCTGTAGAACAAGGATAATACATCGCGGCTTCTCCAGCTGTGCAGATGCCTTCACGGCCCACGAATGCTTGGTCGTGCTCTGTAAGAGATGATACTCATACAGATCCCACGAATGAAAACAAATGCTCAGGTTTTTTACACTTTCCAAAGTACGTAGCAACGATAGCTTATTAACGTCGTTCAGCGTCACATGAGGCATCCGCCATTGCACTTTAAGTAATTCAATTTCTGGTTCCAACATCCCCGATCCTATTAGAGAATTGTTATCGTTGCGCGATCGTATTAAAATCAATTCGTGACGCGCATTAATAATCATGCGTTTGTAGTTCTCGCAAAATCCCAGCAAATATTTTAGTGGGATGCAAAAATTGAAATGATTTTTCACTACTAGCCCATCGGATCGTTTCAAGCCCCATCCAGCATTCTCCATATTTTTGTCTTCACTATATGTCAGCGATACATAGTTTTTAAGCGTGTTAGTTATTTCAACGTTTCTATTGCGATCAATCCCCACGCCATTCAGCACGTATCGAATCTCATCAAATAAGAACGCCATGCAATTATTTCCCAACATCACTGTTAATGTATCGCTTGGCTTATTTATCTTCAATTTCCCCTCCACATAGAGGAAACTTTCACACGGTAATGTGTATAAATCCTGCTGCTGTGTGGGTATTCTTATCTCATCGCTGTATCCAAACGTCGTGTTGACGTATGGGTTGTATGTGTGAGTCTCGAGCTTGACGCTGCGATCATCAAACGTCGGCTTCCCTCCAATGCTTAGAATGTCCACCATTTTTTTCAACTTAAATGCGCACAAGGAATCCCAGTGATTTAAAAATGCAATGTTCGCAGCACTGAGCCTCTTCTTTTTAGCGTAATCAGAGCTGTTGCAGTTGTTGTTGTTGTAAACAATTTCGTATAGAAGAAACCGGTTTCTGGAGTCGTTCAACACAAGCATCTCTATCAGTCACACCCCATGTATTATCGTCGTCGGCGTCGTACGTGCAATCTGATGGTAATCTCTTCACCTCGAAAATCGAGCAACCGTCCGTCTTGATCCACAACGCGTATCGTTAGATCTGTAATGACCTGTGCGGTGATTGGAAGGTAAATGATATGTGCAGGCTTTTCCGATATCTTATATACTGGTAGGACTCTCGGAGAAAATTCATGTATCGTATGTACACGCCTCCCATTGTTGTACGCGCCAGCGGGCACGCTACATTCTATGCGAATAATGTTTACGTTCATGATATTAATTGGGTCATCCGATTCGTGCCACCGCCCTGGTTCTAACACCCGATTCGTCGAGAATCCCAGTAGCGATCCAATGTTATTGGGTTTCGTAAAGTCTACGGCGAACGAACAGTACAACTCGCTTTTCGTGGTGTTGTTGTTGGAACGCAACACTATTTCAAATACTTGGCAATGGCGTCTAGTTCGTTGGAGCCGTGGGAAATCATAATGTATTCATGAGTGGTGTCGACACTGTTGCTGATATCATAGTTTGCGGTAAAGTAGAATTTATCGTTGCTAGAGTCGATATTCGGTATTATATGATAAGTTTCAAAGGATGTTAGACCAAGCTCGTAATCATCATTGCTCAAATTTATGAGTGGAAAGTAGCTCACCGCGAGGGTGCTACTCTTGCCGGTTAGAGTGAATGTTAACGACATATTCTGCTCAAACTGCTCGACTAGTACTGAATCAGAGTCGTGGAAAGTCAATCCTTAAATTCGGTGCCGATCGTTTGTAGAAAGCGTAGACATAGTTGTCCACAATGGCTCTGATTGTACTTCTGATAAGACGTTCGATTGTATTCAATTTTCACGACATCTTTATCCAGAGATTGTACCAATTCCTTAGGCGGTCGAAGATTTCCAAAGCTGTCAAAATATATAGCTCGACACCCTCTTTTCGCATACGCCACCCAATGAGTCCCCGGCGCCTCGACATTGTCCAAATTTACGATACCGCTCTTGTTTCGACGTACTCCTTCGGCTGGTAGCGCGTTACGCATAAAAACACCTCTAAGGAATGGAATACGCATACGTTTTGCCAACTCCTCCAATTGCGCAACGGTAGTTACGCCCGTGGGCATATTTATTTTCTTTTCAGCGTTTGTTTTTCGTTTCGATATTCCCTGTCCGCGCTTGTATGGTGCGAGATAAATTCCACGACATTCCATGGAGCGATTATGACATTGCATTTCCTGCAGCTGATGTTGCGGCGCCTTGTTATCGTTTACCGCCTTGGCGATCCCCGCCGCTCCACCAGCTAATGATCCGAGAACATCCAGTAGCGGGAGAAGTGGTAATATACCACCCCGTTTTGCCACCGGGTGAATCCGCTTTTTCGGTGCTCTCCTTATAGTCCTTTTGCAGGGTTTTGTTTTCAACCCCATTCCGATTTTCGTATTGGCCTTCTTAGCTGCCCAAACAGCCGTAGCAGCACCTCTTTCAC
Source organism: Andrena hattorfiana (assembly GCA_944738655.2). Taxonomy (NCBI): domain Eukaryota; kingdom Metazoa; phylum Arthropoda; class Insecta; order Hymenoptera; family Andrenidae; genus Andrena; species Andrena hattorfiana. Next base: position 23,696,714 of record OX122890.1, read on the forward strand.
CCAGAGTCGAGTCTCGCGCATCGATGCGTTTTCGCGCATTGTCAGCGAGAACTTTATCTGCCACGTGCCTTTCACCGAGGTCGTTGCTGCGCGAATATGCAATATCCTGTTTGCGACACGCTGCGTCCAACGAATTGATGCCTTGATCACCTCTAGCCAATCGTTTTGCTAGATGAGTTCCTGGGCCGCAAAACTGGTATCCCGGGATATGTATTTTGATAGGTAGCACGTTTATCGCCCGATTTAGCAAACAACAACCTTTCTTTACTCTCGTCGGCAACATTCGCTACAGTTTTTAATCAATGGTGCTGGACCGTCGATATGCGTTCGCTGCCAAGGACGATAATAATGTTCCAAACACCGACGATACTGCTGAACCTCGAAATCGGCTTTTATATGCTCGGGGAGTCTGTTCCACAACTGATCAATGTGTCTCCCAAACTCTCACAGTAGAATAATCTTTGGTATATATTTCAGCTGCTCAGAGGTTAGGTATGGAATATTGCAATTATCCGACAGGATGAGAAGCATTTTAAATACTGAGCTGTTTTGCTTCGGGGCGGACCTATAAATAGGCCGCGTCGCCGCTTCGATGTATCAAAATCATTTTACGCAGTTCGTGAGAGGATGCGATTCGTGCGACAACCTGTGACGATACGCGTCACAAATTTTAACGGTAAATCGCAAATGATGTCTTCGAAAACAAGACACAGACATACTAGCATGCTACCAAACACTATTCGCTGTGTTATTTGTGGCCCATCAAATTGTGGAAAGACCAACGTGCTAGTGATCTTGTTGGAAAGTCCTCACTGCGTTCGCTTCGAGAACGTGTACATGTATTGCAAGTCGTTGCAACAGCCGAAATATGAGTATTTAGAGAATTTATTGGCTTCAATAGATGAAATTGACTACTTTACGTTTTCGAATAACAGTGACGTCATTCCACCGAGCGAATCGCTTCCGAATTCCATTTTTATCTTTGATGACGTGATATGTGACAAGCAAGATACGATACGAGAATACTTTGCAATGGGGCGTCACTCGAACGTTGGCTGCTTCTATCTCTGTCAGACGTATGCAAAGATTCCCAAACATCTTATACGCGACAATGCGAATCTGCTGATTCTGTTTAAGCAGGATGGTACCAACTTAAAACATGTGTACAACGATCACGTGAATACTGATATGTCTTACGAGGCTTTCTGCGCGTTGTGTCGTAATTGTTGGCAACGAGAGTATGGTTTCGCGGTAATAGACAAGGATAGCGCGATGCCCAATGGACGTTATAGAAAGGGATTTAACGAGTTTGTCATACCATCAGATGGTCAATCATTGTCAACACGTCAGGGGGAAAGCAACGTCTGCGATACAACGATGATTGCTATCGATAGTCTGGAGATTAAGGATCGCGAGAGAATAGCGAAGGAAATTGCAAAAACCAGCGAATCCATTCGCAAGAAACATTAGGCTTTGAAGACTGGCAAGATGGAGGAAGATATCACGTTCGAGAGATACTTTAAACCTATTGTTGAACCCCTAAAACATATTGTCGAAAATACCACAGCGGCAGAAGCTGACACATCACCGCTGATGAGCACAGACGTTGAAGGGAATGAAACATAATCGCCTAAATAAAAAATCCAGTCGAAAGGGAATACATCGCGCAAGACAAAGCGGAAACGACACATGTCAGCGGAATATTCACTCATAACCTCCACACCAGTTCAATCGAAGCGAAAACGGCAGAATGTCACATCAAACGAGTCCTCGGTTTCTCCCGCACCGATAAATACATTGCTCAGTGTAAAATTGCTCACAACCAACGATGAAGACGTTTTCGAAACTACTCCCGATGAGTTCTTTGTAACATCTATTAGACAGCAAATTCAAACATCTGAGGAGTAAAAAACGTTTCGCAGCCATTTCGGTCCGCTGGGGCAAGAATACATGAGAGCAATCCTAAGTAGGAATAAGAATACAACAATGGACTATGTATATGGCGTGTACTTTGGCAATAGTGGAACGATGCTTGGGGATAAGGCTTTCGATATAGACAAGGATGATATTATAATAATAAATGGTGTAAAATACAGAGGAACACCTGGCCTTTACGAACTGATTTTCAAGAGAATTCCCGAAGATGCCCTGTACACTGAAAAATTCAAAGGTATAGTGCTGCCGACGAACGCCCACAGACGCGGTCATGATGTTGAAAAGCCCATACTGGGCAACAAGGGATACAAGTACAAACATGTAAATGCGCCACTACTCCCTCGTGTGTCAACGAATAAAGCAGGGAAAGGTCTAACGGTGCTACGAGTCATAGTGGTAAACGATAACAAGATCGATTACGTGCACTGGGACGATCCCAATGAGCTGGCGGATCGATTGCGTTTGCTTGAAGCATCGCGTCAGGCGGGTAACAACTCACATGATCATGATAGTCTATCGATTATCGAGGAACTCCGTGAGGTAGGTCTCATTATATAAATTAAACCGCACGCCGATGGTGTGCAGTGTATGCATTGAGATGCCGATCAACAAATTTGGAGTATCGCTCGAGAAGAGTGGAGCAGCTAGTATGGACTACTACAAATGGAGCGGTTTGCTTCGAAATTATATGCGAGATAACGCTCTTTGTGTCACCGGTGTCGACTTTGATGAAAAATCACGCAAGATACGACGCGTGGCGCAACCCACGGCCGACAGCGATGCCGTCAATAAACTATACATGGAACAGAGCATTAAACTTTTGAGAGAGCAGCAGGAAGAATTAGAGAGGAAGCTGGTCGTGTTTCAGAAATATATGCTGACGTAGCAAAACAGCGTTCAAAAGATATCGCAGGCGACAAATTTAATCCCGCAGCAGCGCTGCGAAGCAGAATCATGCGATACGGCTGAACTTGTCAAGAATATCCTCGGGTCGATGGGGGGCACATAATGCGCGTACATGATAATTACCGCATCATTCGTGTCAAAGTCAACTCTGCGATCAAACATGCAGCCATTATCGAAATCCAAAAGTAAAGAAAACCATGGCCCCAAGAAGCGGCAACTTGTTGAGGAATTGCATGCTCCAGCTCGAAGACATTTCCCACGGAGGCGCGTCATAGTGCATGGATATGATGATCTGTGGGAAGATGACGTTGTAGAAATGCGCCCATACTCGCGATTCAACCAAGGTCACCACTACATACTCACCGTCATCGATGTGCTGAGCAAGTGAAGTGACGCTGAGGTGACTAAAGCGTTTGCAAAGATATTTAGAGATTGATATCCGAAAAATTTGCAAACCGATCAAAGAAAAGAATTTTACAACACCGATGTGCAGAAACTCTTGACAATGCATGACATTAATCATTATTCGACGTATTCGGTGATGAAGGCCTCCGTCGTAGAACGTTTCAATCAAACTTTGAAGAACAATATGTGCAAATTGTTTACACTCAATGGAACCTATAGATGGACCGGTGCGCTGCCGCGTCTACTTGCAGAGTATAATGCACGAAAACATAGAACCTTTAAAATGCGTCCTTGCGATGTTACCCCTGCGATTGCCGATAAGCTGCTATGCACCGTATACAGCAACATAAAGATCGTTGCTCCAGCGAGATTCAAGTTGGGCGAGTTTGTGCGCGTGAGCAAATTTAAAACCATCTTCGATAAAGGCTATACGCCGAATTGGACAACGGAGGTGTTCAAGATAGCCAAAGTACAGGCAACTAATCCCGCGACGTATCTGCTCGTCGATTCCTGTGGAAAACCTGTTGCTGGAGGATTCTATGAACACGCGCTGCAGCGCGTTACTGATCTTGATGTGTATCTAGTGGAAAAAGTGTTGCGTAGGAAGGAGGATAAGGTATACGCCAAATGGCTGGGGTTTGATAAATCACACAATTCTTGGATAAATAAAAATAATGTATTGTAAAATAATAATGCATGGCCCAATAAATACAATGATACATATACATATACATGAGTGACCACTTTTATTTTTACATAATAATTCCACTATTTATAATAATTCCTATACATGCATGAACAATTTTATTTAGCATAATTCCGCTATTTATAATTTCTATACACGTGGGAACAATTTTATATTACACAATAAATACAATTTCTATTTTTACAATGGTATATTATAATGTCTCCAGGGCAGGGTGTCGGCCGAATCGGGTACGATAAATCGCTTGTCGTCTTGTGGATTTAGAGCGATTTTGGATTCCGAAATGGTGTACACTTTGTGCAATTTAGACCGTATGCATGATTGTCTGCGAACCATTTCGACCTCCCTTTGCAAACACTGCGCGTAGTCGTCGAAAATTATCGTTCTGGCTATGACATTGGGCTTGACGCTTTTCGCCTTTTTCGTATCTCTTTTGCCGTCTACGCGAAGTGCATACATTTTCGCACCAAGACCTTCGAATTCGGTCATTATTGCACCGTTATTTTCGTCCTTCATGAGCCCCGGAACCTTCTTATTTAAGCGCGGCATGTTATATGTATTGTCGATAGGATAATCACTTGTGTCGAATCTACCGATATTATCTTTCATGGACTCATAGATAACATCGCATTGAATATGATAAATCAGGCTGTCTGTGTCTGTGTATAGAATTTTACAACTTGGTCCGTACAGGGGAGACATGTACTCGTGATGAAATTCATACAAACAAATTTTTAATATGTACAGAATACACATACCCACGTACATCGGTTTGTTGAATTTCGAGTTTTCGCAATTCAACAGCTATTAAATTTTCCGAAAAAACACTTCTGCTGTGGAAATTCGGTTTCGCGATCATTGCCTCCGCGCCATATCGCTCTTCCCAATGTGTCAAAAGTTTTACATCCACATGATTTCGTACATTTTCCATAGTTTTACCGAATATCGCGTTGTCCATCAATTTGTACAAATTTTTTTTCAAAATCGTTTTTCCCGCCTGTTCTAAACCGTGTATTGAATTCGATGTAATCGCGGAGCCAGGGGAATTGAGCGAATTAAAGCACGCGGTGTGTCTTTGTAATAAGAAGACCGTGACGCATGCACTGCTGCAGGTTGCGATAATGGATAACGTAACGCTGCTTATCATATACCGTTGCGAGCAACTTGTCCTGTCTGCTACCAGGTGGTTTGGCACGCGTCGGGCAGAACGGTAGATCAGCATGGGCGTCATGGAGACTTTGCGGATATTCCAGATCTACCTCGAGAATGTATCCCGTGGGCGAATCGACAGCGATTGAAGACACGTCAAAATTTACAACATCTTCGACCCATTGAAATTTAGCGTATGGCAGGGGCTGACACATTGCCCATCCATACAAATTATTTACATCAAAGTACATCAAGTACGATGACTGTTCCGATGCGTCGCAAGATGGCATGTACTTGTTATTGGCATGTGCGTATCTTCCGGAACATTGACTTAAACCGCCGCGTATACCGCGTTCGATAAACATAACCATATCGACGTCGGTGAGCAATTCGAACGTAATTTTGGTATGTTTTAGCATGGCATCCCATGTGAAACCGGGGAGAGTATAATAATGTGCTGAATCTAGTCCGTAACTCTTGATACAACTTTCGCGAAAATTTTCAAAAATATCTGCCAGTAACAAGACATCTGTTTTCAGATACAAGTCGCTGTATTCGCCAAAGGTTCCAATTCCGAAACGCTGCCAGACAGTCTCGGCGTGCGCGTAATCGCTCTCGGATACAGTCTCACCCGTTAACGGACTGCAGAATGATTCGCGCGGCGGTAAGCATAGATCCTGCAGCTTGTTCGCGCAATCAAGGTATTCATACGGAAAGACACCCTTCCGCGTCAATAAATTGAAATCTTCAATGGGTAATGTTTCAAATTCGGATCGTAAAATTTTTAATTTATATGTGCTAAGAAAATATGCTAATTTGTCGAGACTGGTATTTAGAAATTTGTACGAATCGATGAATCGCAATTTAATACAATTTCGTGAGTCTGATTCAACCGTATCTTCGACATTTTTTGTGAATGAAATATATTTTTCTTTAGTTATAGGCAATACGTTAACGTGACCTTCGAAAGCGGTAGCTATTTCCTCGATAATAAAATGCGAATCGTAGCCGGATAAATTATGAAAAACTATGGGGATATAAAACGAATTTTTATAATTTAAATTGCACTCTGAATGTGCGGGGCCTCTAAATCATCCGGATAGATGGCAATGATCGCGGACTCGTATATCGCTATCCTTGAATGGTTCTTCGCAAATAGGGCAATGTGTTGCATTGCGAAATGCCGTCCACTGTTCGTTAGTTAAATCCAGCATTTGAGTATTACTGGTCAGAATGGGCTTGGCAAAGTTTGCAAAATTTTTCAGTTCGTCTACGAACCATGAAACACAATCCGCGTCGCGGCGACATCGATACATCGATAGCGATGTATCGTACGAACAATGCATATAATATGTAATGCTGTGCACTTTATGGTGCTGATATTTACACAATTTATTGTCTATATCACCCACTCGATTGTCCTCTGTTTTTTCGATGATGCGTTTCGAGATCTGCATACACTATGAAGGGTAGCCGCTCCTTCCTGCAGTGGATGTCGAAACTGAGCCGATTGTTGCCCTGACTGGGCAGCAGAATGGCGCAATCATTCATCTGCCCGCAGTCCACTGCATGGGCCTCCAACTTCTCGCCAGATCTGAAGTAGTGCATGCACCTGAAAAAAAAACCAAAAAAATTTTTATTTAAATTTTTTCACGATATATTTCAACATTTCATAAGTTTCTATACATACCGATCACAGATGAATTTCTTTGCTTTGTTCTTGCTCAGCTGGGCGCTCACCAGCCGGGATAAGTACTTGATTAGCACAAAGTGCCCTACATCGCCGTGTTCTCGATTCGGCGTGTAGAGCAGGTTGACGTGCCGATCCCTCTTGTGGCTGGTGATACGTAGTGGAAAGACTATTGGCCCCTTTGTCTTCTCCACCTCGAAGCTGTAGACGTTGGCCAAGATTTCGTTCTGCCGCTCAAACTTACCAATTTGCTCCAAGGACATTGGAAATTCAATGCCCTGGAGATTTAGCGCGGAGGCATATTGCGGGTATCACCGTATACCGTGTTCACTTTGAGGTTTCAATGTTTCCTCAAAGCGTCCCGCACATGATCCAGTACAATGGTCCTCCGCATCCTGGAGGAAGTTGCGCAACTCGATATAGTTTGAATTTAGCACGGTACCAGTTAAGACGCGGCTATCGAACGCAGTGTCTATTTCACGCCACAAAAGTCCTGTGCTCGAATGTCCGGCACCTTCATGTACGAAACGTCCGCGCAACGAATATTTCAGTCCTTCGAGCCGCGCGATTCGAGCAACCAACGATTGTTGAACACCGATCGATAATCGCGAGGTATTCTTCCCGTGAAATCAGTCGTTCAGATTGATCCCGCAGTTGACGTTCTACTAGCGCGAATTTTTCCATGGTCGTAAATGGAATGTAATCTTTTCCGCGCAACACGTTGCAACGATTTGAGGCTTTGTGCAGTTTAGGGTGCGCTTTTATGGCTGGTACTACGATTTGGTAGCTCTGTCTAACTCTTTTGGTGTACCCCTCTCTCTCGAATGCATTGCATGCAAAAAAAATGACGATCCGTCCCAACATGGTTTTATGCAGTTTCTGCTGATAACGCATCACTCTTTCCATGATTCACGTGTATGATGAAGTAGCGTGCAAAATCGTCCGACACAGTTTCTGCTAACACCGCATAATTCTATGATTCGACGCTTCCCAAGGTATTATATTACATTCAACACGGGTCGAGACTTTTATTCCTGAGGATGGGGCTTGTTTAATCGTCTGCCCTGGGAAGGCGTTGTGGATCGCCACTGGTAATGGCCAGGGAAGGACGTACTCCACAGAAGAAAACTCCACCGGTGGATGGAACCGCTCTTTATTTAGCCGAACGTGGGCGTCGTTACAATAACGGACGAGCCCACCACACAGAGATTAGTCACGAACAGACACGACTCATCAAAACACGACGAAAACACTGAACGGAAACTCTGTACAAAACTATGTACAGCGAGCGCTGGGCGCGAATGGCTCGAAGGGTCGTTTTCCGTTATTTCAAAAAACGGTGGGTCGATGGGCGACAGAGAAGGTCGTAATTTCGTGCGTGCGAGAACGTGTTATTGTCACTTGGTGTTCGTGGAACTAACTGCCGGATTCTCGGAAGCGCGCAACGCTCGAATCCAGGCAAAAACGTGTGACCCACGTAGCCGTCTTACCGAACGGTGTGTCACCGTGTTTACACGCTCTCGCACGCACATTTAAATCCGCGTAACAGCTGAGCGCTGGATTTCGGCTGCAACAGGACTCAAATTACATGCAATCGTGTAGTATGCTGCGACGTTAAGATTGAAACACATTATGGAAAAATTGGTAGCTTTAGAATAAAATGTGGTGGTGGGGGAAACAATTGCGCCTCTATTTAAGCTGGCTCCAGGACGCTATTCCATCAATCGCTCAGTAGCCTCAGTGACTTTGATGGACGAGACACGACTACAAAAATTGTTCAATACCATTAATGAATTGCGCGCTTTGTGTGAGGATTATTTCTTTCCAATCATGCGAGATGATGGCATAGCTGTTTTATGTTTATTTCTGATACGAGCGGACAATTTCATAGCTTTGATTGTTCTCTTAGTCCGCGCCGAGGATCGCGTATCATGGTCAGAAGATATGCATTAACATCCGTGGGTAGCAAACATTTGGAAATTGGAATCAACGTAGGACCTATGGCCGATGTAGAAGTTCTTCTCGGTGACAATGATGGAAATCTTCTCATATTACCATGGCATACATGGAATGTGCTATTCGACAGCCGTACAACCATCGAAGAACGTGCACAATTACCTGAATCACCTTCGATGCGGATTGATGATTTAATGGTGGAATTTTGTTAGATCCTTGTTTCACCGATTGTAAAGATGACACGATGTGATAAGTCACTGTATTTCAAACTGAATACAGTATCATTTTTATGTAATCTTGAGCCATGTGTAAACTATATGTATCCGCGGCTGTATCAAACTGCAGAAGACGCGAGAGTAAAATTTGAAACTTTTGTTAACGCGTTGCAACAGAGCGATGTTGCCTGCGAAACATTAGATGCGCGTTGTGCTGCTAAAATAATACGCGATAGCGAATATTACGACAAGGAGTATCTTGTAGATTGCGAACTGATAGCATGTGCCATCAATGATATTCTAGCTGATGCTCGTAGGAAAAAAAATGTTAAATTGTATTTTTTAATTTCATATTCTTTTCGATTGTAACAATATATAATATCAAAAACATATATTCTATCTCCGTTTATTTACCCATCTTCCTCCTTCTTTCCTCGCCACATAATTTTAAGATTTCAACGTTTAAAAAGTATTATATTTCGTTCGCGTCTTCTTCGCTCCGCCAAATGACATCATCTCGCGCGGCTTTCTCAGAAGTGTCAAATTACGCGTAATCGCGCGATACGCTGCGACATTCGAAATACTGTTAGCTTTAAAACTTGCTACCTTTAAAATGCTTTCTGCATATTTGTTTGAAAAATATGTCTGTTTTTTACATAATGGTTCGGTAGATCGCTGATTAAAACATTATTATATCTCTGCGTTTGGAGGAAAAAATTCTGCTAATGCTGCATATTGGTACAGTAAAAAAATTTCCACAGAGGGAGAGAATGTCTCTCTGAAAAAATTTCTGGGAGCGGAACGAGTCTGAAAAAGATTTTTCAGTCAAGACCCGCCCCCGAAATTTTTTTAGAGGGACATCTTCTCCCTCTGTGGAAATTTTCGGCGGTGAGCCAGGTCTCCGCGGCGGCTCGGCCCGGCCCCTCCACGATTACGGTTTCCCCCACTCCGTGGCTCGTGCGCGCGCAGCCGGTCTTCCGCTCCCCGCTAACCCCGCGCCCAGGTTTCCCTCCACCGCCCCCGCGCTCCCCTCAGAGGACCTGAGTTAGAACCCGCCTTGCTATACTATTATCGACAAAGTTGTGATATAAATAAAGTATTGGCAGATGCCACTAGTCAAGAAAATGGCATTCCTGTGATAATGGAAGACATGCAATTAGTTTATTCTCAAGAAAATGAATAAAGTAATTATATAAATAAAGTATTAGGAGATGTCACTAGTCAAGAAAAGAGCATTTCTATGATAATGGAAGATGTGCAAGTACCCAGTAAACAAACTGACTGCAGTATGCCAGCAGATTGGTGTCAGATTCGAGTAGATTCTGATGTCAGATTCGGAGCCTACTATGTCCGCATTTAACTATAGTTGTGCGGTCAGGATGTGACCGCAGATTGATATCAGATTTCGATCAGATCTTGCTGACCAAAACCGACCGCAGATTGGCGACAGAAATCAAGCAGATCCTGATGTCAGAATCTGACCGCAAAATCATAGTATAATGCGGACATAGTAGGCAATTTTATATAATAGTATAAATTTAAAAACAGTCCGAAATTCTTAAGTGTAAATAATATAAAGAACACGTTTATAAGACCGACTTGAAAGATCTGATTCTTACCACATTTTATGGAAAAAAGAATAGTTGGAAAACCATGTATTTAGACGGGTTGTTAGTTGTTATAATTGTTATTTAGTTTTAATTCGAGATAAGTTAGCTTTAAGTAGTTCTAGGTTTAGACTGAGTAGTTTAAATTAATTGTAATTAGGCTTAGTTAATAGTAACCTTCTAGTTTTCACCAGCACTAGTAGTAACCGGTATTGTATTTCATTCACAGCGAATTAACAAACAAGCACATAGGAACCGCGCGTAACAAATTAGCGAATACTGTAGATTTGGTAACTGGCGTTCTGTTTACAAGCGTAATCGAGTAGAAAGAAAGTGTGTAGAAGTACCGACTCCAAGAGACCGACTGCCTCAATTCTTCGCGATCGCGGAATAAGCGTTAGCGACGAAGAGTGGGGAAAACCCACAGGTTTCATCGATAACTAACGAGATGTTGACACCGTAAGCTTATGGGAGATAGCGACAACCAGCGTGAGCTGCCGCAGTTCCGTACGCGATAAAATACATTTTTCTTAAGAGCTAAGACAATGTACAACTTATACCTAATATTTACAATATACACACTCCTAAACACGGGTATTATAATATTTTTAATATTTTACTTAGCAGGTTGTTAGTCAATTGGCTCAGGGAGGCTCAAAATAATTATTTAAACTTTTAAAGACAGTTCTTCCAAATATAAAAGAATAAAAGAATTAATGATAACTATTCATTCAGTCATCTTAGAGACGGGTATACTAAATATATACTCCGCAGTGAAATGCCGTCAAATGCGAGCGGTACTCAAGAGCCCTGAATGATCGAGCCCTCGGCCACTTATTCCCGCCGCGGTGCTATTTCTTAAGCAAGAAGCGGTCGCTGCCTGGCGGTCGCGTCGTGAACTACTATTATTTAAAAATCATTATTTAAAAAAAATAAAAACGTTAAAACCTTCCTCTCGCCAAGACGAACAAAGTGATGTAACATACTTGTGGGTACAATTTTATATAATAGTATAGAATATAGAATAGATATAAATATTGATAGATGAAATGGTAGGCTATGTCAGCAGAATCTGTTCGCTTTCTGCTGCCTATGTGCCGTCAGATCGTGGTGCGCAGGGTTTGCTCGATTTCTGCCATTAAATTGTACCAGCAGATTCTCTGCAGTGTCTGCCGCCAAACTGCTCGCAGGGTATGTCAACAGAATCTTCTCGATTTCTGCTGCCTATTTGCCGTCAGATCGCGCTGCGCTGGGTCTGCTCGATTTCTGCCATTAAATTGTACCAGCAGATTCTCTGCAGTGTCGGCCACCAAACTGCTTGCAGGCTATGTCAACAGAATCTGCTCGATTTCTGCTGCCTATCTGCCGTCAGATCGCGTTGCGCAGGGTCTGCTCTATTCCTGCCATTAAATTGTATCAGCAGACCCTGCCGCCAATCTGCTCGCAGGTTAAGGCAGCACAATCTGTCGGCTTTCTGCTGTCAGTCTGCTTTCATCATCGAATATAACAAATCCTGTATCAAATGTGTAGTCTTTCTGTCACAAACATTTGTATTCAGGCATTGAGCAAAATCTGCAAAAACGGACGTGGTTGACTGGGTAGTTTATTCTCAAGAAAATGAACAATGTAATGATATAAATAAAGTATTACAAGATCTCAATAGTAATAATGTTCCTCATGCGTCTACGCAAGTTCAAGACAGAGATGATTTGAGAGCAGAGGTACTTTCGCCTTTCAAGGATTGCTTTTCTGGCTCCAAAAAGGTACTAAAAAGTCTACATCAAACAAAAAAAATATTGAGAAAGTTCCATGCATTGCCACATTCGATGAGTGGTTAGCATATTTTGCTAAGAAGAAGAAATGAAAGCTAAAATGGAAAAGGAGAAACAACAAAGAAGAGGCAAAAAAAAAATTACAATTAAAGAAAACAGAGGAGCGGGAGCAGAAAAAGCTCTTAGTTGAAAAAAAGAAAAAATTGTCTGCAGAGAAGAAAAAGTTGTTAGCAGAAAAAAAATCAAAAGCAGCAGAAACAAAAAGAAAATCAAAACCAAAATAATTGTATTCTTTGATTAATTTTTCTTTAAATTTCTTAGGTTGTTTCTAGATAATAAAAATTGCATTAATTGCTCAGTACTTTATTGTTTTGATTGTAAGTAATTTACCATTTCAATACAATATACATTTACATTTGTAAGTTTACTTACAAATATTTTATATCGGCAAGATAAATAAGGTCAAAAAAAATATTACCATTATTTTTATTTTTATTTTACAAAAATTTGTTCCTAATAATACAAAATGAATAGGTTTTTATTCATATAAAAAAAGAAAAATTGAATATTTTAAACAAAAGCGTTAATAGATTTCTTTGCGATAATTATAACATCTAAGTACACATTACTTGTGTTACGTATGTGGAATTTTCCCATACGTCGCTCTCAACCGTTTTTCGAGCTCGCGTCTGTGAAGGGAAAACGCCCTAAAACCCTTTCGTTTATCAAACGTCACTAATGGGGGTCATGATCTCGACCATCTGGATCACGACCACGGGAACGGGAGTGACACGACGACGACCCCGATGGATTTCCTTATATAGAGATTCCTAATGAATCCCCACTCATTTTGGGACTATATAAACCCTTTGGTTTCAACCCTCGTCGGTTAAAAGCTATAGAGTCACGCGTAGAGTCACGTCGTGTCACGCTCGTACAGAGTTGGTTAAATTCAGTAAGATCGGGCTAAAGTCTCCGTCAGAATCATAGTTAACCTCATAGAATCCGCGAGTTCGGTTTATATTCTATTTGGCACTTTGAAACAGCCACTCGTACGCCCCGCATCGCCAGTGCGTCAACACCGTGCAACTATTGGTAATTTATACACATTATTTAATTAACTAATCGCGACACTTACATTTGTACAATAACTGATTATTGAATATACGAATGGTGTTCACGTGTAAATCGAGTAGATTCGTTAAATCCACCTTTTACCCAGCGATCCTTATAATATTAGTAGCACTCACCCACTGATACAACTTTACCGCTCGAGTTGTATCAACTTTAATTAAGAGTTACGAGGCATTACTAACATTTCCCGCGACCCCCTGATTTCGTATCAGGTTCGTTCGCAAACCCTTTACCAAAACAAGCCATCTTCTCCAACCCAGTGGCTCCCCGATTTCGCATCGGGTTCGTCCACGAAACCTCACCCCTCCTACGGCTCCCTGATTTCGCATCAGGTTCGTCCTCGCCGTCAATAATCCTAGCGGCTCCCTGATTTCGCATCAGGTTCGTCCGCGCCCCTAACTAACAAACTCATAAACCGTATTCCTTGGGAAATACCCTTCTCGCCGGCCTCTCGCGTTGCCGCAGCCCCGGCTCGTAACAGAACTGGTGACAGCGGTGGGATGCTACTGCATTAGAATCGCCGTAAAATTTGGGTTTTTAAATACGTTAAAATCACTCGTAATTTAGTATCGACAATATACTAGTTTTCTCTAGTCAAGGCACTTAGTAATTTTCAAAATGATAAGCACGCAGGCGAATGCCTCGTCTAACGACATTATGAATCTGACAGTTTCAATTGCAAACTCAATGTCACTCTTGACGCAACGGACATGTATACAGAACATTACAATGTCAATTCCAACCTTCGACGGTGAAAGTCCACCCTTGACGCGCTTTGCACAAAATGTGGAAGACGGGTTAACTTTGATTCCTGAGGGTACGGAAGCCGAGTATCTTGCAATAATTCTAACGAAACTGATCGGCCCAGCACGCAGGTGCACGTTAGAACATAAATTCAACTCTGTTAAGGCATTAGTCCAACATTTGAAAAAGAGATTCGCGCCGGGAAGAAGTTTATCATATTTTCAAGTCGAAATCACGAAACTAAGCATTCGCGAAGGAGAAAGTCTGCGACAGTACGTCGACAGGACTTCGCATCTCGTTTATTGTGCGCGCGGAGCTATTCGGGAAAGGTATCTGGATCACGCTGAAGACTTCGTCAAAGAAATGGAAAAGGACGTTAAAGAAAACTTCATCGATGGTTTACCGGATCGAATTTCCTGGAAAGTGTCGGCTCAAACTCAAGACATCAAAACACTTGAACAAGCTTACGACGCCGTGCTACAGATAGATAGAAAATTAAGGAATCGGCAACAGTCTCCCCGTAACGAATCACCCTCCAGGTGGTCTCGCCGAGACCATTACGCCGAAGACTCTCGCCGCCACGATCGCGAAGTATCGTACCCACATTCTCCGAGTAGATACGACCAAAACAGGGATCGGTCTCTTAGAACATCTGGTTTTGAAGAGGAACGAGAAGGACGGACACGCACGACGGCCTGGACATTGCGTCACCGGAGCCCCTCAAAATCCCCTTCTTATCGTTCCGACTCATCGTATGCAGATGATGGAGAAAAACATTTTTCTATTTTAAAAAGTCACGATAAAGATCGCAAGCCAAATTTATATTGTTGGCATTGCGGTATAACCGGACACGGCGGAAAATCCTGTAGGAAACATCCGCGTAGCCCGAGATATCAACGAGACTCGCGAGAGTCGTCCGCCGAATCAAACAAGTCTTTAAACTTAGATTGCGCTCAACGTACAGGCGACACGATGAGCGGAAACAAAGAAGCTCGCCAAAGGACAGTCCGCTTCGAAGAGGAATCCTCATCAGGGAAGCACCTACCCCACGCATCAAAATCAAGGTTCCAGAACTGGAGTCAGGAACGGGAGAATTCTTAATCGATGGTGGAGCATCCGTTAATTTAGTAGTCATTAACACCCTCGGAGAAAAAGCAACGATAAACTCTCGGGAAGAAATCGAGTTAACCGGAATTACTACTAATCCAATTCATACTCTGGGAACAACAATTCTTCATATTCACGAAGCTCCCGCACTTTTCTATGTAGTAAAAAAGCTTGCAATAGAAGCAGACGGACTTATAGGAAGCCCATTTTTAAAACAGGAGGAGGCCGAAATTTCTTATTATTACGAGACTTTGGTGTTAAAGAATAAACCAACCCGACCTATACGCTTTTCAAATTATCAAGACATACCTCAAACAAAAACACTACCGACGTCGACCAAACATCGTATCGAACCTAGGACGTCGCAACAGATTGCTATAACAATAGCAAACCCGAGGATTAAGGAAGGATATTTACCACGTATCAAGACCCTCGAACATCTGTACATAGGGGAAGCAGTTGTGAGGAATAATAAAGGGAAGTGCTACGTAATGGCAACAAATACCAGCGATGTACCCTTAGACGTAGAGATAGAACCACAAACATTGGAGTCTTTCGATATCTTCGGTTCATCAGACGAACATTTTTACCCAGCTGTAGAACACCCGTCAAATTTCAAAACAGACGAAGATAGGATACCAAAAATCTTAGAAGCCCTAAACACAAAACATTTGAACAAGGAAGAACTAGATTTCGTTACCAATTTAGTAAGAGATTTTCCCGATCGTTTTTATCTTCCTGGAGATAAACTTGGGAAGGCCTGCGACTTTAAACATTCAATCCATACATCCAACGATATTCCAATCAACACGAGACAATATCGCTATCCTCTCATACATCAAAAGGAAATTCAAAAACAAATCAGCGCGTTATTATCAAAGGGTATAATCACACCTTCCAAATCTCCATACAATTCGACTTTATGGATCGTCCCGAAGAAAGAAGATAAGAACGGAGTGAAACGTTGGCGTCTGGTAATAGATTTCCGCGGCCTCAATGAAATAACCATTTCTGATAAGTATCCATTACCTCAAATCACGGAGATTTTAGATCGATTAGGAGGAGCTAAATATTTCTCGGTCTTTGATCTCGCTAGCGGATTTCATCAAATAGAGATGGACCCGAAAGATAAACCAAAAACAGCATTCACTACTCCAAATGGACATTACGAATTCTCTCGAATGCCTTTTGGATTAAAGAATGCACCACCCACTTTTCAACGCCTGATGGATCAAGCACTCACTGGACTTCAAGGAACAGACCTCTTTGTCTACTTGGACGACATAGTGATTTACGCATCATCGTTACAGGAACATAATATAAAAGTCAAAAAATTATTAAAGCGTCTTCGAGAACATGGATTAACCCTCCAGACCAACAAGTGCCAATTTCTGCGCAAGGAAGTTGCATACCTTGGACACATTATTTCAAAGGAAGGAGTAAGACCTGACCCTAGGAAATTAAAAGCTGTTCAAAATTTTCCCACACCCACAACGCAGAAGAACATTAAACAATTCTTGGGACTTGTAGGATATTACCGAAGATTCGTACCTAATTTCACCACAAAAGCAAAACCTTTAATTAACTTATTAGGAAAAGGCATCAAATTCAAATGGACAGAAGAGCAAGACCAGAGTTTTAAGCAATTACGTAGCGAACTTTGTCAGCAGCCCATATTGCAATACCCTGATTTCAGTAAACCTTTCATTGTAACTACAGATGCATCTGATTATGCTATTGGAGCTGTACTTAGCCAAGGGGAGATAGGAAACGACCTGCCGATTGCCTACGCATCCCGCAGCCTAAATAAACCTGAGAAGAATTATTCGGCTACGGAAAAGGAATGTTTGGCCATGGTTTACGCCGTAAGATACTTTAGGCCCTACATCTATGGAACTCCATTCACCCTCGTTACAGATCACAGACCACTGGTCTGGTTACACTCTGTTAAGGACCCAACTTCTAGACTAATGAAATGGAAGCTCCGACTGTTAGAGTACGAGTACCAGGTTGTCCATAAATCCGGAAAGACGAATAAGAACGCAGACGCATTATCACGCAACCCCACGTCTGCCTGCCTACCGCTTATTCCACGAGACCACCAGGATCCCGACTTCAAAGTCTAGATACCGAAAACAGACGCTAGCATCGATACAATTGGACACCGCATACGACAGTTACGACGAGATAGGGAAAACCGGCCCAAGTACCGAGAGACAAGCAGCAGTTCAGATGAAATAGAAGAAACCGCACGTGGGAACGTTCAACATTCTCCAATAATACACAAGAACCGATCCTTTCCCAGCTTATCTCAAGAGTTAACCATGCCAGATGAACGCCAGGAAACCATAAACAGTTTTTCGCCCGCAGCAAATTCCACTCAAATCATTCCTCTAGATAAGGACCAGACCGTCTTTGACAATCTAATATCCTTTGAGGAGCCGCTCGAAAATACTGTAATAGAAAATGCAAGAAACATTCAACTAGATTTACTCAGTACCCCGCAAGTATCATCGGAAGTCATGGATGAACCTTTACAACCCTCAATAAACCAGCTACCTGCAGGAACTCCGACCGAAGCAAGTGTGGAACAGCCACCTGACAGCAGGTCAACTGAACCTAGAGTCCTTGACCGCACGCTTGACCCTTACCCATTCTTCACTACCGACATCGAGAATTCAAACGACCTTGACGATCTGGGAGAGATCCTAGACCAACCATATAAAATTATTGTTTCTCCAAGCACCTTTACCTCTGAAGGACATTACGTACATTTCATTTCCGCCGACTGCAATTTAGTAAACCCCGTTGGAAAATTACTGCTGGACACTGAAATAATTAATAAACCAAATCTTCTAGCAGCACAACCAAAAAAGGGAAAGGTGATAACCACAGACAATGGACTATTTAAAACTTTCAGTATAATAATCTCAGACAACTTCTTTGATAATATTAAAAGAGTAGATGCGCTCAATGGATTGAAAACTCTTCGGCACACCTTAGATCAAAATCAGATTAATTCATTTCGAATTTCTGCCACGGGGGACCTTCACAAAATACCATCCAACGAATTCGTCAAGATATTAGAAGAGGTTTTCATAGGAACAGGCCTGCAGATTACTTTATGCAACTGTACCATTACAACACCATCCGAAGAAGACAGACAGCACATCATAAGCGAAGCTCACGACAGTTTAATTGGAGGACATAAAGGAGTAACGAAGACATACAAACGCATCCGATCAAAATTCCATTGGCCTCAAATGCGCAACGACATTCAAGACTACATCCGAAGATGCCAAAGTTGTCAGGAACAGAAATTAGTCCGAGCGAAAACTCGTCAGCCGATGTTGATCACCGACACACCTATAGGAGCCTTTGACAAAATTTCCTTGGATACAGTAGGACCTTTACCTATTACACCCAGTGGGAACAGACATATTCTCACCATTCAAGATAACCTAACGAAATATTGCGTAGCCGTAGCGATACCTAACATTCGAGCTGCTACAATTGCAGATGCTTTCGCTAGACATTTCATCGCAATTTACGGTACACCTCGCGCAATATTAACAGACAAAGGAACTAGCTTCATCGGAACGCTGATGACCAACCTATCTGAAATATTTAAAATCAAACAAATCACAACCTCGGGATATAGACCACAAACCAATGGCTCTCTGGAACGAAGTCACATCGTCCTCACCGAATACCTCAAGCACTACATGGATAATTATGAAGACTGGGATTTATTAATACCATTCGCAATGTTCTCTTACAATACATCTGTTCACGAAGCAACAAATTTCACCCCATACGAATTAATCTTTGGAAAACAAGCTCGAGAACCAAGCTCTTTCTCAACCGGTGAAAACTTAAAGTCATATGGAGACTACTTGATAGAATTAATAACACACATGACTCGAATCCGGAATATAGTCTCAGATAGTCTGAACTGAGCATCAGAACAAATTAAAACACGCCAATTTTCCGTCTACTGCAAAACGGTAAGCCGACCGTCTGTCCAAATATGGTCCTGATCACCCTGTTCCCGAGACATATCCTGGCAAGCAGTGAGAGCCCACCTGAAGGGTACTCAATCCCTTCCAATCGCCGCCCCTGCAAACAACAACCAACACGGAGATGCTGATGGGGAACAGAAGGATGGCATCACAGCAATGCTGACGCCGGACCGGCTACCCGGACAACCTCCACCAGACGTCGCCGACCACTGCCTGGAGAAAGACTACGTGGTGCCCAGCGACAATTAAACTCTCACACCCTGCAACACCTAGCGATAAGTACACTAATTACACCACACCCGACAATTTTCTTTTACACTTTTGCTTATAAAAGGATTTGTGAGGCGTTTTTCCTTCTCTTGAAAAGCATCACGAGAATCGCGATGTTTTGTCTTGGGAGGGAGATGTTACGTATGTGGAATTTTCCCATACGTCGCTCTCAACCGTTTTTCGAGCTCGCGTCTGTGAAGGGAAAACGCCCTAAAACCCTTTCGTTTATCAAACGTCACTAATGGGGGTCATGATCTCGACCATCTGGATCACGACCACGGGAACGGGAGTGACACGACGACGACCCCGATGGATTTCCTTATATAGAGATTCCTAATGAATCCCCACTCATTTTGGGACTATATAAACCCTTTGGTTTCAACCCTCGTCGGTTAAAAGCTATAGAGTCACGCGTAGAGTCACGTCGTGTCACGCTCGTACAGAGTTGGTTAAATTCAGTAAGATCGGGCTAAAGTCTCCGTCAGAATCATAGTTAACCTCATAGAATCCGCGAGTTCGGTTTATATTCTATTTGGCACTTTGAAACAGCCACTCGTACGCCCCGCATCGCCAGTGCGTCAACACCGTGCAACTATTGGTAATTTATACACATTATTTAATTAACTAATCGCGACACTTACATTTGTACAATAACTGATTATTGAATATACGAATGGTGTTCACGTGTAAATCGAGTAGATTCGTTAAATCCACCTTTTACCCAGCGATCCTTATAATATTAGTAGCACTCACCCACTGATACAACTTTACCGCTCGAGTTGTATCAACTTTAATTAAGAGTTACGAGGCATTACTAACATTTCCCGCGACCCCCTGATTTCGTATCAGGTTCGTTCGCAAACCCTTTACCAAAACAAGCCATCTTCTCCAACCCAGTGGCTCCCCGATTTCGCATCGGGTTCGTCCACGAAACCTCACCCCTCCTACGGCTCCCTGATTTCGCATCAGGTTCGTCCGTATCCTACAGCTCCCTGATTTCGCATCAGGTTCGTCTGTAAATCTACCAACTTCCGAACAGCTCCCTGGTTTCGCACCAGGTTCGTCTGTGAATAATCCAACCTCCTAGCAGCTCCCTGGTTTCGCACCAGGTTCGTCTGTGAACTTCATCCTAGTGACTCCCCGATTTCGCATCGGGTTCGTTCACGACGTTTCACCCTCCTGCGGCTCCCTGATTTCGCATCAGGTTCGTCCGCGTGTGACTCCATTCCTAGAGGCTCCCTGATTTCGCATCAGGTTCGTCCTCGCCGTCAATAATCCTAGCGGCTCCCTGATTTCGCATCAGGTTCGTCCGCGCCCCTAACTAACAAACTCATAAACCGTATTCCTTGGGAAATACCCTTCTCGCCGGCCTCTCGCGTTGCCGCAGCCCCGGCTCGTAACACTTGTTTGCCTAAAGTGGTCTGTATGTTCGGCTACTGAGACGATATAATTCAGATATCGGGACATGCATTTTTAGGTTGTCCGCTTACTGGGACATCTGTACGTTTTCGTATTTTCATAAATACGTCTATTATAATACATAACATTTTTTTCTCAGTTTCCGATAGTATAATATTGTGTTATCTTCCATATTTCAATATTTTTTATATTTCATGATTGTTTTACAAATTAAATTAGGAGACAAACTTTGCCGCTATTCCTTAAGCCCCTTAGGCGTCCGGATATTGGTACATTTACCTTAGTGGGTATTTCACTCTTGGCTGAGCGGCGCCTTTTAAATTTCACCGCTCGTCGGCTTCAACGCCCACGGGGGTCTAGGGTCGTTCAAGCCATTTTTCAAAAAGTCATATCCTTTAGTTATCATCGTATCGTTATGAAAGTGATATCAATGGATTCCTGAAATTACCTGATTAAAATACACCAAATCCCATGTAAATCGGACTACTTTTAACGAAGTTGGCTTGAAATTAATTTTATATGTAATATCGTTAATTATAGTCCTAATTATGTCGGTTCTGGTGTCATTTTGATCGGCAAAATACAAGGAATCAATTGGAGTCACTTTTGTGAATGTCCCAATGACAAATGCGAAACTTGACATTTTTCACTTCTTAATGACTAGTGCCTTCCCGGTTTCCTATTCTTAATCGCTGAAACCCAGAAAATTCAGTGAAGCGTGAAATCTTGAAACTCTTTAAATGCTTCTAGACAGCGTAGCATTTGTCGTAAGATGCTCAACACCAGAGCAATGGAAGGATCAGTCTTTCCTTTTAAAGACTCATCTTTTCCCTTTTCGATTTGGTTAACAATTCGGTGTACCAGGTCCTTTCAAAGATATGCTCCAAAATTACATAAATTAAATTAGGCAACATCATGATCTTAAGCTCATTTTAAAGAAATTTAAATTTGATTGCCAGGGGAACCCGCTGCGAGAATTGTTTACCTATGACTATGTTTAAAATGAGCGATTCGCAAGAAGTTCCGCGACAGCGTGACAGCCCTGAATGTAGTACTGCCGGCATTGACTTATATGATTTATGCCTCTACTATGTGTGTGGTTAGGTGGGTAGATTTGCACGTAATTTAAAATCGAGCTGGTAATAGACTATATTAAGAGCTTGTACGTATGAGTGGGCCTACACAATCTAATTTTTGCGTAAACTTCAACAAGTTTTTACGTCGTACCAATGCGTTTTTTTTAAACTTGTTTTCTTCTCATGGAGCAAAGCACGTTGATGTGAAAAAAACTGTAACATTAATTTTCAATGTTGTAAAAAATGTTAAACACCGATCTAAAAGGTGTTGATTCGCCCCTGAAAGCAATGACCATTACTTTTTATACACCCCGTACTGGGTGCATCTATAAAGAATGATGTAATTTACATTATTATTCATTGCTCAATATGTAAATAAAAGTTAGAGGGAAAATATATATACTTTTTACATTTTCTACTTTTATGCCAAGTTTCATAAAATTCGGAGTGTCATAGTTGGGAAATGTTCTTTGTAAATGCAATCAGAATGCTTGTGAGGCTACAGGGCTGTATCAGGAAATGTATCCTGATCGAAAATAGCCAATTCTACCACATTTTTATAAATTAGAATCCATTTTACGCGAATGTGGATTATACAGTTAGGCGAGGACTATTCAAATATCTCTTATGTATATCGAATGACAAGACGCCTAAATGTGCTAGTACACCTAAATCAGGCCTGCACAGCTAGGCTATGGCAGGCAAGAGCGCTCTCGATTGCTCGTGAGCAAAGCGAAGAGCGACGCCGTGAGCAGTTACCCACCCTGTGGCCAATAGCTGCCGTAGTATGCGTGTAAACTGTAAGGTGGGTTGCTGACGTTCAGCGGCACACTTCACTCAGGAACACTCCCCACCACGGCACTGTTGCTCATGAAGGCGTGGCTTAGCGCTTTACGATGCTCGTTCCGTACGCGTACGAAAATTTTGGTTAAAAACAATTAAAACCGACTTCAAAATAATAAAAATACACTAAAAAGAAAAAATAATTTTTTCCCTTCTTTAATCTACGACTCTCATATTTTTTAAGGCGGCGCCTCATCCTTTGCACTGTATAAATCTGGTGCGGACTTAAAAAATATGAGAGTCGTAGATTAAAGAAGGGAAAAAATGATTTTTTACTTTTTAGTGCATTTTTATTATTTTGAAGTCGGTTTTAAATTTTTTAAATTTTGTTCATTTTTAACTTTTTAGTTTTATATATATTGACACATCATGCTGAGGAGATATGCGCGTACGTACATAAAATAATAATAATTAGGTGATAATAGTCTTTATTATTAACCAGAACTGGCAAAATATTGGGTTAATATTGATGCAGTCTAGGATGGGACCACCGGGGAATCGCCCTCTTTCTAATAAAAAAAATATCATCAAAATCAGTCCATATGCTGAGAAGTTATGCGGGGACAAACAAAAAAAATACATACGGGTCGAATCTATAACCTCCTACATTTTGAAGTCGGTTAGAAACTGTATCGATTGGTGCACCTATAAGCGTGAGAATCCATTTAAGGTGAAAGTGCAAGTGCGCATTTTTCAGACACATCCATAGGTACATAAAAACGAATAAAAGTAATATAGGGATATGCGGAATTCTGCACTATTTAATTTTGCCTTATAACGTTTTACTCTTTTGTATCTCCAATCGTTTTAAAGATACAGTTTGGCCTAGTTGCGTCAGAGATGGGCATCATTTAAATAAAAAGTTATTTAAATAACGTATCAAATAAAGGAGACTTTATTTTTATTAGTCGTCGAATAAAAATACCTTTGGGTTATTTGTATTTGAAGCGCCTGAAATAACTTTTTTATTCGACGGGATTCATTCGATGGCTACGCATGATTTTTTTATTCGACGGGAATTCATTTTAAGCTTGAAATGATTTCCTCCGTTTCAGGCGTCTTTTATTTCAAAAGTTATTCGAAGTTAAAATAACTTTGGGCGAGCCTCGAGGGCCTTTGATCGAAGCCGCCGGCTTCTCGAGCCGAGCGTCATTGTATCGTTCACCCGTATACACTGCAGCGCGAAGTTGCTCGGCGATGTGTCATCGATTATACAGAAACGGAATTTCTTTATTTTTCGTCGTATCAATATGAAAGTGACACCAATGGATTCCTTGCATTCTCCCGATTAAATTGACAAAAAAAATATTTAAATCGGACTACTTTTCACGAAACGGGCTTTCAATCTTGCAAATTAATTTTATGCCTAATATCGTTAATTAAAGTTCAAATTATGTCAGGTTTGGTATCATTTTCATCGGGAAAACACAAGGAGACGATTGATATCACTTTCGTGCAGATTCGATGAAGAATCTGATTTCACATTTTTCCGTTCTTAATGGCTTGTGCTATCTACAGTGGCTCACAGCCATAATCGTACATTCTTTAAAATCGCATAACATTTTTAAAATTGGTCCAAACGACTTAAGTTTTTTTGAGAAGCTAGAAGGATTAGTTTGCTAAGTGACGTGTTTCGACGTTTTTTAAAAAAAATGCAATTCGTCGGAGTAGTGAAAAAAATAGAAAAGGTTGTTTTTTAAATTTTTTTTGTGAGCCTGTAATGAAAATTCAAAAAACCCGTTTGTAGATTGAAGTAAGTTATATACATGCCTAAAATTTCATCAAAATCGGTTAACGTTGCTCTGAGCTACAAACGTTTAAAGATCGCAGAATAAGGTCGAGAATCGCTGATTTCAGGAATTTCCGCGATTCTCGACCTTATTCTGCGATCTTTAAACGTTTGTAGCTCAGAGCAACGTTAACCGATTTTCATGAAATTTTAGGCATGTATATAACTTACTTCAATCTACAAACGGGTTTTTTGAATTTTCATTACAGGCTCACAAAAAAAAATTTAAAAAACAACCTTTTCTATTTTTTTCACTACTCCGACGAATTGCATTTTTTTTTAAAAACGTCGAAACACGTCACTTAGCAAACTAATCCTTCTAGCTTCTCAAAAAAACTTAAGTCGTTTGGACCAATTTTAAAAATGTTATGCGATTTTAAAGAATGTACGATTACGGCTGTGAGCCACTGTATGTCTTTTATGGCCCCGTGTTTCTCGGCTGTCGAGCGCTCGCTTCTGAAGGGTCTCAGGTGTTAACAAGGTCAGGCACGCATTTTAACTGCAATACTTATTGGCAATACCGAAGATTCTAGGGCCTAGAATATTAGCTTCGTTTCGCTTTTGGGAGTACCAGCAGGTCGGAGAAAATCTATCGTTTCGCAATTACTTTTCCGTACAGGATTTAAAGTCAATATATGGATATTAAAACACACTCAATTTGTTGAAACTGATTTGTTGTATTTAATACTGCTTATAATACGTAAGAATATAAAATTTTTAATCTCTGTAATGTTCTAAAGAATGGTATTTCGCGAAACAATCACCGATATGATGTCTCCGCTACAGGGACACCGACTTCTACGACGATTTAAAAATGTCCCCGCTACGGGGACACCGACCGCAAAGCGTTAATGACAGCCATATGCAGGTCCTCGGTTCATATACTTTAAGAATCTCTTTTCTTTTTTTTGTTTCGGATAACCCTTACAGTAGTTTTCGTAAACGCTAGGGCCACCCGATTTTTTTTTCAGCGCTCTCAATCAGCACTCCGTATCTTACATGTTTTTTTCCCTGCCACAGAAAAATTCAGAATAATAGCTCGATACAATAAAACAGCCTGCCAAACCACAAATTAATTTGACGAATCGTTTCTGTACAAAAAATTCATAAAGAACTACCTATTTTTCGAACAAACAAGCCGCACTCCCCTCTTAAAGAAAAACTTTTTCGCTTCAACTTATATGTATCTCAAAATTGCCTCGATACTTTGTAGGGGCGAATGTTGCAAAACATGGATTCTGCCCTGTATATATTATTATATTTTTTAACATAGGGGTTTGTGCATACACTTTACGGCTTCACTAGAGTTTTCTGAAATTTGTTTCAAATCTCATAAAGATCCGTTAATATTTTATAAGAAAAAGCTTGAAGTCAATGAAAATTACGACCGAAATTGGTTGTACTATTATAAGTACTATATTTTGCACGGAAAACTGTGTAAGGGCCACCCGTCTGCCAAAGTTACGGGCTCAGTTGGTTTCCCATACTCCTCGACCCTTGAAACAATTTATGACCGGCGAAGGCGTTGTGTCGGTGTCGTCGCCGTAGCCGTTGCACCGTAAACAGACCCACGATGCAACGATCAGCTTTCTCCGAACAGCGCCGAATTGTCTTACAATTTACTCAAGTTATCACAATTTATGTTTAAAGAAAGATTGACTTTGGGCGAAGAAAAATGTTTTATTTATAATTTTTATCACCAATTGTAATGACTGGATAAACAAGCTGTAAATAGAAAAATGTGTGTCGTGACGAGCATTACAACACTATGTTTTTTAAAATCTGCATTAGCCACATTTAATTTTCCAATCTTTCTTAGCGTTTGGATAATACTTTTTCACATTTTCGAGCGCTAGTCCCGTTATTGCGCCCGACCGTTCATTAACCGCCCAACATTTTCTTAAAATTGGTATGAAACGCCCATCTTTTATCTACCTTTACGTGCCTAGCGACAAAAACTTCGAATTACTACCTGAAGCGGCTAAACTACACATCTGCATGCCAAACGTTCAGCACCATAAACGTTGTACCGAAAACAGCCATAAAGCATTCGACTCGCCCGTACGCATCAACCCTTAGGTAATTCCTGTCTACGACCTTTCCTACTTTCACTTTTCTACCCATTAACTCTGTTCGCCTACTTCCTTACTTCGCCCAAACTTCCTCACAACATAGGGTTATGCAATAACGAAGAAAACTCAATAACACACAGGCCACACTCAAGGTTCTTCCCCAAAATTTCCACTTCTCGACCTAATATTAACCGGAAAAAATGTATGAAACGTCGAAAAGTATTATTTTAAATACACTTAGTAATTCAGTTTTTAAGTGCAATTAAACTAGACGTCATTACAATCATGCACAATTCATTAATTATAACTACTTACTAGTTGGCCAATCCATTTATTTTTCAATTGATTGATACGAAACTCTGGTTGAGAACATCGCGATACGAAGCTAATATTCTAGGCCCTAGAATCTTCGGTATTGCCAATAAGTGTTGCAGTTAAAATGCGTGCCTGACAGTGTTAACACCTGAGACCCTTCAGAAGCGAGCGCTCGACAGCCGAGAAACACGGAGCCATAAGAGGCATAGATAGCACAAGCCATTAAGAACGGATAAATGTGAAATCAGATTCTTCATCGAATCTGCACGAAAGTGATAT
The DNA here is from genome assembly GCA_944738655.2 of Andrena hattorfiana. NCBI lineage: Eukaryota > Metazoa > Arthropoda > Insecta > Hymenoptera > Andrenidae > Andrena > Andrena hattorfiana. The sequence goes on from OX122890.1 coordinate 23,724,125, forward strand.
CAATCGTCTCCTTGTGTTTTCCCGATGAAAATGATACCAAACCTGACATAATTTGAACTTTAATTAACGATATTAGGCATAAAATTAATTTGCAAGATTGAAAGTCCGTTTCGTTAAAAGTAGTCCGATTTAAATATTTTTTTGTTAATTTAATCGGGAGAATGCAAGGCATCCATTGGTGTTACTTTCATATTGATACGACGAAAAATAAAGAAATTCCGTTTCTGTATAATCGATGACACATCGCCGAGCAACTCCGCGCTGCAGTGTATACGGGTGAACGATACAATGTCGCTCGGCTCGAGAAGCCGGCGGCTTCGATCAAAGGCTCTCGAGGCTCGCCCAAAGTTATTTTAACTTCGAATAACTTTTGAAATAAAAGACGCCTGAATCGTAGAAAATCATTTCAAGCTTAAAATGAATTCCCGTCGAATAAAAAAATCAAGCGAAGCCGTCGAATGAATCCCGTCTAATAAAAAAGTTATTTTGAGGCGCTTCGAATAAAAATTACCCAAAGTTATTTTTATTCAACGACTCTCGAATAAAATTTTTGTCTTTTATTCGAAATCAATTTTTTATTTAAAATAATTTTTTGCCCATCTCTGTGTTACGTGAGGGATCCTATATATATTTTATTTCAATTCTACACGGCGATACTAAGGTTGGGACCAGATACATATATTGGGCGTTCAGTGCAAGTGAGGGGTAACTATCACCATGCCGTATGCCTACCTCGACGTTCCTTTCCTTAACCTACTCTCTCTCTCTCTCTCTCTCTCTCTCTCTCTCTCTCTCTCCTCCCTCCCCCTCTCTCTCTCTCTCTCTCTCTCTCTCTCTCTCTCTCTACACACCCATAAAGATAGGAAGATACTATTGAAACGCCACTTTACCCGACGTGTCCACACATGATGCAAACTGTGCACATATGTCACACGCAATGCGTCCAAACATCAGAAAATATTTCAGTGGTAAGGTAAGGTATGTTAAGTTGAAGTTATGAAACGTCAAACTGACGCGTGTGAGCACGTGGATTACTAGAAACACACTGGCCACGACGCGTCGGGTGGCATGTTTTCCCTCACCACCGACAACACGCTGAACCGGATCGGTTGGATCGGGTGGTATGTGAACGCGGCACCTCGCGTCAGGTGTTAATAGTACATATGCTTTTGTTCCATGGTAAACAATGGAAAATAGCAACGTTTGGTTTCAGTCAACACGCATCATGTTTCATTGCGCACGTTGAGTTTCGTAAAGGTAGGATTTCCTAGGCGCGATTCGCCGCGGCATCTGTTTCCCTAGACGCGTTTTCGACCGCTGTGTCAGAGCGTCTACCTCAGCAGCTACCTAGGCTCCTCGAGACGCAACACAATGCGATGAGTGTCTGTTTTCCGCCATTATGGCGAAATCTTCTAGCTTGAGACTCGCCGCCGGTGGACAAAACTTGACTCCTTCAAACTGAGTCTAGCCGCGGCCGCCCCGCGAACCATCGCCACAGTGGGACAGAATCCCAAGAAATGGGGAAACAAGTCGAAATCCAAAAGTTATGGGATTATGTCTTTTTTCATATATTTCTTGTAAACTAATAATATGAGCTCCTAAAAAAGGAAAAAATAGCAGCCGCATGGCGGCTACTTGTGATATGTGCAGAAACACATGTCATAGTTTCTATGTTGTTATTTTGTGCAAAATTTTAAATCGAGTCTTTTGAATTTCGGTGATATAAAAAAAAAATTTGGTAACCGAAATGAGTAGTATCGTTTCCGATAAGCAGTAGCAAATAATCAGTAGCATTTAGTTTTTTCCATAAAAAACGCATAGAAAAAATATCAGCAATTAATATCGGCTTTTTAATAAGGTACCCTCCGGGATATTCCAAGCTGTTTGAGATTCGAGTAGTACCGATCTCCGCCACACCCCAACTCACCGCAGCACCTCCTGGACTGCTGAACTGCCCGACCGATCCACAATCGAACGTCCAATCATAAGTCAGCGACAAAACGCTCACCCAATCAAATTTCCCCAAGTCTGTCGATCCGCTGAAAAGCTGGAGAAGACGGCTAACGGAAATTGATCAGCCATGTTTGACTCACTTCCGTTCACGCAGCATACGATTGAAGACGCGTTTTCCTCGTGGCATTCGTTTATTCAAGTAACTCGTGAATATCTCATTCTAATTGTGCTCAGTAGTGCTCATCAAGTCAATTACTTGTCTCTCATCCCGCTCACGCTCACAAAACATCGCCTTCTCACCGATTGTGGATCGTGGTCGGTGCGCGACCGCATGGTTCTAGTTGCGAGATAAATCTCAATCTCAGCACAACGTGCTTCCTCTCACCGCTCACCTCCTTATTTTACATTGTGACTCATTCCGCGAGTGTTTAAAATAAACTGACTCTGAAAATCTCTCACGAACACTGTGCTATACTTTCAGTGCCTAACCTAAAACCGAGATCAACTCACGTGGCCAACGGTCAGACGCTCAAACATTTATTTTGGTCCTTCGAGCCGGATTGCAGGGTACAGTGCAGTGTCGTTGCATCAAAGTTCTCACTCAGTGCTCACGATGGCAGACGAAGAGGTTAACACCTCCAAGTCTGACCCAGAAACGAGGTCCACCTCGTCGACTTCGCCAGGCAAGCACAGTTCAGCCCCATCACTTCAGGTTCCAACGGAGCCTTCCACTCAACGCGCCGGCAGGACGAGGTCTACATCTCCGTCGACCATACCGGCGCCGCTCATAATAAAGGCTCAATCGCAGGTTAGTCGCTTCGAAACTATGCAAGCGTTGCAGGCTGACATCCCGGAGGACGCCGATTCGACATCCCCCGAAGAGATGCAGGCATTACTCGACAGCGTCGAGGAATTGCATAAGGCCTTTCTAACCGTGCACGCCCATTTAGAGGAATTTTGGCCGGTGAAGTGCCTTAATAATGAATATTTCACGTCAGGCCTCATGTCGCGAGAAGCGAAGCTCGTTGCAGACCTCAGGCGAGCTCTACGGCGTCTCACCTCTCGACGTGGAGGATCCACTCACTACAGCTCAACAGCCACCACCTCAGGAGAGATGGCTAGCAGAGCGGCCAAGATTCCTGAGCTGGCCATTCCTAAATTTGGGGGCAAATACGTAGAGTGGCCCGCATTCAGCGAGCTATTTACGTCACTCATCATAAAAGATACAAGGCTTATGGAGATTGACCGCCTGTGTTATTTAAGAGCAAGCCTGACAGGTGAGCCGTCAAGGCGGGTCAATGCCTTTCCTCTACGAGGCTCATCGTTCCAAGCCTGTTGGGAGTATTTGGAAAAACGCTTCTCCAACAAGCGGTTACTCATCAAGGAGCAACTTGACAAGCTGCTCACCGTCTCACCTATCTCAACTCGGTCTGCACCTGCGCTCAACGACTTAGCTGCCACGATAAACGAGGTTAACGAGACGTTGGTTGCTCTAGGTGCAGACAAGGACATGCACACCTGCCTATTGGTTCATGTGCTCACCAATAGCCTCGATAAAGTGACTCGAGAGGCCTGGGAGACATCTCTCGCTAACTCACCTGAATGCCCTCGGTATCAGGATCTCCTGGCCTTTGTGGAGACCAAAGGCGGAGCCTTGGAACAGATGGAGGCTCCAACATCGAAGAGGCCATCGGCCCCTTCATCCTCCACAGCTCGCTCATCTTTGCGCAAGGTGACAGCTCACCCTGCGACGCAGGTAAAACAGTCATCATCCAAGGCGCTGTCATCCACATATCCTTGCGACTTTTGCAGCGAAAGTCACTTCATTGTGACATGCCCTCGGTTTCGCGAAAGGCCAGTGAGTGATCGTCGCCAATTTATTGTCACCCACAAGCTGTGCAAAAATTGCTGTGGGCGGCACAACACAGAGGTGTGCAAGTCTGCTCACAGATGCAAGACGTGTGGGGCGAAGCACCACACGATGTTGCATCCTCCAAAGGCGACAGCTGCTCAAGGCGTGTCTCAACCTACGCCTAGGCCAACGACCGAAGCGAGCTCAGCTCAACAAACTCCTCCAATTAAAGAGAAGGAATCAGAAGATGAAGTAGACTTCTGAAGTGTTGGTGCAGTCGTCAACTCACACTCACCCAAATCTCTAAGCTCACACACAACAGGTCGCTCACGCATTTATGTCTCACCAAGCGACTGGTTGCCACGCAACCTCGCCAACGCTCACCCTGTTAGCAACAGCTAACGCACAGCTCATCTCACCAGTGGCCTCGCTGCCAGTCAGGCTACTCATCGACTCAGGCTCAGAGCTCACCTTCATAAAGGAGGAGCTCATCACTCAACTTAACCTTCAAAGAACCCACTCATCCATCTTAATCATTGGCATTGGAGGTAACAAAACTACTCACACTCGAGGCGTCGTGTCCATCACTCTGCGATCAAGCTACGACTCCTCCACGGTCTTCACTCAAGCTCATGTTCTGCGAACTCTCACATCAAGTCTACCATCCGTTGAAGCGCCACGTCATGAATGGCCACATCTCACAGGGTTAAGATTAGCTGATCCAGACTTTCTAAAACCCAGGCCCATTGACATAATCATTGGCGCAGATTCATACGGAAAGATCATAAGGCCTAACCTCATCAGAGGTGACCCCTCAATGCTAATTGCCCAGTTTTCAATCTTCGGGTGGCTCATTCTCGGGCCAGTTAGAACACCTCAGTCTCAAATTAGCTCGTCGCACACAGCTGCAGTAATGCAGCACAGCTACAAAACAGTACAAGATCTATTGGCAAAGTTCTGGGTTCAAGAAGAGCTCCCGACAGATGCGCCCTCAAAGCTCACCCCTGAAGAACAAGAATGTGAGGATCACTTTCGAGCGACACACACTCGTGATTCAACAGGAAGGTACATCGTACGCATCCCTCTCAAGTTATCGCGAAGTCTATTGGGCAATTCCTACCAGACAGCCCATGCCTGTCTGAAGCGAACACTCAACAAGCTCAATAGAGATACTGAATATCACAACCTCTACCAAGGGTTCATGAAGGAATATGAGGATCTCCATCATATGGTAAGAGCTACCTCAATCTCACCTAACACTCATTCTGTTTACTATCTCCCACATCATGGAGTGCTCAAGCTCGACAGCCAGACTACGAAGTTGAGGGTCGTCTTCAATGGGTCAAGCCCAACATTAACGGGGCACTCGATCAACGATCTCATGCACACAGGAGCGAATCTGCTACTCAACATTACGGATGTCTTACTGTGGATTCGCCAGCACAAGTACATCTTTGCCACGGACGTGACAAAAATGTACAGACAAATCAAGGTTCACGAAGACGACCAGGACCTCCAGAGGATACTGTGGATTGATGAGGATTCAAAGGAGGTGCCCTACAAACTCACCACGGTCACGTATGGAACCAAGGCTGCGCCGTTCCTCGCTGTCAGAGCACTACTGCGGTTGGTCGAAGACGAAGGACATCGTTTTCCCCTGGCAGTACCATCAATCACTCATGCCAGATATGTCGACGATATATTTGGTGGCGCCGATACAGGTGAGACACTCATCACAATTGCTCAACAATTAAATGACCTGTGCAAGGCGGGGGGTTTTCCACTTGCCAAGTGGCAATCAACCTACCCTCCATTGCTTGAATCAATTTCTCATGAAATACGAGCTAGTAACTCGTACATAGCACTTGACGACTGCAATACCAAAATTCTCGGATTACTATGGAATTCCCTCAAAGATGACTTCTCATTTTCAACAAAGCCATTCAGCAATTCAAGACACACAAAACGTCTCATTCTCTCTGACGTAGCAAAGATATTTGATCCACTTGGCTTCTTAGCTCCAGGCATCATTCGGGCAAAAGCACTTTTGCAGGAATTGTGGCTGCACAAACTCAACTGGGATGACCCACTGCCTTCCCAAGTCAATGCTCACTGGCTCACCATCAGAGAAGATCTAACAAGTCTGGCCAGACTCTCAATACCAAGGTGGTTCAACACCTTCTCCAATTCGACAGTGGAATTACATGGATTCTCAGCTCGCCATGGCAGCGGTAATTTACATTATCGTGACCTCACCGTCCACAGCTCACAAAGTGTCGACACTCGTGTGCTCCAAGACCAAGGTAGCACCACTCAAGAAACTCACAATCCCGAGGCTCGAACTCACTGCAGCTTTAATGCTTGCAAAGCTCACAAAGTATGTTCAAGCTACTCTTCAGCTCAACATCTCTACAATTCATCTGTGGACGGATTCTCAAATATCATTATCATGGATCAAATCTCATGCATCACGCTGGAAGGATTATGTGCGGAATCGTGTCTCCCAAATTCAAGAGCTCACCCCACACGCACATTGGAGACACGTTCCTGGAACAGCGAATCTGATTGTGCCTCTCGAGGCTTAACAACACATCAGCTTGAACACCATGAGCTTTGGTGGACGGGACCATCTTGGCTCACTCAACCCAGTGACTCATGGCCCTCTCAACCTACATTGAAGGACAGTCCCAGCATGCTGGAAGCTCGTCCTGGAATTTCAAATCTTCTCAACATTCGAAAATTCGAATATCACTGGGACCTCATTTACAAATATTCATCACTCAACAAACTCTTTCGTATCACTTCAGTTTGTTTTAGAATTTTATCACGGTTGAGGAGGTCAACGATTTCCTTGCCAATCATCTCACAATCGCCCGAGGATCTGGAGAGGGCCAGGATCTTCTGGATCAAAGCGACGCAGTCCCTTTATTTCACACACGAAATAAGGGCTCTAAGCTCAGGCACTACAATGCCAGCCTCGCACACATTCAATCGTCTCACAGCCTTTATCGACCAGGACGGAGTGATTCGGGTCGGGGGCCGACTCAACAACGCTCACATTGCATATGGAAGTAAGCATCCTGCAATTTTGCCTCGTCGCTCACGTCTGTCCGATCTGATTATAGATCAAGCTCATCGACAAACTCTCCATGGAGGGACTCAACTCACGCTCGCTCAAATCAGACAAAACTACTGGATCATCGGTGGCCGAGTTCCAGTGAAATCTCACATTCTGCGGTGTGTCGTGTGTGCTCGGCAAAGGGGGATCCGTGCCCATCAACTGATGGGCCAACTACCTCTTTCACGAGTCACACCCACACGCCCATTCACCAACACTGGACTAGACTATGCTGGTCCCATCACCTTAAGGACGTGGAAAGGGCGAGGCGCCAAGACTCAAAAGGGATGGATCTGTGTGTTCGTCTGTCTCACCACCTCAGCGGTTCATCTCGAGCTAGTCACCGACTACTCCACAGAAAGTTTCATAGCAACGTACAGGCGTTTCATATCACGGAGAGGAATCCCTCACTCACTCTACTCAGATTGTGGCACCAACTTCATCGGAGCTGATGCCACGCTCAAGAGGATGTTCATTCAGGGCTCTCAAGATCACCAATCTCTCGCTCAGCTGTTGGTCAACGACAACATTCGCTGGTGTTTCAACCCCCCAGCCGCACCACACATGGGAGGCAAATGGGAGGCTGTGGTGAAGTCCACCAAACACCATCTTCGGCGAACCGTGGGTGAAACAGCACTCACCTACGAAGAGTTCAGTACCCTTCTCACTCAAATTGAGGCTATGCTGAATTCACGACTTCTTGAGCCTCTCAGCGACGATCCTGAAGATGTCGCAGCTCTCACTCCTGCTCACTTCCTCATTGGCCACCCGCTCTCAGCTCTACCGGAACCTTCTGTGGAGCACTCATCCATCTCACCAGCAGCGCGGTGGCAACTCATGCAACAAAAAACTCATCAATTCTGGACTCAATGGTCAGCCCATTATCTGCAACGGCAGTTATCAATCTCGAAGTGGCATCATCCATCCAACGCCATCAAGGTCGGCTCCCTAGTGCTCATCACCGATGAGCGCTTTCCCCCTAGCAAGTGGCCACTTGCTCGGGTTCTCACTCTTCACCCAGGGAAGGATGGATTGACCAGGGTGGTGACGCTCAAGACCGCCACTACCACCTTAATCAGGCCAATTGCCAAACTGGCCATTTTGAATGTTACAGATGCATCATCAACATCTTCTTCCAGCTGTTGAGGCCGGGAGCATGTTTGAGATTCGAGTAGTACCGATCTCCGCCACACCCCAACTCACCGCAGCACCTCCTGGACTGCTGAACTGCCCGACCGATCCACAATCGAACGTCCAATCATAAGTCAGCGACAAAACGCTCACCCAATCAAATTTCCCCAAGTCTGTCGATCCGCTGAAAAGCTGGAGAAGACGGCTAACGGAAATTGATCAGCCATGTTTGACTCACTTCCGTTCACGCAGCGTACGATTGAAGACGCGTTTTCCTCGTGGCATTCGTTATTCAAGTAACTCGTGAATATCTCATTCTAATTGTGCTCAGTAGTGCTCATCAAGTCAATTACTTGTCTCTCATCCCGCTCACGCTCACAAAACATCGCCTTCTCACCGATTGTGGATCATGGTCGGTGCGAGACCGCATGGTTCTAGTTGCGAGATAAATCTCAATCTCAGCACAACGTGCTTCCTCTCACCGCTCACCTCCTTATTTTACATTGTGACTCACTCCACGAGTGTTTAAAATAAACTGATTCTGAAAATCTCTCACGAACACTGTGCTATACTTTCTGTGCCTAACCTAAAACCGAGATCAACTCACGTGGCCAACGGTCAGACGCTCAAACACAAGCAAATTTCTTTTTTGTTTTATAGTCAACATATATTTGTCCTTGCAACTGCGAAAACGAGATTTGGCAATATTTGCCAATCATGGAGCAATTACCTGTATTCTATGTCGTACAGTGGGCCTGAATCCCAAGAAACAGGGCACAAATTCAACATCCCATTTTTTGCACTTAAAATACCGAACATTATGAAGGAACTCTTCATAAAGGAAGAGATAACACATTAACTCATACGAAGGTTTAACGTTATTTAAAAAAAATAAAGTTAATTCGTCAATAATTCCAATAAAACTAAAAGAATTTCATAAATATACCATGGAAATAAACTCTACTTTTTCGCTATTTTTATTAATTACTCGATTCCGGAGGGTAGACAAACGAAAACTTTGGATGAACAAACGTGAACTAATCGTGGGCAATAATAAACCACTTAAAAAGAAGTGGAAAATGTTCATAGTTCGTGAGTGTGCTGATGACGAATTTTCTTAATTTGGTCAGAAGTTTTTTTGAAGAGTGGACAAACGAAAATTTTGTATAGACACACGTAGAGAGATCGTGGGCAATCATTTCCCACTGACAAATTCTTAAAAAGTTTTCATGGGGGGTTCTGGTGAATTTTTTTTATTTCTTTATAGCTTTTTTTGATGGGTGGACGAACCAAAATTTTTGTTGGACAAACGTGGACAAATGATGTACAAACGAATGCCATCGATTTTTTCCCAAAAATTCGCATTTGAGGGTGCCAATTGCACAAACCTGATGCCGTCTGGCACCCCGTGCCGAAGGCAGAACTCCACGGAACCTCACCGAGTGTTTATGGCTTTCGACTCACGAAGCGGTTGGATATCATTACAATACCCAGTAAGAAGTGAGAAATGCTCAAGTTCCACATTCCTCATCAGATCTCTGCAAAAACGACGGTAATCGATTCCTTATGTGCCTCCGATAAAGAAAACATCAAGAACGAGAAAGAAAATAAGAAGAAAAATTAATTTACATGATTTCAAACTAACTTCGTTAAAAATAGTCCGATTTACATGATATTTGGTATGATTTTAATTTTTAAAAACGTATGGAAGCAATCGGTGTCACTTCCATATCGATAGGATAAATAATAAAAATCTGGTTTTTCTGAAATAGGTATGCCGACCGTTATAATAGACCATTTCAAGTGCTCGAACCGAACTGGGTCCCTTAACGCGGTACCTGAGGTCTGCTTGCCGCGGCGGCGGATCGCGTCTAGGAAATCCTACCTTAAGCGGTCTGCAGACGTTCAATATTATTGCGCAATGTTCAATACTGCACAATATTATTGACACACAGCAAAAATATTGTGCAATATATTGCACAATAATATTAAGCGTCTACAGACCGCTTTAAGGGGGTATTATAGTCTAAAAGTGTCGAAAAATCGGTTTTTGGATATTTGCATTTTTCTAATGTTCGTAGTATAGAAAATATATTCCTCGCTTGTTTTATTGAAATTCGAAATAATGATGAAGTTATAGAGGTTTAAAGGAAACTGTACGCGGATTATCGAGCTAGCCGAATAGCAAAGTGGCGTAAAGCAGAGGCTGTAGGTACGTTGGAGTCTTTCACACATGATAAACTGCCTCTAAATGAAACAGTCCAGTTAACAATAAAGCCGATTTATGAGGATTTGACCTTACGCGATTTGACCAACACGCAAAACAGTAATGAGAGTCTCAATTCTCTAATATGGACTTTTGCCCCGACAACAATTGAGATTGCAACATTTCTGACTTTTTGCATATTTAATAAAGGACTAAGCTCTATTTTAAAAATGATAGTCACAATGGGAATCGAAATTGATCCCGAAACAGAGAATTTTGTCAACAATGAGGCTGCGGCGCATCAGAACAAATCTGACAATGAGCGGCACAAGCCAAACGCAACAAAAGAGGCTTGAATTTCTCACAGATGTAACGTACCGCTACGAACCGCCGTACATTTTTCCGTTTCTATCTATGTTAATCATCACATATTGTTAATTTCCTTTATATTAGACGTAAGATAGTATACAACGCGTGCGAGAGCGTTTCAAACAGCGCGCGAGAGAGTATAGTGACGCGCAACGCATGCGCATAGCCGCCGATTCAAACCACATACTCAGTGCCGCGAGTGAATCAAGCGCGCGTGCGCATATCGTACTAACAACCGGACGCCAAATATTTCGAGCGTAGTACGCGAGTGGCGCGAACCGGATGTTAATTCTAATTGGTGCGCGAGTTTGCGCAGCAAGTGATTGGTGCGGGCCAAGTACCAGCCACCGGTATAAATACAGGCCCGCCAGCAGCAGTAAAGCAGACTCGGTTCTGCCACCGAACCAAAGAGACTCTGGTCGCTTTAACTAGCCCCCTATGTCTAAAGGTCTAAAGAAGTATTTCTTAAACTTCGTTTCCTTTCCATACAAACTACCAGCATCCATTCGAGGTCGCTTTAACTAGCCCCCTCACATCCATTCGAGGTCGCTTTAACTAGCCCCCTCAAATCCTTACGAGGTAGCTTTAGTTAGCTCCTCTCCTTCCAATCCGAGGTCGCTTTAACTAGCCCCCTCACATCCATACGAGGTCGCTTTAACTAGCCCCCTCAACTCTATTCAAAATCGCCTAACCTGCGCCTCCATCTTATCCAGAAAGCGTGGGCCAGCTAATAGGCACCAGAAGACATTACTAGTCTAAAGGAAGGAAACTCTGCAGTTCTCAACTAAACATACTAAATCGACCAAACGTCATTTCTTGTACCGACTTCGTGTCGAGATCTTACATTCAATTAACGATCTAGCATCGTACCATTATACTATATCTTTAATACTAATTACGCAATATTCTTAATTATCGACTCAGCGTTCGAACCGACATAATACTCTTTATAACCGACTTAGCGTCTAAATCTAAATCAAGCATTATACTTTCTTACCGACCGAAACATAATCACGAAATTACTTTATGTTCCGTTATATTAATTTATAATCACGATTCAACGACTCAGCGTAAAATCTTATGTTCATTTACGACCTAGTGTCAAAACTATTTTCTTTAATAAACCATTTTTGTTACTTATTGTTAAAAGGAAGGACTCTAGTTCTTGAAATTCATTTCTTTATCGCACGCCATCCGAACCAATCCCACAATTTCACAGGTAAGCCGCTCTACTTGTGGAATCTCCTGTAATTAACGGCAACGTCTCGTTCGAGAACGTTACACAGATATAAACAATCGGTTCAGTTGGAATGTTTTGAAGAAGAGAGGGGACACCGCTGTATGGTGCTGGTATTGCTAATTGATTGTAAGTGCTTCTAATTTCTCGTTATTCTATCTAAACTTAAAGTAAAACTTCAAACACTATTTTCTCGAGACCATGTTTTTCGAAATAGCTGCCATGATATCACCATAACAATGCATATACTGCCAATGCCCTTTTGCACAGATATTCCGAAACGATGTCATTCCTGTCTAAATCGAAATTATAAAAATATCTGCAAAATTGTCTTCCTAATTAACAACTTAGTATCACAATTGAAGGTGAAAAAAGCGGACTTCTGTTTAACATGGCGTCATTTTGTGAAAAATTAATTTCAATGAATAATCTCGATCCAGACGATAGCCATATTCTTACTGAATAAAATTTTTCATTAATCATTTGTTTCAAATGCCTATGAAGGGCAGAATCATGGCAGGTCGATTAAGATTTTAGGAAAAACTTTATGTACTACACTTATTTTGATTGCCCATAAATTCTGAAAAATTTGGTAGGTAAGTTCCTCTTACAAGGAGAGGTTCCCAGGTGTCCACCTCCAATTGCTTTGAATTTTGGATTTGTTTTAGAGGACCGAAAAATAAGATATACGTGTTTTTATAGCGGTCCGTTTTCATATTTAGGGGGCGAAACCAACCCCTAAAGTTATAAGATTTTGAGGTGTTCATCTCCGATTGCTTTGAATTTTGGATATGTTTCAGAGAACCGAAAAATAAAAAATGTGTTTTTTATAGCGGTCCGTTTTCATATTTAGGGGATGAAACCACCCCCCAAAGTTCATACGCGGTACAAAATTGTTTTGCGTAAAACTTGATATAAATTTAATTTGCGTCATAACTTGCTGTATGGATGATGTTCTTGTCGTCAGCCACCGTTATTAGGGGGTAACTATGAGGGGTGGTTTCACCCCTTGAACATGCAAATGGGCCAAAATAGAAAGACGCGCATTTCCTATTTTTCGGCCGTCTAAAACATATCCAAAAACCAAAGCAATCGGGGACAAACACCTGAAAATCTTATAATTTGGGGGGGGGGGGGGGTGGTTTTACCCTCTGAACATACAAACGGGCCAAAATAAAAAACACGTATTTCTTATTTTTCGGTTCTCTAAAACATATCCAAAATTTAAAGCAATCGGAGGCGGGCACCAACTATTCTTATAAACTTTGCGAGATGGTTTCACCCACTAAACATTCAAGCAGGCCAAAATAAAAAGACACGTCTTTCTTATATTTCGGTCCTCTAAAACATATCCAAAAACGAAAGCAATCGGAGATGAACACCTGAAAATCTTATAACTCTAGGGGTTGGTTTCACTCCCTAAATATGAAAACGGGCCGCTATAAAAAAACACATATATATCTTTTTCTTCGGTACTCTAAAACATATCCAAAATTCAAAGCAATCGGAGGCGGATATCTGGGAACCTCTCCTTGTTAGTACCTAGGTGCTCGATAACCCCGGATCTCCACCAAGACGAACACGAACAAAGACATTGTTTGCGAACGTTTTCGTCTGTTTTCGGCGTGTCCACACCGTCGCGAACACGAACAGAACTCCGCGTACGAACGTTCTCGAGGATGTTCGCGACCGTAGGAACGCAGCGAACGAACATTTCTGACGATACCTGGTGATCCGCATCCCTTTCCATTGTGGGACTTCTCGTAAACAGGCGACCCTCTACGACCATCCACCGGCAGGTACTCCACAGAAATAGTATGCATGACAAGCACGAAAAAAATTTTTATATTTTTTGTTTTAACATAATGTGAATATTTCCAACGTATGGATGAGATATTTCTAATAAAAATGAAACCAAACACGACGCAATTCGGCCAATTTGATTTCCGCTGATTACACTTGATGCCGTATTAAATTGATTCATATTCTGTTATGAAATATCCTGCTCAACGATTTTATTTAAAGTGGGAAAACACCATCGAAATTGACCAAAACGCACAAAAGACAAAAAAGAGCCAGAACCATTTCCAAAATACACATATATTAACAAAATAAAATTAAAATTGAAATAACACAATAAAATGAAAAAAATGAGAAAAAATGAAATTTTAGTGTTTTCACACAATTGTCTCTAACTTCGGTGTTTATCCATAGATTTTCTTCAGTAACACTTTATTTTCTTCGCAAAAGTGCAGACTCAATGTAAGAAATGAGAAACTGGGCCCATTTGTGCTATTTCGATTTTTCTCCGATAATTAAATGAATTGTCGATGTCAATTTCGGTGGAAAAAAATTACTTTTGTCACATATTTCCATCCATTTCACCCGAACTACTGAACCGATTTCAAAATGTTGTGAGGTAAATTTGTTGGTGATTCAATTATCTTTAATTTGAGATAATTTTCGACCACATCGGTCATTCGCAATACGAGATATTCACAATTAAGTGGGACCACCTTTTTGACAGACAGGTAAATAGTTCACCTGTCGATATCTCGAAAGATATCCATAGGAATTATGTTAGACCTTATTTTCGGAATCAGCGGGTCATTCTACACAAGAAAAAAATTGTGGCATCTGCTGCGCAAAATTTTTTTTTATTTTGTAAATCAGTGTTATCAGCAGAACTCAAATTTGTCCGAATTTCGTCGTGTTTGGTTTCTTTTTTATTAAAAATATCTCATCCATACTTTGGAAATATTCTCATTATGTTAAAACAATAAATATAAAAATTTTATTCCTGCTTGTTATGCATTCTATTTCTGTGGGGCACCTACCGGCGGATGATCGTAGAGAGTCGCCTATTTATGAGCAGTCCCACAATGGAAAGGCCCAAGTTTCATGGGTTTGAAAAGGGACAAGAACGAGAAAACAGCTGATGTTCGTCACAAATGTTCCAGCCTAGTGGATCAACGAAATTTGTTCGCGAGCACCCTCTCTCCACGTCTACCGTGATCATCCGGAAGATTTAGCGCCTATTAGTAAGGTTATTTGTTAGCGAGCACTGTTATTTGGCGACCACACCGAGGCGAACAGCGTGTTACTTAACATATTCGCGAGAAAATGTTTTTGTTCGTGTTCGTCTTAGTGGTGACCCGGGGTAAGAAATCATTTTAAAAACACCCCCCCCCCCTTCCTTCACCGGAAAAGATATATAACCCCGGCAACGCTGAGTACTTTCAGCTAGTAACTTATAATTTTTCATAATATGATATTTCTTCCATGTTTTGCAACGAATTGTTAATCCTCAATACAATACATATTTCTTAAAACGTAAACATATTTTTCTCAAAAGATATTGTTAGGCAACTTCAAAAGACAGGTGTATAACACTACCACTCATAAGAATTTTCTTACTCTTGCAAGCCCAATTCACTATTTTGACAAATCAATGAAATATTTGCGACCTAATCCAAACTGCAGTACAAACATCTTGCATTTATTTAAAAAAAAATTTATTTTCCATATTCTTTGCTTTATTTGAAATTTATTCTTATCTACGCTGGTATCTCTGTTTGCAAACGCAAAGAAATAATGCCTATTTGAAATTACTTTTTTTCATTTACTTTGTGTTATTTTTGCGTATTCTTCTTAAACAAGAAACCACAAATTGTCAAGAGACCTTGAAACAATCATTGAACACTTTTTACAAGTGTAGAAAGTAAAAGTGACAGAAAATGTTTTCCAGAAATAACAGGAAACTTTTCAAGTACCTCTGTATTCTTATTTCTTATACTACTTAAGTTATTTCTTTGTAAGATTCCATAAGAATGAGTTTTGTGTTGTGCCTGCTAGTTCGTAATCTAACATAAAAGTATATTACTCACTTAGGATAATCTTGTCATCTTGGGGACAAAAAATCTACATGGATGAATAAATACTTATGAATCGTAAGGTTGGCATATGCATTTTTTATCAGCTAAAACTGTTTATTTAATTCAATGGGAAATGTATTCGTAATGAAGCTTAAATTAAATCTATTTGATTAATGGCTTCTTTCCATTTTGGGACTATTGAGTAAGGAGCCCTTGAAATCTTAAATAAAAATTAATTATCCAATAATGTTCAGAAATACTATAGTTCATTTGTTTCTAAAACAAGAAATAAATATTCTTCTCGTAGAATAAATATGTCGTTAGAAATATATAACTAAAGCTTTAATAATTGCGTTCAACAGAGGATCAATAAAATATAATAAAAGGTGGAGTAAGAGCATTACTACTAGGGAATACAATCCCGGTCATTATTTACTATCCCGGGATTGCAGGATTTTTTAAAGTCTATCTCGGGATTCCGGGACTAATCCCGGGATTGGGTAATAGAAAATTTCAGTAATTAAAATGATTTATTATGTGCTAAAATTCTAAATCTTTATTTAATTCAGGGCTGCACAAGGAGCTGTTTTCGGCGCCTACCGGCGAGCAACCCTCCTGTCCCGTTGCTAAGGTAGAATCGGTGAGGAGAACTGCAGTAGTGTATGTGCGTGCTCGTAGGCTCGTAGCGTAAGTATATATGGCTGGGTTCAAGTCATACCAAATGCACGTACACTACTGCAGTTCTACTCACCGATTCTAACATTAGGAACGGGACAGGCGGGTTGCTCGCCGCCAGGCGCCGAAAACAGCTCCTTGTGCAGCCTTGATTTAATGTAAACAAACTTACTTTCTATCAGTAGTCTGAAACATAGACTAAAATTATTTTTCACAATAAAACAATAATGAATAATAACGTCTCAATAAATTCGAGCGAAGAAACAGTAAAACACTTAAAGTACGTATATATCTAAGTACAATGTTTCGACGTTACGTGTTCAGAGAAGTTGCGATCTGCAACTCGCGCGATTTCGAGATAGCGGAAAGTGAGAATAACATTGAAAAAATAAATATGGTTCAGTTAGTTGTATACGACTTAATATTATTATTTAAATAAATCATTATTACTATTGTCCTTATTATTATGAAATGACTATGTTTATTTATTCTGTTTATTTTTATATTTTTCGGGTGTTCCTAAAGTAAGTCACATTTTTAAATAATCCCGAAATTCTCGGGATTAGTTATATCAAATCCCGGGATTTTTGGAATCCAAAAAACAGCCGGGATCCCGTATCCCGGGATTGAATTCTATAATTATTACATAATGAGTTAATCTACACTGGATTTAAGGAGAACCGTATTTTTGTATAGGTACTTGTGCAAAAATAGGTCATTGCTATGGGCTTTATTTTCGAGATTATAGGGTTCGAAAATGAAACCAGATCGTAGTCAACTTCAATTTCAATTTTCTCAAACGTAAACCGTCCCTTAGAAAAGGTATTCTACAATTTCGACTTACAATTAGTTGTGTACCAAAGATTCGTTTATCTGCAATTGTACGTTATTTATTGTTACATTCTGCTAATTTTTAGTCGGCTGTACCCGTACCTGGGGCCATTTTAAATTTTATTTTACTTTTTCTATTTATTTTTGTATCTAAAACTTCCTGTTTCATGGCTGTATTACTCATTGCAGCATATCCTGTATAATAATAAATGCAACAAAACAAATCAGAAGGAAGGTCCAATAATTCTAGAACGTCTGATCTCGTCTTTACAGCATTATCAATTTATATGAAAAAGTTCATAGTGATCAATTTATGGAGTTAATATTTTACATCCGCACCGTAAGCTTACCGCTCGCGTAACGCGACCAGGAGATACCAGATAAAAAAAGCTGAAACGATTTTGAGAGGGACATTGGCTTCTTATGTCGAGGAGATTGCCGAAGGTTGACGAAGCCAGGAATCTGGATGCACGCGTTATGAATCATAGGATGTATTGTCATCGTCATTTCACACAGTTATAGTACACTCTTATTTGTTTACATGTTTCCGAAATAATAGTATTAAATGTATTTTCTATGCGTTGTATAATTATGAAAACTTTTATCAACAATTAAACTACTCTTAAACCACCTTTTATCCAGTGCAAATATTTATTACCGTCACCAAAAGCAATATATGTAGACATTATCGTTACTTTCATCCTTCTTCATTTAGTCCTAACATTGTCCTAATATTGTTAAAATTTGACAAATTTTTGTAGTTATGATAATATTCTATAACGCATTATTACACTCATTATTATTAGACGCAGAAAACCACTAATAGCTACAAGATTGTCATACTACCAGAAACCGAAACGGGACGTTTCGAGTTAAATCGAAATCGCGATATACGTACATTAAAAAGATATTTAATATGGATTATAGTAAATCTATCATAAAAGTTATCGATAAATATAGAATATTGATTAATACCTTCTAAAATTCGGGATCACTTAATTCACAATTTTGTCGCAAAATTATGAACCTCGCGAGACCATTGTGATATGTGCACCAAAAATTAAATCCTTTACGTATATTTACGTTTGATTTGAATGCTAGAAAATGCTGAGAATATGAAAATAGAAATGTGCAGAAAATGTTTAAATAGCGTAGTAATCTGTAAATACTTTAAGTAGGAATCATTTTGCATCTATCTTCATATTGTGATAACAAGTGACTTTTACATGACAAGAATATTATGTGAATAAACTACTGTACTTCATACATTTCGTAATACATACATATGTATTTTTAAAAGAAAAGGATTCCTATAAAGTAATTTATACAATTATCTTTAAAATTGTAGGACATATAAAAAAACTATTGGTACGAACAATTCTGTTCGAAAGGGACATTGATATAGTAACAATGCGTGTCTCTTAAATATGGACATTAAGGGCACGTTAAGGTTATTCAATTCTTTTCGAAGTAAAGCATACTTTCTCTTTTATTTTTCAAGATAGATAGAAAGGGTTTAACAGTTAGGTTTGAGAAACTGTGAATACCTGCTGCCGACAAGCTGCCTTTCAAACAGAAAGGCATCTGAATCTGGCATTGCAAGACGAAAAAACGGTTTGCTTCGTATGTGTTTTATTTCTAAATTCCTCAATAAACTCCAACAAAATATGAAACGAATAACTTCGCCTTGTGACTTTGACTGAATCTTTTATAATAGAAATAATCACATATATACATTATATATATTCAAAAAAACTTAATTCAGTAATAACTTTCGTTTCGAAAACTATTACTGACTTAAAGTTTTCTTGGTTCTTCAAACTGAAAAGTAATCTTTCCCACCACCAGACGCTGTACGTTGGACCAAATATTTCTCGTATAATCAATATTGTATTATTATCATCAAGCTTTATACAAGTCACTCTACATACTATTTGTATTTGCAATCATTATAACGAGTAGATCTCTATTCTTTTTAAATGAAATTGGATTTAGTGAAAATTAACAACAAACGATTATTATAATCTGTAATAGTAGTGGACTGCATAATATTTAGTGGACTGCAAACATTAATCTTTCACAGATTATTCTAGAAAACTGTACATGTGGATAGTAGGATAATAAATATCGGATAATCAGTACCGCAAGAAAGTCAGAGTACTTACCGGTCAGCACGTGATCGGACTTATAATATTGATGGTTGAACGATTATGTAGGTGAAAACCGTCTAGGTCACCCGATTACGGAATTTAGGAAGATTTTTGATTTAGGAAACGACCTTTATATTCTAGAAGCTCCTTTATGTGGTGATTCGGTTAGGAATTGTGCGATTTAAAGGCGCGAAGACATTCGATAATCGGATTGTTGTAGGAGATGCTAACTTGAAATCGACTAAAGACTTCAGATGGCACACTACAGACCATGCGATGCTAACCGATCGAACGAACCGACTCGAATGCGTTGGCGCGAATGTATAATACTTGTGTGTTGTGTGACAGCGCCGCTTGCCCCTGTCGAAAAACTTGACTACTCCTACCGAGTGTCTGATTGTGAGAGCTAAGGATTAAGGCGTGGTTTCCAGGTACATACATTAAGGTGATGCACATACGGAATGTACGCCTTGTAAAGTTTTTTCTCTGTATGTTGAAAAGAATCAAAGCTTTCGAAATATGCAATATGTTCAAATGAGCATGTTCAAATTCAACGTATGTATTGAAAAAATTGAGGAACAGTTTAAATAACTGCGCATACAGCGACCAAATCCTTCCCTATCTGAAATCGTTAATACAGTAGAAAAATTACAAAAGTAAAAACATACACCCTCACATTCTGTTGATAGTTAGTAATATTATTATTTAAACAAGTACAATTGCTGAATGTATAGAAACATTAAAATCTTTCAAAGTTTTATCTTTCAAATCTTTTAAAGTTTATGTAAGTTTTAACCGTTGTCTGTCCCTAAACAATAATTTAATACTTCTCCGAGTGCTACTCAAAATTAAAAGTGTTCTTACCAAAACTTATACCGTCGGGTTAAATTGTTGTAAGCTATTAAATCTACCTGGTTCGTGAATCATTTATGTGGAGCGTTCTTTGAATTTTAGTGAGTCACAATTCCGTAAAATAATTGAAACGCAGATAGGTATTGCTTACTCTTATTGCGGAGATGCAAACGATTTATTTGCGTAGATAGTAGCAGGTAAGTGTTATAATATAACTAATATAAAGTGTTAGCATAACGATTTTGGGTGTAACAGATGATATTACTGCCTGTGTCTAGTTTGTTTACTCTCATGATGTACCAATTCGGCAAGAATGCCTCACGCGAAAGAAAACTCTGAAATTCTACTTTCACTTTCATATGTTGTTACTACAATTGACAGCTACATTATTATTCATGACACAAAACGCATTGGTATTTTAGAATCAAGTAGACACAAGCTATGCAAGAGGCAGACCTATTTCTTGAACATATACGGGTTCCGCTTATTTCTTTATATTCTTATCAACCGCTGTTCATACATTTACATTAAAAAGTTGGTGAAGTATTTTATTGTGTAAAAAAATTGTTTTACATGAGGAATATATGTTTATAGTAATATATACGAAAGTAATTGCCCGTTTTTTGCTTTTATTAAAAAACTATGCAATTTCAACGATCGAAGGTAAAGGAATACATTAAATGATTTTTTCTTTTTAAATTAACATAGTTTCTCTGAAAATACTTTAACGGAAGTAATTATCTACACGATGCGTGATTGTGCGCGAGGACAATTATCTAAAAAGTCACAGAGAAATAATAGATATCATCGCGCCATTCGATTTGAACATTCGTGAAACTTCGTACATGTCCGTGTTCGCTCGAAAGCCTATATCATCGAACGGGAAGTTTTTATCAATAGTTAGACTTGCCCATGCTCATCCACATATTGCAATTCAAGTTGGATCCGTTAACATCCACTGTCATCAAACATTATTTTACAAGTGATCGTTTAACCATCGGATTATCTTTCTAAATTCTAGGAATTCAAAATCATATTGTACGACGTTCAGTTGAAAGTTCGCGGTCGAAATGAACTAGTTCGTGAAGGTTCGTACAGTCTCGGAAGCGAATACACGTACATTTCCTGCGCAAGGATCAGCAGAGCTGTATCAGTGACCAGTGCCTACTCGACCCCTCGTATGAGACGTTCTTTTCGGACTACATCGACCGAGTGAAATACATATCCAGTAAAGGTTCACATCGTGCAAAGGAACCAAAGCCTAGACCTCCATTGCGAACGCAAAATGTTCGCTAACAAGTGTCCAACTGTTCTGTGCAGTCGAGCCATGGCACGACAATTAATCAATGGTACTCTTTGCGACCGAAATATTACAACTATTACATACATTCTTACGCATGTTATACCATTGCCTCTAATTACTTACAATATTTTAACACTACGAAAATCAAGAAGTACATCAGTTTGCGCATGATACACGCACAGAATCGATTGCTCGGGTTCCTCCGTAAACCTCTTTGACGGTGGTTTGGTTTATACGTGTTATTTTATTGTGTCCAGTTTTATCAACGAACTTTCAAATCCACGATCTATAAAGTGCTAATCTCGCGGAAAGAATCGAGCAAAAACCGTTGCAAAACTCTTTAGTGTTGAGTAGGAATTTTTGAACCAACTATTTAAATAAATTAGAACCAGTAGTATTAATTCAATTACGACAACGGCTGGAATGGATGGAAGACTTTCCTGAAACTATTCATTAGTCCTTTAACTTCCGAAAGTTTCAAGTTGCTTATTTTAAATGTCTTTAATTTAAAGTTGCAGTTTAGTTTGCGAGGGAGAACTTACGTGTCAATCGAATAGCTTACGTGTATTATTAATATGGAGAGAATTTTGTTGTGTTTTAAAGTTTTAATACAATAACCTTTCCTACTCAATTGCAAGCAGTTCATTTGTAAATCACATAAAGCACATAAGATATGTAAATAATATTTATAAGTCATATAGACGGTTTCGTTTCCATTCCTGTAGGTGGCCTGAATCCAGAAAAGTTTAAACATATCTCGTACCAGAGATGGGCGAAATTTTTATTTAAATAAAATTTCGAATAACGAATGAAAGTTAAAAAAATTATGCGTCATATGTCGAATAAAGTTAACTCGAGTTAACGAACGAATGACGATTTTTTTATCTTTTATTCGTTATTCCAAATTTTATATAAATACAAATGTTGCCCATTTCTGTCTTGTACCTGTTTATCTATTGCGCTTCTTTTAATGGCGAATTTAATTGTGTGTGTTCTTTCGATATAAATTATGCTAATGTAGGTTAGAAAAGATATTTATCCCATTCGAGTGTATATTATATTGCGACATAGCAGCGCTAAATCTCTGTCATTCTTTCCTTCCCTAAATTTATCTGCATTCGTTTCGCTACTTATCTTATCGAGATCACGGTTATCTTACACTTGAGCTGTCGATGTTTACGCACATACACGCGCTTTGTATAATCACAAACATGCTTCTTGACCTTCTTTCAAATATATAAGTATTCATATATTTGATTTGAGAATGTAACCACATCTTCACTTCTCACGAATTCACTATCAATGTACGATTTTCTTACCTTTTCAAAAATATATTATTATAATTTTATTTTCAATTATTCATTTTATTACGATATATACTTAGAATAATAATTCTTCTGCATTTCCTCCAAGCTTAGTAAGGAATCTCTATAATTTTTATGTTTATCATCGTTCTCTAAATAAACATTGTATTCTCAGATGTATGCTAAAATCTTCGATCTTTTCAAGAGATAAAATTCTATAAACAAAAAATTAATTAATGTTCTTTAATAAATCGGTTTGCAAAATAGGATTAATGCCCGTAACCGTAGAATGTAAACCAACACAATAAAGTATTCTCGCTACATATACTGTGTACCAAGCAATTACCCTTAACTGGCATCAATGAAACGGAACGTTCCGTCTATTAACCGCGAGGACTGGAATAACGCGATTTAAGGAGACAATATATATATACACACGCTGCAATCTGTTAGCTAAGGAGAATGTTATCGTAAATGAAACGTGACATCCTGCATCTGATAACCACAGAAAGAATTGATTCTTCAAAACGAATTTTAATATTTTCAATATATCTCATTTATTCTTACGTTTTAGCTTTTGTAACTTTTTCCGTTGATAAAGATTTAATTATGGATTAATGATAGATGACGTATGTTTGTACTCTGCATAAACTATACTTTCAGCGAACGTACATATATTAAGTGTACCAAGTAAATGGAATCATTTTAAACATAGTTATCTAAATATTGTATTTGCAAGAATTTAATTATTTAAATCCGTCCATAGTTTAATGAATAAATAAACACTAATCAAGTCGATTTCTTATACCATTTAAGTGCATTCCACGTTAGAATTAAATCGATTTCTTTATGTATCCCATCTAGTCCATGCAACACCGTGGAAAAGGTGCTTAACTGGATTTTTATCAGAGGAACCAAAAAAGCCGGTAGTCGCAACAGAAATACCGGGACCTCGATCACGTAATTTATTAGAGGAGCTCAATACTATTCAAGTATGTTGAACATATTATTTAATTTATTTAAGTCAATAATGTTATAGTCAACATTTATTACTTGATAAAGAACATACATTGTAAATGCAACTTACCATGACATCTGATGTAAAAATCGTTTATAAATAGAAGCTATTTCACGCGTCGTAAGATACAAATAAAGTGTCTTTTACATTAAATCTGTATGTCGATATAAGAATTTATTTAAAATGTTTCTTAAAAATGACTACTTTTTAAGGCAAGACATTTTACTTGCAATATTCACGAATTATAATAAATGTAACTACTAAATAAAGTAAAAGACTAATTCTTATTGGTTAGCAGGAACCTACAAAATATACAAGTGAAATATTGTCATAATGTAACTGTGTAACAAAATGAATCGTATTCATTATAACGATTGATTTTCCCCAACCATGGATACTAGAAATATAATTAATTATATTTTGAAATCTATGATTTCAGCAAGCCACTTCCGTACAATTCTTTGCTGATTACGAAAAATCTTCAGGTAATTACATAATGGATGTCGATGGTAATGCTCTGCTCGATCTCTATATGCAAATTTCGTCAATGCCGTTGGGCTATAATCATCCAGCTATGTTAAAAGTTCTCGCCGATCCTGTTAATCAGGTAAGCTATCTTATACAGGTTCTTCCCTGTTTCATATTCTCTATATTATATAATTCTTCTTAAAGTTGTACAAAATCGTTTTTCTGTGAAAGAAAGAACCATATTGAACAAAAAGAACAGTAAATTAATTTGATGTATAACTCTCTTTATTTTCGTATATAAAATTTATAGTGAAATTAGATTTGCAGATTAGATTTGATTTGTTGGTATAGATATTACAATTCATAAATCTAACAACAATAATAATAACTATAGTAATAAGGCAAACAACAACAATAAAACTAAATAGAGGAATAATGATTCAATTGTCTTTTAATTACTTTAATAGAAAATTATAGCAAACAGACCGGCATTAGGCGTTTTTCCTGGAAAGGATTGGCCAAGCAGACTAAAAGGAATTTTACTTCATAAAGGGGTACGGTGCACAACATCAAACTCTTAAGATCTGGGCACACACATCAGTTCCGTGTCAGTTCCGTGCCGCCAGAGTCAGTGTCAAAAAATATCTTTTCCTTGCTTTACAATGGAGCAGTTCACAAGTGTGAACATGGACAAGTGTCCATATCAGTAGTGTCAGTGTCGAATCTGAATCCGTACCCTCAAACTAAAATTCGTTATCCACGATATTCTGGGCTTTTCACTGAAGCTATCTTGAAATCGCTTGAATGGGACCATTTTCACGACCCTGATGGATTCTCGGCTCGAAGTTCTCGAACGACGTGCTCCAGAGGTCCGAATCCCTAGAGTCATAAAGACAAAAATAGCGATAGGCCGTTCAATAATGAAAATGCGAATTTCTATATGTCGTATTAGATCTTCATACAAGTACCTATCACTAATGGGTTGCTGGTGTTTTTCTAAGGAAAATACACCACACAGTGATATAATTCTGATTATTTTGAATTATTGTAATGGGCCAGAGCAGGCCTGCTGTAGAATGTGGATACTTGTGAATAGTAGTCAGCAAAGTCAGTGACATGGAACGAACACGGAACTGACACGGACCTGACATGGAACACATATGTGTGCCCAGACTTTTAAAGGTTGCACAAATGTTACGATTTTTCATTCGTGGCATGTGTCATACGACAGTTATGTTACAGGTGCAATGACCTGCTGTACCCGAGGGAATCAAATTCACTCGGGTACGTCCAATATTATCCGACCAAAGCTGAAATCGTCTCCAATTAATCGCCTAACATGAATGCACTTTGTAATTTATCATTCTAATTTATAGAAGTGCCGTACAACAGGTTGTACGAAAAATCGTAACGTCTGTAGGGTCTTTTAGAAATGTAATGTCCGTGGATGGGGCCCCTTCAGCTAGTTGCCTTCCACCTCCTCTCCTCCTCTATGTGTAAAACAGTAATCCTCCTCGTCTTGAATTTCGCTCAACGAGTGGCGCTGCAGATTATCTACATTCAGTTATCATTTGTTATCCTACGTTATTGCTGAATCTTCAGTACTCATTCTCACTCTAGCTGATTATTTTAGCCTAAGAAATAATATTTTTCATCGACTGATTGAACGAATCAGATAATTTCAATCGCGTGTTACATTTTTTTCAAGAGTGGTTTTGTTTCAAACTTATAATAATAAGGTATTCTGTAGTGACCACTTACAAAAATAAATAGAATGTTCTAGAAAGAAGCGTAGGAAGGGTATGTCTGTATGTAAGTACGCGTGAAATGAGCTTCGCGAAAACACGCTCTGGTACATGCACACCAGGGTGGCTCTTATTTACACTTGGTAAAAAATTTTGTCAAGATTTTCTTCGGGCACCCTTCAGAATAGTTCCAAATAATTAAAAAAAAAATCATGTGATGAGTTTGAGCCCGATCGAATAACGGGAAAAGGTGCCCCTGGGGCCCTTGAACATTTAAATAATTATTTAACAGCTCAAAAAGTCGATTTTATATAATATCCTCCAAGTGATTGATTACATAAAAAAATATGTCAAACAAAAATTGTAGATCCGGACAAGGAGCATCTTTCATCTTGTATTACTTTTTCTCGTGCGACAAACGGATTTCGATAAAAGTCCGAAAAACTAAAACAAAAAACTTTTTTTTAAAGTTTGAAGGTTTAAATGCTTCTCAAACACTTTTTATTTATGACGGGGAATACAAAAAATTGAATTTTTATTTTCGAGGACTATTTTTTAAACATTTAGTGGTGGGGTATATACAGAAATATGCGCAAAAGATAAAAAAATCCATATTTTCAGTGTTTGATATGTAATGAATGTTTCCTGACAATTTGGAATCGAAATTTGCAAAAATATTGAAGATACAGACATTAGAAGTGAAGTATACTCATTCGTAACAAAGATGTAACAGCATTAATCTTTGGGATTGAAAAGAAAAAATACAGATTTCTTTCAGTCTTCATAAATAAGAAATGTTCGAGATACATTTAAATTTTCAAAATTTAAAAAAAAATCGGACTTGAAATCTTGCACTTTTTAGGCATTAAAAAAGAAACTATGAATCAAATAAAAAATCCGCGCTGTCAAAAAACAGAGTAACAGTGTATCATATAGTCATGCAAAATTTGAAATACTTTGGTTGAATAGTTTTTAAATAATCGTGACTAGCGTGTTTGAAAATCATGATTTCGAGAAAAGTGCATTTGAATACCTCACTTCTGATGTCTATATCTTAGATATTTGTGCGAATTTCGGTCCCAAAGTTTCAGAAAACATTCATAACATATCAAACACTGAAAATAAGAAAAATTTTTTTTATCTTTTTGGCATATTTCGGTATATGCCCTGCCCTTAAATGTTTAAAAAATAGTCCTCGAAAATAAAAATTCCATTTTTTTGTTCGCCTTCATTAATAACAAGTATTCGAGAAGCATTTAAACTTTCGGAATTTGAAGGAAAAATATGTTTTTTTTTCAGTTTTTCGGACTTTTTTCGAAAACAATTTGTCGTACGAGAAAAAGTAATACAACATAAAAGATGTCCCTTATTCGGATCTACAACTTTTGTTTGATATATTTTTTTATGTAGTCAATAACTTGGAGGATATTATATAAAATCGGCCTTTTGAGCTGTTGTACTTTTGAGCTTGTTTCTTTGCTTTTTTTTTTTGTTTGCCTTTTCCCGTTATCCGATCGGGCTCAAATTTCACACAGAGGATTTTTTCATTATTTGTAACTATTTTGGTGGGTGGCCCGAAGAAAATTCAAAAGTCGCAAATAAGAGCCACCGCAATGCACACGCTGCAAAGAAGATCGAGATGCTGGAACTCTCAGATTGGAGAATTTTCGTGACCCGCACAGAAGAATCCGACAAAAGAAGATCGCAGCATTCAATATAAAAATGAGTGCCTCCGGTCGACGTAGTCAGAAATAGTTACAGAATCAGAAAGCCAGAGTCAGAGTGTTTAAATTAGTGTATATTTGTGAATTGGTAAACTTTGTAATAGGCCTGGTGAACTGCGAAGCTAAATATAAGCGCCTTAGACGCCTAATGAAAAATATTCCAACAGACGAGGAAGAGGAAATGATTTATGATGATTCAGAAAGTGAAATAGATTGTGTAGAAGGAAAAGAATATGACAGTGGCACTGAACTAGAAATCTCTGATTATGAATAGGAAAAAAGATAAGTCAACCAAATGAATGCACCATCCTCCTCCACGTAAAGACGTCCGAACAAGAGGTGAGAACAAATTTTGTTCTCTGCCTACATCGCGAATACTTACTATGCTCCGATGAAAAGAAGTCGGTTGAGAAAGTCTAGGGTCCGAATCAGGGCCCAAATAGTATATCCCTATTGGTTGGCGCAACAACATCGACGAATACAAAGTAAGCAAATGGGACACGGGCGGTGGGAGCCAATGCGAGTGAAGAACCCCTCTTGCCCCTGTGACATTTCGGCCGACTTCTTTTCATCGGGGCACAGTACATGTTCGCTAAAGGCACCTGCTGAAATTTTCAAATATTTCGTAAATGTGGAGAAGATGTATATTATTGTACAAAATACAAATCTGAACATATTGCTTGTATCAAATAATTTTGAAAGAGCACAAGATGCTAAACTCACTACTACGTCCGAAATTAATACCCTCTTTAGGTTGCTATTTTATGCTGGTGTTACGAACCGAGGCTGAGGACAATGAGATCGGTGGCTGCGAAGCCGAGAATTTGTGGCAGTTTTAGAATTTGTTAGTAGCGGCCGAACCGGTGTATCACCGGAAGCCGCTAGGAAGTGGGAAAATGGAAGTCGTAGACAAACCGGTGTCTGCTATCACCGGCAGTCACTGAGAGGTTGGTTGTCGAGGACGAACTGGTATCTGGTATCACCGGGAGCCACTAGGAATGCGAGTTTAGCCTCATAGCTATATGATGTGATACACTTCGAGCGGCAAAGATGTATCTCTATAGGTTTATGTTACGCTAGAAATTCAAATAATTGGATTCTAATAATAAACTCAGAGTAAAAACTAACAGAGTATATTCTATTAATTCCGTTTTTATAATTAATAAAGTGTCCGTTTTGACGCACTAAGAAATATGAGGCCTCAAACAGTATAATAAACCCCATAAAAAAACTTCAGAAAAGTAAAAAAATTACGCCAAGTACAGTATTGTCTCCGTATGTGCTCGCTGGTCGGGACCGACGTTGAACTCCTATCGTGAACAGATTCCTAATTCCGAGTGTTCGTTTCTCGCTCCTTTCTGGCCGAAGGGGGGAGTGAGATGGAACGCTTTGCGTGCGCGGCGAGCGTGCGCGACGGGTGCGAGCACTCAGATGGAATCGTGAGTGCTCGACGCATGCGCGCCACGGTCAGATAGCCAGGCACGACACGAGTCTTTTTTGCGCCCTACGCGAACTTTTCAAATTACGCCCTTTATTATAATACATTTATTTGAGATTATTGATAACATTACTCTGAATTTGTATTCGTAGTTTAATCCACTTATAGTACAACTTGTAATATTTAATTTTAAAGTTTATTTTCCACAATACCAGTAATGAAAATATCATTTTGCACCTCTTGTCGACTTTACGCCCTAGGCAGTCGCCTAATTTTGCAGAGTAAAGTCATAAATAATCTCAAATAAATGTATTATAATAAAGGGCGTAATTTGACAAGTTCGCTTAGGGTGCAAAAAAGGCTTGAGCCGGGCCTGCGGTACGATTTTGCGATGCGGTTCCCGTGCTCACCTAAGTGCTTGCGACCATCGCGCACGCTCGTCGCGCACGCAAAGGACGGAGTGTCACGGTGCCCGAAAGACGGAGGGAGACAAAACATCAACGCGTCGTCTGTCTCGTACCGTCCTCGCTAGCTTTCAGTGGCTCTCGCTCGCTCTCGTTCCATCTCGCTCTTGCCTTCGCCGGACAAGAGTGAGACAGAAGTGGTGGGGGTAGCGACGAACACCTATCGTGTACACCAAACCGAGCACATACGAAGACAATATTGTACATGAAACAAATAAATCACAAAAAACAGAAGATAATAATATAAATCACAAAAAAATAGAAGAAAATATACAATCACAAAAAATAGAAGATAATAATATTAATCAGAAAAAATAGAAGATAATAATATAAATCACAAAAAAATAGAAGATAATATACAATCACAAGAAATAGAAGATAATAATATAAATCAGGAAAAAAATAGGAGAAAATATATAATATAAAAAAAGATGTGAAATCAAAATGAGCTGCATGTACATAAAGGTGCTTTCCAACTGCGCTTAAGATGACACAACTACATATACACAGCTAAAATGCTGTGTTCATACATTCCATTACTCATATCGCGGACATTTTAATTAACCCATCAAAAAGAATCCTATTTAAAAACATTCTCGTAAATTAATAGCTTTACAAAATTAATGATATACAAAAATTGCGCCAATTATAACAATGGCTATTTATACAAAGAAAA
This sequence comes from Andrena hattorfiana, assembly GCA_944738655.2. NCBI lineage: Eukaryota > Metazoa > Arthropoda > Insecta > Hymenoptera > Andrenidae > Andrena > Andrena hattorfiana. Next base: position 23,754,514 of record OX122890.1, read on the forward strand.
AATGCAATAAATAATATTAATTAAGCAGATAAAATATTTTTATACAAATAAATATTTCAATACGAATAATTCAAAATACTTGGCGCTGCGCCCCGAATTGGTGTTGCTAAACTGAATAAATACTTGGCGTGGCCAGGCAAGGTCAAGGTGTCGATGAATAAGAATTATTTAAAAACGCAAAATAATGAAAGTGTATTCATATTGTCAGAGTTTTAAATTGACAAATTATCTGAAAACTTGTGAGAAGGAAGGTATCGGTGTCGACGAATGATCTTGGAATTATGTTAAAACGCAATATAATGAAAATGTAATCATATTGTCTAGAGTTTTGAATATGTTTAGAGTTTTAAATTGACAAATTATCTGATACCCTGCGAGAGGGAAGGTATGGGTATTGATGATCTGAGAATACCTTATCACTCTAGGTCACTACAGGAAACGATGTTGATCCCTGTGATAGTGATCCCTGTCGGATCACGTGCATTCCAGACTTCCAAAAGGGTTAAAAACTGCGTACGTAACATTGGGATGATAAAATCGAACCATTTCAATGTGGAAGAACTATGGAAATCAGATGGGTCCGGAATAGAAATATTTCGACTGACGATGTCCAGAAAACGATTTCGCTTTTTATTACGGTGTTTGAGATTTGATAATAAAGACACCCGCAAGGAGAAAACAAGTATCGATGAATTTGCTCCTATTCACGAATCTTTTGATAAGTTTGTCGACAATTGCAAAAATGGTTATAGTCTGTCAGCGTACATAAACATTGATGAAAAACTCGAAGGGTTGGGAGGAAAGTGTAATTTCCGTCAATATATCTCATCTAAACCCAACAAATATGGGTTTAAATGTTTGCCCTATGTGATGAGAAAACATTCCACACAACCAATCGTGAAGTGTGCATACACTTACTGACAAAAGTTAATTTTTTATCTTCTGAGATACCCCAGTCAACCACGTCCGTTTTTGCTGATTCTGCTCAACACCTGAATACAAATGTTGGTGACAGAAAGACTACACATTTGATACAGGATTTGTTATATTCGATGATGAAAGCAGACTGACAGCAGAAAGCCGACAGATTGTGCTGCCTTAACCTGCGAGCAGATTGGCGGCAGGGTCTGCTGATACAATTTAATGGCAGGAATAGAGCAGACCCTGCGCAACGCGATCTGACGGCAGATAGGCAGCAGAAATCGAGCAGATTCTGTTGAGATAGCCTGCAAGCAGTTTGGTGGCCGACACTGCAGAGAATCTGCTGGTACAATTTAATGGCAGAAATCGAGCAGACCCAGCGCAGCGCGATCTGACGGCAAATAGGCAGCAGAAATCGAGAAGATTCTGTTGACATACCCTGCGAGCAGTTTGGCGGCAGACACTGCAGAGAATCTGCTGGTACAATTTAATGGCAGAAATCGAGCAAACCCTGCGCACCACGATCTGACGGCACATAGGCAGCAGAAAGCGAACAGATTCTGCTGACATAGCCTACCATTTCATCTATCAATATTTATATCTATTCTATATTCTATACTATTATATAAAATTGTACCCACAAGTATGTTACATCACTTTGTTCGTCTTGGCGAGAGGAAGGTTCTAACGTTTTTATTTTTTTTAAATAATGATTTTTAAATAATAGTAGTTCACGACGCGACCGCTTCTCGCTTAAGAAATAGCACCGCGGCGGGAATAAGTGGCCGAGGGCTCGATCATTCAGGGCTCTCGATCGAGTACCGCTCGCATTTGACGGCATTTCACTGCGGAGTATATATTTAGTATACCCGTCTCTAAGATGACTGAATGAATAGTTATCATTAATTCTTTTATTCTTTTATATTTGGAAAAACTGTCTTTAAAAGTTCAAATTATTTTGAGCCTCCCTGACATTCAATTAACTAACATCCTGCTAAGTAAAATATTAAAAATGTTATAATACCCGTCTAAATACATGGTTTTCCAACTATTCTTTTTTCCATAAACTGTGGTAAGAATCAGATATTTCAAGTCGGTCTTATAAACGTGTTCTTTATATTATTTACGCTTAAGAATTTCGTACGGTTTTTAAGTTTATACTATTATATAAAATTTCCTACTATGTCCGCATTATACTATGGTTTTGCGGTCAGATCCTGACATCAGGATCTGCTTGATTTCTGCCGCCAATCTGCGGTCGGTTTTTGTTGTCAGCAAGATCTGATCGAAATCTGATATCAATCTGCGGTCACATCCTGACCGCACAACTATAGTTAAGTGCGGACATAGTAGGCGCCGAATCTGGCGTCAGAATCTACTCGAATCTGACACCAATCTGCTGGTATACTGCAGTCAGTTTGTTTACTGGATACATAGGTTAGGACTAAAATTAGCATAAAGAGATAACATTTCATACATCAACATACAATAAGTGTTTTTTCAAGTGTATGTGTCTAAAGGCTATAATTAATATTGGTCGAAGAAACAAAACAAAAGCTTCCTGACAAAATTTAAGAAACATACTTTGCTTGAATTACACTGTTTAACACGAATCTTGATCTGCAATCAACACTGGCTGATACTTATACAGTTTCACGTTCTAAACACGAATCCGCAAGCAGAGTTGTTCTATTACCCTCAGTTTTTAAGAAACATGGTTTGTGTAAAAACGCACGATTTTGGGGAAGAATGAGGTATTAGGTGAAAACTAAGAACGCTACAAAGTCCGATTTAGTCTTAAATGATGGAGGAGAGTTCGTAGAATATGCCCGTGTAAACAGATAATAAATTTGGAGGTTTTGAATAGATGTACATGGCCACCAAAGTTTAAAAAAGTACCGATGTGCATGATTGCATTTTTACGAAAAGCACGCTACACAGCATTAGATTCTGCAAATATCTGAGTGTGGATGCTCATGGCTGTAATTTTGATCGAGAGCGGAGCGTGACCAGGCCGTGTACGGACCGATTGTCTGGATCGGGACTTACTCTCATCTCTCGCCTCTGTCGTTCGTAGTCTTTTTCAAATGCCTTTAGTAAAAAAAAAACACCCTGTGGTAGGTACATAATAATTTTTGTTCCATATATATAAAGACTTTATTATTCCCCTAGGGGTTATAATCTTCCATTACACCATCGACATAAATCTATCTTAACCTATTCCTTAACCTCCTACTACTTAATCCTACTCCTTACCTATATCGCCGTCGCTCGTCCGCACTCCCGTCTCCGCTCACCCTCCTGGACCTCCGCTTCCACTCGCCGCCCTTTCGCTCTCATCTCCTCATTCACCCTCCGCACTTCTCACACACATCCCTCTCTCCTCTCCTCTATACTCCTCAACCACTCCTCTCCCTCCCCCTCCTCCCCCAACACCTCGTCCACCATCCTGCCACCCCGTCTCCCCCCCCATCCCATACATACCCCCCAAACATGCTCCCACGACTCTTCCCCCCAGCCACACACCCTGCACATCCTTTTCTCCTCCTCTTCCCAATATCTACCCCCTCTCATTACATTCCCCAACCTGAACTTGGCCACCCTTTGCCACATACTCTCCCCTCACCCCTTCTTCAAGTAACCCGGCACCTCCGGCCCCTTTACCCTCCCGTACCACTTATTATATTTCGACTCCCCTATTCTCCTCCACCTCTCCTCCTCCTGCAGCTTTCTTTCCCTTCCCACTATCTCCCCCCTTCCCCTGCCCCTTTCCACCTCCTCTACTGTCCACCCCCTTTCCCCGAAGAATTTCTCCCTTTCCTTTTCCCACCCTTCTAGCACCTTTCCCCTCTTAAACCTCCCCTTCATCTCTTTCCAGCATGGCCTCGCTAGCTCCCCTCCTTGCCCCTCTTCCAATTTCCTCTCAAACCCCCACGCCCTCATCCCTGCCCTACCCCTCAGCAATCCCCTTTGCAGCTCCTCCCTGATCATATACCCCGGCGTATTTCTTTCAACCCCCAACACCCACTTCAAAAATCTATCCTGCAACGCCTCCAGCTTCCCCTTCTCCTTCCACCCCACACCTCCACCCCATATCCCACCACCGCCCACACCAACTTGTCATATAACCAGATCCTTCTGCCCCAATCCTTTCCAAATAATCTTTTTCCTATCCCCCACACCTTCCCCATTACCGCTGCCCCCTTCCTCACTCTCTCTTCAACATGCTGTTCCTGCCCCCCATTCCCATCACCGTATATCCCAGGTATTTAAAATTCCTCACCTCTTCCAACTCTTTCCCCTTCCATCTCCAGGTAATTTTCTTCCACCTCCCCCACCCCTCCTACACCTCATCACCTTTGTTTTCCCCACATTTACTTGCAGACCCTTCCCATCAACGTACCTCTCTAGCTTCCCTATCATTCCCCTCATCCTCCGCTAACATAACCACATCGTCTGCATATGCTAGCGTGAATATTTTTCTCTCCCCCACCTTTACCCCTCCCCCTTCTCCAGTTCCTCATCCATATCCGCTATCAACAACGTAAATAATTCTCCACAACCACTCCTCCACTTTCACGCCCCCATATATCCACACCTCATTTTCAATCCCATCCCCACCTCCCGCCTTCCCGTCCTTTAAATTCTTCACCACCCTTTTTACTTCTTCCTTTCCCAACTCCCTCTCTCCGCCTTCACCCGTCCCTCTCTCCGCCTTCACCCGTCCCTCTCTCCCCTCCCATCCTCACCTTCCACTCCACTCCTACTAACAACCCTCTGAAATACTCGTCCCACTCCCTTATTTCTATCCCCTCGTTTATTCTCCTTCTCATCTTCCTTCTCCTGTTCACCACCTTCCAGACCTGCCCCTCCGTTCTTACCTCATCCACTTCCTTTTCCCACCTCACCACTTCCTTTTTCTTTTTCTCCTCACACATCTTCTCATACTCTCTCTTCCTCTTCCTATACACTGCCCCACCCCCTCCTTCCCTTCTCCACTTCCTCAGCTCTCTCCTCACCTTACCCTTCCCCTCTGCACTCCTTATCACACCATCCTCCTTTCTTTTCCCTCTTCCCCATCCTATCCCCTGCCTGCTTAATCCTTCCTCTCAGCTCTCTCCATTCCTCGTCCACTCCTCTCTCCCCCACCTTCCTTTTCTCAAAACCCCTCATAAACTCCATTCTACCCTCTTCAGTCCAATTGTTTCTTTCCCTTCCACTCCCCCTACCTTTTCCCCCCTAACTCCCTCCTTCGTCTCTACCCCTAATTTTTGTTCCATATAAAAACCTGATATTTTTACACGAGTTACCTTGTAGTCTAGCTCGTACGAGCGTCTCTCAGCTGAAGTGAAGTAGTCTTCTGTATTTAAGTTCATTTTAATGTTACCACCTTTTTATTTTTGTAAGAATACACGAAGTGCTACTCACTTTGATTCAGAAATTAGTGTTACTGGCTATGTATTGAACAAAACATCTTCCTCGCTTGCATAATCTTGGCACTCCCAAGTTTGCTTAAAAAACTATATTTCCATTACTTTATTGTTGTTGCCACGACTAAACCAAATGGTCAGCTTCGCCGAATTTCTGTCTCACTTATAACTAAGAACTATATAAAGAACATAATATTACGCTTGACTTATTTCTAGCTTGGAGCTAACTTAGATCTACAGATATTAATATTTTACATTAATTGGAAATGAATTATTAATTAACGTTTCTTTTTACATTCAAATGTATTTGTACGTCTTAAGACATGTGTCGCATTTCTCATTTCATCTCTGACGAAATAAGATAACTGGGTATAATAAATGCCAGTACTTACGCACAGGATACGATTATCTTGAGTTCCGAGTAGGGTTGCTACCCGTACTTTAAAATGAAGTATCTTACGTTACTATACGTAAATGTACTCTATTCTTTTGAATAACAATAAAATATGCGAAAATACTTTATTTCACGAAATGATATTATGTGAAACGTAAAGGAATATTATTGTACGTAGTTCCCAAATGTACACAAATCATGATAATTTCAAAGTAATTTCTTATCGTCTGTCTGTTTCTGCCACCTCAGCATTGACTGAGAAAGTTTTTTCTGTGATGAATGTGAAGTGGCGGGATGAGAGAAAGAAGGCCTCCCTGAATTTAATAAAGAACCAATTATATATTTTAATATGAATACAGCGTGCAATAATGCCATTGAGTTATTTAAAAATGATAAAAATTTGCTTTGTAATGCTAAAAGCAATAAAAAATATGTTTAGAAAAAATGAAACCTAGTATGATTAAAATGTACTTTTAGTTTTTTCGAGCGTACATTTTTTTATACTCCACTAAAGCAAATTTCCGTTATTTTCTGATAAAAAAGGTAGCAACCCTAGTTCCGAGACTGCATCGGTCTGAGGGCGCTCTTTTTACGCGGCTCCTACAATTGGTAGATCGTCCGGGGCGTGCGCTGCAAAGGGACAAAGTGCATTGCGTAGTGTGCAAGAGAGAGACATCCAGGGGTGCGTGTATACAAGGTGTGCCAAAAATCACTGACTTCCCGGAACATATGCAATATCTTGATGCAAAGACATCGAAAAGTACTTTACGGTTTTGAGATCCGAGGCTTCATTTTCGAGATATTAACAGTTGAATATTAGCGGTCGAACTTCTGAGCCGCGCAGTTTAAAGCCCTGACAGCTCAGCATGGAGCAATGACTGCACGTATGCACACGCAGCAGGTACGCGTTGATATCGACCTATGCACACTGTAGAACTGACCGCGCTAAACCATTTTTACGATTTGAACAAGCGGTCGGCTCTACTGTATGCGTGGGTCTGTATCTACGCGTGACTCCTGCGTGTGCATGCTCCGCGCTCAACTGTTTCGGCTTTAAACTGCGCGTTCCGGAATTTCGACCGCTAATATTCAACTGTAAATATTTCGAAAACGAAGCCGCGGATCCCAAAACGGTAAAGAACTTTTTGGTGTCCTTTTGCATGAGGGGATCTCTGTTGCAAGTTATGGGCAGTCTCTGGATTTTTGAACACCTCGCATGTGTACAGTGTTTATTCGCTACGAGGTCGCAAATCGAAATCGGCGCACAGTGGTTCGGAATCGTAGAAATGTGAACTAAATTTAATTTTTCCACCTAGGAAATCCTTGACGTTCTAACCATAGGTTCTTACATCTATAGGCTAAGTTTTGCGATGGATAAGGGTTGCTATAACTCACCCAAAATGGTTTGGAAAAGGTTTGAAGATGGGGGAAAGTGACTGTTTCGGAAGAATCACATTTTCTTTGAAATTTACGTACTTGGCCTCACTATATTTTTCTATGCATTAGTCTTGACTTAAGCGGTATTTTGGGGTTTGACGCCTGAAAATGATACAATTTTTAGACATTTCTTTAAATAACTGTACAACATATCTTGATGAAACTTTTTGCATTTCATCAATATATGTTCGCACTATCATTTCCCATTTTTATATTGTCATAAAAAAATTATGATGTTTTTGTAGCGGGCAGAGGAGATCCTTAAATGATAAGTGTTTGCGGTGTATGATGTAGCATCTCGCTCAATCTTCGGAAATCGAAATATCAATATTAGCAAAGTTGATTTCACAATCTTTGCAGTCGAACTTTTTTCGTGAATTAAAGGGAATTAGCTTCTTTCATACATGAGTCATGATTATGGGGGGGGGGGGGGGGGGGGATTTTATCACTTTTTTCATAATTTATTATAAATTGCTAAATGCCCTATTTCATAACGGTCTTCATCCTCATAGCGGTTCATATTCATGCGAGACACGTGATGGTACATCAGCATAGAAATGTATTGACAACGACAAAATTAATCAAACGAAATGGCCTAAAAACGCTAAAAATGTGTATATTCTTTTTTTGTAACGTCAAAAATGAAAATAAATCGTATTTTTTAAACGAATTTATTCAGCTTCGATTCCTCTGTTTGCTTCTGGTACGTCTGCTACATATCTGAAAACTCAAATTTAAACCAATTCCACCAATCCAATTCTCTTGAAACTTTGGAGGCGTGCGTAGTTCGGATGACAATACGATATTTTAAAAACCAAATTATCCCGAGGGGGTGAAAATTGTACCCAATCAGCAATAACCAAAAAATATAACCCATAATCACAAATCCAAACGACTTGAAATCAGTCACTGGCGTTCGGGTAGCTAGTCACATCACGAGTTCCGTAAATACACAATTTATATCGGGTGTTACGGTACCGCGTGGTAACATGTGGAAAAAGCTTAATGTTAGAAGGTTCTACATAGCCAAGTTTAGACGCGCCTAATTTAAATTATTAAGCGAAGCAACTGAAACTATGAACAAACCATCCCAGTGAATACTACTTAGAGACGCTCGCTAAATAATATTGATTAAATATTGGTTTCGGTTGCTTTGCTATAAAATCACCGATACCACATGAAACGCTCGTTCTTAGTAAACGAAGAACCAATCAAATAATTTGTTAAATAATTAATTCAGAAACCATATGTATAATTGGATATTTTTATTAACAATTACATGTTACATTCTGATTCTGAACGACGACATCTTGGTACATCAGCATTCGTTGATCAACGTCCAAGTCAATTAGACGTGTTCTTTAATTTGTCCTTTTTCAAAATATAAACTGAAACCAAGTTACAACACAAATAAGTTTGAGTCTATTTATTCAATTCTTTGCTAATAATTACCCGAAGAAGCTGGAGACAAACACCAAGGGCGAACGTGAGCAGAGCGGATCTGCGCTCCATGGGCAGCGAGAACCCATCCGCATCCTTATTCTGGAAATCCCTGCTACACCACGTAACAGTTTTGGTGATAGCGGTGGGATTGTCCAAATTTGCCGGCTCACAGGCGCAAAATTGAAGAGTCATCGGCCAGTTCGTGCATCCCTCTTTCCTGGGTTTTTGGGCACGGTTTCCCCGAGGAACAAGGGTAAATACCAGAGGAGAGTGATTTCGGACGTCCGTGCCAGTTTTCCCGGAGTCACACGCACTTGGCCAAATCGATTCCAACGAAGCTGTTCGAAACAACGGAGCCGCCATTTAACGTCCATCCGTCGCTGTTTGGAGTTTCATCGAGCAACGAGGAACCCAGCATGCACGCAGAACGGAGAATCCACGAGGGATCCAGCATCCAAGGGATCTTTCCACGGAACCAGGAGCAGCTGAAGCAACGCAGTCGTCGCTGGACGAGACAGCAGATCTTCGGAGCGGGGAAGTCGAGCGAACCAGTAGTCATTCGAGCGGGTCGAATTTAGTTCGCTAAACGTGATTGTACCTGTGAGTTCATATCAAAATTTTATATTTTGATATCGCCGTTAAAATCGTTATATTTGTTAGTTTAAAATGCCGCCGTTCGCACGAAAATTTGTAAAAAAAACGCAAGAACCGTCTGAGTAGTGGTAATTACTTTGTGGTGGAAGATGTAGTAGCGGTACCTAATTTAGGTGTCTCCGCCTCCACTACTGCATCTTTAGATGTAGTGCCGTTCCAAAATTCCACTCCCTTGGAAAGTAGCGTATCTGATTCGGATAACGATACTGGCTCCATTGACACTAATGCACCGGACCTTTCGCGTGGGCCGTCGGACGGAGCTTCGCGTATGCCACTCAAAATGGTTGCTGATTTTATCCCTTACTTCGACAGGAAACCGGGATCTGTAAGCAAGTTTATAAATCAGTGTAGATTAGCTGACTCTCTCGTAAAAAAGGGAAGATAAATATTATTTACTGGCAATCATGCGCAACAAGATACAAATTCGCGATTATAATAGAATTGTAGGGGACGCGGTGCTGAATACGGTGGAGGAATTAGTTAATTTAATGAAAGTTGCGTATAAGGACAGTTTTAACGTCAAAGCCGCGTTGGATGATCTAAGGAACATAGAGCGTAAGGACGGGGAAAGTATAGAAGAGTTCGGTGCTAAAGTGCATGAAATTCTGGATAATGGGATAGAGATAGTTCAGGAAAAGTCAAACCCAGAACAGGTTAAGGGTGTCAAATCCGTACTGGAGGAAGAAGCAGTATCGGGATTTCTGGGAGGTTTACGTGACGACGCGATGATGATGTCTATGATTAATCAGGAGGTGGAAGGATTAACAGATGCTATTCGTTTAGCCACTAGGTGTGCTAGACAGAAGAAAAATGTGAGCAATAGCGTGAGCCACAGATTGTCTGCAAATAGGTATACGGTGTTCGTGGTAAATTCAAATGAAAACATTAGATGTTTTAATTGCAACCAATTTGGCCATTATCGGTCAGATTGCCAGCTGGTAAGCAATAACAAGAATGTCCCTTCAACTTGTAATTTCAAAAGGTGCAATTACTGTAGGAAAACGGGTCACCTCGAGGCACAATGCTATAAACGGGGTTCTCAACCTTCACAAAACTCGTTTGCTTCCGTGACACTCGAGGATCGGCATAACTCGAATCACGGTAGAGAACGGCGGGACTTTAATTCTAAAAGGAACCGGCGCTATTCACCTACTAGGGCTGACCGAGGAAATTTCAATTTGGGACAAAATCAACGCGATTCTTCCTCCGGGGCGGACCAGTGTGACCCAACATCTTTAAAAGCTCACCAAAATTTAAACTCGAAGGGGAGTCAGCAAAAAGGCGCGATGCCGACCAAACCCCTCATTGCACGCGCCGTGTCTATCGTGTCTGTCACAGATTCGATATAGTCGATGCCGCTCGACCACCTGTTGTCTCCCTCGAGAGCGACCGTTTTCCTCAGGGCTCCGCTAAATTCCTGGTGGACACCGGTTCGCAATTGAATCTAATAAAACGCGCAGGATTAGTCTCCGATTTACAAATTAATAGTGGAAGGGTCTATCAACTTACGGGTATTGGTGCAGGGATGATCAGAACGCAGGGCGAGGTTGTTGTTTTAATCCATAACACTCCCATCCATTTCCAAATAGTAAGTGATGATTTTCCCCTTAAGAGTGACGGGCTCCTAGGTATCTCGTTTCTGCAAAAACAAGAGGCAACTATTGAATTTAAAGAAAATTTATCTGGTGTGTTGAAATTTGGTAAAGGAGAACCCTCCCTCGATGTCAATTTCCCACTCAATTTACTCCCTCGAACTAGGACCTTAATCGCAGTACCCGCCAAAGGTGATAATCCCTCAGGTTATGTATGCAGATTAGACGCCGGACCCGGTGTTTTTATAGGCGAATGTCTGGCTAGTCAACGAAATGGCTCTATAAAACTATACGCTATAAATACTACATGTGATCATATCGTCCTAACGGTACCTCCCATTGAATTGGAGAAATTCGATTCTAAGCCCCTTCCTGGTTTATCGCGAACAATCAATTACGACTCCGACGTTGACAAATCCAAAGATCGCGCTCAAAGATTAGCTCAGTTGATTAAGCTGCTCGAGCTAGACCATTTAAACGAGATTGAGAAGAGTAGTATTTTAGAAGTCATAAACAGATTCGTATACCAGTTTTATCTTCCGTTGGATAATTTAAGGTCTACTAACGTTACACAGCACACCATAATTACTACTGACGAAGTTCCCATAAAAACCAAACAGTACAGATATCCTCTAGTCCACAAAGATGAGATAAATAAACAAGTAAATTCCTTACTAAGCAGCAAAATAATACAGCCCTCATGTTCACTGTATAATTCACCGGTATGGATAGTTCCGAAAAAATCTGACTCGTCGGGAAAACCTAAGTGGCGAATGGTCATCGATTATCGGAAATTGAATGAAGTAACTGTTTCCGACGCCTACCCGTTACCCAATATTACTGAGATTTTCGTTCAATTGGGAGGGGCTAAGTATTCTAGCACCTTAGACTTAGCCTCTGGGTTCCACCAGATACCCGTTGACCCGATATCTAAACCAAAAACTGCCTTTTCAACCCCACACGGTCATTTCGAGTTCAATAGGATGCCGTTCGGGCTAAAGAATGCGCCCGCAACCTTTCAAAGAGTTATGGATTTGATATTAACGGGGTTACAGGGTATCGAACTTTTCGTCTATATGGATGACATCGTCATCTACGCGGATTCACTTGAAGAACATAATCGGAAATTAAAAGTACTTTTAGCACGACTACAAAATTCCGGGTTAACGTTACAGCCACAAAAATGCCGATTTTTACAAAAAGAGATAGTTTACCTGGGTCATATAATTTCGAGCACGGGGGTGAAACCGGATCCCGGAAAAGTCTCAGCCGTAAAGCAATTTCCTATACCTAAAACAAGGAAAAATGTAAAGCAATTTTTAGGGCTCGTGGGCTATTATAGGAAATTCATCCCCAACATTGCCAAAATTGCCAAACCCCTGACTAGCTTACTAAAGAGAGATATCCCTTTTCGTTGGACCTCAGAAGTGCAAAGGTCTTTTGAGCAGCTGAGGGATATAATTTGCTTGGAGCCCCTGCTGCAGTACCCTGATTTCACGAAACCTTTCCTTGTAACCACTGATGCTTCGGACTATGCTGTAGGTGCTGTGCTGAGTCAGGGTAAAGTCGGTAGTGATCTCCCTATCTCGTATGCCTCTAGAACTCTGAACGGAACTGAAACCAATTATTCGACAATTGAAAAGGAACTTTTAGCAGTATTGTTCGGGGTAGAGCATTTCAGACCTTACCTGTATGGCCAATAATTTACTTTGATTACCGATCATCGCCCTCTAGTGTGGCTGCATAACGCTAAGGACCCCACATCCAAATTAATGAGATGGCGAATTCGTCTAAATGAGTATGATTATAATATAGTTTACAAACCGGGAAAAGCCAACTCTAATGCGGATGCACTCTCGCGGAACCCTGTTGATCCTTGCCAGAGCATCGTCCCTCGATCACCAAACGCACCAACTGACGATACGATCCATTCCGACTCTGCAGATCCGGAGAGGGTGCTTGTCTGTGCAGACATGACACCGTTTCCGGATTCTGTGGCGGATAAAACAGATGACAAAAATACATGTAATGAAATTGAAATAATGGTGACTTCTGTCTTCTTGGTGCGCGAAAAGATAGAAGCTGATAATTCTGAGCCATTGAATTTACAAACTGATGTATTAGAATCACTTACATTTGAAAGAAAATTTGAGAATTTTAGAGGGTTCTCCCAGTCGGACATGGTGTCGCCGTTTCGAACCTCCTGTCGGCAAACGTTGACTCCAAGCTTCTGGATCGCGCTTCAGGAGACTAGGGCGGCGGCCTGTGTTCGATATGAGCCCGGGGCTCGCAGTGCTCCTAAGAGACCCTGTGACTCGTCGACCCCTGCGGTGACTTGCATGGGGCTCCAGAGTGTTGACTGTCAAGGTAGAGGGGCACCTTGTTGTTGTTGTTGTTGTTCTATGGATGAAGAGACACGAAAAGAAACTGTTATGCCTGGAATTGGAAATCCAGAGGCTGAAATACCGAATTGTTCTGCGATCAAAGCTGCACGGGAGTCCCTTGTTAAAAAGACCTCAGTAGATTCAGAAATAAACGAGCCACCCAATATGGAGATTAGTGAAGTTATGGCTAATAATGTGAACATAAATAGACAAACAATTCACATTTCCCTTCTGCCAACCATCCTGTACGTAAAGGATCATTTATACATGCGGAGGGACAATCTTGCTCATTTTTTACCACTTAATGGCAATATTACTTCCGAAGTTACGATTGATTTGTTAAGACGAAATAGATTTTCCTTGCAACAGATGCGACAATATCGGCTTGAGGTTGGCGATGCTATGGCACTTCCTGGTAATCAATTTTCTATTTTCCTTTTACACTTCAAGGATAATTCTGCGGAACGTTTAAATTTTGGTTATATAGAAGCCTCTCTAAGGGCACTTAAAAACCTCATGAGTTCATTAAAAACTTGGACCTTTAGTATTTCAAAAGATCTTGATAGTTTTAACGACCCTGAATGGAAACAAGTAGAGGATTTATTTAAGCGAATTTTCACTGATTCTCAATTTTTAGTTACCGTATGCACTGGCGAAATTATAACACCAGCCAGGTCTGGCCGTTTAAAGATAATCAAAGAATCTCATGAGTCTTCAATCGGTGGTCATAGGAGTATGGGGAAACTCCAGAAGTATGTGAGGGAACATTACTATTGGCAGGGGATGATGAGGGAAATTTCAGAATTTGTCCGTTCTTGTCCCACCTGTCAGAGAGATAAGATTCATTCTACAAAAGTTAAACAACCCATGTGCATCACGGACACGCCAATGCGAGCTTTCGAAAAAGTCCAAATGGATATTGAAGATATTGAAGTTGTTTTATGAAAACACCTTTTCTTCATAAGGGTGAAGGAATGTTACGGTACCGCGTGGTAACATGTGGAAAAAGCTTAGTGTTAGAAGGCTCTACATAGCCAAGTTTAGACGCGCCAAATTTAAATTGTTAAGCGAAGCAACTGAAACTATGAACAAACCATCCCAGTGAATACTACTTAGAGACGCTCGCTAAATAATATTGATTAAATATTGGTTTCGGTTGCTTTGCTATAAAATCTTGCCAAAATAGCTGCGTGGACCTGTCAATTTCGCTATCATTCGTGTATAGAGACATGGTCGCTCAGTGTGACTATGAGTAGAGGGGGAAGGGGAATTAGCTTCCAGACGCGACCGCGTATGTTGATAATTAATTCTACTTATTCCCAAAAATATTTATTCTTTCTTTACAATTGTTAGAGAATAATATAAGTAGCGCATATAAATACGAGGAAGAACATTCAATATTTACATTTATAAATCCATATACAATACATCCCGTAACCAGTGGTACCTATTAGGTGTGATATCAGAAAATTTTCTATATTTTCGACTTCTTTCTTCTGTATAATCACCATATTCCGTATTGTATTAGCGCTGAAAACAAATAGAACATTAGTATAAAATTAAACGTAACGTATGAATAAACAGGATACATGTGGTACTTACTTCAGCTCCATCTTCGTACAGCACACACCCTAGGCGATCATGCATGCTCCTGCGAACATTAACATTTATAAGAAAACATGTATTAAATTATTATTTACGCTAAACATTCGCACTTCGCGCATAACTCTACTTTTCTGTCTTGCAGATAATGTGACTCTCGATTTCCGCGACATAGATAATTGGAAATTATTCAATACCATAATTACGTTAGCTTTCTGGATACTTCGAGATGATTTATCAGGATATTGATGCTTAAAATCGCGTGGAATATTTTTCGAGCATTCGTCTTCACGCACAACGGATACCACTTTGAACAAACGGTATGCAGATGTAACACATGTACCAATGTGGCGATACAATGGGCCACGCTCGGATTGGCTGCGCCATAGTGCCGAAACTCGTGATTGGTCAAGACTCTACGTCCAGTTTGCGTTCGTTTGCAAGCTCTGAGATGGCGGTGGCAGTCACTGGCAGTGGCAGTCAGTGCCGACAAAACCGAAAAATATTCCACGCGATTCTAAGCATCAATATCCAGGCAAATCATCTCTAAGTATCCAAAAAGCAAACGCAATTATGGTATTGAATAATTTCTAATTATCTACGTCACGGAAATCGAGTTACATTATCTGCAAGACACAAAAATAGGGTTATGCGCGAAGTGCGAATGTTTAGCGCCTTGTTTCGTAAATAATAATTTAACACATGTTTTATTATAAATGTTAATGTTCGCAGGAGCATGCATGATCGCCTGGGGTGTGTGCTGTGCGGAGATGGAGCTGAAGTAAGTATCGCATGTATCTGTTTATTCATACGTTACGTTTAATTTTATACTAATATTCTAGTTGTTTTTAGCGCTAACACAATACGGAATATGGTGATTCTATAGAAAAAAGAAGTCGAAAATATAGGAAATTTTTCTGATATCACACCTAATAGGTACCACTGGTTACGGGACATATTGTATATGAATTTATAAATGTAAATATTGAATGTTCTTCCTCGAATTTATATGCGCTACTTATATTATTCTTCAACAATTGTAAAGAAAGAATAAATATTTTTGGTAATAAGTAGAATTAATTATTTAATTAACTGCACAATCTGCTGGCAGGTTATATAGGGGGTAGGGATACACCTACAACAATAACGCTATATTTGTGTTGGTGTGTAGGGACGGCCATTTGACATCACGCGTAGGGAATTGTTTGGTAATTCTGGCCCTCAGATGGCGCTGTTGGCTGTGCCAAGCAGTCGGTAGAATCTGCTGCCGATCTGACATCAAGCATCGACATCAGGCTCTGCACCTCAGAACGCAGCCAAATGCGGACACAAACGACTACGGTTCTGACGTCAGATTCTGCTCCCCAGATCTGGTTATCAGGG
The DNA here is from genome assembly GCA_944738655.2 of Andrena hattorfiana. Classification (NCBI taxonomy): domain Eukaryota; kingdom Metazoa; phylum Arthropoda; class Insecta; order Hymenoptera; family Andrenidae; genus Andrena; species Andrena hattorfiana. The sequence continues at coordinate 23,770,754 of OX122890.1, forward strand.
TGTATATATATATAAATTGATTTTTTGAAACCTCAAGCCGGCAAATACCCCTTAAATGTGACTGTACTGAAATCCATCTAAGAGTAGTTTTACTGTTGATTGATAGCAAACCGGCAGGGGAAGGGCCACGACCAATCGCGTGTGTCAGATCCGTTGGAGCTGCGTAGATCAGCTGCAAACCGGTAGGGGCGTAGGTCTATTCGTAGGTGAAATACATAGCGTTATAGAGTGTCTTTTCACCTATAAGCACATGTGATATAAAAAGGATATACGTATTGCAACTCACAACTCTTTGCCATATACCCTTTCGCGACTCCCTATTTTACCCTTTCATGCGTGAAATTGACACCTATTTTCCGATTTTGTGTTATATATATTTTGTGCTTGTGAGTTATCACGAATTATAAGAAGTATAAGTTACCAAATGATAATCCTAATTAAAAGAAGTAACTTTTCCTGAAAACTTTGTTTATATCTCTTACAGTTCATTAGCAATAACATAAAATTGGAAAATTTTTAGGGGTCAACTTCACCCGCTTAGAGTGAATTTGGGCAACAAACAATATTATTATTTTTTAATTTCCGGGTTTGGGATATTCCCTTGTCAAAAGTATGAAGGTTGAAACTTTGTAAGCCGTCATACATGAAAATAGTTACTCCTACAAAAAAAAACTCATAAAATCCTTTTTGTAGAGAATTTCCTAAACTACAAATTTTCCAATTACTATTTTTGTCGTGCAATTGATAGATAACGAGATATTCGCGAAGAACTTATTTTTTACCTTTGACCCTCTGTACAATTTTTAGCAGATGTCACATCGATGGGGACTTTTGACATATTGTTTAAAATGACGGAATAAAGGTCCGTTAAAAAATGTAGTTTGTTAGGAATTATTTCCCAAACAACTCCTAATTTCACTGGACTATTATTGTTGACACTTATCAAACCGTACATACAATATTTCCTTTATCAGCTTCTCTTAACATTGTTTAGGAAATAAAATCTGGCCCAATTTTAAGATTTACCCTGATTTAATCTATGTACAGGTTTCTCCTCCAGGACTATCTCATATCACAACAATGATGTGTGGATCTTGCTCTAATGAAAATGCTTTCAAGACCATTTTTATATGGTACGCCGAGAAGCGAAGAAACGGTGCAGCATTCACGAAGGAAGAAATGGAAACTTGCATGATGAACCAAATCCCTGGCACACCACAATTCTCAATACTTTCGTTCAAAGGTAATTATATTTAAGAAGAAGTATGCATAAATTAAATTTTAAATTAGAATATTGTTTACGCGTTCAATAAAATGAAAAGATAATGTTGATAATAGGTGCATTTCATGGAAGGACATTGGGATCCTTATCAACCACACACAGCAAATACATTCATAAAATAGATATACCAGCTTTTGATTGGCCCGTTGCTTCGTTTCCTGTATATAAGTATCCCTTAAATGAACATATTCGAGAAAATGAGCAAGAAGATAAACGTTGTTTAGCTGAAGTATGTTTTAACTATATTTGTTCTTATCGAATGTATTAATACTGTTAATACATTTGCCATATTTTAAATACCTATCTTGTCAATCAAATAGCTTCTTAATAATCATTTTTCAGGTTGAAGACTTATTTCACAAGTATAAGGTTGAGAAGAAAATGCCAGTTGCTGGTGTAGTAGTGGAACCAATTCAAGCTGAAGGAGGTGATAATCATGCATCACCTGAATTTTTTCGAGAATTACGGCGTATAACAAAGAAGGTAGTATTCGTTTGTATATAGGATGTTTCATAATAGATAGTATGTTAAAAAGCAAGTTGAAATCGTAGAATGACGTTTTTCCAAACAAGTTTATTTTTAAGAATATCGATTTTGAAAAAATACTTAAGGGGTTAGGTAACACTAGAATTTTGAAAAATCGATTTTTGGGGACTTAAATAATAGTTTAAAGTCTTAAAGTATTATGTAGAAGGTCGCAGTGTTCACAAAATTTTTTCTGGAGATACAGAGCCCAAAGCGACATCGCATATCCGCGCGCTACGGAGGGTGAGGACGCACACAATACACGGGGCGCGGTTGAAAGGGTCGAGCGAATTATAATAGCTTTAAAGCCTCATTCACATTAGTCAAGTTTACTGGCTTCAAGTCGCTTGAAATCAGTAAACTTGACTAATGTGAACCTGTTATTCACTTCACTTGAAATGTCCTTTCAAGTTCCAAGCGAAATAGAGAGTGTTCCAACTTTTCTTGCCTTGAAATAATACAACTTGAATAGTTTGAACGTCACCGGAAAACAGATTGTTGACGCTGGTTGGCCGTGGTTGGTTTCGCGTTGGGGCCACTTGGTTGGCCTGGCGCTGGCGTCAGTTCACGCACAAAATATCAGCACTCCTGTAGGTTTTTCCCCCTCCGAATCCTTTTTTTTTTGACTTGGTGGAAATTCCCACGGATACCCCTAACCCTCGGGGGAGGGCCAGCGGTTATGTGGGACTCGAACCCACTAAAACCATAAAGGTGACCCAATCCTGGCGCGGAGAGCACACAACTGAGGGGGGGACTAGTGCGAGATCAAACTAGCGATTACATTCGCTTGCCCCCCCCCCCCCCCCATGAGTGCATATGGAGCTCTCCGCGCCAAGGGCCCCTAATTCAGCCCTTCCCGTGGGGAGTCGTGCGCGCGCAGATGCCACTGATAAGGCGCCCGCGCTCACGCAGCCATACTTCCCCGCGGGAGAAAACTCCCATATCTCTATCTCCGGGTGACGCGATACGGGTCACACGCCCGCGTCCCCACGCTTTTTTAACATCCGGCCCGTGCAACAGTTAGAACAAGGGCCTGACGGGGGCGGCCGGCAAAACCCCTCAGGGGGCTGTCCAAAGTCATGTGCACCCCGGGGGAAACCTTAGCGGCGGCCAGAGACCGGAAGGGTGAACCTGGCCGGTCCCCCAGGCGTGCGGCTGGTCAAAGCCTTAAGGGCAGCCCAGATGCCGACTCGCCCCAAACGCGGTAGTCGTAACCTTGGGGGCGGTTCTATTTGGTTGCCCCAGAGGGGGGGGGGGGCTCTATTTGGGGCCTCCCCACCCTTCCCTGTCGCTGCAGCCCCTACACCCTTACTCGGTGCGGCCGCAGCGGTTGTGGCGGCAGCCCATGCATTTGAGACTACCGAACCGCCCGCTCCCATCATGACACCTCCCCCTGCAATGGGGGAGGCGGCCGGCACGGCACACCGGCAGTCTTTGCCGGGCCTCTCTTCTCGATCCCCACAACGGGGCCGATCGCATCTCGCCCCCCCCCCCCCCCCAACACACACAGCCAACGAAAACACACGCATACACGGGCACACAGGGTCAAACAGGAACAAAACAAGGAGAAAAGGAGGGGGGGGAGAGAGAAGCGCACGGGCCCAGAGCGACCAGGGTGGCCCTGCCGCTCGCGGTCTCGCTCCGCCTCCTCCTTCTCAAGCATGACTTGCTCCGATAAGGAGGAGACGGCCTCCCAACACGTCCTGTCCCCCGCCATCCAACGCACGACCGTCGGCAGCTGTTCAGGGCCCAGCTGTTCCTCGAGGACCCGGCAATTGTCGTGCCACTCCGGGCAAACGGCCAGGGTGTGGTCCGCCGAGTCCCCATCGCCCGAGTCACAGCTGTGGCACCACGGCGTCTTCTCCCGCCCTATACGACACAAGAAGTCACCGAAGCAGTCAATGCCGGTGAGCATATGAGTCAGGCGGAAGGTCAACCTGCCGTACCTGCGTCCCACCCATTCACCCAGAATGGGCAAAAGCGCCCCGACGGCGCGTCCCTCCCGGTGTTCGGGAAGGGAGAGCCACTCGATCCACCTGGCCCCTATGCGTCGCCGGGCCTAACCCCGCGCCCACTCAGGTCCAGCGTCGACCGGCGGGATCCCCGCGCCGCGGAGGTCGTAGGAGGCGATGTAAACCTCCGCCTTCATCTCCGCGAGCAGATGAAACGGGGGAGACCCGTCGAGGGCGGACAGTTCGGCATGTGACACCATGCGGCAGGCCCAAACCGGTGCTCCATAGAGCGCCATGGACCGGACAACCGTCACGTATAACCGCCGAACTGCCTTATGAGGGCCCCCGAAATTGGGCATGTTTCACGCAAACGCGAATACCTGCCACTCTAATCGGGGACCCAGGACCCTGAGGTGACGTGTAAATCGTTAGTAGATATCCAGGGTCAGATCAAGATACTTCATCGACCGCCCGACCCTAATGCAGGCGTCCCCGACCCTTAGGAACGCTCCAGGCGGGACACCGGTCCCAACCTTATCCGCGAGCCACATCGCCTCCGTCTTCTCGACGGCGACTCGCAGATCGAGCGCCCCGATCGAGGCAACAACACGCCGTAGAGCCCTCTCCGCGAGGCTGATCGCTACTTCCCACCGTCGCCCGGCGGCCACCACCAGAGTATCGTCCGCGTAGCATACAAGCGAGACGTCCGGCGATGACATAGCCACCCGAAGCACCGCGTCGTAAACCAAGTTCCATAGCAGGGACCCCAGAACGGACCCCTGCGGAACACCGCGATGCACGGTCGCCACTCCTTCCCCATCCCGGCCGATATTAGAGACCACCCGGCTGCGGAGATAGTCCAAGATGAGGCGGCGAAGATATAGCGGACGCGATGATGTAGAAACGCCCGCTCAATCGCCGCCCAAGAGACGGTGTTAAACGCGTTTGCGATGTCAAGAGACACTGCAACGCTTACACCGCCTCTCTCGACCGTTGAATGTGTTATAAACGTGGATAGTGACCGACAGGCGTGGCATGAGCAATGAATAATGGGAAATCCACGATATATTTTTTCTTGTCCTCTTATAGAAAAGGCCTATGAAATAAATCGACGTATTGTGTTCACAATGAGACTTCTTGGTGTAGGGTATGAAGGTATTCGCAAATTTTGTGGTTTTATGGACATGCCTAGAATATTCAGCAAACCAATTTACAATAAAATCGTAGAAAGCAATCGGATTTCCTCAGAAAAAGTTTTTTCTTTATTAATATCTAAAGCGGCCGCGGAAGAAGAACCGTTGACATCAAAAGCAGAAAATACACCAGAAATTGCAGGATTAACTGTTTCGGGAGACGGCACATGGGGAAAACGCGGCTTTTCGTCAAATTATGGAGTAACTACAGTTATTGCACATTGCAGTGGAAAAATTCTGGATGCTGTGTAAAATTCTTATACTGTAAAATGTGTGAATATTGGAAATCCAAAAAAAAGTACAACTGAATTTGAAGAGTGAATGGATGCACATAAAGAAGAGTGCTCGAAAGAGCACGAAAGAAGCTCAGGCAAGATGAAGGTAAATGGAATAGTAGAGATTTTTAAAAGATCTGAAAATTTATACGGCGTTAAATAGCTATCTTACATCGGATGTGGTGATAATAAGACGATGAATATAAAGGTCTTATTGATGCGAAAGCATGTGATCTGCATGTGCAGAAACGCATGGGTGCGCGACTTCACAAACTAAAAAAGGATACAAAGGGACTCGCCGGGAAAGGTAAGCTGATGGCAAAACTAATTGAGGAACTCACTGTTTATTACTGCTTAGCAATAAGAAGGAACAAAAGTTCCAAGGAAAATATGAAGAAAGCCATTTGGGCTACACTAAAGCATAAATGCTCGACTAACGACAATCCGGAGCATGAAGATTGTCCACCTAGGCTACACAGTTGGTGTACTTACCAGGTAGCAATGGCTTCCAATCAACTTGATGAGTACACGCACAAACCAGCACTGCATCCAGACGTAATTAAAGCAATAACTCCTATTTATGAGGAGTTAAACAGGGACGATTTACTGGAACGAGTCGGTGACATTACTCATTACTCGGAACGGAAACGAAAGCCTGAATAATTTGATATGGTCCTTTGCTTCAAAAACTGTTTTTAGTGGTATATAGACCGTGAAAATTGCTGCTTTTTTTAGCCACCGACACTTTTAATGAAGAGTTTTCTACAGTTCTATCTATAATGAATGCAATGAAGCTTACCATAGGGCCAACAGCGCTTGCATTATGCAACGAACTCTACGCGGAGGGAATTAAGATTGCCGACAAGCGGACGCTTGACACGTCGAAAGAAGGCAGGATCGCTCGCAGATCTCAAAGATCGGCCACAGAAGAAGCTGTACGTCAAGCTGGGGGGGGGGGGGGGGGGCTATGTATGAAGCAGGAATGGCTGATTAGCAATAAGCTAAAAAAATTCACGATAACATATAAAAATTACGTTTTCAAACTTTAAACACGTTTTTCTCAAGACCGTGTTTTTTAAAACGATGTGCAGGATTGCCCGAGTTCTATTTGATCAATCGCTTTGAAAATTTCCAGTTATCCTTGCTATTACATTTATTAAGCATTGCCGCATTTAAATTTTCTAATTGTTTTGCAAAACATAAGCAATAAATTGACACATTTTTCGTCGAAATTCGAACCCTAAATTTGCAATACCCGCCATTTTGTTAATTTTTACAAACATCGAAATGTTTGATCGTCAATGCTTAGGAATTTATTATAATTAATGAAATCTTTTCTGTTTTTGTTGCAAGTAATAGCAGTTCTGCCGTAATTCTGCACACCAGTTGGGCATTAAAAAAAAAGGTGTTCCGGAAAATGGCGTCGTACGGACTTAGTTATAAACCTTTTTTAAATATTGCAGCATTTTTTTAATACTCATTATACTTAAACAAAGTACAAAGTTTCGTATTAATCGGTTGTTTACTGTTTTTTTTTTACTGCCACTTACGAATTGCCTAGTTTTCCGCATCGCTAGAGTTACCTAACTTCTTAATTTACAGATGTACCATATTTACTACCTTCCACATTTTGCCAAGTTTTAGTCAGATCCTTGATAGCACACAGACGTCTTAAAGACATCTGGTAAAGTCCTAAAGACGTACATAATCACAAAACGTCACGTCCGCTTTGCAGATTTTGCTCAACGCCTGAGTACAAATGTTTGTGACAGCAGACTGACAGCAGAAAGCTAACAGATTGTACTGCCTTAACCTGCGAGCGAATTGGCGGCAGGGTCTGCTGATACAATTTAATGGCAGAAATCGATCAGATTCTGTGCAGCGCGATCTGACGGCAGATAGGCAGCAGAAATCACGCAGATTCTGTTGACGTAGCCTGTCATTTCATCTATCTATATCTATCTATATTATTATATAAAATTGAAATTGCGTACTTTGAAATGCGGTTTCTCAGTAAATATGAACTGTACCTGCAAGTGTGTTACATCACACTTCGTCTTGGCGAGAGGAAGGTTCTAACCTTTTTATTTTTTTTAAATAATGATTTTTAAATAATAGCAGTTCATGACGCGACCGCCAGGCGGCGACCGGGCGAGCGCTTCTCGCTTGCGAAATAGCACCGCGACGGGAATAAGTGGCCGAGGGCTCGATCATTCAGGGCTCTCGAATACCGCTCGCATTTGCCGGCATTTCACTGCGGAGTTTATATTTGGTATATCTGTCTCTAAGATGACTGAACGAATAGTTATCATTAATTCTTTTATATTTGGAAGAACTATCTTTAAAAGTTTAAATAATTATTTTGAGCCTCCCTGAGCCAATTGACTAACAACCTGCTAAGTAAAATATTAAAAATGTTATAATACCTGTCTAAACACATGATTTTCCAACTTTTCTTTCTTCCATAAAATATGGTAAGAGTCAGATCTTTCAAGTCGGTCTTATAAAGGTGTTCTATATATTATTTACGCTTAAGACTTTCGGACTGTTTTTAAATCTATAGTATTATATAAAATTGCCTGTGTCCGCATTAAACTATGGTTTTGCGGTAAGATCCTGACATCAGGATCTGCTTGATTTCTGCCGCCAATCTGCGGTCGGTTTTTGTCAGCAAGATCTGATCGAAATCTGATATCAATCTGCGGTCAGATCCTGGTGTCAGGCTCTGACTGCAGAACCATAGTTTAATGCGGACATAATAGGTACCGAATCTGACATCAGGATCTACTCGAATCTGCTGCCAATCTGCTGGTAAATTGCGGTCAGTCGAACCTAGGCCTCCTGCTTATGAAGCTACCGTTATTCGCAACTACCCAAAACACTTCCTTGTAAACTATTTCAAATTTTAGGTACATAGGTATTGATCTTAATTGTTTATAAAAAAATGCAAATGTCATCATTCGACCTCTAGACTCACCCTTCAAAATTTCGTAAGGCGGACCATGTTAAGACGTAATTTTTGGATGTCGTTAAGACGTACCGATTCGTACGTCCTGAAGACATCCAAATAAAGTCGTAAGACGTACAGACCAAAAACAAACGTAAAACAAACGTCTTTAAGACGTTGTGTGCTATCTGGAATGTAAGCGTATTAGACGAATTTTTAATATCGATTTCTTTGAAGACTATCCACGTCTCTCTCGTTTGGAAAAATGTTATTCTATTCTTTTTATTTAGTTAACATGTATAATCAACACACTTCAGATTGTACCACCTTTTACTAAACACTTCATATATTTAAATTTCTGAATTTTTGATATCGTTATTACGCTTCAAAAGTCATATTATGTCAAATAAATTACAATTATTTTACAAATAACAATGCTTATTACTACTTTAGCATGGAGCAGCTTTATTAATTGATGAAGTACAAACAGGTGGTGGCCCAACTGGAAAAATGTGGTGCCATGAACATTTTGATTTAGAATCTCCGCCAGACCTAGTGACTTTCAGTAAAAAAATGCAGCTAGGTGGCTATTATCATTCCGAATCTTTAAAGTAAATGATTTGTAACTATCCATTGTTTAACAATACATGGTTTTCAATGGGTATACTGAATATTTCGATGTATCTCTTACAGACCTAAGCAGTCGTACCGTGTATTTAATACTTGGATGGGAGACCCTAGTAAAGTAATATTACTTGAAGCAGTTTTGGAAACAATGAGAAGCGAAAATCTTCTGGATAGAGTAACAAGGGTCGGAGATTACACATTAAAACAACTGCTAAGACTGGAAGCGGAATGTTCTGCTATGATTAATTCAATTCGTGGACGTGGAACATTTATAGCCTTTAATTGTGCTTCTCCCGAACTTCGGGATACAATAATAAAGAAACTCTTGAACAAAGGTAATTATAATTTGCTCAATATGGTTTAACTACATACACTTATTAACCGTTTCATTGCCCATGCCACGCCTGTCGGTCACTATCCACGTTTATAACACATTCAAATGGTAATTTGTTGTAAACCTGTATTGCCTTCTAGAGTTAGTAGTTCACTGACATTCATATTTTTGTTACTCTTCAAGATTACTTTTTTTGTCAATATCACTGATAACATCATAATGCTCCCACATTTTAAGTGACAACATTTTCTTCAGAATTTCATACTTGTCTATAATTATTTTTATATTTTTAACATATGGTTTACTGATAAGATAAGACGATTTCAAGTATATTTAATTAATACGAGAGTGAGAATAACAGTAACATGCATAGCTAGATGGTACTTTTTAGACTTTGAATTAAAACACAATAATCGCTCTCTATGCCTACCCCCTTGGAAAACTTTGTAATCAGCAACCAAAAGATATCATAGCACACTTCCGGCATACATTAATCATCCTTAAGTGTTCACTTACAAACACGTAAAAACAAATCTTTGTAATGGATTCCCAGCATTCTAAACAATACAATGAGCATCATTTTTTATACACCCTGATAGCCAAATCTCGGGAGCAGAATCTGACATCAGAACCGTAGTCGTCTGTGTCCGCATTTGGCTGCGTTCTGAGGTGCAGAGCCTGATGTCAGTGCCTGATGTCAGATCGGCAGCAGATTCGCAGCAGATTCTGCCGTCTGCTACGGTTCTGACGTCAGACTCTGCGCTCTCATACCAGAGCCAGACCCTGCTACCAATCTGATGTCAGACTGGAGACAGATGGTTATCAGGGCATATATTATACTTTCATTTCTTGATTTCACACTTAATTAGTTTTTCATTGCAAAAAGCATCGTCATTAAGCATTTTTATACTTTGGAGTGAAATGAGTAAACGTCACACGCCCGTAATACTCGGACATTGAAACGGTTAAGGAGCTGTCAAATATTCCTGAACAATTACTTCATATCAATAAAGTTTAATGTAATATCTTATTGCATAGGCATCCAGACTGGTGGCTGTGGATCAGTAGCGATAAGATTAAGGCCTGCCTTAACGTTCACAGAACATCACGCAGATACATTTTTAGACGCTCTGCGATCAATTTTAAAGACGTAATGATATAAGCATATTACGTTTTGGAGTACATTGTTTATGCCTTCCAAAATCAAGTCTTCCATTAAAAAAAAAAAATACAATTTTAGACTACATAATATTTGTGTGAGCGCTACATATGTATGTACATCTTTGGAATCAGTACATTATTTTTGTATAGAAATTTTATAGTATCATAGAACAAGTCAACTAATACAATACTTAAAATATAAATCTCACTTATATTTATATTAAAAATCTGTTAATATTTTATAGTATAATCTAGTTTCTTTTGACAATAGATACCGTAAAAAATGTGTGTCAAACTGCTGAGACCTTTATACAAATTATCTTTATTATTCCTTGATATACGACATATTTGACTACAATTAAGTGAAACTCAATGTACAATTAATTTATCCTATAAAAGAGCGACTACAATGAAATCTTGAACCATACGTCCATGTTTTATACATCCCTTCTAACAAAGTAGATTAAGTTCCAATCTTTGTTCGTTTATTTATTACACTTAAATTCCACATTCACTTCGACATCTTTTTCAGAATATCCGTAAAATGTTCATACTCTTTATGGTGACTCTTTTGTACCATATAAGCTATCATTTTCATCTATAAAGAAAAAACAAACTTTCATTATATTCGTCAAACATTTCACGTATGAAAAGCATTGCTCTGTTCTACCTTCACTTTCGAATCTGTAAAACTATGTCGTTGAGATAAATTCCATAAATTCACAGCCATGTGTGCTAATTGTGAATCACGTAAGTCGGCTCTAATGACAAAACAATTAAAAAGTTCAAGAGCAAGAATTGCTTGTTTCTCAAACTGATCAGTAGATCCAAGATATTTTAAGTGCGACAAAATCTCTTCTACAATCTTCGTACATATTTTATTTACTTCACTTATAAATTTTTTATCAGATCCATACAACTTATCGTTAGAATCAACCTGAAAATGTAATAAAAATCACAATATGTTATTGTAAAATTAATGTCTTATTCATTAATGCTTATTTGAAGTACCTTATCGATGTGGTATGGGTAATTTTCCTGAGTTACTACTGACAATAAATGAAGCACACGCATATATAAATACGATTTTGTCAGTGTATTGTCCTCAAAACAACGTTGAACAGCGTTAAGCAAACCTCTCATTAAATATAAAACGCCATGCTCTGGACTGTCCTGATAAGATCATCATAATTTTTAGTAGTATGTTATCTGTTAGAAGTGATTTAAACAACAATTTTATACAGGATGTTTACAAATTTGTGGTACGCGCATTGCATGTATGTAGTACTCAGTAAAATACATAGCATAGTGTTGCTAGACATGGATCTGGAAACCAATTGTTTCCGAATCAACAAATTTCCAATACTGTTCTTCTCAGCTTTTCTCTAGATTTTGTTGATTTATCTTTATAAATCGACAAAATCTTTATTGTAAAACTTTGTTTCATATCTATGTTATTATAACAAACATTTGCATTGTATTATTTTCAATTTTTTCCATTATTTTAAGTTTAAAAGTAATAGTATTCTAACAAGGATATTCTTCCGGATGGCCCCAGTGACCAATCGACGCGAGGTTTGAGGGGAGGGGGGGGGGGGGGGGACCCTAAATCTAAAACTGTAGCTTCGAGTATTTATTAGTTTCTGAAAAATTAAAAATTTACTGATTAAGCTATTTATATTCATGCTGGTATAATTAATTTTCATAATGACCGCGCTTAGTTAGAAGAAAATTCTCGTAACTTACATTGTTTATATCTAACGGTCAGCGTAGATTTTTGTTGATGTTTGCGCAGAATTTTTTAAGGGATGTTTGATTTATAGACTTATATTGGGATCTGACATGGAGGCGGAACGTAACCATGATGGCGCCGATAAAGTTACAACTTACACGTGTTGTATATGCGGTGATGTGTTTTTTATATTTATATAAAATATGTTAATTTCTAGGCAAAGCATTTGATTGGGCAGGTGCAAATTCTGTTTAAAGAATTTTCAAAGGGTGTTACAAGCAGGACACATAATTAAATGTGTAAAGAATGAGGGTGGTAGTACGTAGTCAGGTCGTCAGTTTTTCAGCACTTTGCATTCAAACTTGACAATTGAAAAGAAAATCATACGACGTTACTGTAAAAGTGTCCAGAAATGTTCTGTTGTTGCAGTTTGTTAGTGTAAAGCAGGCTTAGGGAAGAAATGTAAGCACATAATAGCTACTTTGCTGTACTGTTACCGATTAGTTCATAACCTCATTTTTTTAATGCAAGTTTCCATGCTTTTAAGTGGTCCATTTTCTTTAAATTACCAAATACATTTGGCTTTGGAAAACAATGAAACCGCAGATACAAATTTTTATTTGCTCTACTCTCCTCCTCTCACTGCACACTTAATTCTGTTTTTGGATTTAGAACGTGGAGAAAAAGTTCCAACCGCCATATCAATAAACAATATAAATAAGTAGGAAACTTTAACTTTGTATAAACACAAAAATCAACGCCCTCTAATGCAACGGCACAAGAACGACCGGGGACTGATGTACTGTACGAGCGTTTCTACTTTTCGGTAGAAGTGCTCGTAGTGCGCTGACGGATGTCAGATCCCAATAGTCAATAGACGAAGCGTAAGCTGCCACTTTAGGCGAGGGTAACGTAGGATTGAATGGGAAAAGGCAGAGGTTCAGGCACGTCGGTTAGCTTCGGATGCATTCAGCTCGTTATTAATAGTTGGGTTCAGAACATAACCACTCTTGATGTGTTGTGAATGGTCAAACGTATAGTACGATTTTATTTAAAAATAAAAAGTTGGTAATTATGCTTAAAAGGGTACACTTCGCCGATTTGGATGAAATTTAAATATGTTGTAAGACACAACCTTCTGAACCAATTTCCGTACATACAACCGCCGCTCAGCCTTAATTTCCGAGATATTCGCAAAAAACTGCTGCTACTAAGTATACATTGAATTGCATTTCGGGCCTCTTCCTCGAGTTCACTGGTAGTAGCCTTACTTTATGCAGTTAGCGCAACTGGTAAAAGTCCCGGTTTCTTTTCCTCCACCCCCACCGTCTACGGGGCTTCACGTTCCTGCGCCATTCCTTTCTTTTGTGTGGAAAGTGCCACAAGCCCATTCTTTTTGTGTGAGGAGAGCCACAATAAAAGTAAAGAAAATGGGTCGAAAAAGAAGCAGGAGATACGATTCGGAAGAGGAAAATTAACTGGAGAAGCGGCTAATACGATTGAAAACAAGTTTAAAGAAATACAAGAAAAGTTGTCGTTCACGATACCGTAAGAAAGGTTATGTTTTTGTAACAAAGGAAGCAGATTCGGACTTGGACAAGAGTCCGAGTCTGGTACTCTCACGAGAGAGAAGTGGTAATATTGGGACATGAGTCCCGTCGCTCTCTGCTATATACGTCACCTGTCGGGCTCTGCCCGCACAGGTTCGAACAAGAGTCACGTGACGATACAGAAGGGACTTTCACCTCTGTAAGCGGGACACGAGATCCATTGGCCAATCAATATATTCCAGGTAGTGGTTTGGTTTGAGGGCACAAGCCCCAGCGCCCTCTACTATACACATCACCTGTTGGGTTAGGTCTTGACAGGTTCGGACAAAAGTCCTTGAACATGTGACTGCGCAAAGTTGAATTCCACCTGAAAAGCGGGACACGAGTCTCGTTAGCTGCCCATAAATTTCATGAATCAAAAAAGAATGTTCTTAATTTTGTGTATATTAATTCAGGCAATTCGTCATCGGGCTCAGATACTTCATTCGCAAGCAGTACAAAAAACCTGGAAGGCTCCGTGGATAACAGGGATGGGAATCTGAGCGACTTCTCTGAAGGGATGCCTGCGGGGCAGCAGAAAGAAACAACGGAGGGGGCTTCTATTGTAGCGGTAGAACCTAATTCCGATAAGAACCAGGCAGAAGCGTTTGGAGAATTAGCGCAAAATATTTTTAAGGCATTAGAGAAACGTTTAGAGCCTGAAATACCTTTGGGACCAGCTATCCACAAAGATATTTCCATATGCTGGATGAAAATCTGTAAAAAAAAAGGACTTCTTAAGGAGGAACAGATGGCCTTATTGAAAAAATATCCAGTTCCGGAGAACTGTAAGGAAATTAATCCACCCATTCTAAACCCAAAGGTAAAGACCTCCTTACGAGAAGGGTTATTAACACTCGCTGCCGATCTGACATCCGCACTGATATCAGGCTCTGCACGTCAGAACGCAGCCAAATGCGGACACAGACGACTACCGTTCTGACGTCAGATTCTGCGCCCCAGATCTGGCTATCAGGGTATGTATTTACTACGGAAATCGTGATGCCACTAGCGTCCCGAACGCAACGGCTTTTTACCCGACTGCGGCACGCAAAGGAGGGTATTGTGTTTATCAGGCTATGTATGTATGTCCATGTTACGCTCTAGAGCCTGTACGGATACACCGATTTGTACAAATGAGGTGTCTTTAGAATTGTCTTGACGTTCCGAATGTTATAGGATATATAATTTTCAAAAAAGTAAAAATAAAAAAAATTGAAAAATTTAAAAAAACCCGACTGCTTAAAAAGCTAACTGAAATGACAAAAATAATAATAAGATGACAATTTAAATTAACTCAATTGCCTGCAGTCGGAGGCCTTAAATCTTTTGATGCTCTTTTATCCCAAGCATGTACCGCAATGACTAAAGAAAGTGCTTCAAGCTGGTAACAAAAAGAGGTGAACAACATCAATGCAAATTCAAGCTTGCATAGTGAACTTCAGCGTATTTTGTAATATATATGTTTCTCTCTTCGTCCGTGTGGGAAATACTGTTAGTATTGTTAAAAGCCCATCAAATCTAATTAGGGCGAACAGCGATACACAGTATTTATTAAGACAATATGTAATTTTCTATTTCGAAATAAATGTTCGAATGTAATTACATCAAATCATTTGCATCAAAAGATTTAAGGCCTCCGACTGCAGGCAATTAAGTTAATTTAAATTGTCATCTTATTATTATTTTTGTCATTTCAATTCGCTTTTTAAGCAGTTGGGTTTTTTAAATTTTTTAATTTTTTTATTGTCGTCTTCGTAAAGAACGCGAATGACTGATTCTAAGTCGTTTTCTGGTTATGGGTTATATTTATTGATGACTGAGTAATTTTTTCACCCCTTCAGAGTTTTTTTTTAAATATTGTATTGTTATCCAAACTACGCACGCCTGCAAAGCTTCAAGACAACTCGATAGTTGGAAGTTGGTTAAATTTGAGTTGCCAGATTTGAACCATACATAAATCAAACACACAAAAATGCCTACAAACGAACCGAAGATCGAAGCTGAATAAAATCGTTTAAAAATAATCTGATTTATGCCGTGTTTAAATTCATTTTCATCTGGGAAATCTCAGCAGTATCTTACTGAAACGTTCATGCCGATACGATAGAAAATGTGAAAGTTTTACATTCTATTAAAACAAACAAAATAAACAATCATTGAACAATCATATCATTATATTTTTTCACAAGTAAACATAAATATTGCACAGAATGACAGAAGATAATAAGAATTGGGAAGTTTAGAAGGGATATTGATACGCAATTTAGTATCGTTTCATTGATATGTTTCCTAACTTCCTTACCCAACCTCTCTATCTTTCATTATTACTATCCTCCTTTACTTTCAGCGAGGCTCTGATGCTAGACGCAGTGATCGGCGGGCTCCAGCTACCGCTGATGGAGGGGGAAACACCTACAGGAGCGGTGGTTATGTGTGCTTGAACTGTGCCTGCGTCAGTCACGTACACATAACCATCGCTCTTGTCGGTGTTTTCCCCTCCATCAGCGGGTAGCTGGAGTCCGCCGATCCCTGCCTAGACGCAACTCTCGTGCCATATTCCTTCAAGACTTCTCGATAGTAGGAGCTGTGGCAACAGCGCGGCAGAGACAGAGAGAACAGAAAATGTGGCAACTATGCGTAAAAAATTCGTCTACATAGAATACTTGGAGATGTCACCTCTGTACTAGTTCTTTTTATCGACCGCAGTAGTTTCATTAGGGTCCGCCCTGTTTACAAGGGACGCTTCGATCAATTCTGACCGTAACAAAAATGAGACGGCAGCCTTAAGGCGGGATCTCCTACCTGCGACTGGTCGCAACGATTTGACCCAGCGACTGGCCCTAGGCTGAATCTCCTTGCCTGCGACTAAGTCCATTACCACAGTGGAACAGAATCCCAAGAAACAAGGAAACGAGTCAGAATTCAAAAGTTGTGGGAGGATTATGTATTTTTATATATTTCTTGTAAGCTACTAATATGAGCTCCTAAAAAAGGTAAAAATATCATGACACCTACTTCTGATCTGTGTGTAAACACGTGTCTAAGTTTGTATGTATTTTTCGTGCAGAATTTTAAATCGAGTCTTTTAATTTTTGGTGATATAAAAGAAAAAAATTTTGGGGGCCCCAAATTAGTAGTATCGATGTTACTAAGTAATAGCAAATAATTAGTTACATACAGTTTTTTCTCATAAGAACACCATTGAAAAAATATCAGCAATTATCCGACGTTTTAGTTACCTTCCGGGAACTCCCGAGCAAATTTCTTTTTTATACAATTTTAATCAGCTTCGATCCTCTGTTTGTTTGTTGCATGTATGTATCTATGTATGTATGTATGTATGTTTGTTTCTTTAATTGTTTGTTTGTTTGTTTGTTTGTTTATTTGGTTCAAATCTGGAAACTCAATTTTAACCCACTTCCACCAATCCAATTGTCTTGAAACTTTGTAGGCACGCGTAGTGATGATGGCAATACAAAATTATGAAAAGAAAAAACGGAAGATGTGAAAAAATGACCCAGTCACCAATAATTTTAACCCATAACCCCAAATTCAATCGACTTGAAATCAGCAACTCGCGTTCTTCACGAAAACGACAAAAAGCCGCTGAGTTGTTCGGGTTGCTAGTCCGCATCGCAATTTCAATTTATGGCGGTCCTGTCATGGAGCGAAATTGGTCGACGATGTATCGGTCGACAGTTTATGCATATGGAGGTCGCGTACGAGGGAATATATGTGAACATGAACAATATGATATAAGTTATTAATACAATTGCTTAGCACTATAGGGTTTAAGCAAACTGTTAACGTGTATATAGCAATAAAATATATTTGTAAAGAAGTCTAAGCTATTAACTGTAAATCCACAAACAGTAAAAACTAGAAAATAAAAAAATATATATAAAAAAAATTTATGCTAAACGATTTTATTAAAAATGCACTAAAAACTAATAAATAATTCTTTTCTTGTACTACAATTTCGGTGGTACTTTTCCACTTTAAATAAAATCGTGGAGCTGGATATTTCATAACCGAATATGAATCAATTTAATGGAGCATCAACCGTCAAAATTAATTTGTTGTGAGATAGCTTGCTCCACGATTTTATTTAAAGTGAAAAACGCCATCGATATTGTAGTACAAGAAAATATTTTTTTTTCGTTTTTAGTGCATTTTTAATAAAATCGTTTAACATAAAAGTATTATTATATATTTTATTCGTTTTATAATCAACATATTATAATACTTGTCCTTGCTACTGCGGATAAAACATTTGCGAATATTTGGCAATACATATTCGATTAAATGCCTGTATTCTATGTCGCACAGTGGGGGACTGATTCTCAACAAATAGGGGAAAAATGCAACATCCCATATTTCGCATTAAAAATGCCAAATTTTATTAAGGAAGTTAATAGAAGTGTTAATATACAACTGATACGAAGGTTTGGCGTTATTTAAAGGGGGAGCGTGATGTAACTAGATGAAAATCGAGGCATTATTCGGGAATTTTTTTTAAAGAAAGTATTCAATCGATCTTTCTGAAACTTTCAGCATATTGTAGATAAAAAAAATTATTAAAAAAAAGCTGCAAATAACAGAGTTATACGCGCTTATCCCCAGTCCGTTGGCGACGCAATAGTTCCCACTGCGGGCATCGTAGCGTCTACTGTATTCATCTAAAACCAAAAGTCGAACAATTTTTGTTCAGGTTATGAGTGTACGCACAAATCGTATAAATTAATAACTTAAAAGATGCAAAATTAAACAAAATGGCGGCCTCTTGAAAAAAATTCCAAAATTTTTACGATTTCTTTTTCAAGAGGCCGCCATTTGTTCAATTTTGCATCTTTTAAGTTATTAATTTATACGATTTGTGCATGCACTCATAAACTAAACAAAAATTGTTCGATTTTTGGTTTTAGATGAATACAGTAGACGCTACGTTGCTTGCAGTGGGAACTATTGCGTCGCCAACGGACTGGGCATAAGCCCGTATAACTCTGTTATTTGCAGCTCTTTTTTAATAATTTTTTTTTATTTACCTCAATCTGATAATACAATATGCTGAAAGTTTCAGAAAGATCGATTGAATACTTTCTTTAAAAAAAAATTCCCGAAAAATGCCTCGATTTTCAGCTAGTTACACCAGGCGCCCTCCTTAAGAAACTAACGTCAATTTGTCAATAATTCCAATTCAACGAAAAGAATTTGATAAATATACCGCGGGAAGTGCAGAAATATTTGTAAACCTGTATCCATGTTATCCTATATACCAAATACTGTTCATAAAGTGTTAATACATTATTCCTGCGAAAGTATAAAATATTTTGGCAACCTTCCACTCGGCCAATTGGGTGAAGACACCCAAGAAGAAGCCTGAAATAAAGATTTTAAAAATTATAGAAAAAATTGTAGCTCAAAATATTCTATCTTCCCAATGGCCCGCCTTCTCTCATATCGAATACGTTAGCGCGTATTTCAGTTTTGATATTACAATGCGTGTTTATACTTGAGAGATAAGGGATCTCTCTCCAATTTGTAAGGAGGACGAAGCAGGTCTTATCACGCGCAGTCAGCGGACCACCCCTTTTCTTCATGAGGCTCTCCGCGAGGCGTACTGGTGTTTCTGCAGAACAATTTCGCTTCCTACCCCATTGCCAGGGAAACATTCTTCGATCTAACATAAGAACATATTCTTCTTTTGTTAGTGGAGGAAAATTCCACATCTGATTCCCAACAATTAATCAGGCTAATCGGCCAGAGCGTCTCACCAGGGTTGCAGTTTATGACCATATTGTCCCGCGAGTTGGTGCGGTGATTGACAACAGTACCTACGTGCAGGTACAAAGTCATTATAAATAGGTATGTACCATCCACCGATAGAACAACATACGGATTAACTCAGACTGAAGAATGCCTAAAATTATCAAAGACGGCACAACGTTCTTGATTGCCCTTTAGAGATACTAGCAAACAGATGTTGTCGAAACGTTCTTGGGACAATATGAAATTACCGGTCGAAAGCAAAGAATGATTTCACGCTTCACTCTGAGCCTGTTTTTGTCCCAACACACAGTGGTCCGGAATCTCAAGAAATAGAGAAACTATTCAACATGCCATTTTTCGCAATCGAAATGCCGAATCATATTAAGCTACTTTATAAAAAAAGATTTTTGATTTTCTTTCGGCAAAGATAGAAAACTATTACTGGATCTAAAGAAATGCATAAAAAGTTTAAAACATCTTCGTCTGCATTGCAGTGGGAATCTTTTGACCTACATTTTTTTCTTTAATTTTTAAAATCTTTATTTCTGGATTCATCTGGGTCTCCCCACCCAATTGGCCGATTGGAAGGTTGCCAAAATATTTTATACTTTCGCAGGAATGTATCAACACTTTGTGAAGAGTATTTGGTATATAGGATAACATGGATACAGGTTTACAAATATTTCTGTATGTTTCGCCTTGTGGGATAAAAGTGGGCTCAGAGCGAGGCGAAAATTCCAATTATCTTGTACAACCGGTAATTTAGAATTTTTCGAGGTGAAATTTCTTCATTCGTATACGGTAGGCAATTGCTTGTTTTCGAAGCGTTCGCCGGGAAACATTTGTGTCAGGGATCTGAACCGCCTAGTAACTCTAACCCTTACCCGGTTAACTATGGAAGGTTTCTGTAACCCATACTAACCGCGAGGGAACGGTTCTTAAATTCTAGAAGAAACCAAAGTAAACCGGTTAACCCGCTACGAGCTGGTTACTAGTTAAATAAGACAGTCTTGTCTAGACTAGACAGTCACTTAAGGCAAGTCAGTGTTATGTGAATCGAATACGGGCAATACATATTCAGATAAAATGAAAACACAATGTTTAAAATATGCGAGTATATAATCCATGCAGGATTGATTAATTTTAGAGGGTTATTAGAAACGGAATTTATACTTTATTTGTTAAACTTCAAGAATTACTCAGCACCAATATCTCTTAGCATCAATATCTTCTACAGCCGTGTACGCGTTTCGCCTTATAGCTTCCAATGTATAATATTTTCTAGCATTTGAATATTTCCCGTCATCTGGTCGACAATCGGTCTCGTCCATGCGGCAGGTATTATCGAAGTACCGAACAAGCAGATCGTAAACCGGAACCGTCGTGACAGTTTGGACAAAAATCGGTCGACATAATTTTATATTGTTAAATTATGTTTCAATTTGATTCGAGTTGTTTACATTTTTAATATATAAATTTAAAAAAAAATTTAATAATTGCAATTCGGAGTAATTATAATCGAATATTTTGTGGTAACTAATTTTATAATATAATTTAAAAATATAATATTTAAATCAGCTATACACTTTATTTAAAACATAAATTTTGTAAATTTGAAGTAAATTTATTACTTTATAGCGAATATTAGATTTACAAAAAATTAATTTTTAATATCTTTAATCTGCAAAATGTATTTATTTATGTTTTTATGTTATGTTATGCTAAATAGTATTTTCTATAGATTAGACCAACCGATACTGGTTTTATTGCAGTGTTCCGTTATTGATGAGCCGTTTACGATTATCTTAAAAAAAAAAGTATTGAAATCGGTCAAGATTTGCGCTGTCGAGCGATTTTTGTCCAAAATCTTACACTGCGCGTCGGCAAACGCTCGCGAATTCGGTGTGGCCAAGTTAATCTTTGACCTCGCATATTCATTACTTTCACGTGCATGCATCACTCTACAATGATTTTCACCATATTACTGTAACCGCACCAATCCGGTTAACCGGGTTACTTGGCTTACAGATAAATTCTGTTACCCGGTTAGGCGGGTTAGTCGACGATACAGCATACTGAACCGGGTACGCGTTAGGGTTCGGTTCCCTGATTTGTGTACCTGACGTCGAACAGGGGCAATCGACACCGCGCCGTTTTTTGCAGGGGTTTCAACTTTCTTCACACTGAGTTAATCCGTTGATTGCTTTGTCATCGGGTGCTACACGGGGACTTGGGACCTGCACGTACCGTTGACTACCACCGACTCGTGGGTCCATACGGTCATAAATCGCGACCCTGGCGAGACGCTTTGACCGATCAGCCTGCTTAGTATTTTGGAACAAAATGTGGTAGGTATTTTCTTCCCCCACTTCGTCAACAAGGAGAGGGTTCCTCCTCCGCCGACGAATTCACAAAGAGAGGGTCTCCCGCTTCTCGAAGAACGGTGTTTCCAAAATGTTTGTTTCATAATTATATCAAAACAGCACTTACTTTCATATCATTTTCTCTTCTTTATTAAATAAAGTGAAAAATATAAAATAGTTGAAAGCAGAAAGCTTGTAGGTACTGTACGAACTCTCGTTATCGGTATACCTGGTTCTGTAGGTGTATTCTTTCATGCATTGGCATACATTTATACTTATAATACGATATCATTTGTTGAGACGAAGTAAAGAAGTTGGAACATAAGGTCATTTAATGACGCATGAGGTTGTAAATTAAATATCGAGGCTTCCAAGAAGTCAGGTACATAAACGACAAACGGTAGTCATCTCGTTGAACCCTATTTCACCGTACTAGGGACACAAGTCAGCTTGTTCACTTGTTATAATACCTAAATATGCGAGATGTGACAAAGATGATACTAATATAGCAATTAAAAAGTATTATCCTACATCAATACGCCTCGCGAAGGGGTACAAGGGAGTCCTCTGCTGACTATGCGGAATGCCGCCTGCTTCGTCCTCCCGACAAATTCGGGACTGTGCTGTTATTTCTCGAGTATAAACACGCAAGGCATAGGGAGGAGATTATATTATGACCAATCAGTCTTGTATTCCTTTGAAACGGCAACTTTCCACCGCTGCTCCGTAATATCTCCTCCCTATGGCACACGTTCTCTTGCACCGAATACGTCAGCGCGTGCTTTTGTTTTGATATTCCAATGCGTGTTTATATTCGAGACATAAGAGATCGGTCTCGAATTTGTCGGTAGGACAAAGCAAGCGGCATCACGCGCAGTCAGCGGACCACCCGTTTTCATCCTGTAGCTCTTCGCGAGGCGTACAGGTCTTTCTGCAGAATAATTTCGTTTCCTACCCCATTACCAGGGAAACATTCTTCGATCTAACATAAGAACATCTTCTTTTGGCAATTGTGCGGACCATAAAATTAAATTTCGTCACGGTCAACCATACTTATACCATACTTATTATTCTTTTATACTGTAGCCAGACACGGTTTATTGCCTGCCTAACGTAGAGGAATTAGCTTGTAACAATTGGGGATTAAACCTAAAAATTGTTCCACTGTTCTGCAAGTTACTTGACAGATGTTTCCTAATTACTTTATATCGTGTACGGGGGCCAAAGGTCTAGTGTCATAAAGCTGTAGTAAACCGTGGCCCGCTAACAATCCGTTTAGGGCATCACTCATCACGCTACATAAACTTCGCGCGTGTGTGACTACGAACACTGCACTTTCCATGGCATATTTATCAAATTCTTTTAGTTTTATTGGAATTATTGACGTTAATTCATGACAAATTCCCGCCTTTAGAAAACTTATGTGATACGGACAGACTGCTCGTGGATCTCTAATACAAAGAATCGCTGACTAGGAAGTCGCTGGTGTTGCCGAATTTGAAGCCAATATGAGGGAAGCCCTAAATGTGACGACCATAGATGAAAATTTATTTGGACAAGAATTAGAGGACCATATCAAGACAGCGAAATCGTTGGAACGAACGAGCAAGGATTTAATCTTTCCGATCATTGACAAAATTTCCAAAAAACGGGAAGGGCCCGACCAGTCCTTTATCATCAAGGACACAACCCAGAGCGACGGGCGCACAGTGGTACATAAGGACATTTTTGTTCAAATCACCCTACAGTTCGTCGTTTTTCTCTATCGATCTGCCCGGTCAGAAATTTAAATTTCGTTGCTGATTTTTTTATATTTAGCGAAATATACAGCACTTTTAGGAAATCAGTATCTGTGGGCTTTTTTGGCCGCCGGTTCCGAATTTAAAGTCAGATTTTCGAAATTGAAGATGGCGAATCCAAATATGTTGAAGCGAAATTTCAGAACATGAGCTTATTCGGAAGAAACTTAGTGCGTACAGATTTTCGGAGACGCTGAGTACGTATATGAGGTAGTTATTATAAAGATCAAAATTTTAATTTGTACCACAAATCTAATACAGTAGATCAAATTGTAAAATTTAAAATGGCGGATCAACATTCGTATTTTTACAAATTTTTAGGCATCTCATAAATATGTACGTGATTTTCCATGTTTAATCGTGTTCGTCTGTGTTCATACCCGTTCTTAGAGTTGACTTTTCTGATTCAATGAGATTGCTGATTGAATTGCTGATTGATGAGCAAGATTTTTAATGTTTGATACCTTAGAAGGCCTGATATACTTGACGTTTTATCCTAGTTGCCTTTAGAAATCCGATTTTATTATGTGCAATCTTGTTTCAGGAGCAAGATTTGTGCTTCTGGAAGCAAATCTTTGATTTTATATTTGTGTACGTGCCTAAAAATATGAAATATTAAAAATCTTGCTCTATCAATATTGAATCAGAAAAGTCAACTATATTCGACATATTGAATTCGCTATCTTCAATTTCGAAAATCTGACTTTAAAATCGGAATCAGCGGCCAAAAAAGCCCACAGATACTGATATCCCTAAAGTGCTGTATATTTCGCTAAATATAAAAAAATTAGCAATGAAATTTAAAATTCCGGCCGGATAGATCGATAGAGAATTTAATTGCGAAGAATTTTAAAAAAAATCGGCGTTTACTGAAAAATTACGACCTGTAGGGTGATTTGAACAAAAAATGTCCTTATGTACCACTGTGGGACGGGCACAAGAAATTATTCAGTCTTTGAAACTCTGTTTACCACAAACCGAGCGCGAGTACATCGTGCTCGTGAGATCAGAAGACGTCGATGAGACGATAGATTCGGTAAGTCTTCCGGCAGGCAGATTGAAATGGTTTTATGCGGCCTGGAAGAAAATAACAGAGGATACCATTATTTTACAATGGGTATTAGGATATAAGATTCCGTTTGTAAGCCCGCCTCGTCAGAACGGGTTACCCAAGGAAGCTCGTTGGTCCACTGGTGAACTTAATCAGATTTCGAAGATTCTAAATCAGTTACATCGGAAGGGAGTTATTAGAAAGTGTGAGAATACGGCGGGTCAATTGTCTCGAGGATTTTTCTTATTCAAAAGCCGGACGGTTCCAGTCGGTTAATTTTAAACTTTGAGAAATTGAATAAGTTCATAAAAACTGAGCATTTTAAATTGGAGCACTTAAGATCTGCCAGAGATCTAATGGTTCAAGGTTGCTTCATGAGTACCTAAGATCTTAAAAATGCATATTATCTAATATCGATTGCAGAAGCGAGTAGGAAGTTTTTAAGATTTAGCTTCCAAGGGAACCTCTTTGAATTTAATTATCTTTCATTTGGATATCGCATCTTACGTCTTTACCAAGCTAATGAAACCGGTCATATCGTGCTTAAGAAAACGAGGTATACGCTCAATAATTTACTTAGACGACATCGTCCTCTTAGGAGACTCGTATAATCAATGCAATTTGGGCAGAAGAAACTTGTTCAGAGTTAAAATTAAATCCTTCTACAACTTGTAAGTTTCTGGAATTTATGTTGGATTCGCAAAGGATGTCAATAAATCTCCCGGAAGATAAGGAAATGAACTTATTAAAGTCTATAAATAAATTTCGTGATAAAAAAGATTGCAAAATTCGCGAATTTGCTTCGTTTATAGGGTCATTAAGCGCTAGTTGTTACGCTCTCAGATATGGTTGAGTATATTTAAAAGATTTAGAGAGAACAATTTCTAGTGTTAAAAAAGAATAACAATAACTTCGAGGCCAAAATGACTATCTCAAAAGAAATGCATGAAAATTTAAATTGGTGGAGATTCAATATTAGGAAGGCTAAGATTCCGATTAACGAATTCAGATTGGAGATGCAGATTTTTTCAGATGCATCTCAATCCGGATGGGGTGCATATTGCAATAGTAAGACCACTCATGGTTTCTGGGAGCAGAATGAAAGCAAATACCACATAAATTATTTAAAATTACTCGCAGCGTTCTTCAGTTTAAAATACTTTGCAGAAGACCTCAAAAGGTGCAACATGTTATTAAGAATAGACAATACGGCAACCATATCGTACATAAATCGCATGGGAGGAATTCGGTTTAAATTGCTGAGCAAATTAGCCAGAAATATGGAAATAGTGCGAGTCTCACGAAATTGGAATTTTTGCATCCTATATTAGATCAAAGGACAATGTATCAGCCGACACAGAATCGAGAAGACTGAAGCCCAAGACGGAATTTGAACAATCGGATAAGGCATTTGATAAAATATGTCAAAGTTTCGGAACTTCTGAGGTCGATTTATTTGCTAATCATGGCGAAGGGATCCGGAGTCAGTCGTGGTAGATGCGTTTACAATTGATTGGACTCCTTATTTCTTTTATACATCCCCCCCCCCCCCTCCCCATTTGTCGTAATTCTAAAGACCCTAAGAGAGATTAGATCGGAGGGGGCCAGAGGAATAGTAGTTGGTACGGTTTTGGCCATCACGAACTTGGTTTCCGATCTGTATGACCATGTTTGAACCGGATCCCGTTATCTTAAGACCGGACATTAATTTGTTGAGTTCTATGAATAGAGAACCTCATCCATTATGGCGTCAACTTTCCCTGGTAGCAGGCGTATTATCAAACAGACGTTGGTGGCGAGGGGAATGCCAGCAGACGCAATTGGAATCGCCATAGCCTCAATCAAGAGTTCCGCACTCCGACAATACGAGACACTGCTTAAGAAGTGGTGGAACTTTTGTGGAAAAGAAGAAGCGGATATATTTAAGTTGAATGTTCCTCATATTCTAAATTTTTTAATGACCGAATTTAAGAACGGGGCTACGTACGGAACAATCAATAGCTACAGGTCCGCTTTAGCTGTTACACGGTCCAGAAATGGGCCAAGAACCGTTGATTGCACGATTTTGTAAAGGAGTTGCAAATCAACGTCCTTCAAGACCAAGATATAATGATATTTGCAAACCTAAGTTGGTGCTGGACTTTTTAGACCAATGGGTGGAAAACGTGACCTTAACGTTGGAAGACCTGTACAAAAAGTTAGTAACCCTGCTTGCCTTAACGACGGGTCAGCAAATGCAGACTCTTTCGCTGATTGTCACCAGAGATATAAGAGTTAGGGAAGGTCGTGTGGAAATTAAGATCCCGGCAAGCATTAAAACTTCAGAACCGCAGAGAAAACAGCCAACTCTTATTTTCCCTGTATGCCACATCCACATTAGAGGCCCGCCCATCTGCAACGAACGCAAAAATTGCGTAATGGTGTAAAAAATCTGTTCATCTCCCACAAGAAACCACATAAAACAGTCTCATTCCAGTGTCTCATACGCTGGATAAAAAGTGTGTTGAAAAAAAGTGGAGTTAATACGGATAGCTTCTCTGCATACAGCACACGTCATACAGCCACCTCGGCGGCAAAAAGAGATGGGGTAAGCATAGACGTGATAAGAAAGACCGCGGTTGGTCTGGAAAATCAAGAACGTTTGTCAAATTTGATGACCTTAGATTAACGGAGGAAAATACACTATACAACACCGCGACAATATATTTCGAGGTCATCGAAATCGGTGAGGTGTACCCTTTTATGCACAATTACCCGTGATTGTATATCCGAATAGCACCGAAAAGGAACGTTGTTTAGTTACCCAATTTACCCGTACGCGCTCCCTTATCGCGAATCTTATTCTCTGATGTTCCGGCTATATATGTCTACGCCTTTTCATCGACTGACCGTCGGCAAAACAGCGTGTCACCGTTGCCTTCAATAAACAGTAACTCGAAAATAAGGTGTCAGTAGGTAGGGTTATCCACGATTAGTGTTACGATCCGGTCCCTAGCACAGCACAACAATCGAATCATGGTGTCGCTGTGCTCTGAACCATATTCACAAAATATTGTAGTGATGTTCATCACACGAATGCCACCTTGTGAATATGGGTCATTGTCTGTTGTAGATTTGTAGTAGAAATTAAAAAAGTATTTTTTAGCCGTATGTAAGCGGCCCTACTGACCTACGCAACGCCAGCCTCCAATCACTGAGTTTGTTGTGCTTCAGGCGCTTCTGACCTGAATTGTTTAACATTAAAGGTCTGGGCACCATCAGTTTTGTGCCAGGTTCGTGTACATTTTATGTCCACTAAGGTGGACCTTAGTTACTCTTGTTGAAAATAATTTTGAGATTTTTGGCGGGGACGCTCCCTAGAATTGTGCCACTGGAAGAAAAAATGTGTGTAAAATTTGAAATCGAACGAGAAACCGTGCCGCATCGAATTTGAAAATGTTTTATTTTTGTAACTTGTATTTCTCCATTATAGTATATCGTTAATATACATGTTTATATATAGTTGAATTTGTCGTTTTATGCTCTGCAACAATATGGAAACAAAATATAAGAACACTCAAAAAAAATCAAGGCCTTGAAATCTAAAAAATTAACCTTAAAAAAACTTTTTCGTTGGTATATTTACCTTCTCAAAGAATACAAATTTTGTATAAATCTTTTTTCTTCATATAATTATAAATAATAGACTAAAGGAAAAGGGATACCCGAAATGCACCAATTTTTACAGATATCTTTCAATTTATTTTAAAACTAGGACTCTAGAAGAAAATCTGACTACTCCACGCGATGCAGCAAACATTTTTCCTCCGGAAAACATCAATAAATGTGGTAAGTCATGTTTTGTTTTGAATACAGAAGTCAACAACGGCGGGCGTATCCACTGCCGCTCAGCGACTAACGTGCGCGACTACCACTATCGGCGCTGCACGTTTTGCCAAACAATTTCGCTCCGGTATTGAAAACAAAACGTAACTTACCACTTTTGTTGATGTTTTCCGAAGGAAAAATGTCTGTTGCATCGCGTGGGGTAGTCAGATTTTCCCCTAGACCCTTAATTTGTTATATATATACGAAGATATCTGCAAAAATGAGTGAATTTCGGATGTCCTTTTCCCTTTGATCGTTGTTTAAATATATTTAAATGTTAATAATGCAATAATAAAGGCGGGAACATACTATTGACACACCACACCACCCGACGAGTCCACACACGATGCGAACATGTGCACATATGTAACACGTGACCATACTCAAGGCAACGAAACATCAGAGTGAAGCTCATCTATATAGTTATGGAACACCAAACTGTCGCGTGGGAACACGTGTGTTTACTAGAAACACATTGCCCATGACACGTCGGGTGGCGTGTTTCCCCCAACCACTGACAACACGCTGAACCGGTTCGGTTGGATCGCGTGGCGTGTGAGCGTGTCGCGTCGCATCGGGTATTAATAGTATGTTTCTGCTCCATAGTAAAGCATAGAAAATAGCTACATTTGATATCAGTCAACACACGTCGCGTCGGGTGGTGTAGCGTGTCAATAGTATGTTCCTGCCTTAACTTATATCGTTGTATTCCGGAGAGTTCATAGAATAATTGGAGGGACAATCAACTGTTTGAACACAAATAATGTTCAAAGTTAAAATTTGCATTTTTTTTTTAAATCGAATTTCTCGAAAACTGAGAGTGATGGCGGAAAACGGATTGTGAATTCGTATTCAGCGCACAAAAATCTATAAGAAACGGGTATTGAATGTTACAAATCCAGATGGCTTTTGAAAAGTGTTACAATTAAACTCTTGCATGAGCTTGACACTTCAATGGAGAAGAACGAGTTACAAAAACAAAACATTTTCAAATTCGGTGCGGCACGGTTTCCCCTTGTCTGATCGACTTCAATTTTTGCACAGAGTATTTTTTCATCCAGTGGCACAATTCCAGGGAGCTTCCCAAAAAAATTTAGATGTCGAAAAATAAGGTTCACCCTAGTGTCCACTTATGTCACTAGCAACTATTTAGAGGTATTCGCACCCTACAGCAGGCCTGCTCTGGCCCAATACAATAATTATTGTCATTAAGATTTTCTTCGCAGTACCCCCCAGAGTAGTTCGATATATTAAAAAAAAAATCTGTGTAAAGTTTGAGACCGATCGGATAACGGGAAAAGGCGCCCCTGGGCAGTTGAACATTTAAATCATTATTTTACAGTTCACAAAGTCGATTTTATATAATATCCTCCAAGTTATTGATTACATAAAAAAATATGTCAAACAAAAGTTACAGATCCAAACAAGGAGCATCTTTTGTTGTATAATTTTTTCTTGTGTGACAAACGATTTTCGAAAAAAGTCCGAAAAACTAAAAAAAAAAATTATTTTTCAAATATTCAAAGTTTAAATCCTTCTCGAACACTTTTTATTTATTAAGGGGAAGAAACACATTGTAATTTTTATTTTCGAGGACTATTTTTTAAACATTCTAGGGGGACGCATATACCGAAATATGCCAAAAAGATAAAAAAATTTTTCCTTATTTTCAGTGTTTGATATGTCATGAATGTTTTCTGAACATTATGGACCCAAATTCGCAAAAATATCGAAGATAGGTATACAGGGTGTTCCAAAAATGCTGCGGTTCCTTGAACGGGGTGACTCGGGGCGTGATTGCAAACAACTTTTTCCTATGCGTTAACAAGATATTAACAAAAACCACAGACCAATCAGAACGCGAGTCTGGCGGCCGAGTTCCCACGTGGCTGCGCGCCGCGCTGCGACAGTAAACAAGCAACTCGGCATGCATCGAAGGAAATTGCGTAGAATGGCAAATGAAAAAGACGTAACAAATAAAATCGAACATTTTGCCATGATTTGTCATTTAAAATGAATAATGAATAAAGGATAAATGGATGAAAATCATGTGCAACGTAAAAAGACGAATACAGAGTTTTTTTTTAGAAGAATCGAAAATAATAATTATTTGTAGTGGAAGGATAAGGAATACGGGTAATGATTTAGAAGTTGTCCATCCTTACCGATTTCAATGATTTTTGGATATGTTATCAAGATCAAGATTCTGAACAACTTTTTCCTATGGATGTTACCGCCGCTCGACCTTCGTTCCCGAGATATTCGCCAAGAACTGTTGCTACCACTGCATTGAATTCGACCCATACGTGCATGATGTGGCAGCGTCTGCGTCAGCACGAGACCGCCGCTCATCTACTGTTTCTGCATGTACGTCGCGGTGCAACGCATTCCACTTTCCAACTTATGCTGGGTATTAGTATTGGTTTGGGCTAGATTAGCGCGGGGGGCGCGCGCCCGCTCGCGGACGCGTAAAGCATTGTAGCGAACCGATGTGAGTTCAGAGATTTGAACCAGAAACCTGCGGATGCCCGTCTACACCCCGACTCACATCGGTTCGCTACCATGCTTTACGCACCCGCGAGCGGGCGCGCGCCCCCCGCACTAATCTAACCCAAACCTATACTAATACCCGTGACAAGTTGGAAAGTGAAATTCATTGCGTCGGAATAAATCAAAAGAAGTTTTTCGCAAATATCTCGGAAACAAAGGTCAGCTTCGTCATTTATTTTATCCCATGCTGGCGCATACGCTGCCACGGACGCGTACTGTAGGTAGGTATACGGCAGAATACATTGTAGTAGTAGCAGCAGTTTCTCGCGGATATCTCGAAAACGAAGGTCGAGCGGCGGTAACATGCATAGGAAAAAGTTGTTCAGAATCGTGTCCCCGACAACACATCCAAAAATCATTGAAATCGGTGAGGATGGACAACTTCTAAATAATTACCGGAATACGTAAATTTCTTTGTGTTAATAACGTAGCCACGAAAACGTAGCCACCTGGACGCACATGACATTGTGACCCTTAACTTTGAATAGTGTCGTATACCTGGAACCAGCTGTGCACTGGGCTCGTCCGTCGATGGCCAGGATCGGTTCAGTGACCCAGTGATAGAAGTTGTCAAGTTGCAGGTGAATTTCCGACAAGGGTGAGTTTTAGTTACTTTATTGGTGATCATTAATTTTTAAATTTAACGCATGCTATGGTTTATTTCCGGCGACAATTCTCAAAATTTCCGTACGCAAATATTTCTTCGGGCGTTTTAAACAGACTTATTCGGTATCAGCAACAGTGTTGGCCGTTATTGAATTGCGGATTTTTATCACAATAACGAAGTACGATCACTTTTCGTTCATTTCCTCTTAGATTACCTTTTCGTGGCTATGTTATTAACACGAGGAAATTTACGTATTCCTTATCCTCTCACTTCAAATAATTATTACTTTCGATTCTTCTAAAAAAAACTGTGTATTCGTCATTTTACGTTACACATGATTTTCATCCATTTCATCCATTCACTTCAAATGACAAACAAACCATGGTAAAATGTTGGATTTTAATTGTTACGTCTTTCTCATTTGCCATTTACGCAATTTTCTTCGATGCATGCCGAGTTGCTTGTTCGCAGTCGCAGTGCGGCGCGCAGCCACGCTAGAGCGGGAACTCGGCCGCCAGACTCGCGCTCTGATTGGTCGGTGCTTTCTGTTAATATCTCGTTAACGAAACCTCGGAGAGCATTTTCGAGAAGGAAAAAATTGTTTGCAATCACCCCCCGAGTCACCCCCTTCAAAGAACCGCAGCATTTTTGGAACACCCTGTAGACATTAGAATTGAAGTATGCTCTTTGGTGGCAGAGACGTAACAGCATTAACCTTTAGAGTTGAAAATAACAAATACACATTTGTTTTAGTCATCATAAATAAGAAATGTTCGAGATACATTTAAATTTTCAAAATTTAAAAAAAAATCGGACATGAAATCTTGCACTTTATAGGCATTAAAAAAGAAACTATGAATCAAATAAAAAATCCGCGCTGTCAAAAACTGGATAGCCATGCAAAATTTGCAGTAAATCGGTTAACCAGTAATCGTGGGTAACATCATGATTTCAAGAAAAATGCATTTGAATACCTCACTTCTATATTTCTTCATTTTATATATATATTTGTGTTTGTCACATTCATCTGGATCAGCCAAGCATAATGAACTGAGGTACATTTCGTGATCCCAGAGTTTTTAGAGAGTTTCCAGAGTTCAAAAGTTTTTAAGTGACAGACAAACACAAAAACATATAAATTTTCTGCTTTATATATTAAGTCCATCAGTATTTCAGTCCATATCTCGATAGCGGAGGTTAATTGACTCATTGTTTATGATATTTTTTGTTCAGAATAACATCCCGAATATGCTGGCCAAGTTTATCGATTCATTCGCGGAACACCCTACATCGACGTGCGTTACGAAAATATTTTCAAATTCTTCGATGCAAAATGCACTTCAACAATTTAAACTGACCACGCGCCGAAACGTGATAGTTTTTGCAGCATAATCCAAAACTGCTATTCTTCGTGGCGAAACAGAAAAAAATGAGTTAGTTTTCGCCGCAAACTTCCAAATGTGCTATTCTTCTTGGCGAAATAGTATAATGTGCTATTCTTCTTGGCGAAATAGTATAATGTGCTATTCTTCTTGGCGAAATAGTATAATGTGCTAGTTTTCGCCGCAAAGTACGAAATGTGCTATTCTTCGTGGCGAAGCAGTCAAATAATTTAGTTTTCGCGGCAGAAGATTAAGCGTGCTAATATTCGTCAGAAACGATGGAGTGTGCTTTCTTTACATGGCAAACTGAAACGTGCTGTTTTTCGTGGGAAAAATGGAACGTGCTACTTTTTTTAACGCACATCGATATAATCTTTACATGAATTAATTCTGTGTGGAATTAATAAACAGTGTGTTTTCATTACAAAATAAACAAACAATTAATTCATTAAGCATCAGAACATTATTGTTTTCGACATCTCATTTTTTTTGCAGGTCTTAAAATAACAGTAGGAGAATTAATGTGCCCCCCCCCCCCCCCCCCCCCCGACCTAGTTATCCGAACGTCAACGCCGATTATTTGAACAAAAAATTCGACGCAGTGGGCAGAATCGTTGAACTTGTATTATTTTAAACTATTCAGTCATCTGAACTATCTTATATTATACATGAAGTTCTACTATAGATTATTTATAA
Organism: Andrena hattorfiana; assembly: GCA_944738655.2. NCBI lineage: Eukaryota > Metazoa > Arthropoda > Insecta > Hymenoptera > Andrenidae > Andrena > Andrena hattorfiana. The sequence continues at coordinate 23,804,458 of OX122890.1, forward strand.
GGTTAAATTAAGTTCAATTAAAAATGAATGTAATTGCACTGCCGGCCAGACGTTATGAATCATCCTATGAACTAATTCTTAACCCTCATAAAGGAAATAGGCATTTTCTCATTAAACAAACAAATTCCAGCAACTTACTCATAAGATAAGATATCACAATTTATCGCAATAAAAATAATCACCATCATCACTGAAAGTATGAACTTTGAATCAGGGAAAAGCTTCTCATACCACATGATTTTTATAAAAATATGCATGTGGTTTTAAACTTTTTTCCAACAGTTTGGAATACTTGTATCGTGAATTTGTAAACATCCTGCACGAGTACATACCGGTACAACTAGTAATGTTGATAAAAAAATCGACAAGTACGATAGCAGAAACGGCTGTGAACTCTTTTGTCTTCCCTCTATATCTATTATTTTTGGCATTTCTGGAACTAAGCTTAAGGCAGCCTTAAAACATGCATCAGCTAAGAAAATATTTTTTGTTTAATTATAAATACGGAGTAAATATAATACATACAAAAACGAAAGTAGTTACCTTGACCCAGGCATTGATTTAAAAGTGCTACCTGACCTGAAAGTAAATACAACTGAAGCCGTGTACGAACTAACGTCAATGATGGGATGGTAATGAAACAAAACGCAGCACAGGCACGTACAAATGCTGATGTTCTCCTTGTGTGATGTCCACGGACGATCTTTCGAGTATCAACTGATAATCTATTTACACACTAAACATGAAAAACGTTGACAGTAGTTTCCTAACTTAATATCACTTACTAAAATTAAAATTAATTTATTAACTAACTACCTGCACAAGCTGCACATGAACACTATCCAGATTAGGAAAAGCTGCTCTAGCTTCAACATAAAAATTGAGTTGCTTCTCAAAATCACGACCGAAATCAACACGTTGTACTAAACCACATATAAGTTGACCAATTTGTCGTTTTTCATCTTCAACAGTTAGAGCACTGAAATTATTAACATATTATTAGGCAATAAACATACATATTTGATGGAAGTAAATTGCGTTTACCTAACAGAATCGTGCATTATTCTCGCAATAAACATGAGAGCACTTATAATGATAGGATCTGTAATAAATCCGGTTTGAACACTTGAACCTTCTATAATAATTTTGCAAACTTCAACCTTAATAGTTTCCTTATGAAATAAATCGATTAAAGGTAAGAAATTCTCCTGAAAAATTTTTCCTCAAATATTATGTGTACTAATTTAAAGAGGCAAGTTAATGTAAAAAGTAGTAGATAGATTACCATAGCAAATAGTAGTTCAAAATCTTGTGTATGAGCTACTATTTTTTCAATAATATTATGCAATTGTGGATAATAATGTTCCAAATTTTTTTGAGGGTTAAGGCGTTCAATTATCTTTCCAAAAAGCAAATTTAGTTCATTTACCTGCAACACAGAAATGATGAGAAACGAATACTTTGTTACTTCAAAACAATAATAGTAAACTTACATAGAAATGAATGGCAGTAAATTGAATCCAAATTTCAACGCAATGCATAAATTTAGCAGGATTAGTTAAATCTGTTATGTACTTCCACATCATGTTGAGAATTGCTTGGCAATGTTCTTTTGGTGGAGATTCTTGTACAAGACATTCACCTAAATTTCGATATAAAAAATACTGTGGATAACCTGGAAAGTCATAGAATTAAAACTGCAGGTAACAATATTTAGTAGAAATCTCAGTTGACCATATAGTTCATCATCTATAAAAATTACCATCATTTTCAGTTGCAATGATCAATTTTATAAAATCCATTGCACGTACAGCAATATATGATGGTTTAAATGCTGTTAAAACACTATTTAATAGTAAAGAACTGAAAAAGAAATTAATGCAATATTTCACGTCTCATAAGAAATGCACTTCAGAATTTATATATATAGAATAAAGTAATATATAATCACCTATTTCTTTGATTTTTGCATTGAGAAAGCACATCTTCCAATAGATTTTCAGAAGTTGTAACTACTAAAATTTGCAAAATCCAATCTAAAGCTGGCGAGTAGAGATTCAGATAAGAATGTAAAGGCATGTTCTGTTTTATCCGTTCAATTTTAACAAACTGGCCAAATAAGAGCTGATATGTAGACAGAAAATCATTAAAATTTTCTCTTACAAATTCAAAGTCAGATGTTTTGTTTAATGCCAACCCCACTCGACATAAGTAACATCTGGCATATACAGCTATAAGAGGATTTCCAATTCCTCTAATCATTCGGGTTATTCGTAATAGTGCTCTATTAAATTCACTAAAGATTAGAAATTTCTAGTTAATATTAATATTATACAAAACTAATTACATACTTTATGCTTAAATCGTTGTAAGTACTTTCATTTTTCATATTACTGTTTTTAACTACTATGTTTAACTGGTACATTTTTAAGTGATATATTTTTTTATTTGTGACCCCATGTTTTTTTTTTGTATTCTTCCGCAAAAGACACTTTACAAAAATGGAAAAATAATACAGTACCGTCTCCATAAGTGATACACTTCGTGAACTGTGAGTGGTAATACGCCATCGCCACTACTTTTGTAGTTGCAGCGGCGAGTGAGAAACCACCGTAACTTATGACTTGTCGCTGTCGCATTCCATCTCATTGTCAGTCGATCTCACAAGGGAACCGTTCGGGATGGATATTACAGATTTTAATGCAACTTATTGTACACGTGTAGATCTCTTTTTACCGGTGTAAAATAAATATAGGTATAGGTGTAGATGCTTTATACTTTTTTAAATATTTAACATTAAACATATATAAGCGCCATGCGTTTCTGTAGGGGTGGTGCGTCTGGATCTGATGTGAGCCCAGCCCCGAACCAACATTGGCTGAAAACAGTCCGAACATCGCGGTGATTCAGCCTTTCCTTTTGTCAAGGATTCCGATATCCTTTCCTAAGTGTCACACAGTACAGGGGCAAGAGAAGTATTCCGCTCACACCGCCTATATTCCGTTCGCTCCCTTCGTATTCGTTGAAGTTGTCGCGTCGGCCAATAGTGACAAAACGTGTACCCTACCTTTACGGTTGTGTTACAGAGAAGGTGGCCCTATGGGGATATAATAAATCGGAACCACATTTCTTCCACTTTCCATCTTCTCAGCAACACACAGTACTTGTCCTTTAATTTTTAATAATCCCAAGCAGCGAGACTGTCTAAACTGGCTAAAATCGGTGGAAATGTACGTTTCATACGTAGGAACGCACGGACTCCACCACGGTGGATCCGCAGGATTCGATTCTGCTTACAGAAACGTACGGCGCTTGCAAATGTTTAGAGGTACAGTAAATATTCGTTACATATTTGCCGCTTGGGACCGGGCACGATCAAATAACGTGTAGAGCACATGAATTCCCGCGCGAGCTGGGCTGTTTATTCAAGCAATCCCGTCGAGCCTCAGACTTGAGTTTATGTTTTGCCGACAGCGGCAGTCGACAGTCGAAGAAAAGAACAGTGGGTGCGAAAAAGTGGAAGTGAATGAGAAAGAATGAACGAGAGTCGAATATGAAAATAACTCAATATGATCCAAATCACATCGTGTTTGGTCTTATTTTCATCAGAAAAATTTTCCTAATATGATACAAATATTTTCATAAGATAACCACAAATTTAAACATTTAATTTGTCATTAAGGCTGTGGTCTTTAAATGCCAGCCACTGGCTTCTTAGTAGCCACCGGCTCATGTCTTATTAATTCATAGAGAGGGGGTCCTGAGGGATATCATCCCCTCAATTGATGAGTCGAGACGACGATCATACAACGAATAATTCTAGCGACCATATAACAAATATTTACTATAAATATCTTAGAAAGTATAAGCCGTCTATGCCAGACGCGCACAGTCGGAACCAAAAGACCTCCTTAGGTTCTGGGACCCAAAAGCGAATGCGGAATTGTTAAGGTGCATTCCCATGACGTGTGGCTTGACAAGTTTTGTAGGCTCGTCAAATCTGTTTACTTCATTCCCATCGCCGTGCCGTACACACCGAGCCACAACACTGTGAAACTGCACTTGTACAGGGTGATTCTGGAGCTACGCCTAGCAATGGATGCGGCCTGATACCCCGTGGCGTGGACAACCACCCGCAGTGTCTCACCAAATTTTATGGCTTTCGACCCTCGAAGAGGTTTGAATACCATTAAAACCTGAGAAATGTCTAGGATTTCCGCATTTCTCACCAGATCTTTGCAAAAACGACACCAATCGATTCCTTATGTTTCGCCGATGAAACTAACACCAAGAACGACGTAATTCGGACCATAATGAAAGAAATTCCATGGAAAATCGATTTATATCATTTCCAGCTGACTTCGTTAAAAATAGTCCGATTTACATGAAATTTTGTATGATTTTCATAGGAAAACATCAGGAATCCATTGGTGTCACTTCCATACCCATACGATAAAGAATAAAGAATTTCTTATTACGCTGAAATGAATATTTCATATTTTCACCCTGGACTGCACGGGGTCGACCTGATTCGCTACGGTCGGCCGAGGATTCATACCTGTTTCAGAAAAAATAATTCTTTATTCTTTATCGAATCGATATGGAAGTGGTGCCGATGGATTGCTTATGTTTTTCCGATGAAAATCATACAAAATTTCATATAAATCGGACTATTTTTAACGAAGTCAGCTTGAAATGATATAAATCGATTTTCCATGGAATTTCTTTCAGTATGGTCCGAATTACGTCGTTCTTGGTGTTAATTTCATCGGTGAAACAAAAGGAATCGATTGGTGTCGTTTTTGCGAAGATCTGATGAGAAATGCGGAAATCCTGGACATTTCTCAGGTTTTAATGGTATTCAAACCCCTTCGAGGGTCGAAAGCCATAAAATTCGGTGAGGCACTGCGGAAGATTGTCCTCGCCACGGGGTATCAGGCGCATCCATTGTCGGGCGTAGCTCCAGAATTACCATGTATAAATGCTACGACAGCAAATGGTGAGGGTAATTGCAAGACTGCTGTGCGCACAGACTCGTACCACGCACACTATTGCAGTTCGCCCACCCCATGCTGTGGTTAGGTAGCAACATAACAGCTCCGCATTAAAATCTGGGAAGACCACCTCGTACGATTCCCTTATCAGTCCCTCTCACACGCCGCAGCAGAGAATAAAGGCACACCGAATAGACTACCCTAACCAATATACTAAATGAAAAATAATACTGTAAATGAAAAACTACAGCAAGCCACTTTTTCATTAATTCCAAGTTATCATAACGTAAAAAACTGTTTATAAAAATTTACCGGTTATAAAAATGATAAGGACATTTATAAATATGACAAAGAATATGCATGCAAGAGAGTACATATTATAAATATGTTATAAGACCAAAAAATTACTTTAAAATTTGATCGTAAATTATCAAAATATTACTTATTAAATTTTTTATTTCAAATGTTTCCAAAACTAATAGTTTTCTACAAAAACATTTCAAAACTTACTTATGGAGAACGAGAAACTACAGTGATTAGGCGACGAAAACATATGGGGTCTCGTTTTAAACAATGGGCAATTATGTATATGCATGTACGTGGACGCATAATAGTAACATAAAAAACTAAAGCATGTACAGTCATTAGTTTTTCCCTATATCAGTTACGCGAAACATTGTGTATGTACACCCAGTTCACTTGATTCTCGCGGAAAAATCGCACTCACAAAATGAAAGAGCCGGCCCCTCCGTACCCGCGCAGGGGAGACATAGGGAGCGCGTGTATATGCCTAGGCACACATATCAATTCGGTATCAGTCCGTGCCGTCCGTGACACTGGTAAAAAATCTCGGTTACTTGCTTTAGAATGGAGCAATTCATACTTGTCCATGTCAGTGACGTCTGTTTCCTGCACTGTCAAATCCGTATCGTACACTGAAGTTAGAATTCGTTAGCCACGATATTCTGGCTTCTTCACTGATGCTGTCTCGAAATTGCTTGAATGGGACCTTGCTTGTTGCCGTCAAGGGTTCTCGGGTTACACCCGAGCTGAGCGCTGAGGCATGCGTAGATACAGACCCACACACACAGTAGAGCCGACCGCGCTGGTTAAACCGTGAAACAAGCGTGGTTGGCTCTACTGTGTGTGTGAACCAGTCTCTAAACGTGCCTCCTGCGTGTGCGTCCGTGCTACCGGGCGCTCAATTGACTCGGCTTTAAACAGCGCGTCCCGCAACTTGTACCGCTAATATTCAAATTGTTAATATCTCAAAAACGAAGCCCAGGATCCCAAAACGGTGAAGGACTTTCCGGTGTCTTTTTGCATCAGGATATTGCATGTTCCGAGAAGTCCTCTAATTCTGGGACACCCTATATAGTACTACTTCGTAATATTCAAATTAAAATAAAAAAGTAGAGTTGCCCTTTTAAAAAAAAAACTGTTGACATCAAATAATGCCCCCCTCAAAATCACTTTTGTTTGAAACTAATTGTTTGAAACATTTGCCAGTATCGTCGACAATTTGGAAGATATTCGCGGGCAGGCTCGCCATGAACTTGTGCGGGGCCGGGTTTCAAAATTGTGCGAGATGAAAAAAACGAATTTATATTGTGCTTCTAAATTTTATAATAATAAATATCTATACACATGGCGCTGCAAAATTTACAATGGCGAACGCGCTGAACCCGCCTCGCGCCAGCCCTGTTCGTGGGAATCGATTTGAATGGAACACCCTATGTACATCAACATCCGTTGAGTCGAAAGTTGGTGTATTTGGCAAACCTCTGATGTAAATTTCTCAAGAATAAACGCTTATTGAGAAGTGATACACTACGAATAAATTAATGAATCGATAAATATATTATTCATAAGTTTTACCTTGTTGTTAAAAAGCTGTAAGATTTTATTATTGCCATCTCCACATAAAGCCGTGGAACTAGTTCTCTTATTGAAGCGATTTTATAAAACCAGTTTCTACAAGTTTCTTTTGCATTCTCAGGTACCATGTTTGGTGTAAAGTTATCAGGTAAACTTGTTGGCACTTTACCCCCTGGTCTAACGAATAAAGAGAAAAAATATATGCGGGGAGTTTTCGAACTTTGGTATAAAAATTTTCCAACTGATTTTATAGATGATTCTGAATCAGAAATGTCATGACTACAAGGTCACAACTCAATAATTGAGGAGATATTATTAAGTAGTGTTTCTAATTTTGTTCGATTTTGACTTGCATATCTTGGCTCAATACATGAATCTTTACTTCCGAAACTATTAATCATATCGATATACTTTTCCTGTAACATTTACTCAGCAATTTTCGAACTGTCTAAAGAATTTCTTTCTTAAGCGTTACATCACTCTTTACAATGCAAAAAATTATACATAAGAATTTATTTCAGTTTTCAGTTCGAAATCCTGTTTCTAAAAATTTGAAAAAACATCAAACCTCTGAAGTTTCCTTTATGACATTTTTTTGCATAGACTCAGGTATAGACTGGTCGTCTGTGTTTAACGGCTAATTGTCCGCATCCGTCGTAAGCAGGATTAATCAAATAAAACCTACAAACAATTCAACAGACTTAAAAAAAAAGATCAATTGTATTGTTTGTTATACTTGTAATACCTAACCCATTCTTGGTCACTGATACTTTTATAGTGACAGAGAATATACATACAGTATATACATACTATATACATACAGAGTATACAATGGGTAGTAATTACGGAGTGGTGAAGGTTTTCTTAATGGAGACATTCGAAATGTCTTTCTATTAGCTCCGATGCTGCCATAGCAACGCCAAATGAACGATTTGTACACTCGGAAAATGGATAACTAGAATCAGTATAAGTGTAATAATAGATACAGTTGATCCACTTTTTAAGTTTAACGATCTCGTTTATAGGTTTTATTCAAATAAGCTCGCTTGCAAGGGATGCGATCGACTAGCACTATGACCTACACGTTACAGCTTATTGTAACAGTAACTATTAAATAAACCCTATGCAGACAAATGGTATTTTATACAGAAGCCTCTAAACTCAGGCCTAACGTCCTATTTTGTCAAAATTTTAGAAACAAGATTTTATACCGATAAAACAGGATTTTATACTGAAAACTTCAAAGCAAGAATTAATTTATAATTTCTGCATTATAAAACTGAGTTAATGTTTTAACGAAAAAATGGATGAGGGAACTCAAACTTACCGGAGTATTCCTAAAGAAAAGGCGATATCACTAAAATTAACAGTTTCAGAGATAAAAATTCATCTAGAAGGCCAAAACACATAAAAATCAGCTGAAATTATTAACGTTGATTAACAATATCTCCTTAACAATTGAATTGTGCCCCTGTTATGTCATACGACATTTCTGATTAAGAAGAACCCATAGAATTGAGTGGTGAATTTTTTTACGCGAGTTCGAGAACACTTTGTATATAGAGTGTTTCCCAAAACTGGGTCAATAAAATTAAATGATTTTAGGCGACATATTAAATAGTTTTATCCATAAGAAAGGACATATGAGTATGACAAAACACATATGTCAACATTTTACAATTTTATGGGTAATATATTTCTTAAAGTAATATTAGTTTGCCAAGAGCATTATAATACATTTAAATGTAAGAAATTGCATAAATTATTCTAGAAAACATGAAATTCTATTAAAAAAGAAATCTAATTACACACATAAACATATATGTGTAACAGAAGTTGAAGAGCTGAAAAATTTAAAACTATATTGAGTTTATCCTGTACTTCCTAGTATGTCAAACTATTTCAACAAATATAAGCTGACCCAGTTGTATGGGATATCCTGCATGAGCCCAAAAAACCATTGCAAAACACATAACTATGATAACTGAAATATTAACATTATAAAATATGTGTGTGTGTGTGTATATATATATATATATATATATATATGCATAACTAAAATAAAAAATACTAACTTGTAATATGCCGCTTTAACCTTTAATCTCTCATACACAAGTTTTCCAAAAATATCTAAAATATCTGTGATAAGAACAAATTTACTGGGATAGAAAGCCATAACAGATGTGTCTACTAATAATTTGGCACACTGAAATAATTCAGCATTTATTTAAAGATCTCGTTAATTATAATTAATGACACAAAATAAGTAAGAAGGAAAACCTGTATTGCTATTTTAAGTGCTTTGACTCTTTGATCGGAGTGCCAAGCTTGTACAAGCTCATTATTTAATTGTTCAATTCTTGCTGTGTATTGTTGTTGAGACAAATCTAACATTTGTCTAACAGATCCTTCCTCAAAATCATCTAGCTGTTCCAATCTGGTTCTTACTTTATCAACCACGCCACCACTTGGTTGCACCTTAACAACAACTATAAGAAAAACAGTTGCATCAGCCTGATTTCATTCACTTATTCTGCAAATATTGTTAAATGATGAAGAACATAGCACCTTTCTCACCACCTGGCAAAAAGCTAGTAAGAATTGACAGTTTTTCTGAAGTCGTAAATTTGTTTAATATTGCGGTGCGTCTTGCTTGCCATGGTTCTATTAATTCTTCTGCAGTATCTTTAGATTTTTTACCAGCGATTGCAATATTAGAAGAAAAGTGCCACTACAATATAAATATCATGTTTTAAGTTATTCATGATATCGAATATAACAGCTTCAGTGAATAAACACTTTCAACAAATGTAACTTAAAAACCTCATCTGCAGCCATCTTAGATAAAGGATCTAACTCTTCCCTTGCAAACTGTGAAAGGGGATCCGATCCATCAAAAGAAGAATGGCTTAATAATGGATTTGGCAAAGAATCTGCAGATTGTGGTACATGAATTGAAATTAGTGTACCACCTGAAGAACCACTACTTGTACTTTGCAATACATTGCGTTTAACTCCACTACGTCCATCAATTAACTACAACCATGTAATTAATAATACACATCTTATGTAAAATATAATCTATATTCTATATATTAATATAATCAGATACCAAATAACTGGTATCATATTTGTAAATGTTAAAAATTCATTGTTTCATTATTTTCATTGTTAAAAATATGCACAACAAAACATAATGATATATGTAATAAAATGCTTTTATATGTTCTGATATGTCCTTAGATTATTACCGTAATAGTAAAAGGTTTTAAAGGATGATCTATTGCTTCTTCTAAACATGCAAATTGCATTGATCTATAGTTCACAGGTTTCGCAATCCTATAAAAGGAAATAAATTGTTTACAAAACCTATCAATTACAGATATTAATATACAAAACACCGATACATACCAGTCTATATCCATCATTTTCCAAATATATTGAAAAAATCTTACAATGTAGTTGTAGAAGAAAATAATACATATTATTCACCAAGCAAATGTGTATAACTTATTGTTTCATACTTGGTCTTATAGTACATTCGACAACCCACACTAATGCGCACTGAGTGAGAACTTCTTCAGTGCGACACCATGCCGCACATTCGGGTGAAACTAAAGCTGGCTCAGTTCTGTTCTGGTGGATTCTGGTTAGGGGTGGACATAGTAATTTTTTATCTTGAGTGAATTTGCTTACTGTGATCGTAATTTTTAACATTCCTTGAATAATTTTTTATAAACTACATCAATATAGATTCTGTTACAGTCAAAGCATTAATTTAGCGCAATTCAGCGAATGTTTACATTCTCTACTAGTCAATGTATGCATACACTGATTTGATTGGCTAAAGTATTCTCACATAGGTATACATATTTTTTAATTAAAGTGCCGAAATATTCGTTATATTTACATAGATCAAGAACGATTACATTGGTTCAAAATATACAACTGAACATCTATAAGAACATTTGGTATTGTTTTGAGAGAAATTGGGGTTATGTGACGCGTGCAAAGAACTGTTATGCTCTACACCAATCAGAAGCGATCACGAAAAATCGGTTCCTATCTTCTCCCATCTTGACGTTGATTTGTTAGACGTCACGGCGTCATCACGCACATGTTCAGATCGCCATCTTGAGCACTACGATCAGAGCGCCACCTCGACCGAGTTTCATTTGCGATTGTTGCGACTCCCGTCTAGCGGCGCGTAGTATAAACTTTAGAAGCGCGAAGTTCGAAACCGATCACACGAATGTAATAAGAGAAGGAAACAATGCGAAGTTTGCACAAGCCCGAGGGGTTTGAAAATAGTTAGAGATTCTTTTAATAAATAAACTTCAGGATTATAAATTAATCAATACCCACTCGGAAACGGGTGTTTGAATAAATGAACTCCACTTTGATCCCTTCTCCTAAGTATGTAAAATCAGCGCAATATTGTTAAACGCTTGTTTCTAAACATCAATAGCTGAAAAGAAATAGATTGACCAATAGGAATTTAGCTAATAAATATTTGATTGGCTTTTAGATTTTAAGGACATTTTGTAAGTAACAAAAGATGTAAAAGTTTTTGCCTTTGAAAGGACATTCAAGTCCAGAGAGCAAAAGCGAACGGACGTGCAATTAAAACTCTTGTGAATTGCTTATTAGTATCATTTAAATTCCTTTATTGAGTTAATTAAATGTATTAGTTGTTTGTGTTTAAATCGTTTCATTACATTATTATTATTCTTATTATTATATCTATCACTAAAAATCCGCGAACAGTGAGCAGAACGCCTTAGCGTTCCATGGGCATCGTCCCGCGCCTGAATTCCCCAAGAGAAGACTACATTTCCCAGACGGCCACGCAACATGATACTGTTACGTGTTATAGCAGGGATTTCAGAATAAGGATGCGGATGGGTTCGCTGCCCGTGGAGCGCTAATCCGCTCTGCTCACGTTCGCCCTTGGTGTCCGCCTCCAGCTTCTTCGAGTGACAATTAGCAAAGGATTGAATAAATAGACTCAAACTTATTTGTGTTGTATCTTGGTTTTAGTTTATATTTCAAAGTAGGACAAATTAAAGAACACGTCTAATTGCCTTGGACGTTGATCAACGAATGCTGATGTACAAAGATGTTGTCATTCAGAATCAGAATGTAACATGTTTTTGTTAATAAAGATATCCAATTATACAAATGGTTTCTTAATTAATTATTTAACAAATTATTTTATTGGTTCTTCGTTTACTCAGAACGAGCGTTTCATGTGGTATCGGTGATTTTATAGCAAAGCAACCGAAACCAATATTTAATCAATATTATTTAGCGAGCGTCTCTAAGTAGTATTCACTGGGATGGTTTGTTCATAGTTTCAGTTGCTTCGCTTAACAATTTAAATTTGGCGCGTCTAAACTTGGCTATGTAGTGTTGCGTGATCACGCGAACGTAGCCACGGAAATGTATGTAATCGATAGATAAATCAGGAGCGAAATTTGAAAGTAGATGTTGTGTGTGTGATTGAGAAAGCGTTATTAAGGATGTGCGATGCGGGTGGCATACGTGGGAAAGATCTTGGGCAGAGCTCGAAAACAGGAAGAGGACACCAATTAACAGACCCCGAAACGAATCGCGAGTTTCTTCTAAGTCACGTAATCTTTTGAAAAGGCCTTGTCCTTTGTTAGTCTTTAGGAGTGTCGATTGACTCCAGAAGTGTTGGCGACGTTGAGGAAGTCATAAATTTCCTTCAAGGGTTGTTTTCTCGATCCTCGGAGTAGAGCCTACTTTCTCTTCTCACGTGGGCACCCCGCTGTGTAACGGAAAAGCGCGCTTCCACCGAGTTTCCACCACCACCCGAAGGCGGAGGGAAAGATGGACGCCGATTCGCGGGGGCGTACGGACATCCGAAGGACGGCCTACCGCTTGGATCTGATGCATCCTCCATCCTGATTGGACTACGAGGATCTATGGGAGGACTAGAAGGAATCGGCCAACGACTTCAGCGAGGACCTCGGAGGAACTTTTGAAATGCTACATTCATTCCGTTTTTAACCAGCTTCCCAAACAGTTTCAAATAAAAGTCCAAAGTTTAACTTAGCAATAGTTTCTTGTACAAGTGTTTTATTTTGAAACTCCCACACTCCGACGAGCAGAGCGGTTCAGCGCTCCACGGGCACCAACCCGCGTTCTCATCGCTATTTTCCCATAAAATACACAACAGTAGAGCCTTCTAATATTAAGCTTTTTCCACATGTTACCACGCGGTACCGTAACAATACATTCGCATTGGTGTGAAGATAGCGCATAGTTTTCTGTAACTAAATTCCCTAGAGAGATGCGCTTCGCTTGGCTACACTGGAGTCTGCCCTGGCTGCACTGCCAAAAATCGCAGTGCGAGAAAGGTTGCACTAGTGCAGTTTATTCCGTTCATCCGAATACGAAGTTTGCACTACACCAGGGAAGTTCTTGGTCGCCGAATAGCGCGCATGTAAAATATAATGCAATCGGTGCCAGAAAACCCTAGAAAACATGCTGCACCGGCACTATACTGAGACAGCACCGGCATAGCAACATTTCTCACATGGCGCACAACCTCTTTTAAACGTCTGTTTCGGACGTAACCAAGGCGTGTTCTGGACGTCTTAAAGACGTCTGCAAAATACGTCTTTAAGACGTCCGGGAAACGTCCAGAAGATGTCTTAAGGCTGCCGTCTCACCGGGCCTTGAATGTGTGCGTATGCTCACACAAGCTAAGTTGAGCGTGTACATATACGCATATACCCACACAACACACAGACGTCATAAAAGCGTCCCAGTCGTTCGGGACGTCCCGGGGACGTCCCGAATTTCCCACGAACGGCTTATATACGTCCTCTAAAGGACGAATGTTACAAAAAAAGTCGTCCCGGGTACGTCTTTTAAAGTGCCTGGATTCGGACTGAACAAGCGTTTAAACGACGTCTTTGGGACGTCTTAAACAGGCCTCGATTAGGACTGGAACAGGCGTTCGAAGGGCGTAATTAAGACCTATTTATCGATAAATTAGGTCAAATGCAGCTCTTTAAAAACCGCAATTAGGGCGCATTTAAGATTAATTATAATATAAATTTAATCAAACAAAGGGTTATCAAAATGAAATCAAAATTAATAAGAATTCATTTCTATTTAATATATTTATTTATTTGATTTATTTATTTAAAATTTGACTACAGTTGCTTTTATTAACAAACTTCAAAAAAGGAGGAGGTTCTCAATTCGACACACACATATATATATATATATATACACATTTTTTTTATCATTATTATTATTACATGCCATGCTTTGTAAAATATATCATTTATCGTGTGTTTACAAATATTTAAGTTATACAATACTTATATATTTCTATAATTATATTTCTATAATAAGATTACTTTATATGCATGAAATGAATACAGAATGCACTTACAAGAAGTAGGTAAAACACATGTAGTTAGTACACAACGAATATACAGAGTATACAAAATGTATAGAATATACAGAATAAAGACACTTAAGCAAAGAATCTTATTCGAGAATGCGGAAGATGCGTGTTACACAAAATCAATGGCGGACAACTCGAAAGACATACATCCTCGGATATAACAATATTCGTTATGCTATTTTATGTGACAAGATAAGAGTAAATGTATTGTAAACAATAATAGATCGATAGAATGAAATAAAAAAAATAAAATGAAAGTAAGAAAACCCCTCAGATAATAAGTTGAAATTATGCATATAAAGATTTATGCAATCGTGGTGTCTAATCATAGGGGAATCATAGGAGAACGCTTACTATTTTAATGAAAAAAAAAAGATAAATATTCCCATCACTTAAAACAGCCGCAAACGGCGCAAACGTATTTTAATTTAAAACAGCACTGACCAACGGTGGGGCCCCTCACGCCGCTGCTTCCTCTTCCAACACCTCGCCCAACGCAATATTCGCGAGGAATATTGTAGTATATAGGTAGTAGCAGTAGCTCACTGTGAGGACGTGTGTCACTAAACACGCGCCATGTGTAGGGGCCGTCCTTAAATTACGTAAGGGTAATTTTGGCGATTTCTTACCCCCTCCCCCTCAGTATAAGAATTCGTAAGATTTTATATTCCAACTGCCTCTCCCCTCTTCCTTACGTAATATTTATTACATTGCATTTCTTCAGTTATTAAATTTTTTTTAAAAGATTCATATTGAAAATTAGGTTAAAAAAATATTACAGTTAGTAAAAAAAGTATTTGGACACTTTTTAAAATCGCATAACTTTTTTAGAATTGGTCTTAACGACTTGATTTTTTTTTTTTTGAGGACCTAGAAGGATTTGTTTTCTAAGTGACATGTTTCGTCGTTTTCGAAAAAATTGCAATTGGTCGGAATAGCGAAGAAAATAGTAAAGGTCGTTTTTTAAACTCTTTTTTGTGAGCTTGTAATGAAAATTCAAAAAACCCATTTGTAGATTGAAGTAAGTTATATACATGCCTAAAATTTCATCAAAATCGGTTAACGTTGCTCTGAGCTATAAACGCTTAAAGATCGCGGAATAAGGTCGAAAATCGCTGATTTCTGGGAATTTCCGCGATTCTCGACCTTATTCTGCAGTCTTTAAACGTGTGTAGCTCAGAGCAACATTAACCGATTTATATGAAATTTTCAGCATGTATACAACTTACTTCGATATACAAACGGGTTTTTTGAATTTTCATTACAAGCTCACAAAAAAAGTTTAAAAAACGACCTTTACTATTTTCTTCGCTATTCCGACCAATTGCAATTTTTTCGAAAACGACGAAACAGGTCACTTAGAAAACAAATTCTTCTAGGTCCTCAAAAAAAAAAAAAAGTCAAGTCGTTAAGACCAATTCTAAAAAAGTTATGCGATTTTAAAAAGTGTCCAAATACTTTTTTTACTAACTGTACGTAAGACGCTACCTCACGCCCCCCCCCCCCCCCCCCCCGCCCCGAAAAGCCTTAACGGCACTCTCTGACGGTACGAGCAGGACTGGGGGATATTTAAATTTTCTTCGCTGCGGTGATTTCTCTGTCAGCCGCTCGCTTTGCGCCGCGATTGGATGGATTTCTCTGTCTGTTTTTTGGAGTCGGCCACCTTTGCTTTTTCTGCGGCACCTTAAACAAGAATTTCAGTAAGACATTATGTTGAATTCTATATTAATCAATATTAGCTATGGTGAAATATGGGTGACAATTACATATAACGGCTGAGGCTAACTTTAATTTAGCGAAGGCCTCCTTGCTTTTCCTTCCGAGCCAACTATATGAAAGGGTCACCTCGTTAGTTAAAACGGAGCCTAAGACTCGTTTGATGAAATCATAGCTATCTGCACCGCCGAAACTTGCAAATTCGTTCACCTATAATTAAAAAATTATCAAACATTAACGAATTACGTATAATTTTGTATCAAAGAAATAGCGGAAATAAATTTTATAAATGATTCGAAACTTTTTTATGCGACCGTTGACATCCTAAAGGTTGGACTACTGAGACAGAGAGAGAGAGGGAGGGAGGGAGAGAGGGGGGAGAGGGGGGCAGAGAGAGGGGGAGAGGGAGAGACAGAGAGAGGGGGAGGGAGAGAGGGAGGGAGAGAGAGAGGGAGGGAGAGAGAGAGGGAGGGAGGGAGGGAGAGGGAGAGAGGGAGGGAGGGAGAGAGAGGGAGCGAGAGAGGGAGGGAGGGAGAGAGAGAGAGGGAGGAGAGAGGGGGGGGAGAGGGGGGAGGGAGAGAGAGAGGGAGGGAGAGAGAGAGAGAGAGAGAGAGACTACATTCATACATCGGGCTAGAATAACCTAAATCATTTCAATTTAAACGAGCAGTGCTTTGTTATAATATTAACAAATATGGTATTTTACTTACGGCATCTTGGAAATTTTTGCCATCTTTCAAAATTTCCTCCAATTCTTTTAGTCTTTCCATAGAGTTCAGGGGAAATTGCAAATAATTAAATTTAATAAAAAATGATTCCGGTTTCTCCACCACTGGTGCTGGCAGCTGGCGTTGTTTCTCGATAGCTTCCAAGCGCTGCATCATATCTAGCTGCAGTGATCTCAGAACGTTTATTTGACTGCAAATGGTCGACAGTTTATCACTGATCGATGAAGTATTTTCCACTATAATGGATCTGCCACTGGGGCCTGCATCTATGTTTTCTGAAAATTATTTATTATCCTTACTAATATTTCAAAGTGACGCTTCTGTTTGTTTGTTTGTTGTTTGTCCTTCTTTCACGCCTAAACGGCTGAACGGATTTCAATGAAATTTTGAATGTACATTACATACGTCCTAAATTAGATTACAGGATATTTATAAATATGCTATCTAATAAAATAATAAATAATAATAATAATTCCCGAGTGAAACCGGGTAACGGGTTAGCTAGTATCCCATATTTTTTCACTGTAACTTTCCATGATGAAAAAATATCTCCGCATAGAATTATTATTACACACATATATTGACTTACCAATTTGAATATCAGTTCCTCTTGGGGAACTCCTCTCACTGACATGGCCGCTGCTGGAACCCGCAAGGGATGCACTTTCGTCTAAAGACCAAAATTATTTTTGTTAAAGAGTTCTGCTGCAAACATTAAACATACCGCTCATTTGCTGCAACAACGACATAACTCAAAATTCACGTTTTTAAGGGGAAACAAGTTTGAAAGTTTTGTTATATATTAGACAACAACCGCTTTTTCTATACTAATAACTCAAAAACTGCAAATTTTTGATATGTGTTTTATATTTCGCGCCCTCGTCAGTGCTTTAATCAGGGTTACCTCAAGTGGGAACAAACAGGGACGAGTTTGCGTCCCTACTCCCTACCTCTGGCAAGCAGGGTTTTAACAAAGATGCGAGTACATTTGCCAAGGCAGACTTTTTATTCATTTTCTGGTGCTAGCACGTGCATAAATTACATCGGATTTGTGTGGAAACTTTCTACTGCATTAAATTCGGTACCCAAGAATTAAAGTAGTATTAGGAATTACATAGTTTCAAGTATAAATTTGTGCAAACATAACCCCATAGCGTTGTCGGGACTGCGTACGAAATAGAACCTCCCTAAGGACAAGTTAATTGGCCGTAAAAATTATGGCAGTTCGAAATCTTTAGACCTTGCTATGCAGGCGTATTCATAAAGCGAGAACCTATGGGGTTGCGTCGAAAGAACGGCCTAGTACAAAAGCGAACATAATAATTTTCGAAGTAAGGAAGCAGAATTGTGGACACATCCAGAACGCATCTACTGCAAATAAAGCATAAGAAAAATGTGAAAAATGTATTGTTACTAATTCACAAGGACAGATGCTGGCAACCACATCGCTGCAAGATGGAATTTGTACATTAAGTAGTGGGGAAGAAGAGGCATTTTTAACAAGGGAATCTGTGACACAACACGATTTTTGACACAAAACGCCTAGGACGGAAGATAACTTCAACAGAAATAATATGATGGAACTGAGCAAAGTAGCGGGAACGGAATTAGAATATTGTAAGTTCAGAGAACCAACCATGTGAAATATGTGTCAAGGTAGGCATGCAAACCACTCATTAGATTTAGTATGCACCACTATTTGCGGTTCCATGTCATGGGAATCCATTGGCGCAGACTAAAAAGCAAATACTTAATACACAAGCAAAACATATTGATATCTACCAGTACTTCAATATAGAAAACGTGCATAATAGGAATATTAAAGTTAATTGTTTACTCACAATAACAAAAAGAATTAAATAGCTTCAGATATTATAATTTTTATGTAGCATGTTTTCACACCTGATAGTATAATGGTTTTCGTCATTCGTGGAGGTGTGAGTAGCAGCGACGTTGGTTGCTCAATGATTTTTTCCATTTGCGGAGGTGGGGATAGCAGCGGCGTTGATTCTTCCCCCGACTCACTACTGGAATACCTTCTGGGGATAATTTTTCTTTTTTTTCATCTACGTCCGACTGCAAGTCACTCGTTTCTTCCGCTTTTTTGGCCTTTGCCCTTGCCGTGGCGTAATCATCTGGATGAACACATTGGTAATTAATGGCTATAATGATTAGTCACTAATTAGTACAATAATTAATAAGTAAATATTGTAATAATTTCAACCTACGAAACTCGCATATGATTTAATGAGTTTTAAAATGTTATTTTTTAATCCAAAATGATGATAATTATCTGTTTTGATACGTTTAATTCTACGTTTCTGGCTGTTTTTAAAAGGGTTCTGGCATGTAACGTGCTGGAAACTGATCTTTTTAAAATGGAGAGTCAATCATTTATTGCTCGATGTGAAATTTTATATGTTACAGCCCACTCTGCCAATAAAGAAGCTGAATTAGGACTATTCAATTCAGTTGTTAATTCTTCAGAAGTCTGTGAATTTTCGAAGGAGGCAAAATTCTGAATTTCTTCTAAATTCGGAGAAAATTCTACACTACTTTCGGTAATATTGAAAAAAGATTGCGAACTTGTGCCAGGTGAAACATATAAGTATATTGGTAATGAGAAGATAAAGACAAGATGTTGAATGTAAAAATGATTGTGAACTAGTTCCAGGTTAAACATCACTAGTGGGGTACTAACAAAGTGTATTGCAGATGTTAAATGTGAAGAACTAGCATCTAATGATGTTGTGGCTTCCTGAACGGAACGATTAAGTAATCTGTTGGCGCGCATATGGTACTTATTATTCAATTTCAATTTGCCAGTCAGTATTAAAGTAATGAAGAAAATAGAAATAAACTGACTGTAATGTAGTAAAAACAAACGGCAACACTTGCTTCAGAAATGTATAATAGATTTAGAGATATTTAGAGATATAGAACTTACCTGCAGAATATATCCTTGTTGCAAAACACACGCCGAAGAAATACACTAAACTAACTTTAAATACGTACACTAATACTAATAAAAAAAAAAACACACAATAATAAAAAAGCACACAATAAGAATAAAAAAATCACACAATAATAATGAGAAAAAACACGATAAAAATACTATAAAAATGGTATGTATATAACTAAATATGTATTGTAATGATAAACTAGGAATAAACCACGAACTAACTAAATAAGAGAAAAATATTTATGTATGTATTGAAAGTTTAAAATAGCGAAAAATAGCGTGCGTCCCCTTCGATGGTTCTGCGATAACTGCTGCAGTTTCCTTACTACCTGTAGGCTACAAGGAATCCCCGCCACCCTCACCTACGCGGCACAACCCTTAGCCCTGCCAACGGATATACCTCTGAAGACTTACCAGAAAAGTTCTTTAAAGCAGAAAAGCAGAAAAAATTGAACCAAACGTTTTTTTAATCTTTACGAGTGTCGCTATCGTCACTACCAAAATTAGGTCAATATTTTTCTAAACTTCCATTTTTTTGGGCACCTAAGAGTTACAAAAACTGCAGGAGAAAACGTATTTTTTCTTTAACCGACTGCCATTTTGTAGATTTATTTTCTAAAGTTCTGATCGTGGTAGGGACAATACCGACACTCGTAAGGATTAAAAAAACGTTTGGTTCTATTCTTTCTGCCCAATGGAAAAGCCGCTAGCCTTGGGACAAGTCAACAAGGATGTGTTCGGATGACGACGCTTATAATTCTGAAAGTTGTAAAAATTTTAAATCATCCTTCATGATTTTAAACAGCCAGAAGATGAATAAAAGTATAGGTATACGAGGCACCAATATCGTATCATTTTTCGTTGCCAAGAAAAAAGATCTCGAAATCGGCTGAAAAATAGGGCGTTTAAACCCGAAAAAACTGCTAATTAAAAGAAGCCGTTATCTCGAGTACAGTGGTCAGAGAACAGAGTGCGGTTACTGAAAAGAGCAGAATTACTACTGCATCTTTATTCGCATCCTGATCAATTTCCTTTAACTTACTTATTAAGATATCATAAACAGTTTTTTTTTTATTTTTGTCCAAATACACTCCGCACATTAATTAAAGGATCACCTCCAGGAACTCGAAAAACAGGGGCGCTGAAGTTTACATGGTCATAATTCCGGCAAAAATAGTCGTATTGATATTTTGAAAATATGGTTTGAAAGTGTGGAATCCCTACTTTGAGCTGCTTTTTCAGATTTTAGCTGTATTGCTTTTCGGCAAAGTTATAACGATATAAAGAGCACATGGTCAATTTTAAAAAATTTTCTTCAACTTGCGAGTGTTCCACGGGGAGTATGAAATGTTCTACACAAATTCCATTTACACCAGTCGAAAGCGGCTACTTTCCTGTGTAAAAAGAGAGTAATAAATTTCATGTGCGATTTTTTTTTGGTCGAGTTAATCAACTTTCAAGCAAAAACCGTTTTTTTTTACTTTAATTGCTTCTAGCAAACAAAGGAATCATCATAGAACGTTAATTGAAAAAGCAATAGAAAGATCAGTCATTCCTCTTTAAGACACATCTGTGACTTTTTCGATTCGGTTAAAATTTCGGTCTACGATGTCCTTTCGAAAATATGCTTAAAAATTGCATAAATTCCATTTCTTCTTCAACTCGCCGTATCTCCGTGAGGTATGACCGGAACATCAATGTCTTAAGCTCATTTTAAAGCGAAGAGTTTGCCGATTCGTTTGAGTTCCACCGGAATCCGTTGCGATAATTTTTTACCTGTGGCCTTTATGTTTGAAGTTACCGTTTCGGAAAAATAAGGCTACAAAATGTGCCTACAATTTTTAACCATATTTTCGAAAGGACATCGTATACCGAAATTTTAACTGAATCGAAAGAGTCAAAGATGCGTCTTAAAGAGGAAAGACTGATCTTTCTATTGCTTTTTCAATGAACGTTCTACGCTGATTCCTTTGTTTGCTAGAAGCAACTAAAGTAAAAAAAACTGTTTTTGCTTGAAAGTTGAATAACTCGACCAAAAGAAAATCGCACATGAAATTTATTACTCTCTTTTTACACAGGAAAGTAGCCGCTTCCGACTGGTGTAAATGGAATTTGTGTAGAACATTTCATACTCCCCGTGGAACACTCGCAAGTTGAAGATTTTCGCAAGTTGATTTTTTTAAAATTAACCATGTACTCTTTATATCGTTATAACATTGCCGAAAAGCAATACAGCTAAAATTTGAAAAAGCAGCTCAAAGTAGGGATTCCGCGCTTTCAAACTATATTTTCAAAATATCGATACGACTGTTTTTGCCGGAGTTATGACCATGTAAACTTCAGCACCCCTATTTTTCGGATTCCTGGAGGTGATCCTTTAATTAATGTGAGGAGTGTAATCTTTAAATTTAATTTTCCAAATGCATCGATTTTCTTTGTACGATTCGATAAATCCTCTCAGCAAATTACACGTGTCAATAATTTTAAATCCGTCTGCCGGTGGGCCACACTTCCCGTTAATTTTGATTTGCGGCAAATCGGAACCCAGATAAATCAACCTCTTGGTGATTGCGTTCATGCCAGACAATTGACAAGTCACACACGCGCTCTGTCTTGCATTACAACTTTTCACTCTATGCAAGTATGTAAATCGAACGGCAAGGAGCGTGTATGGTGGCCTTTAGAGTACCTAATACATATGCCACGCCAAATCGATCACTCTTTTACCCCGGATGTCTGGGATTCTGTTCAAAATCGAATATGACGTTGTTCACGTGAAATGAAGGGGAGTTTGAGTTTGAGAGGGTTGAGTCTTAAAACTTTCACCTCGCAGTGACCAACCGTCTTTTCCGCAAATCTGTGTTGCACGTGTTGGCAACGACCCGAGTGACGGGGGACAGTAAGCAGATACAGGAAATCGCCAGGGTCGTCGGTGGCGCGAGCCCGCTAATATTGAGAAAATCACAGGTCAGGTCGAGGCACTTTCGCGTGCGGCGCACAGTGGGCTGAAAACCCGTTTTTGTAGGCAAAAGTTTAAACTATCCACGGAATATCATACCGTGCACTGTATCGTGGATATAATTGTTAATTATATACCTAATATAGCGTATCGTTGGTTGTTCTGGCTGTGTTACTCGCGACAGCAAGCCCAACCTTTGCAAAATTTCACTACATTTGTTTGAAGCTCCATTGCATCATTGTTTCAACGTGAATATAACGTCTACTTTTGCAGAAGTACAGTTACAAGCCCTGCTTGACCCTACCGTGTCGAACGCTTGTTGAATGTACAAAAAGACGTAGTTTCTATAAGAAAACAGTGAAAGGAATGTTAATCACTTCAATTTATCAAGTAACACGCTTCCTGAATGAAATTAAGACCAACAGAATCTTATAGAAGGTATTGGTGAATTAATGCTAAGTGTTGGTGGTCTTTTGACCCACTGTGCGCCAATGCATTTCATTTCTTTATACATATTAGTATGTACAAACTGTTTCAGTCAACGTGATTTTTAATAGGTATAAGTATAGTCAAGGGCGGATGGGCCCATGCTGTTCTACCTACAAGGGTTTTACGGTTGAGACTTACGCTGTATCTGGCTTTGAAGGGGGGCGCGTAAGCTAAACAGTTCTGGCGGGGCAGGCGATTTACAGCTGGAAATTTGGTATATTTGAAGCGAAATTTCTTCGTTTCTTTGTGACTAGGCAATCGCTTGTTCTCGAAGCGTTCGTCGGGAATTTCGACTTTCGTCGCTATCGTGTCTCCGTTCTCAGGTAAAAAGACTTTATGATTTTCGGCATACTCTCGGGTTTTTCCCCCGAGGTAATGGGTGAGTCGGGCTATAGCCAAGCTACACATCTGGCAACCAGACGCCCACAGGTAAGTATTTTTCGCGCGTGGATACGGTTAGTTTTTTGTTTCCGTGCTGCGCGTTTTCAGCGTCGCTTGGTCCTAATGTAATCTGCTCTCTAACTAATCGGACTTATAAAGGGTAAAGTTTAGGGTAAAAGACCCAAATACTGCCACCTTAAGCTATTTTACTTAAAATAACGAATAAATAAACGTTGTAAAGTCATACACAAAAATTATGTAATTATGTAATAAAGAATTATGTAATTCAACCTATAATCTATACTATAGAATGTATACTATAGTTTATTTATTCGTTATTTGAAGTAAAATAGCTTAAAGTGACAGTAATTGGTTAGATGTCAGTAATT
Source organism: Andrena hattorfiana (assembly GCA_944738655.2). Classification (NCBI taxonomy): domain Eukaryota; kingdom Metazoa; phylum Arthropoda; class Insecta; order Hymenoptera; family Andrenidae; genus Andrena; species Andrena hattorfiana. Next base: position 23,828,401 of record OX122890.1, read on the forward strand.
GAGTCTTTTACCCTATACCAGTGACGCCAGAACCGTGGGTTTTCGCCCACGGACCCTACCACCACCCCACGACCAAGCGTACCCCCTCCTAGCGCCTGTACCGCACCACACAAGCATACCCGTCCTTCCATCCGTGTGCCGTACGCTCGCTCTTCGGCGAGAATTCGTTTTCCCAACATCAAAGCGTTTGGGTCGCAAGCAAAAAGTCACGAGTTCAAATCCCGGTACGGATATTCTACTTTTTTCATTATTTATTCTCTAATTTTTCTTCCTATATTCTGAGAAGTCTTGAAGAGACTTGAAAACTGTTCATTTATAAAACATTTTCGAAGCTTGATTTGTTGCTAAAGATGTGATCCCCTTCTGGCTTGTACCGCACCACTACAGGCGTACCCTACCTTCTGTCCGTGTGCCGCGCTGCCTGGCCGGCGCTTTCCGCCAAGCATTCATTTCACCGAAGTCCTAGAGCTTGGGTCGCAAACAGAAAGTCCGAGGTCCAAATTCCGATGCGAATATTCTACTTTTTTCATTAATTATTCTCTAACTTCTCTTTCTATATTTTCAGTAGAATAAAAACTTTAAAACTGTTAATTTACGAAGCATTTTCGCAGCTGGCTAATGTACGATGTTGGTATTCTGCCTTTTTTTGTACATAAACAGAAATAATTCCTTGAAATGCTACTTACAAAATAAGCTCCTTTCTAGGATGGACTCTTTAAAATTCACGTCACAATGAACAGCTACAGAATCGGTGATTTCCGTTTCAGGTAAGCGAGCCGCCCGCTCCGCTATTACGGTCGGCTTACCACTCGCACCCTGGATTACTGTCATGAGGTTTGAAAACAATATCGACTGGTCTCGTACCCGTCCAAATGATGTCATTTATACCTGCAGAAGAGTTTTACTAACCCACTCTTGGCCAACGACACTCTTTTCGTGTTAATCAGGTTTATACGTATCTGCTTATTTGCTTCTTGATTATTTACGAAAATTGTGCCACTTTCTCGTGGTTTCCATCTCACCGCGAGGCGTACTGGTACTTGTTCCGAGTTATTTCGTTTCCTACCCCATTGCCGGGAAAACATTCTTTGATCTAACATAAGAACATCTTCTTCTTTTGGTCATCGTGCGGACCATAAGATTAATTTTACGTCATGGTCAGCACTGTAGCAGAGCACGGTTTATTGCCTGCCGAACGTAGAGGGATTGGCTAGTAGAGGAGGAAAATGCCATACCTGGTTCCCAAAAATTAATCAGGCTGATCGGCCAGTACGTTTCATCAGGGTCGCGGTTTATGACTGTATTGTCCCGGGAGTTGGCGGTTAACAACGAGTACAGGTAGACGTTCTTTTACTTCGACTCGAAAGAAATGCGAACGCACTCATCCGTGTCCGTCCGCATGTTTTTCGAATCGAATTAAATTAAAAGAACGCCGACCGACGGCCAGACTCTCTCGCACACACGGTTTACATGACATTTAGTAAAATTTTAATCGGGAGAACGCCAGGAATCTATTGGTGTCCATATTTCTCCGCCATTTGATTTTTACTCTTGGGGCTGCGAGGAACTTTCCAGCAAGTAGAAATCGCTGCATAAGGCGCATACGAACGCTTTCGACGCGCCCCTAGTCGTACAAATCGACCCTTTCTAGTGCTTCAAGCTGCTCGAAAAACCGAGAAACTCGTAAATCGAATAACCCCCAATTGTCTTTTTTGCTAGCACTGTAGGCTTTGCAACATAATGTTTCTCATTGTACGACTAAATATTTGTTGCATATTTTAAAACAATTTAAAGGCCATTGCGGTAGGTGCGGGGGAGAGGGATGAGGTAGCACGAACGATCGAAATGCTCATTTCTATCGCGATGTAAGAAATATAGACTTGTAATTAGAGCTGTTCGAGTACTTGAATATTCGAGAAACTTGAAATCCGAAACAATCCGGGGCTCAGTTTCCAAGCCGAGGCAGGTACCCGAAAGAACCGAGCGGCTCGATAGAACCAAATACTTGATTTCCTTTCAAGCGACCCGAAAGAACCGGGCGGCTTGGAAAAAAGCGAGCGGGCCGAATGAACTTCGAGCAGATCGAAATTTATTTGTCCAATTCATTTGAAACTTGATACACATATTCTTAATGGTATTATCTCAAATGTAGCATATCATTTTATTTTATGCGATAACCCATTCGTATATAATAAATGTTTTAAGTTTGTCCTGTTAGGTAAAAAATTAATAGTGATATTCACCTTGCTCTCATTTGTACAATAATTTTTTTTCTTCTCAAATCGGTATGCTACATTGTAGATATTTTATTAATGAACACTAGAATCATGGTCTTTCTCATGTTAGATAAACCTGGGACCGTAAAATTGTTAGCCCGTTAAAAGAAACGCGTTTCGGGTATTGGGAGAAAGGAAGTGTCAGAAATATTACGAGACAAAGACGTAATTAATATTGAACGTAAACAGCTCACGCCGAGGGTGAACGAACGATCTACGTGAAAAAGGAGCAAGTACGGCAAAATTCATTTCATTGAATTTGCCTCATTTCATGTGGTGACAATTACGACGAAAATGCGCGTCTCGTTGTTTGAAATTCTTTTTCCAACGAAAGGTCGTGTTTAATAACTTCGGCGAAAAACTACGAGACACGTACAATTCAGCGAAAGTCCTTAAGAAATAAACGTGGCATGTCATTATACTTTGCTACGGTCGGTACGAAACGTTTTATTATTTTGTTGGTAGTAGCATAAATCCGCATAGGTCCTGCGCCGTAGGGGCGAAAGGCCGTTTTACCTGTACCTGCAGCTAAACGCGGACAAGGTGACGCGGAAAGGAACACGATAATTAGCATACGGATTTCAGAAGAAAAATATTTTTTGTACAAATGAGAGCAAGGTGAATATCACTATTAATTGTTTACTTAACAAGGCAAACTTGAAACATTTATTACATACGAATGGGTTATCGCATAAAATAAAATGATATGCTACATTTTAGATAATACCATTAAGAATATGTGTACCAAGTTTCAAATTAATTCGACAAATAGTTTTCGATCTGCTCAAAGTTCATTCGGCCGGCTCGCTTCTTTCCAAGCCGCTCGGTTTTTCGAGCCGAGCTATTCTCGGCTTGCTTTTTCCGGGTACAGTATTGTCTCCGTATGTGCTCGCTAGTCGGGACCGGCGTTGAACTCCTATCGTGAACAGATCCCTAATTCCGAGTGTTCGTTTCTCGCTCCTTTCTGGCCGAAGGGGGGAGTGAGATGGAACGCTTTGCGTGCGCGGCGAGCGTGCGCGACGGGTGCGAGCACTCAGATGGAATCGTGACTGCTCGACGCATGCGCGCCACGGTCAGATAGCCAGGCACGGCACGAGTCTTTTTTGCGCCCTAGGCGAGCTTGCCAAATTACGCCTTTTATTATAATACATTTATTTGAGATTATTGATAAGCTTACTCTGAATTTGTATTCGTAGTTTAATCCACTTATAGTACAACTTGTAATATTTAATTTTAAAGTTTATTTTCCACAATACCAGTAATGAAAATATCATTTTGCACCTCTTGTCGACTTTACGCCCTAGGCAGTCGCCTAATTTTGCAGAGTAAAGTCATAAATAATCTCAAATAAATGTATTATAATAAAGGGCGTAATTTGACAAGTTCGCTTAGGGCGCAAAAAAGGCTTGAGCCGGGCCTGCGGTACGATTTTGCGATGCGGTTCCCGTGCTCACCTAAGTGCTTGCGACCATCGCGCACGCTCGTCGCGCACGCAAAGGACGGAGTGTCACGGTGCCCGAAAGACGGAGGGAGACAAAACATCAACGCGTCGTCTGTCTCGTACCGTCCTCGCTCGCTTTCAGTGGCTCTCGTTCCATCTCGCTCTTGCCTTCGCCGGACAAGAGTGAGACAGAAGTGGTGGGGGTAGCGACGAACACCTATCGTGTACACCAAACCGAGCACATACGGAGACAATACTGTACTTGCACAGCTCTGCTTGTAGTACGAATTTCGCGGGTTTCACTCTAGGGAGTAATAATGACACACAGTGCCCTATCTTGCGTCAATCTTAAAATATCAGCACTGGCCGGACTCTCCCGGTCGTCGAACTCTCCCGGACTTACTTAATCTACAAACGGGAATTTTACATTTTGCAATGCGGACTTTGATAAAAAAGTTGAAAAAGTTCACTATTTTCTTCGCTATTCCGATCAGTTGCAATTTTTTCCAAAACGCCGAAACACCTCAACGAGTAAACTAATCCTTCTAGCTTCTCAAAAAAGAATCAAGTCGTTTGACCCAACTTCGAAGGGGTTATTCTCTTTTAAACTGTGAACGAACACTTTCGGGTGTCATTGTATATTATATTATACATTACATTTTTAACGATATGCATTGACTATATGATGTACTCTAATGCTTTACAGTAATTATTATTAACATCTCCTTTTTTTGTTTAACGCGCCCTGTATTGTTGTTAATATTTCCAATCCCACTACCTCCCTTTTGCATTAAAAAATCACACGCGTTTACTATATCGTCAATACACTTGGCGGAGGGACACAGGAACAAAAGGGGTAGTTCTTTGACTACGCGCGGCCCTCAAAGTTGGGAGTGAAAAAGACTCGTCCGCCGCAATATCTCGGAAAATAGGCACCATAGAGAAAATCTTTGAGACAAAAGTGATGCATCTTTTTGTAACAAATTCAGCCAATCGTGATCAGATTACGAATAATACGTCAATTTGATTAAAAAAATATGTAAAAATGTAGTCATTTTTACTCCTTTTTCTTATAGGTTGTTGATCCATTTTGGCGTAAATTAGTCAATATTAACTACAGACCAAACTGTGAAATACGGATAATTAGAATTCTTCAATTCGGCAGTTTTAGTAAAACCTAAATACACTATATTGAACTCGCTATGCGTAGCGAACGGGGACCTCAGGTATACATTGTCGTAAAGGGTGTAAAATTTTATTACACGCTGGGCCTAATGGAATCACTTGTTTCGGAAAAACCGTCTTCGAAACTTCGGAATTGCCACCACAAACGATTAATGAATTTTCGGTTAGCTCTGTAGTCTGAACTGTTACTTCCGAGAGCTCGCTTCGTTTGGAAACCCGCGCGCGCCGTTGTCCACGGCCGCCTCGCGGGACAATACTGTCATAAACCGCGACTCTATCGAGACGCTCTGGCCGATCAGCCTGGCTAGTTTTTCCGAAACAACTGATTCCATTAGGCCCAGCGTGTAATAAAATTTTACATCCTTTACGACAATGTATACCTGAGGTTCCCGTTCGCTACGCATAGCGAGTTCAATATAGTGTATTTAGGTTTTACTAAAACTGCCGAAATTGAAGAATTCTAATTATCCGTATTTCACAGTTTGGTCTGTAGTTTACATTGACTAATTTACGCCAAAATGGATCAACAACCTATAAGAAAAAGGAGTAAAAATGACTACATTTTTATATATTTTTTTAAACAAATTGACGTATTATTCGTAAGCTGATTACGATTGGCTGAATTTGTTACAAAAAGATGCATCACTTTTGTCTCAAAGATTTTCTCTATGGTGCCTACTTTCCGAGATATTGCGGCGGACGAGTCTTTTTCACTCCCAACTTTGAGGGCCGCGCGTAGTCAAAGAACTACCCCTTTTGTTCCTGTGTCCCTCCGCCAAGTGTATTGACGATATAGTAAACGCGTGTGATTTTTTAATGCACAAGGGAGGTAGTGGGATTGGAAAGATTAACATCAATACAGGACGCATTGAACAAAAAAAAAGAGATGTTAATAATAATTACAGTAAAGTACTATTGCAGTAGATCATAGTCAATGCATATCGTTAAAAATGTAATGTGTATATACATATATCCATCTTCATTAAATGTTTATGAGAATATATTATCAATGGATTGCAAATCCGATACAACACATGATACGAGTGTCACCTGATGATGATAACCAGGTGACAAAACTCCAAATGAATGTTTCTCATCTGAAACGGGAAACCTGGAAATGACCAATCTCACACCGCTAGCACTCGGGCGAGTTTGCTCACCGTCCACTTGAATATATGTACAGTTTTCAGGTACATATGGCCAACAGTGATTTCTAGAAGACCGCTGTAAAGGCCGCCACACACGGTCCGGCCAGCCTGTCAGTTTGGCCTGCACAGGCCGCACTGTGCAGGCCGGCAGCCGGCCGGACGCCGCACAGTGGTCGGGATAGGGATAGTTAGTGACATTCGTGTTGTGTAACTTTTCAACTATAAAAGATATCGGAATGCCGCCAAAAAACATAAAATGAAAAAAATATTCCATTCTAATGATTTATAATTGAATATATTGTACGTTCATTTGATGTTTTTTTTCAATTTTTTTCAACTTAATTGTTATAAAAAAATTTGAAAACTGTTTGTTTAGTAGTTTATTTAATGCTCTTTAAGCGTTTAAATCGCCTGTTGGGGAAAGTTTTAGTTTCCGATTATAAGGAAAAACCAAATAGTACTATTAGAAATTGTGACGAAATCCACAGTTTAGTTAAACATTATTATTCATTTATTATTAATTTATTCAACGGATTTATTCATTTCAGCGTATTAAGAAATTCTTTATTCTTTATTGTATCGATATGGAAGAGATACCGATGAATTCCTTATGTTTCTCGGACGAAAATCATACAAAATTTCATGTAAATCGGACTATTTTTAACAAATTCAGCTTGAAATTATATAATTCGATTTTTCATGGAATTTCTTTCATTATGGTCCGAATTATGTCATTCTTGGTGTTAGTTTCATCGGCGAAACATAAGGAATCGATAGACGTCGTTTTCGTAAAGATCTGATGAGAAATGCGGAAATCATATACATTTCTGACTTTTTAATGGTATTCCAACCCTTCCGAAGGTCGAGACCTATCAAATTCGGTGCGGCACTGGGAGGTCCTGTCCTCGCGACAGGCTACCAGGCGGCATCTCCTTGACCGGTGTTGCTGGAGAATCACCCTGTAGTATGTATACGTTCAGTAGATTTAGGGGTATTCTTTTATGCTTAAAAAAATATATCTCAACATCCGAATGCGGCCACGCCTGGACGCCAAGGCCAATCTGAACTTGTAGCGCAAAGCACGAGGTAAAAAGGGGCCCGTGGAAAGGGGTTGAATAGTGGAATTCGTAGAACCATATTTGCAATTGTGATTACAAGAAAATGAGGAACAATAATATTAAACGGGGGCAAATGCCTTTCAGCGTCAGGAATCACGGGGAATGTGAACTCCACACGAGAGAAGTAACCGAAAACAAATTCCAGCAATTCATATTGGTTATACCGTAACCAAAAAAAATTCCCCCAATACATATTGGCTATACCATAAACAATTTCCGATCAATAATGGTGATTAGTGATCAAAAACAATTTCCGCCGTCAATAATGATAACCACTATTTTTGCGAAAAAAGCCGGGCCTCTAAATGTTAAGGGTTAAACACCGGGTTTTCCGCCCTTTTGCGTTCGCCCGCACGCTTCAGCCATTTCTACATTGAAGACTCCGTATCCTTTCTGCTTCCCTCCATTTTCCCTTTCTCCGCAGCACCTTGCACAATAATTTCAATTAGACATATATATATTGAATATACCAGTTTGTTACGGAGCCTGTTACAGTTTTAAATGAATCGTGTATATCCTGAAATTCTGATTTTATAATGCGCGTTTAGTTTGCTAACAATTCGGTGAGATGATTTTGATCTTTATAAAGCTTATCTATTTCCTTATTATAATACTGCGCATCGTCGCTGTCCAGGGTTCCGAAAAGGGCCTTGCTCAGCGATCCGATGAATCCCACTGATACAGATCGTTTGGAACGGCGGAATCGTGGTTTTGCCTTCTGAGGACTACTATTTTCGCGGGCGTTATTTGGTGTCTCCACCCTTATATATATTGAATATATATATATATATATATATATATATATATATATATATATATATATACAGGGTCATCCGTTAAAACTGCAACCTACGCGCGCGCCAACAGACGAAAATTGCAACACCGCCTCACGGACACATTCCACTACAACCATGCACCAGCCCAGCGTTCGGAGGGTTAACAGCGACCGCTGGGTAGCAGTGATGCCCGAGCTTCGAAAATTTTAGGATGGTCTCTTTCAAATTAACGCCGCAAAGAGCTGTGCAGAATTTCCCGGCCCAGGTAAGCGAGCCGCACGCTCCGCTTTTATGATCGGTTTACACTCGCACCCCGGATTACTGTAATGAGGTTTGAAAACAATGTCAACTGATCTCGTACCCGTCTTAATTTCAAAAATTTTAGCTACGACAGGATTGACAGCGGCGCTATACCCTTGTACGTAGAGATTTTTCGCCACCTGCCTGTAAAAGCCACAATAATGACGCATCGTTCCAAAAAATGACATTAACAGAAGCCGGTATATGCGTGGCGTTGAGTAGCTAAAAGGTTAAACATTCAAACACAAAAATTCTAGAAAAAAGATTCAAACACCGCTGCAATCAAAAACACGTCTCATTAGTTACTCCTTACGTCCGATCTATGCATGCACTGCATATAAGGATAAAATTATAAAAAAGAAAACCAGAACAATAGATTCTGAGGTCTGCAGAACTAACACATAATTGAATAAAAATTTAATTTCTCAATTTATGAAAGTAATGACACAGAAACAACTAGCGTATTGTTTATCAACATCATGATTTTTAAAAAGAGCATTAAATACGGTATTAAATAAACAGTTTGCAAAAGCTTTTCACAACAATTCTGGTTAAAAAATTGATAAAAGAAAAATTAAGTAAACGTAAAATATTTTGAATTATCCATCATTAAGAGGAAATAATTTTTCCTCATTTTGCGGCGCAAATTGCATTCTGATATCTTTTATAATTCAAAAGTTATAAGAAAAAAGCCCCAAATTTTTCAACCCCGGTCGGGAAATTTCAAATAGCTCCTTGTGACGTTAATTTGAAAGAGACCATCCTAAAATTTTCAAAGCTCGGGCATCACCGCTGCCCAGCGGTCGCTGGCAACCCTCCGAACGCCGGGCCGATGCATGATTGTAGTGGAATGCGTCCGTGATGCGGTGTTGCCATTTTCGTCTGTTCACGCGCGCGTAGGTTGCAGTTTTAACGGATGACCCTGTATATATATATATAATCGTGATATGTAATTATCACGATTTGTGCCAATTTTAACTTGATGAACGGCTGCTTTGCCTGTCACCCCAGCCAGCTGTATTGCAGGGCCACGTCCTTCGCCAGGATGCTGGATAGTACTCTATTCGTGAAATCGTACATATTGGATCCCCCAAATATGTAGGAACATACATTGAACTACTAGATTGAAGAATAACGTAAATACATTTTAATTTAACCGAGCTTGTTATAATATTAACAAATATGATATTTTACTTACTGTATCTTGAAAATTTTGCTCATCTCGCAAAATTTCTTCGAATTCCTCAAGCTTCGTAATTTAATTGAGGGAAAACTCCAAGTAACTGAATCTTTCGGAGAAGTGCTCCTTCTCGATCACTGTTGATGCGCCTGAATTTTTGCCAGGGCATTCACCTGCTCCCTGGTATTAATTAATAAAACTTTCATAAGTTCATTTGGGATATCATTGAATGATTCTGAGCGATGATTTCAGTATTCTGCTCAATTATTTTTTGCAAAAGCCCATCAGTAGCGTTGGTGCTGCAGCTGCTGCTGCTGCCACTGGGACCTGCATCTTACAAATTTTGCTCATCTCGCAAAATTTCTTCGAATTCCTCAAGCTTTGTAATTGAATTGAGGGGAAACTCCAAGTAACATTAACGAATTAAGTACAATTTTGTATCAAAGAAATCAGGAACATAAATTTTAATCCCGCCCTGAACGTCGTTCCACTGTGCGTCGGTAAAAGGAGCTCATTCAGCGACTCGTCGTTGCCCGAAGATATTTTTGAATTCCGTTTTCGCTTATCGGATTCGGTTCTCAACGGCACACCCCTCATTTTTGCCACCAACTTGGCCGCCTTCTTGGCTTGGGTATAGTCATTGGGAAGTACGTATTACTAATTAACTTAAATTTATGCTTTCTCGGTCATATTAATACAAACTAGACACTTCAAACTATCAATTAATATAAAAAAAATAACAAATGTGTAACTTTTTCAAATTTTATAGCATTTACTGCTTATGTGGCCGGAATTACCCCGCTTTACCCTACGTATTAGTAATTAACTGAATAGCATATTTATTCTCAATCGTAATTTGAACGAACCAAATATGCCATTTCTAAAGGCGATTACATTATATGTTGGCCAACTTTTGTTTGGGGGTTCACACTTTCTAATAGCGTTGGCCACTTTATCTTTGGTCACTAACAGCCAGCAGATAAATCGTTTAACATAAAATATTTTTTTTATATATTTTTATTCGATGTCGGGAAAACGAATTCGCGCAGGAAAGCGCCGCGCCGCGGCCGGCCAGGTGAAGCTTGATTGGTGCGGTACAGGCGCTAGGAGGGGGTACGTTTGGTCGTGGAGTGGGGGTAGCGCCCGTGGGCGAAAACCCACGATTCTGGCATCACTGCACGCGACACGGTAGTTACTGCTGAACCGTCGAAGACAAAGGGTGACATTTTAAACGACGTACATTTAGTTTTATAAAGTGTTGTGTTTCTTTAACATTCAAGGATATACAAGGGCCGGTTTTATTACACGTAAGTTCTATATCCATTTTTTTCCATTACGCTATACAGTTAGTTCTATCTATCTCCTTTTTTACCGCAATAATGACTGGCAAAATAAAATTACAGAAGTACTATATGCGTGCCAAGAGATCTCAAAATAGTTTCCTTCAGGAAATCCGAGCCACAACACCACCAGATGCTACTTTCCCACATTCACTCCCACCTGGCACTAGTTGTTCACAGTCAATTTCTCAATCAACATCTTCCGATCCCAGTACCACTACAAATGCCATTTCACCTGGCATTAATTTTCAACCTTCTCTTAATATCACTCAGAGTGATGTAGGATTCGTTGAGAATATGGAAGAAATTGAAAATTTCGCCATATTCGAAAATTCTCAGACTACCGATAGTCCCAATTTATCAAAGTCTCTAGCAGAGTGGGCTATAAAACATAATATTACTCATAAAGCCATTAACGATTTATTACCCATTTTAAAGAAGTCAGTTTCAAGTCATTTACCCTCGGATGCCAGGACTCTTTTAAAAACTCCCAGGAATGTACAGATTAAATGTGTCGATCCAGGTCAGTATTATCATTTTGGTTTAGAATCCTGCATTTTAAAACTCGTTCAGTCTCAATTTATATTAATATCAATGTGGACGGTTTACCGGTTTGTAAAAGTTCCAAGAGTCAAGTTTACCCCATTTTAGGCTGCATTGCCGGATACAATGCAGTAGGTATGATTGGCACATACCATGGGTATGAAAAGCCTAATGATGCCAACGTTTTTCTAGAAGATTTTGCCAAAGCGGCCATAGTTTTAATTAGTAACGGAATTTCTATTAACGACCATCTTTATCACATAAAAATAAAATCATTTATATGCGACGTACCTGCCAAGTCCTTTCTTAAATATACAAAAGGCCATGCCGGCTACTCCTCTTGCAGTAAATGCCATATGGTAGGTAAAAATATAGATAAGAGAACGTGCTTTCCTGGGACAAATAATCTCCGTTTAAGGACTGACGATGATTTCAGATCCAAATCTGACAAGCATCACCATACTGGAACGTCGATTATAGAAAGAATTCCTGGCATCCACATGATTAATTCGTTTCCGTTAGATTACATGCATTTAATTTGTCTGGGCATAGTGAAAAAGTTGCTCTCTCTGTGGTGTTGTGGCAAACCCAAGACCAAAATATCACTACAATCTCAATGCAAATTATCACTAGCCTTAATACAAATATCTACTAGCATGCCAAGAGAATTTATGAGAAAACCTCAAAGCTTGGATATTTTAAAACGGTGGAAAGCAACTGAATTGCGTCAATTTTGATTGTACACCGGGCCAGTAGTTTTATTAAAAAATATAGATGATGATAGACATTTAAATTTTCTTGTACTCCACACCGCATTTGTCATCTTATCGCAAAGAAAATATTTTATTCACCTCGATTATGCAGTAAAATTTTTAAAGTATTTTGTTGAAACATTCGAATCATTATATGGATCAAAACACGTCTCACACAATGTTCATAATCTGCTACACTTGGTAGATGATGTAAAAAATCACGGACCTCTTGATGATTTTAGTTGCTTTCCGTTTGAAAACTTTTTGCAAAGTATTAAAAAATGTATTAGGAAGAGTGAGAAACCATTGCAACAGCTCGTGAAACGGCAATTAGAAAAGTCCCATTTTAGTATAGAAGCAGTACATAGTTCGCCTGTATATCCGATTTTCCAAAAGGAACATTCTCGTGGTCCATTAATAGAAGGTATTAATAACGCAAAACAATTTAAACGTATTAGTTTCAGTAATTTTATTTTACAGAACCGGCACCCTAACAATTGCTGCCATCTCAATGATGGCAGCATTATTATTGTAGAAAATATTATCGTATACAAAAACGAGCATAATATAATAGGCAGAAAATTTTTACAATTAATAGATTCTTATGACGCTCCCTGTAACTTCTCCGAATTAGGAATTTTTCAAACGCCATCCAACAACATGGGTCCTCGTCAAATTTTCAGTGTAGCGGAAATAGTGTATAAATGTGTGAAATTAGAAACTTCAGATAACATTAAAATTTTCCCTCTACTTCACTCCACTCTTATAACATGCAAATAAAATACTTGTCCAATGTTTCTGGTATATGTAAACTATGTCTTTATGATATCTTTATGATGACAACAACATTCAAATTTCGAGGTTTTCTTGTTGATTCAATGTTCATACCTTTCCTAAATTTAGAATTTAGATGATTGAGGGGGGTCTTGGTGGTTTTTTAGTGGGTAAACTTGCGGGACCGACACCTGCAAGGAGTCCCACACTATCCGGCACACAACATCTCGCCGGGTGTGCGTAATGCATTTTCCCCACGTAAAAAAAAAAAAAAAAAAAAAAAAAGTAACAGTGCGGCCTGACTGTCGATGAATGCGGATCCTGGCCGCCTCTCCCAATGAAGTGCGGTAAACATCCCGCAGTAAAGCATCGTTCACGAGCCTGGAAGAAGCGCAACATTGATAGGGGAATCGCTGCCTTCCCCAGATATCAAAGCTGGAGCAACATTCTGCTACGATCAACAAAGTATATCCATGGTAAAGCGCATATGTGTATTGGTAAATTCTGTGAGAGCGCTATCTACGGTTATAAGCTCTGCAATCGGGTCAATCGCGTTACAGGACTGGTCTCACACAAGTATTGAAATAGTGCAATAATGTTTTTGTCATTAAATAGTCTGTTAAATATTACAAAATCGATCATCAGTCGAAATTCACAATATTGCCAATTACATGTGACAGCTAACCCGATTTGAGTGCTTTAATTTTCGCCACCAGATTGCGTTGCAGAAATAAGAAAATGCCAATAAGTGCTATAAGTATTTTCCAAGCCACAAAACACGTTTAACATTAGCTATATATACTATACTAATCACGACGATGGGTGTTAAGGGGTCATTCTGGTTAGACGGTTTGAAAAAATCAATTTTTTAAAACATTTTTCGAAAGTACATATCCTCAAGAATGTACTGTTAAATTTTCATTGAAAAATTCCAATTATTTTAGCTTCTACATAGGCACTTTTTAGGGAGCGCAGAGGCTCGACCACAATAGATGAAAACTTTGAACGCGTTTTTCTCGGAACGTCATTTGTTCACATGGTACAGGTAAAATCTCAAAATTTATTGAACCGATTGCTTTATAAATTGAACTGCTTATTCTGCACACCTATGCCTTGGGCCGGGACTACAACTAAGTATTTCTGTTGAGTCTAACCTACTTTTAAAATCGAAAATAGCACATAAAACACAGCCGAAATACATTTATTCTTGTATTTTGCCCGCCATTTTGTTAATTTTGTGGATAAATCATTTATTCTAGTTCGGGCCATAGCGACAGTCATATTGATCAAGAATCTGTTTGTATTTTTGGTTTCAAATAAGTCCAACCGCGGAAATCACCTGCACGAGCGAAGCATGAATTTTTAAACATGTCATCAAAATCGCCTTCAGAAACCATTTTAAAAGCAATAATTTGATTACTTTTATATTTTTTATTTGCTGTAGGAATGTAGTTTAATCAATAGAAAAAAGTTTTATTACATTACTTTAATTCCTATCTTCGCAATAAATTCCTGAAATTCACTTAATTTATCGGCACGCTAACCAGAATGACACCTTAACATGACAGTATTTCAAAATCCCTGCCCTCGGCATGTACCAGCGATTTCGACCTTATTCTGCGATCTTTAAGCGTTTGTAGCTCAGCGATTGTAGCTTACCGATTTAGATGAAATTTTCAGTATGCGTATATCTTACTTGAATCTAGAAAGGGCATTTTTTAAATTTTCATTATAAGCTCACATAAAAAACTTTGAAAAACCGTTTTTTTTTTGTTATTTCGAAAATTCAAATTTTTCAAAACGGCGAATAAACGATATACCTATTATAGTAAACCGATCTTTCTAACTTCTAAAAAAACCGAACTCGTTTAGTTCACTTTTTGTAAAAGTTATGCGATTTTAAAAAGTGTATATGTATACGTTTGTCTGTCACTGTGTGGTGTATCTACTATTCTATCACTACTGTATATTCTATCAAATCCGATATGTGTATTAAGTACTCTAACGTATGTTATATTTTTATATATTTTATGTATTGTACATATTGTTACGTTTTGCGTTCGACATAATATAAATTTACTGAACAGCAACGATAACAGAACATTAAATACGGGGTAACAAGAATAATATCAGAACAGGTAACGAATATAATCAGTTAGGAATACAATATCGATACGTCTGCTTGTAATGGCGGCTGACTCTCGAATGACAGCTTGACAGGCGATCGATCCGATCGCCTTCTTCTCGCTGTCTCTTGTCTTCGTCGCGAGCACCAGCGGGCCATGAATCTTCTACATAGGGTGCTCGCAACAATATATTTTAAGTGCGTATGCGATCTGTGTATTCTGTGTACACTTTATATACTCTGCTCTGTATATTCCAATCAACTACAGCTTATTGTAAGTTGTAAGTTGTAAGTATTGTAAGTTGTATTCACAACTTATTGTAAGTGAATTCTATAGTAATTTCGCGGATGCATGCACCAGTAATTTGATTATAGAAATATAATAATTTATTTTATAATTTATAACAAATAGAATCAAAATATTGTAGTATTGTAGTTTTTCAATATTTGTAAACACACATAGTGTAATGCAGTGGATGATATAATTTGTAGTGTACTGTAATGAAATAAATGGAAATATATTTTTATCAAATTTAATTTTATTTTAATCGTATGGATAACCGTCTTCAACACCGTCTGAATGCATTTAGCCTCATTTAGACCCGATAGAACTCTCATGATGTACCATAGTCGGGTCCATATGACTCCCCGCATAGATTTTCGGAAAGAAATTCGCACACCTGCCGCCTGTTACCAAACTCTCGCTCCAAACAAATCTTTCAACATTTCAATCCATTTTAGAGTAGTTCTTGAATTGGACGCTGTGCATAAGCAGAGGGCGCTACGTCCAGTCTTCAAATTAGGAGTCGGTAATACACTTTCACTGAAATACCCTTTGAGACTGAAATGCACCTCGTAGTATAGACGACGTTCTATAGATGGCGCCTATATAGCAGATAGCACCGATGTCCCAAACACGTCCCAAGACCGTCCCAAACACGCCCCAAGACCGTCCCAAACACGTCCTAAGACCGTCCCAAATACGTCCCAGACGCGTCCCAAATACGTCCCAGACGCGTCCCAAAGACGTATTTAGGACTTTGTACAGATGGCGCCATTGTAGTTACACGACGTCCCAAAAGCGTCTATAGACATCCCAAAGCCGTCTATAGACGTCCCAGAGACGTTCTGTTACAAACCGGGACATTCAGACCTACAGACCTAGAACGGACCTAAAACAGACGTCCCCGGGACGTCGTGTGCTGTGTGGGTAGTAGACAATTCGTTAATTACAAATTTCGTCCTGGCGAAGAAAGAAAGAAAATCGGCCAGAAGAAAGTTTTTGCGGGTATAGTTGCCTCCACTAGACATCCGTGCAGACGGGTCTGGTGCGTTTGAACGCTAATAAGCACCGTACGTTGAAATAGTAATGAATTTATAAATCGGAAACTGACAGAATGAAGCTTCAAGGCTTTTCTGTTGGTGGTGCTAATGGTGTACTGCAGCCACGTAGCACCAGCGTGACGTATACGCAGGGCCGACGCGAGGTTAGTTGGCGCCTTTATGCAAGAAAACTTTTGGTGCCTCCAAATTTTTGCACCTGTTTTTTATTTAATATGTTTTGTCTTTACGGGGTGTACATTTCGTTCATATAGGGGTTGGATTCCTATATTATTAAGCGTGCGATACAGTTTTTTAGCGTCCTATTCGGCTGGCGCCCTTATGCGGGGCGTAACTTGCATAATGGTTCCGCCGGCCCTACGTATACGAGATGTAGTAAACAAACCGTAAATTACATATTTCGCCCTGGAATCGGCATGAAAGAAGTTTTTGCGGGTATAGTTGCCTCCAGTAGACATTCCTGCAGACGGGTCTGGTGCGTTTGAACGCTAATAAGCACCGTACGTTGAAATAATAATGAATTTATGACTCGTGTACTGAGACAGACTCGAGAAATGATAGAATTGGGCTTCAAAGATTCTCCGTCACCGGCGCTGATGGTATATTCGCGCTATGTAGCGTCAGAACCGGTGGAAGTCCAAGCTAACCAATAAATGTAGGAAAGCCATAGTTGCCGAGACGTATTGAGAGTCGAATCGCGCTGTTGCCACATTTCCCTATTACTATTTTGTCGTCAAGGAGGCTTGAATGAATCACGGCAAAGCGGCTGGAGAACAGAGATGGGCAAAGATAATACCTGGATACAGTCAAATAAAAGATACTTTATGTTTATCCGTTATTGGAAGCTTCGAATAACACGAGTTATCTGTATTCCAAACACCACGGATAGATAAATTGATTTGAAGTGAATTTATTCGACGGCGAAGGATAATTTTTTTTATTCGAAGTGAATTCATTCGACGGCGGAAGATAATTCGAACCGTCGAATAAGGTTTTCATCTTTAGTTATAGTTTATTCGGCTTTTATTCGAAGGCTTCGAAATTTCAAATAACTTTCGGCAGCGTGTTTATCCGAACCGGCGCGACCTCTCTTCGTGCTGAGGACTTGGGCTGTTCGGCGGTGGTTTCTGATCTCGGTTCGAGCCTCGACTCGAAACGCATACCTCCAGTATTGCTTGAAGTGGATTATGTATTAATTAAATGTAAAACCTAACATTTTCAGTAACATACTGCTGAGATTTTCCAGATTAAAATGATTTCAAATACGGTATAAATCGGGTTATTTCTAAAACTGCACTATATAATTAAAGATAAATGTAACGTTTCTAATCTAATAATGCTAAAAAATATATAAAAAAAATTTATGTTAAATGATTTTATTCCAAATGCACTAAAAACTAAATTAAAATACACTAAAGACTGAATACAGTATTGTCTCCGTATGTGCTCAGTTTGGTGCACATGATACGTGCTTGTCGCTATCCCCACCACTTCTGTCTCACTCTTGTCCGGCGAAGGTAAGAGCGAGATGGAACAAGAGCGAGCGAGAGCCACTGAAAGCGAGCGAGCACGGTACGAGACAGACGACGCGTTGATGTTTTGTCTTTGCGTGCGTGACGAGCGAGCGCGATGGTCGCAAGCACTTACGGTGAGCACGGGAACCGCTTCGCAAAACCTTGACGCAGGCCCGGCTCAAGTTTTTTTTTGCGCCCTAGGCGAACTTGTTAAATTGCGCCCTTTATTATAATACATTTATTTGAGATTATTTATGACTGTACTCTGCAAAATTAGGCGACTGCCTAGGGCGGAAAGTCGACAAGAGGTGCAAAATGATATTTTCATTACTGGTATTGTTGAAAATAAACTTTAAAATGAAATATTATAAGTTGTACTATAAGTGAATTAAACTACGAATACAAATTCGGAGTAAGGTTGTCAATAATTTCAAATAAATGTATTATAATAAATGGCGTAATTTGAAAAGTTCGCCTAGGGCGCAAAAAAGACTCGTGCCCTGCCTGGCTATCTGACCGTCGCGCGCATGCGTCGAGCAGTCACGATTCCATTTGAGTGCTCGCACCCGTCGCGCACGCCCGCGCGCACGAAAAGCGTTCTATCTCGCTCCCCCCTTCGGCCAGAAAGAAGCGAGAAACGAACACTCGGAATTAGGGATCCGTTCACGATAGGAGCTCAACGCCGGTCCCGACCAGCGAGCACATACGGAGACAATACTGTAATTATTCCTGTCTTGTACTACAATTTTTTTCCTATAGGAACGTAACGAATCATTTCTCGTTATAAATTGTGTATTTACTATGGAAATCGCGATGCCACTAGCATTCCGAACGCAACAGCTTTTTGTCGTTTTCGTAAAGAACGCAAATGACTGATTCCAAGTCGCTCTGTGGTTATGGGTTATTTTTATGATGACTGAGTAATTTTTTCACCCCTTCAGGGTTTTTTTTGTTTTTTTTTTTTGTTAGATATTGTATTGTCATCCACACTACGCACGCCTGCAAAGCTTCAAGACAACTCGATAGTTGGAAGTTGGAGTTGCCAAATTTGAACCACACATACATCAAACACACAAAAGTACCTACAAACAAACCGAAGATCGAAGCTGAATAAAATCGTTTAAAAATAATCTGATTTATCTTACTGAAACGTTCATGCCGATACGATAGAAAATGTGAAAGTTTTACATTCTATTAAAACAAACAAAATAAACAATCATTGAACAATCATATCATTATATTTTTTCACAAGTAAACATAAATATTGCACAGAATGACAGAGGATAATAAGAATTGGGAAGTTTAGAAGGGATATTGATACGCAATTTAGTATTGTTTCATTGATATGTTTCCTAATTTCACTACCCAACCTCTCTATCTTTCATTATTGCTATCCTCATTTACTTTCAGCGAGGCTCTGACGCTAGACGCAGTGATCGGCGACCTCCAGCTGCCGCTGATGGAGGGGAAAACACCTACAGGAGCGGTGGTTATGTGTGCGTGACTGACGCAGGCAGGAACAGTTCAAGCACACATAACCACCACTCCTGTAGGTGTTTCCCCCTCCATCAGCGGTAGCTGGAGCCCGCCGAGCCCTGCCTAGACACAGCTCTCGTGCCGTATTCCTTCAAGACTTCTCGATAGAAAGAGCTGTGGCAACAGCGCGGCAGAGACGGAGAGAACAGAAAATGTGGCAACTATGCGTAAAAATTCGTCTACATAGACTACCTGGAGATGTCACCTCTGTAGAAGTTCTGTTTATCGACCGCAGTAGTTTCATTAGGGTCCGTCTGTTTACTGGGGACGCTTCGATCGATTCGGACAATAACAAAAATGAGACTGCCCCTTTAAAGACGTCCATTTTCATGAATTAAGCCACAGACGTTCAGACCTAAAATGGACGTAAAGTGGACGTCTTAAAGACGTCCTGTGCTATCTGGCTAAACTCAGAAGGCGTACGGAAGCCTGGGATTGCATTCAATAGCTTTCAAATTACAGTTAGGCCAGGCGAGGATAGTAAATAGCTTCATTTTTCCTTTCACAACTGGGTGCCAAGTTTCGTCAAGCGGGCAGCGGCTCGTCTCGGAAAACCACTTAAAATTCTGTCCCCCCTTTCAATAATTGCCGATGTCCTGTAAGGGTAAAAACTCCGGGTTGGACAGGCCGAAGTCATAAAGTCATAAACTTTGTCCGGGCGACGTCTTCTTGACCCTGTGGGTTGCGCTTACCTACTTGTTAGATATGTATATACTGTATGTAGCCTATGTAAACTATGTAATCGGAAAGCGTGCCTCGACAAGCAGCCGAGAGTGGGGGGAAGCGTGAAGGAAGAGCCAAGGACAAACAACTGACGAAGCTTGAGGAATGTCATCGTTCTGATTGGACAACAAAGATCTATGGGAGGACTAGGAAGGTATTGTGATCGACTTCGTCGACGAGCTCGGAGTTGTTTCTATAACGCTACTCGCATTCTGTCGCTAACCAGCTTCCTGAGCAGTTCATATAAATTTTGAAGTTTTACTCGAAAATAGTTCAGTGTTCGTTGTTTTATTTGAAACACCCGCACTCCGACGAGCAGAACTGTTGAGTGATTCACGGGCACCAACCGCGTCCGCATCACAATTTCCCCGCTAAAATACGTAACACAATCTTACATCTTTGTTTTCCATGCTCGCGCACAATCTGTTTTTTTTTCGATGTCGCCATTTTCGCTGTAGTTTGTATTTTTTATGGCCAGTGGCCACGCTATTTGACGCTATTAAAAATGTGTTTTCTTCAAAAGAAACTGAAGGAGTACAATTTAGAACACCCCCTCCCCCCCTCTTCAATAATGTTGAGTCAAGTATTGTACTCAACTGAAGCACAAACGTGGCTCAAATTTGTAGGAGTATTATTATAGGATATAATATTTGATTATGTATACATTTGGCAATATCAATTTTTAGAAACCTAAATAGATTTTAGATATACTAATATTTATCTAACAAGCAGATAAAATTAAAGTATCTATGTTATTAAGCATTCCCTGTAAACAAACTGACTGTAGTATGCCAGCAGATTGGTGTCAGATTTGAGTAGATTCTGACATCAGATTCGGGGCCTACTATGTCCGCATTTAACTATGGTTCTGCGGTCAGAGCCTGACATCAGGATCTGACCGCAGATTGATATCAGATTACGATCAGATCTTGCTGACAAAAACCGACCGCAGATTGGCGGCAGAAATCAAGCAGATCCTGATGTCAGGATCTGACCGCAAAACCATAGTTTAATGCGGACATAGTAGGCAATTTTATATAATAGTATAAATTTAAAATTAGTCCGAAATTCTTAAGCGTAAATAATATAAAGAACACGTTTATAAGACCGATTTGAAATATCTGATTCTTATCATATTTTACGGAAAAAAGAAAAGTTGGAAAACCATGTATTTAGACGAGTATTATAACATTTTTAATATTTTACTTAGCAGGATGTTAGTTAATTGAATGTCAGGGAGGCTCAAAATAATTATTTGAACCTTGTAATGACAGTTCTTCCAAATATAAAAGAATAAGAGAATTAATAATAACTATTCATTCAGTCATCTTAGAGACGGATATATTAAATATATACGCCGCAGTGGAATGCCGTCAAATGCGAGCGGTACTCGAGAGCCCTGAATGATCGAGCCCTTGGTCATTTATTCCCGCCGCGGTGCTATTTCTTAAGCGAGAAGCGGTCGCCGCTTGGTGGTCGCGTCGTGAAGTACTATTATTTAAAAATCATTATTTAAAAAAAAAAATAAAAACGTTAGAACCTTCCTCTCACCAAGATGAACAAAGTGATGTAACATACTTGAGGGTACAATTTTATATAATAGTATAGAATATAGAATAGATATAAATATTGATAGATGAAATGGTAGGCTATGTCAGCAGAATCTGTTCGATTTCTGCTGCCTATATGCCGTCAGATCGTGGTGCGCAGAGTTTGCTCGATTTCTGCCATTAAATTGCACCAGCATTCTCCGCAGTATCTGCCGCCAAACTGCTCGGAGGCTATGTGAACAGAATCTGTTCGATTTCTGCTGCCTACCTGCCGTCAGATCGCGGGGCGCAGAGTCTGCATGATTTCTGTCATTAAATTGTATCAGCAGGCCCTGCCGCCAATCTGCTCGCAGTTTAAGGCAGCACAATCTGTCGGCTTTCTGCTGTCAGTCTGCTTTCATAATCGAATATAACAAATCCTGTATCAAATCTGTAGTCTTTCTGTTATAGACATTTGTATTCAGAAGTTGAACAAAATCTGCAAAAATGGACGTGGTTGAATGGGTACATTCTAAAGTTAACAATATTTCAAAATGTTTTTCAATCTTAACGTCGCAGCGTATCGCGCGATCATGCGTGTGATTTGAATCCTCTAGAGCAGCCGTGCGGGATGACGTCATTTGGCAGCGGGAAGTACACACGAATCATAGAAAGAATTATGTGGTGTCAGCAGAAATTTTCGAGAATAGAAAGAGGAAGATGGATAAGTAAATGGAGAAATAATATGTTTTAAGAAATTTATTTGAAATTAATAGAATATAAAAATAGAATATAAATAGAATAAAATTTAACATTTTTTTGCTACGAGCATCATCTACAATATCATTGATGACGCATGCTAACAGTTCAAAATCGACAAGAGATTCACCGTCCAAATATTCCCTATCACGTATGATTTTAGCAGCACGATACGCATCTAATGATTCGCAGGCAACATCGCTCTGTTGTAGCACATTAATAAAATTTAAAAATTTCGCCTGCACAAGATATGCAGTTTCACAGAATTCCAAATGCACATGGCCCATACACAGCTCAAAATTAAATAAAAATGTGTCCAGTTTGAAATACAGCGACTTATTATGTAGTGTTGTCTTCACAATTGGAACTTCATAGAAAGAATTGTGCCGAGTCGATGGAAATTGATGAGGAGAGAAGGAGGAAGACAGGCAAGTAAATAGATTGTAATATCTGTAAAATGATTATATATTGTTACATTAATTGAAAAATAGAAATATAAAAAGAAAAAATATAAAAATAGAATATAAAGTGTCTCTCCCTCTCTTTCTCTCTCTCTCTCTCTCTCTCTCTCTCTCTCCCTCTCTCAATCTCTCTTTCTTTCTCCTTCTCTTTTTCTCGCTTTTTCTCTTTTTCATATCAGCCGCAAGACAACTAGAACATTCTTGAACAGCTGATGGACTTCCTATTTACTTTTCGCGACATCATTCATACATACTCGTCCACACAACACCTCACATACACTCATACACAGACTCACGCTCTCGTGACCGACCCGAGTGCTCGGTAATACGGAGCAGTAGTATCACGACACATTCGCCGAAACTGTTACGTATCTGTTGTATCGCCTTAATTCTCTATCTCTAAATAAACCACACTATTCTCGACATTTGTAAGTTCTCTCTCTACAAATAGAATGTGAAAATATAAAATAAAAAGAAAAATAGAAGAATAGAAAAATACAATATAAAAAGAAAAATATAATAATAATAACAATAATAATAATAATAATAATAATAATAATAATTTAATTCATTGCCCACTTTCGTGTTACAATTTAACGATCATATACTCTTTCCATTTCATTCCCGTGATTGTGTTAGTGTAAGTCCTGGCCTTCTATTGTATCCTGCTGTGTCTTAACAATTTTTTCTATTTTACAACTGTTTCCTAATCTATTCTATGTTACATAATCTTCTTTTATCACTTTCCTGTTCTTCTCATATCTTCCTTCTCCCTATTATCTCCTGTAGAATAGCCAAGTTTTTCCCTTCTTCTCTAATTACCTCTTTCCAATTCCTGCCACTCTCTCCACTTACTTCACATGCTTCAATCGAGTGTTTTACTGTTTCTTCCTCTTTCTGACAAAGCCTACGTACCCCTTCTTCTTTCTTTGGCCAATATTTGCATGCCCTTGTTTCACTACCCTGTATGAATCTTCCTATCCGTTCTAATTCTCCTCTCCTTTTTTCTTTTTTCCCCCATAAATATTTCGGCTTATCTCCTGGTTTCCTTGCCACCTCTCTTAATTCTCTTAGAAACTTTAAATATTTTACTTTCATCTCTCTTTCTTGTTCTTGGATGACTTTACTTATCTGCTCCATTTTGGTCCACAATTCTTCCCCATTTAATCTTCTTTTCCATTCTTCATTTGATCATCCTCTCCCTTCCAAGAATTTGATTCTCGGAGTTTATTAGTCTCTCTTCAAACTGTGTTGCCCTTACTCCCATTTTAATTGCTATGTCATATCCTCCTGTTCCTTTTAACAGCCAATATGTTGGTGTTGATCTCTCCAATTTCATTATCCACCTTATGTATTTCGCCTGTAATTTTTCTATTTCCTTATACCTTCTGCATCCCCATATCTCTGCTCCATACGCCATGGTGCTTCTAACTACCGCATCAAACAGTTTCATTCCTCTTTCAAAGTCATCTGTGAATAATCTTTCTCCAATCCCCTATCATATTCGCTCTCCTAACTACCTTCTTAATATGGTGTTTATCCTCGTTGCTCCCACTCTCTCTCTCTCACTGTGTAACCTAAATATTCCAGTTCTCTTACTCTTTCTATTTCTTCGTGTCGAAAAGAATCTTTCCTCTTTTCTTCTTCCTCCTACTTCCCTGATTAGCATTATCTTGGACTTTTGCACATTTAAATCCAAGCCTTTCTTCATTATTGTTATATATTCGCCGAAAAGGGAAAAGCCAAGTAGATGGAAGCCGATTCAGAACGATAACGAACTTTATTCCATGTGTAAGGATCCAGCGTGACTGACTCTCTCGTCAATCCTTGCCGATCACCACTTGGTGGCGCTGTCGGCTTTCCGCCGTCGCGCTATTCGCGCCTCGCTATGGCGTTGTTACGTTCGGAACGTAAAATAATTTTTCTTTTGGTCAGGGTATGCATCAACAACGCTTAGCGTTATGGGAAATCCCTTGTTGATCATACTCCTGCCTATTAATTAATAATATTTTTAGTAGAACAAAACCCCTTTTCTTGGAGCGTCGTCGTCTCGACATATTGCCGTCCCGCGATAAGGATAAGGCGGTGCTGACGCAGCGGCGTTCTCACCACAGAGTCGCGTTCGAAAAGACCCAGTGGTTCTCCTGCTGTGCCGAATCCGCTATGTGTAAGCGGCAGGAGTGCGTTTCAATAATGCCTTACAGCATTGTGGGAGAACCCTCGTTGAGAGCACCTCTGACCGTCGCGCTAAACATTGTAACATAATCAGTAACGGCTACATCAGGAATGCGTGGACTGGGTTGCTTCTTAGAAGATTGACGGAATTGTATACTCAACATCCGGCGCAGGGAACCGCGCCTTCCCACGCTCTCATTGCACGTTTCGGAGCATTAACTAATTCGGAATTATTTTGTTTAAATTAAATACCCAACACAATTTCTGATAGTCTAAAGACTGTGGGATTCCCCTAGTCAGAAAATGTGCATATGAATATATGAATATTGGGGGGATGGCCCTCAGCTGTGTGAAATTGTATGGTTGTCGAGATGTGGAATGTCATGTTTTCCTGTACGTGCGAATCTTCCGTAAAGATCGATTATATATATTGACGGGAGTCAGATGGATGGACGTGAACACACACACACACATGCACCGCCTCATTAAGTAGACGGGCCCACGGTAGCGCGGCCGAGCGATAAAATGCAGCGTAAGCATTTTCGGAGCGGACCCACTCTGGTCGCTGCCGAGAGCATGAAGCTGCGACACACTGTGACGGTAAATCGTGAGGTGCGTGTCATTGGGTCCGCGAAGTGTTTAGAGATAGAGTTCTCCGGTCTAGTGTAACCGCGCGGAAAGACTCAACTTTGCGAAACAATTCATTCTAATAACTTTGAAACATTAATTATATTAACTTTGTGAAATAATTTATTCTTTTAAACGATTTATTCTAACTTCTAATAGTACTTGCTCAGTTACATCTACGGTCATTTCTGTTCCCTGTCATAGTTCAATTTGCGTGTATTCTATCTATAATCAAGTGTGTGCGTGTTCGCGTCTTATTCCCCTTTCTGATTCAGGTATACCAGCGATCAGAATTATCCAAACTCCAAAAAGGAAACGGAATCCAAATTATATTGTCATTACATTACTGTGACTGTCTGGCGAGTTGCACCCCTTACCTCTTCTGTACATTTCGTTCGTCCCTGTTGAAATTACATCGTATTTATCGACAATTTCTGACAGTCAATCGACTGTGGGATTTCCCCTAGTCAGGAGTTATGTCTAAAACCCGAGTACCTTATATTTGTAAAATGATCGATTGATAATTTCCATACTTTATTTCTGTCATGTCATTTGCTTCCATCAAATAGTCAACATTAAAGCTTTATTATTCATTTAATTATACTCATTCATTACATATCTGATTCCATTGAAAAGACCCGTATGGGACTAGAGCACCAACGATCCCAAAATCTACCCCTTATCCTTCTGATAAGGTACATAGACATTTAAAATTTAAAATAATTGACTGTTACGACTGCGGCGAGCTTCCTTGCTCTTCTCCAAAATAAACCCAGTAGCACAACTTCTGATAGTCCAAAGACTGTGGGATACCCCTAATCTTAATTTGCGTATACGAATCGTGCCGCTCGAACACTAAAGGCCGCGGCACGTAACAGCGTCTTATTCGAGCATATATATAACATTTATGTATCTCTCGAATTTTTTTATCATATTCTTCAGTCCCTGAGCATTATTTGCCATTAACACAACATCATCCGTGTATGAAATTGTCCAAATTTTTCTTGTATCTATTACGACTCCTCCTTCCTGTTCTTTGCTCATTTCTTTTCTCCAGGTCTGCAAATGCGACATTGAAAAGTGTCGAGTTTAACGGGCACCCTTGTCTAACCCCCTTTCCTCTTAAAAGCTTTCCTATCAGTTCCTTCTTCACTATTAAAGTGCATATAGTTCTGTCGTACACTTCCTGTATCCTTATTCTTAGTTGTTCGTCTACTCCTCCTTCTTAAAGTCTTTTCCAAATTTCTTCCCTTTTCAATCTATCAAATGCACCCTTCAAATCCGCGAAAAACAGGTACAGCGTCCCTTTTTCTTTTGAGGTTTC
The DNA here is from genome assembly GCA_944738655.2 of Andrena hattorfiana. Lineage (NCBI taxonomy): Eukaryota > Metazoa > Arthropoda > Insecta > Hymenoptera > Andrenidae > Andrena > Andrena hattorfiana. Next base: position 23,855,348 of record OX122890.1, read on the forward strand.
TATATATATAGCCGTTTTAACTACCGCTATTGCGTTCCTCTCTTTCTCCTGAATCCCATCTGCATATCGTTTAATATCCCATTTTCAATTTGTTCTTCTAATCTTCTCCTTAGAATTGCCGCGTATATCGTATAACCCGTGTCCATCAAAGTTATGTCCCTATAGTTCTTAATCATTTCCCTTTCTCTTTTCTTGAAAACAGGACTCACTATTCCATCTTTCCATTCTTTCGGAAAGTCCCCTTTCTTCCATGTTCTGTTTATCGCCTTTGTTAGATTACCTATATTTATGAAGATGATTGCAACCTCGATGTTGAATTAAGATATAATTTAAATGCAGGAGTTTAAATTTTAAGTCTGTTCGACTTTTAATATCTTACATGATTTGAGTTATGATTTGGGTTTCTATCTACAGTTAGTAAAAAAAGTATTTGGACACTTTTTAAAATCGCATAACTTTTTTAGAATTGGTCTTAACGACTTGATTTTTTTTTTAGGACCTAGAAGGATTAGTTTTCTAAGTGACGTGTTTCGTCGTTTTCGAAAAAATTGCAATTGGTCGGAATAGCGAAGAAAATAGTAAAGGTCGTTTTTTAAACTTTTTTTGTGAGCTTGTAATGAAAATTCAAAAAACTCATTTGTAGATTGAAGTAAGTTGTATACATGCTAAAAATTTCATTAAAATCGGTTAACGTTGCTCTGAGTTATAAACGCTTAAGCATCGCAGAATTAGGTCGAAAATCGCTGATTTTGGGAATTTCGCGAACATCGAACAAACAACGCCAAGAGGAAAATTCGCCGACGCCAGCGCCAAGCCAAGTGCAGTGAAGCCAAGTGAAGCCGCGGCCAACTAGCGTCGCCGGGGAATCGGTTGTCGATGCTGGTTGGCTGCGGCTTCACTTAGCTTGGCTAGTTGGCTTGGCTTGGCGCTGGCGTCGGTGAATTTTCTTCTTGGCGTTGATTGGTTCGACGTGGGTAGCCGGCCCCACTCTCATCCGGCTACCGCTGGTAGCCAGTTTCCACGCCACCCTGCTCCCGCACCGCCCGCCGGTATTGGATGTTTATGTAACCCAGAGGTGTAAGATGCGAAGATTTCCGACTGCAGCGCCGCTTGCGGTAGAGTGAGGAAGTTTTGATAGTTTTCATTCGGTCCGTACTCTATTCAGTGATGCTAAAGTTAATGACCGGAGTTTCGAGGATTTCCCCCACCATGCACATACCCAACTCCACGATCCGCGCGTACGTGAGCCCAGCGCTTCGGATGACTTCGGACAATTTCGAGAGTGGAGAGGGACGGTGAATATGAGCCTTTCCCTCTCGCTCTTGAAACGTTGAGATTCTAATGTGCCGGCAAGGTTGCCGTTCGGGGATCTTTCGTCCTACTTACTCATGCTGTACCTATCACGGACTCCTTCACTCTTACAGGCCTCGGACGGTAAACGGCAACCCTGGTCGCTGGCAAGCGGCACGAGCAACCGTAATGCGATTTTGCTTCCCGGATATTTTCACTTTCCGACTCAGATATTCTTGTAACGAAAAAAAATTTCGAAATAATTTTTATTGCGGAAATACACGTTTTAGGATCTCCTGATCACATTGAGACTATTAAAAAAATAGATTTTTTCAAGATCTCGAATGTTTGTTAACACAATTGCGTTTAAATGGCTCAATAGATTTTAATAAAACTTTATATTTAGATTTCATATTTTCGTCTTAAAATCTGGTTAATTTTTTAACCCAATCGGTTCATAAATAATGATAGTTACCTTTTATAGTTCTATAATTTTTCGTATTATTTAGTATAAATATTCGTTATTCGTAAAAATTAAAAAGATTCTCTAAATGAATTAGGGAATTGAAATGAACAGGGAATTAAATACTACGTAAAAAAGTTAAATAAATTTTTTCCCTATTTTCGCTCATAAAGGATTTTCGTTCACGATACACGTAGGATTTTGCAATATCCGAATTGCAATAAACCGTTGACATTGACGATAGACGCTTTAGCTTACGCTATGGGCACCGATACTTACTTGTACAGTTACAATTATTACAGAGAACAATTTATTAAAATTGAATAAAATTTATTTTCTTATAATTTTCGTATAAAATAATTGACATAATTAATAATTAATGCACATCTGTGTTGTTTTTTGTTTCCTTTCTATATTTATTAAACATCTATAGAAGACAAAAAAATCAATAAATATGTACATATAAAGGTATGTTAAAAGTTATTAAATTTATACGTACAGTATGTATACTCTTAAATTATTTTGTAATGTCATTTGTATAAATTATGTTTAATTATGGTTAGTGATGGGACTGATACCGTATCGATACGTATCGATACCTTTCTACAAATTACAGTATCAAACAAGTATCGATAATTTCGTAAGATATCGATCCAAAGGTCTAGTTTCATCCCTATAAGCGATGACCATTAGTTTTTTAACAGCCTGTGCATTGAGGAAAGCAGAAAATGATGTGTAATACTTGTCTTAATGTAGGGAATTCGTAATCATTGTTTGTGTTCTTCTTTGAACAAATTTCTTTCCACATTTTATCGCAATGTAAACGCTTATATTTCGCTTTTTCACTTTCATCGAAATAACAATACAGTTGTCGCCATTCAATTTCTAGCAAGCTCAAATTAATTTTTTTAAAATTAGAAGCAAATTCAAGAATTGGATATCCACATTTTCTATCTGTTTCATATAAAACTTTTTCAACGCTTAGTGCAATAAATAAATCAGAAATATCTGCATTGTGGTGTAATTTACAAGACTTTTGGAAACAAATGTTCATTATGTTCGTTGGATGATTCGAGTATATTGTACGCAACTGTTCTGACATACACGTATTATTTAGTACTAATAACCCAACAACGTTTTCCCATAAAAGATTATGTCCATATAAACATTTCAAAATTTGTTGCAATGTATCGTTCGAAATGCAATCGTCGTTTATATCACAAATACCAATTACGATTTCGTACCTAACAAATGAATGTAATGAAAGAGTTGTAGCATTGATAAAATACTTTGTTTTATGGACGTCATTGCAAATACGTTGTATAGTTATATGAAAGTAATTATTTCTAATCAGTTCAAATAATTTGTCGTATAAAACTATTCCATACATATTTTTAATGCTATTTGCATCCAATATATCAAATTCTTGAAGTTTCACTAGCAACAATCTGCTGAACTTTTTTTTTACACGATTGAGTGATTTTTTCAAATTTTTGTCTTCGGTACATTTTGATATGTAATCAGGTAAATGCAAATTCACTTTTCCAATATTCAATAATTTACGCATATGATTTTTGGATTTTGAGTGCCGCGGAATGTTATTAAGTTTAAAATTACTTTTACAAATTGTACAATATGCTTTTCCATTGCATTTTCGTAACCATTTATTGTGCTCGGTTTTTGTTCTGTTACTGCTGTTGTGGATGTCAGCCATACCAGGACTATTTTGTAACTAAAAAAAATTATTACAATATAATCTAATATAATATGTAATACTTGTACATACTGTTAAAATAATTGCAAACGAGCGTCATCTTTTAGTTAAGTACGTCCATGCATTTCACAAAATACATATCTAACTGCAATAACTTGAATAAAACATCTCTGAGAGAATCATTGCATGCCCATGATGCATCACACAACATTACCAAAAATTATAAGGTAATATGTAAAATATAAGGCGTACCGTAAGCCCACCCACCACGACAAGGTAGAGACGCATAGGGAGGGAAAAAATAGTGTCACATGCTTTGTCCACAATATCACAGTAGGGAGGAAGGAAAAGTTCACGCAGCATCAATAGTTGCGACACAATTTTAAAAACATTCATTTAAAATTCCATGTACTTGGAGAGAAATCAAAAAGAACGATTAAAAGTAATATCTTGAATTCAAAAAGAGTTCATAAGGTATGAGAAGAAATGAAATGAAATAATATTCAAAAAATTAAGGAATGCAAAAATATGAGAAGTAATGAACATACAGTTAGTAAAAAAAGTATTTGGACACTTTTTAAAATCGTATAACTTTTTTAGAATTGGTCTTAACGACTTGATTTTTTTTGAGGACCTAGAAGGATTTGTTTTCTAAGTGACGTGTTTCGTCGTTCTCGAAAAAATTGCAATTGGTCGGAATAGCGAAGAAAATAGTAAAGGTCGTTTTTTAAACTTTTTTTGTGAGCTTGTAATGAAAATTCAAAAAACCCGTTTGTAGATCGAAGTAAGTTGTATACATGCTGAAAATTTCATATAAATCGGTTAATGTTGCTCTGAACTACACACGTTTAAAGACTGCAGAATAAGGTCGAGAATCGCGAAAATTCCCAGAAATCAGCGATTTTCGACCTTATTCCGCGATCTTTAAGCGTTTATAGCTCAGAGCAACGTTAACCGATTTTGATGAAATTTTAGGCATGCATATAACTTACTTCAATCTACAAATGGGTTTTTTGAATTTTCATTACAAGCTCACAAAAAAAAGTTTAAAAAACGACCTTTACTATTTTCTTCGCTATTCCGACCAATTGCAATTTTTTCGAAAACGACGAAACATGTCACTTAGAAAACAAATCCTTCTAGGTCCTCAAGAAAAAAATCAAGTCGTTAAGACCAATTCTAAAAAAGTTATGCGATTTTAAAAACTGTCCAAATACTTTTTTTACTAACTGTATAGAAACAGTATTTATAGATATACAAGATTCTGAGAAGAGTTTACGAATTTTACTTGAATAATATATTAAAGACATTTTATTGAAGAAACTTTTAAGATATCTAAAGTCAAACAAAATTAAACATTATAAAGATGAAAAACTTGTCCCTAAGTAATTAAGCATGTCGCACCTTTGAAAAGAGGAAAAAATCGATTGAGAAATATTAAATGAATAGATATCAAGCAAGAATGAAAAAAAGATAAGGTTTAGATAGAAAGCGAAACGATTGCAAATATAAACCACAAACACAAATTTAATTCCAAAATATTATTAAGAATTTGAATAAAAACGAAACTAATGGCTACGAATATAAATTATTACTTGACATTAATGTAAAATGATTTGGGCCAATCGAAATTGTAGAACTAGTTTCTCCGCGGGCTTTAAAAGCTGTTTTAATCACGGCAATGGAATTTACAGAATCATAACTAAGTTTACTTCTTTTACAAGTTTTGACATCGGTCAGAATAGAGAAAATTCTTTCTGCTTCTGCATTTGAGTGAGGAAGACTCCTTACAACATTCACGAGTTGTTTCAAGACTGGGAACAGAAGATTGTTATCCTTATCACTCGCAGAATTAATTTGGACCAATATGTCATCAAAGCACAGCTGTGACAATTGTTGACATTGCACTTTGTCGAAAGTATAATACAACTTATTCCATTCTTCTTTTAATTTTAAGTGGTCAAAAGATCCTAATTTTTGTGCAACGTAAATTAAATTTTTCAATGTATAGTCTCTATTACTATCAAAAAGTGCTAATTTATAATCAAAAACTTGCAAACTGCCTAAAAATGTATCTTTTAAAGGGAAACGTTTTATTATCTCGGTAATGGCTCTAATGTAAAAAGCTAAGCAAAATTTTTTAATTTCAAGAAACGTTTCCTGGGGCAAAGTATTATCATCGACATGATCCTTCAAATAATGTTCACACTCAAAACCGAGGCAAATGTCCTTCAAGTCTAACAAATTGTTACCGGAAAAAAAATCTATGTGAAACATCGAGTCGTTTATTGTTGAATATTCTGGTTTTAAAATATGTCCGCACAAATCTTGAAACAAAAGTCTAGATTTAGAATATAATAAATGAACGGCTGTCCTGCGGGTTTGAAAAAACGCGTTGAAAGAATTGAAATAATTTAAAATATATTTAAGAAACAAAAGATAAGCTTTTGTTTCTATTTTTTTTATATCACAAAGTAGATTATCAGCCGTATCGTTTTTTTGATTTTCAAATACTTCCGAAATAAAAAAAAGATTTAACGAATCCCAACATTCCAGAATGCGTGCTACGCAAGCGTGCATGGCTAGCCAACGCGTATCGCACAATTTTAAAATTTTTTTTGACTTATTAGTAACAAATTCTTGAAAATTAGCAAAATTCGCCGACCGTTTGGCGCTACTATTAATATAAACTGTTAAATTTCGAATAGATTTTTCAATATAACTTGAGATTTCTGAACATGCTTTACCAGATACTAATGCCGCGGAATGGCAAATACAATTGATTGTTATTAATGAAGGACACCTCGTTTTAAGTTTTGAACAAAATGAGGAAAAGCGCCCGATCATCACTGATGCATTGTCACATGTGAGTCCAATTACATTCTGCACAGGAATTTGCTTTTTGTGCAATGCTTTCTCAAATGCTGAAAATAAACCTTCTGCAGAGCAATCTATGGCGTCTAATTTTAATAATTCTAATAATTCTGTAAAAGCTGCAGAAGTTTCCGAATTTACGTATTTAATTAAAAAAGTGAGCCATTTTACGTTAGAAATATCTGTGCTTTCGTCAACAAATATAGAAAATTTATTATGTCGAGCACTTTCAATAATTCTACTTACTTCTACTTTAGAAAGCACGTTTGTAATAATTTTATTGCATTTTAAGCGGCTCAAGGTTAATTTACTGGCTATATACGAATCTGGAAATATAACCTTCAGAAGGCCAATTAAATAAGCACTAATGTGAAATGGAATATTGTGCTCGACAAAAAAAGCGCACAAAGCAATTTCAGCAATCTGAATCTTCTCGAGAATATTTTCGGGACTATCACTCACATCAAAATCATCAAAAGCAGCACTGTTACGTTCGGATAATTTAGAAACGTTCTCGGCGTGTGATTTTGTACTAAAATGATTTTTTATCTCTGATAACCCGCTATTAATCATATAATTTTTACAACACGCGGAACAATGAAATTTGGAGTCGTCGTTAAAAACGCGTTGTAGCCAAGGTTTAAAATCATCGCGCTCTAACCATTGTCGAAGAAAAGTTCTCGGAATATATTTGCGTTTCGCTGTAGGAGAATTCATAACAAAAAACAGAAAAACAGACAGAGGAAAAAGATAAATAAAACAAAGAAGAGGAAAGTATATAAATTAATGAAAAAAAAATACTTACCTATTTAGTTGATGCCGCCGATTGAACCACACGCACTGTACACAGCACTACGAATGACGGTTACTCTACGTTCGCGCATGTCTGTTACGGTATCCCGCCAAAAAAGCCCGCGTAATGTAGTACCAACAATCTACAAGCGGAGCGCTGAAGTAGAAAATCTTCAATTCTTCGCATCTTGCCATAGCACGAAACTATCAAAGAATATTATTCTATAGAGCGGAGATATCACAAGCTGAGATTTCTTACTCCACCGCAGGCGGCGCTGCAGTCGGAAATCTTCGCATCTTACACCTCTGATGTAACCGGGCGGGATCGGAAACTCCAAACTCTAGAAAAAATAACGAACGTTGAATCCATGCACACTCCTGCGAGGACGCAAATACACTAACGTACTTGCACTTAACGTATCAATAAAAACATCGCGAACTCCCGCGGGATGGTTAACAAAGTCAACATGTTCGGCCGGTAGATCGCAACGAAATAAGAAGCGACCAAGAAAATTGAGTCCCATATGCCCTCACTTCTCACTTCTACTCAAGCCCGGACAAAAAAGATAAACTGTCCTACGTTAGCAAAAAAATTTATCTCGCGCACGCACAAGGAAAGACTTCGCGACCAACCAAACGAAACACCGACTACACCTCGACATTATAATTTACAGGATTTTCGTCCTACAAACAACGGTACTACCCGCAGGAGGTACACCCCCCGACACAGATTTCACTATAAAAAATTTCCAGCACTACCCGGACATTTACTTCGAAAACCTAAACGATCTGCAGATTTATTGAGATAGTTGGAAGTTAGTATTGCACGTAGACATATCTTACATCTACCGACGCGAAGCAAACCTCCAAAGTACACTATATGATATATTTATGCAATGTAAAAAAAAACTTCTACCGGCAACTTACAAAAATTCCATAAAACATTCACCACGAAAATTCAAGACAAGGTAGACCGCGTCGCCAAACTCCTTACCTACGCCCAGCAAACTATAAGCTTGGCACAAAAACAGTGCCGTGGACTAATACATGGATTAGGTTACATAGACAAATCACACTTCGGGCTAATAGATTCCGAAGATAGAAGGAAAATCAATGACCAAATAGGTCTTCTAAAAAATCAAGATAACAGACTAAAAAATGCAATCAAGGGACAAATGCAAATTATATGAGCAAATACCGAACTTCTGAATGAAACTATACACGACATACGAGACAGCGAAAACATACTCTTAAACGCGACTTGGTAAATTCAATACTTACTCCAACAGACAAGCAACATTACTAAATTTCGAGAGACAACAGACGAACACCTCGTACTAACAAACAGCATCGCAGATACACTATTGCACGACATGCAAGAGTTGTTAGAATTTATTATGGATATAAAGAAAGGAGTCCTAAACCCACGATTAATACCACCAGCACAAATCATAACGTACCTCACTTCCGCACTTGCACATATTCCGAAAAGCCTAGACTTCCCAATCGGAATAAAATTAGAAAAATGCACGTCCTGTATGAAATCCTTACGCTCACCGCATTTTCGGATACCAAATCAATTACTGTAGTACTAGATATTCCATTGTTAAAACGCGAGAAAAAATTCAAATTGAGCAAGGTACACCCTGTACCCACGAAGATAAACGAATCGTTCTGTTTTAAATGAGAACGCTTAGATTAGTGGTCCACTGTCTGGCCCACGTCTCTCTCGACGAACCTGCTGCCAACCTCACTTCTCGACTTCCGCCTATGTAGGCATTGCCAACCTTATATTTATAAAACACTATGGCCGGTATTCATAGTCGCTACTTATTCTTAAGTAAATGCTTAAGCATTCGGCATCCTTTATTAGCTACTAGGTTAGTAGAGGATGACGCATGCTTAAGCATTTGCTTAAGAATAAGTAGCGACTATGAATACCGGCCTATTTACAATATGTTCCTTCTTTTACAAAAATACAAAAATATATTAAACAAATAGAAATAACAGTTCTTGCGCATACATAAAATATATCTATATCTATCTTTCATATTCCTCTATAAATTTATCATTTGTATCTTATTCTACTTATCCTCGTCTTACAAATTCAATCTCTTTGGCGGAACAATAGCTCTACCGTACCTCGTTCGCACATCATGTGTCTTATCAAAATTTTGCTGACTTTGTACTATCGACTGATCATTATTATTTAATACTAGCTCAGATACTTTTGTTTCTTCTATCTGACACTCTATTTTCGGGTCAACGATAATATGATTTCGGTTCCTTCTATATTGCTCGTCTGGACTTTCAATAATGTATGAACGAGGTTCTTTATATTTATCTATTATTTGTCCACAGACGTTCGTCTCGCCCGGTTTTTTCTTAAATAGTATCTTATCACCTGTTACGTTATCACTTGAACGTAGCCACGGAAATATATATAATTGATAGATAAAGCAGGAGCGAAATTTGGAAGCAGATGTATGCGCGTGATTGAGAAAGAATTATTAATGATGTGCGATGCGGGTGGCGTACGTGGGAAAGATCTTGGGCAGAGCTCGAAAACAGGAAGAAGACACCAATTAACAGACCCCAAAACGAATCGCGAGTTTCTTCTAAGTCACGTAATCTTTTGAGAAGGCCTTGTCCTTTGTTAGTCTTTAGGAGTGTCGATTGACTCTAGAAGTGTTAGCGACGCTGAGGAAGTCATAAATTTCCTTCAAGGGTTATTTTCTCGATCCTCGGAGTAGAGCCTACTTTCTCTTCCCACGTGGGCACCCCGCTGTGTAACGGAAAAGCGCGCTTTCATCCAGTTTCCACCACCCCGAAGACGGAGGGAAAGATAGACGCCGATTCGCGGGGGCGTACGGACATCCGAAGGACGGCTTACCGCTTGGAACTGATGCATCCTCCATCCTGATTGAACTACGAAGATCTATGGGAGGACTAGGAGGATTTGGCCAACGACTTCAGCGAGGACATCGGAGGATACTTTGAAACGTTACATTCATTCTGTCTTTAACCAGCTTCCCGAACAGTTGAATAAAACTCCAAAATTTAACTTATAAATAGTTTCTTATATTGTGTTTTATTTGAAACTCCCGCACTCCGACGAGCAGAGCGGTTCAGCGCTCCACGGGCACCAACCCGCGTTCTCATCGTAATTTTCCCATAAAAATACGTAACACCTATTTTCAGTTCAGGTAATGATTTCGCTCCTCTATCATAATACATTTTTGTCTTATTTCTAGTCTCTTGTCTTATTTTCCTATAATATTCTTTGTTTACTAACTTCGGCTCTAATGCTTTCCAACTAACAGGTATCACTGTTCGCAACTTTCTCGACATAAGTAGTTCACTCGGCGCATTTATTTTTCCTTTCGATGTTGATCTATATTGCATTAAAGCAAGATAAGGATCTATTCCGTTATCTTGACATTTTTTAAGTAGTTTCTTTATTATTTGTACTCCTCTTTCAACTAACCCATTGCCCTTTGGCCAATATGGACTTGACATAGTGTGATCAATGTCCCACTCTTTCCTGAATACTTTAAATTCCTGCGAATTGAATAGTGGTCCTCCATCTGAAATTATTTCTACTTGTACTCCATGTCTTGCAAAAATGAACTTTAAATGTACTATTACATTTTACTGTTACTACTCTTATTTAATAGCGCAATCGCAATAAATTCTGAGTATTAATCTATTACAATCAAATATGTTGAGTTTTGGAAATGAAATAAGTCTATTCCTACTTTTTGCCAAGAAACATATGTTTCAGTATGTAATAACATTGGTTCTTTTATGTTACTTTTTCTATATTTTAAACATACTTCACACTGTTCTACTCCATTTTTAATGTCAACATTTATATTCGGCCAATATATAACACCTCGACTCTGATCTAAACATCTATTTAAACCTTGATGCCCGTTATGAATCTGTTCTAGTATTGTTTTTCTCATAGATATCGGAATAACTAAAGCATTTGCTTTGAAGACTAATCCATCAATCACATTTAACTGATCTTTTAAATTAAAGTATATTTTTGCCTCAAACAGTTTTGTAATGCAGTATCATTTTCCATTGCCTCTGTTATTTCCTTTAACTTATCTTCGGTGATACATAGATTCGCTCCAAACATGTTTACATATAACTGTACATCATCATTTACTTATTTCATAATCGGATCTTTCCCTGTTGCCGCTCTTGACAACGTATCATAACATTTCTTTACCCGGCACATACATTAAATTTAAATTATAGCCTTGCAATTGTAATATCATTCTTTGTAATCTGGGAGGAACATCTTTGAACGGCTTATTTATTATTGAAACTAAAGGTTTATGATCAGTGTGCACAGTCACCTCTCTACCATATATGTACTGGTGAAGTTTTAAACATTCATACACTACAGCCAGCAATTCTTTTTCAATTTGACTGTAAACTGACTGCGTATTCGTGAGTGTAGTAGACGCATAAGCTATTGGTCTATTTTCATGCATTATAACCGCACCCAATGCATCCTTTGACGCATCTACTGACGGAGTTATTTCTTTTGACGGATCTAAATATATTAATACAGGGGTAGACGCTACTACTTCTTTCAAAGCAATGATTTCATCTCTGTGTAACTGTATCCTCTGCCACTTTATATCCTTACGCAACAGACTTCTCAACTGAGTAGTTCTCAACGACAGGTTGCTTATGTATGAGCCAATAAAATTGATCATGCCAAGAAATCTTTGCAAATCCTTCAAATTGTTTGGTTCAGGTAGTTCCCGAATTGCTTTACTCCTTAACGGATCCATTGACATGCCTTCTTTATTAAATATGTGTCCTAAATATTTAACTTGCAATACACCGAATTGACATTTTTCTTTACTGAATTTTAAACCAATTTGCTGTGCTCTTTCTAAAACAGCCCCTAATTGTTTATCATGACTCTCATCATCACCATATATCAGGAAATCATCTATATATATATATATATATATATATATATATATATATATATATATATATAATTACTCCTGGTATGTCCCCAAAATATTGCATCATTTCTGCTTGAAAAATCTCGCTACTGGATTTTATTCCAAATGGAAGACGAAGAAATGTATCTGTATCTACCATACGGTGTGTTAAATGTACATAAACTAGAAGTAGCTGGTTCCATTTCCAACATCCAGAACCCATTTTTTGCTTCTAATACAGAGAATTTTGTAGCACCCTTTAACTTTGCTTTAATAATATTAATACCCTGATAGCCATCTGCCGGCCGTCTGCAAGCAGATTGACGGCAGGGTCTGCCGGGAGAGCGCAGGATCTGCCGGGAGAGCGCAGGATCTGCCGGCAGCTGCAGTGCAGTCTACGTCCGCATTCGGCTACGGATCTGCCGGCAGAGGCGGCGTGGCAGGGTCTGCCGGCAGATCCGCGGCAGATCCTGCCGCCCGCCTGACACATCCAAGAGCGCCATCTGTAGGCTACAATTATGAAACAATGCCCTACCCATGACGTCACATGGACCTACGCACCAACACAAATGTACCGTTATTGATGTAGGTGTATCCCTAACCTTTCTAGTATGCGTGGAGAATTGATAGACATCAGGGAAATGGAGCAGTGGATTCTGCTCATATAACCTGCGAGCAGATTCTGTAGTTCATTAAATAATAATGGTTCTAATTGTTTTTAAAGGTATGGTTTGTTTTTATTAATAATATATACATTTGATGCACCTATAAAACAGAAGAGAAACTTTCAATATTTACTCTGTAAGCAGTGGTGATTCTACATGCAAAAATAAGTCAATTTTCTCGATAACGAAGGGCGATATCAAAAACTTTTATCCTATATTTTCGACTATTTTTTTTTGCAGAATCACCATATTCCCGCTTGTGTTAGTTCTGAAAACAAGTACAATATTAATCTAGAATTAAAAGGATGAACGTCGAGAGGTATATTTTACTTTTAGTTATACTGAAGTAAAATGGTATGTACGTTTTAAATTAGTGGCGCTGAAAAGTATTGATGTATTGATGTTCATTGCGAACGTCGAGAGGTAGTTCCCGTTATAATCAATTAAAATGGGCACTGAAAAGTACCGTTTGGTTTCTTCGCCACTGTAAAAGGAGACACGCCTCTACTTTTAATAGGCATATTTCTGAAAAATAACTGCAGTTAAGTTTTGTTTTCACGTGACAGTAAATCATGACTTTTACTGTCACGTGAAAACAGACCTTCATAGGTCATCTGTTTCTTCTTCCTGTTGGTGTTCGTTCCAGAAACTGCGGGGCCTTCTAGGATCCTGGGGTGATGAGGCCTTCGTTCGTGGACCACACTTCCTACTGCGTACCCTCTCCTTTGCCGCATTCAGTTCCGCTTGCATCCGCAATTAGAAGTCAGATCGAGTGGGCTTGTCGAACTTGCGGTTGCGACACACACCGTCTGAAAAAGAAATGTATGCAAAGTACGTCAGCATCAATGGAACATACAGTAATAGTACCAATAATTCTACGTAAAAAGATGAAAAGTGCTTATTGCTTCGTACCAAAAATCGCCATCGCGATACGGGTGTCGAAGAGTGATCTGTGTCCTTCGCGGCCAAACCAAATGAAGGACGACGTTAAGTCGTCCGGCAGTGCTTCCTTGAAGCAGCACTTGACCGCTCCCTTCAAATCAAATCCGCCCATGTATTCGAAATACGTTACCTAAACAAAGCGAGTAAAGATTGATGTAAGTATATATTATATATAAAAGTAAATAAAAGAATAATTTCGTTTTCACTTACGACTTTGGAATAGGTGTCGTCATCGATGTCCTCAAAGCAGTCCACCTCCTGGACTGAGGACAAGGGGAGGACTGCTGGCTTAATGGGCCGGCCAGTATTATGGGTGGTCTGGACAGATTTCTGAATACTCATTAAGAGAGTATCCATTCTTCTGCAAACAGAACGGATGGAGACGTAACGTATTAATAAACACGATACACGCGATACTTACATTAGCTCTGCCTCGATCTGATTCCGCCCAGCGAGATCTTCCATGCTTCTGTGAACATTAACATTTATAAGAAAATATCCTTACAGTGATATTTTTATAGCAAAAAAAAGAAACATGTACATTTACCTATTATCAGGGGGTTGGGTCGGCGCTGTATTATGCTGCAACGGCTCACTGTGGATCACAGTGGCGCGTGCAGACGATGTCCCAGAATCTGTGATTTCTTCGAAGACAGGAACATTGGCGGCATACGTATCCTGAAACATATCCTGGTTAACAGTAGGAACACCGTTTGACGTTGTTGGACCGTCTTCCTGCATGAACATCGACAAATCCTGGATGTCCTGGTCGATGGTTGGTAACGGCGCGGTTAACGTCCTTCGCTGCTTCGGAGTTTCCTCCTCCGAAGAAGTGGTTTGGTATCGTGTGGGTCTCACGATCATACGTTTCTCTCGCCTGTTCATGCCAGCCTGTAAGGGGAAAAAGTACATATTACGATACGTAGCAAAGGCGTGTGTGTTAGATGTTTCTTCCATTTTACATGCAATATTTTATCCACCAACAATTGTCACCTTTTCCAGATTATATTTGTATGTATCTTAATTGTACTAAACCTCAAGACGAACCTATGTAACGTACTACTCAATAATTCAAGTGTAACGCGACAAAGGCTTCAACAGTAGAAAACGTGAAAAAATGACCCATGCAGAAACATTCGAACCAAACGATAAAATAACCCTTCACCAGAGATTAACAAGGATACGTGTACATATGGTTGTATTTATGAAGAGCAATACAAAAGAAGAAAATATAAATATTATAGCACGTCACTCACCAGAAAATAGTCGTAACTTACCAAAGTGAAGAGACGAAGCTAGAAAGTGAACTTTTTTTTTTACATGGTGGAAATCACTAACGGATACCTCACCCCCCGTGGGAGGGGTAAGATTATGTGGGGCTTGCACCCACTAAAACCACCATGGTGACCCACCAAGGGAGAGGGACTGACAGCGAGATACTTCTAACGAAAATAAATATTGAAGAATTTGAATACTACGGCTTCTCGCTGTGTGTAATAACGGCAACGACATAACTACGGGTTTCTAAGGGGATGGTGTCGCCGTTATTGCCAATGGGCGTACTACCGAAAAAGGAATTCTATAAGATTTAGCGCGAACCTGATTGGGGGAGATGTTTAGAATTTCAGGGCTCAATCTGGCGCATTTATATACACCAAGAACGGAAGACTTTATGCCGATATCATAAAAATCATCGAACTCTAGAAATTTTTTAATACCTAAATGATAGGAGTTATCGGAGTCCATGCTAATATTGAAAATTAAGCAGATCGAGCCGTCGACTGAGATGCAACAATTATCGCGTACATTGATGCCCAGAGATATGTTATTGAACTCTATCTTGTGGTACTGAGAACAATTGGGGTCGTTACTAAGTGGTCTAGATACGTGAATAGAAAAATCGACATTATAATGAATGTTTGTGCCATGAAATTGTATCTCCCTCATCCTATTGGAAAATTGTTGGAGAGGAAGACTTGGCTTTCGCAGATACATTTTAAAAATGGACATGTTGTTTTCATATGGAAAAGCAGAACATGAATCTAAATTACCAAGACATCTGACATCGTTGGTTAGGTGAAGAAGATCATGGACGTTATAACTATTAAAAGTTGGGCCATAAAGTTCTTCGTTACGAAGAACAAATTTCTCCAGAGCTGATTCTGCGAATCTCAAGTGTAGACTCGATGGGGATTCTGAAACTAAAACCCGTATGGCTGCATGTAAGAATAAGAAATGCTTGTATACGGTTTTCTCCAGTACACCATTCAGTATAATTGGCCCTGTATACAGAAGGAACTGACGAAATTCGGTCGCTTTATATTTAGAGCATAGTTCAATAGCTCTGTGATGTCTGGCAAAGTCTGAGGGG
The DNA here is from genome assembly GCA_944738655.2 of Andrena hattorfiana. Lineage (NCBI taxonomy): Eukaryota > Metazoa > Arthropoda > Insecta > Hymenoptera > Andrenidae > Andrena > Andrena hattorfiana. The sequence continues at coordinate 23,871,435 of OX122890.1, forward strand.
CAATATCTATTAAGACTCTTCAGTCTCGTAGATAGTATAGAAATGTGTGGGCGGCGCAATTTTGAGAAAGGGGAATATTCTCCATGTACCCACGCAGACAACAGTTTCTTTACTACGCCCAAACATACAAGATGCATGTACTCGAATGGAACTTGCGAAACCATTCCTATCTGTAGCAATGACAATGGGCTTGTACCTAGCTTGTGATGTTTCTGTGATGTTTCTTGTGATGTTTCTAACTGCCTAATGTAATCCTCATCGGTTCGAGGAGAATGATGTGTCCCATTGAAAGCGTAATGCCTACCGTTCAGGGTACCAGAAACCGTACATTTGGAACAGGGATGGAAAGACATATGCCCACGATGATTTAATACAAATGCTCGAGCTGGGGCATCGGCTATGAAACATCTCAGTCGTACGGGCGACTTAATGGAATGAAAATTTATGCCTCCGTTGGACATGATGGCCCCGACGTCTGCAATAAATTTCTCAAAGAAAATATTGGGGTCCTGTGGTTTTTGGGGACCTTTATAGATGCCTACCACTATCGGCTTTATCTGAGGAATATTTGAAATCCTACATTGGACGGGCCAGATATGAATGGAACTTGATTTGTCCAAACTACATCCATCGGTATGAAAATCTAATTCTAACTGTGTAACAAATGATACCGACAAAGTGTCAGGGAGACTTTTAATAATTTCTGCTTCCAGATCGAAATGAATGTATTCTCCTGGTGGCTCGACGAATGTGACAGCAGGATTACGCTACGGATTGGCTGGGACGTATTACCGACACTTGCGATTGGCCGGGTCTCTACTTCCTAGTTCGCGTTTGTTTCGAATTCTCGTTCATACTGAGGTGGCAGTCGTCGACTGGGATACCAAAGAATTCCGAGAGATATATTTCTTACATATTCAAGCGAATCCGAGACATCCAAAAGGCGTAAGTAATTATGGAATTTAATAATTTCAAATTGTCTACGTCGCGGAAATCGATACACGCATTATCGGCGAGACAAAAAAGGAGGGTTATGCGCGAGATGCGAAATAGAAGAGATTAGAAACGCGTGACGTGGAAGTAGAAGGACCGGCGTCTTCTACATTTATATCGCGCCTATCACTGAATCTATCGGGGATTAAATTAACAGGAGCGGACGAACTACAACCTGCAGATGTGCCAGCAGCATCTTGCACGGTAGAAGAATTATCCACTACTCTACTGACCGTATTCAATCTGGAACGGTATCGCACGCGTAAGTTATTTCGCATCTCGCGCATAACCCTCCTTTTTTGTCTCGCCGATAATGCGTGTATCGATTTCCGCGACGTAGACAATTTGAAATTATTAAATTCCATAATTACTTACGCCTTTTGGATGTCTCGGATTCGCTTGAATATGTAAGAAATATATCTCTCGGAATTCTTTGGTATCCCAGTCGACGACTGCCACCTCAGTATGAACGAGAATTCGAAACAAACGCGAACTAGGAAGTAGAGACCCGGCCAATCGCAAGTGTCGGTAATACGACCCAGCCAATCCGTAGCGTAATCCTGCTGTCACATTCGTCGAGCCACCAGGAGAATACATTCATTTCGATCTGGAAGCAGAAATTATTAAAAGTCTCCCTGACACTTTGTCGGTATCATTTGTTACACAGTTAGAATTAGATTTTCATACCGATGGATGTAGTTTGGACAAATCAAGTTCCATTCATATCTGGCCCGTCCAATGTAGGATTTCAAATATTCCTCAGATAAAGCCGATAGTGGTAGGCATCTATAAAGGTCCCCAAAAACCACAGGACCCCAATATTTTCTTTGAGAAATTTATTGCAGACGTCGGGGCCATCATGTCCAACGGAGGCATAAATTTTCATTCCATTAAGTCGCCCGTACGACTGAGATGTTTCATAGCCGATGCCCCAGCTCGAGCATTTGTATTAAATCATCGTGGGCATATGTCTTTCCATCCCTGTTCCAAATGTACGGTTTCTGGTACCCTGAACGGTAGGCATTACGCTTTCAATGGGACACATCATTCTCCTCGAACCGATGAGGATTACATTAGGCAGTTAGAAACATCACAAGAAACATCACAGAAACATCACAAGCTAGGTACAAGCCCATTGTCATTGCTACAGATAGGAATGGTTTCGCAAGTTCCATTCGAGTACATGCATCTTGTATGTTTGGGCGTAGTAAAGAAACTGTTGTCTGCGTGGGTACATGGAGAATATTCCCCTTTCTCAAAATTGCGCCGCCCACACATTTCTATACTATCTACGAGACTGAAGAGTCTTAATAGATATTGCCCCTCAGACTTTGCCAGACATCACAGAGCTATTGAACTATGCTCTAAATATAAAGCGACCGAATTTCGTCAGTTCCTTCTGTATACAGGGCCAATTATACTGAATGGTGTACTGGAGAAAACCGTATACAAGCATTTCTTATTCTTACATGCAGCCATACGGGTTTTAGTTTCAGAATCCCCATCGAGTCTACACTTGAGATTCGCAGAATCAGCTCTGGAGAAATTTGTTCTTCGTAACGAAGAACTTTATGGCCCAACTTTTAATAGTGATAACGTCCATGATCTTCTTCACCTAACCAACGATGTCAGATGTCTTGGTAATTTAGATTCATGTTCTGCTTTTCCATATGAAAACAACATGTCCATTTTTAAAATGTATCTGCGAAAGCCAAGTCTTCCTCTCCAACAATTTTCCAATAGGATGAGGGAGATACAATTTCATGGCACAAACATTCATTATAATGTCGATTTTTCTATTCACGTATCTAGACCACTTAGTAACGACCCCAATTGTTCTCAGTACCACAAGATAGAGTTCAATAACATATCTCTGGGCATCAATGTACGCGATAATTGTTGCATCTCAGTCGACGGCTCGATCTGCTTAATTTTCAATATTAGCATGGACTCCGATAACTCCTATCATTTAGGTATTAAAAAATTTCTAGAGTTCGATGATTTTTATGATATCGGCATAAAGTCTTCCGTTCTTGGTGTATATAAATGCGCCAGATTGAGCCCTGAAATTCTAAACATCTCCCCCAATCAGGTTCGCGCTAAATCTTATAGAATTCCTTTTTCGGTAGTACGCCCATTGGCAATAACGGCGACACCATCCCCTTAGAAACCCGTAGTTATGTCGTTGCCGTTATTACACACAGCGAGAAGCCGTAGTATTCAAATTCTTCAATATTTATTTTCGTTAGAAGTATCTCGCTGTCAGTCCCTCTCCCTTGGTGGGTCACCATGGTGGTTTTAGTGGGTGCAAGCCCCACATAATCTTACCCCTCCCACGGGGGGTGAGGTATCCGTTAGGGATTTCCACCATGTAAAAAAAAAAGTTCACTTTCTAGCTTCGTCTCTTCACTTTGGTAAGTTACGACTATTTTCTGGTGAGTGACGTGCTATAATATTTATATTTTCTTCTTTTGTATTGCTCTTCATAAATACAACCATATGTACACGTATCCTTGTTAATCTCTGGTGAAGGGTTATTTTATCGTTTGGTTCGAATGTTTCTGCATGGGTCATTTTTTCACGTTTTCTACTGTTGAAGCCTTTGTCGCGTTACACTTGAATTATTGAGTAGTACGTTACATAGGTTCGTCTTGAGGTTTAGTACAATTAAGATACATACAAATATAATCTGGAAAAGGTGACAATTGTTGGTGGATAAAATATTGCATGTAAAATGGAAGAAACATCTAACACACACGCCTTTGCTACGTATCGTAATATGTACTTTTTCCCCTTACAGGCTGGCATGAACAGGCGAGAGAAACGTATGATCGTGAGACCCACACGATACCAAACCACTTCTTCGGAGGAGGAAACTCCGAAGCAGCGAAGGACGTTAACCGCGCCGTTACCAACCATCGACCAGGACATCCAGGATTTGTCGATGTTCATGCAGGAAGACGGTCCAACAACGTCAAACGGTGTTCCTACTGTTAACCAGGATATGTTTCAGGATACGTATGCCGCCAATGTTCCTGTCTTCGAAGAAATCACAGATTCTGGGACATCGTCTGCACGCGCCACTGTGATCCACAGTGAGCCGTTGCAGCATAATACAGCGCCGACCCAACCCCCTGATAATAGGTAAATGTACATGTTTCTTTTTTTTGCTATAAAAATATCACTGTAAGGATATTTTCTTATAAATGTTAATGTTCACAGAAGCATGGAAGATCTCGCTGGGCGGAATCAGATCGAGGCAGAGCTAATGTAAGTATCGCGTGTATCGTGTTTATTAATACGTTACGTCTCCATCCGTTCTGTTTGCAGAAGAATGGATACTCTCTTAATGAGTATTCAGAAATCTGTCCAGACCACCCATAATACTGGCCGGCCCATTAAGCCAGCAGTCCTCCCCTTGTCCTCAGTCCAGGAGGTGGACTGCTTTGAGGACATCGATGACGACACCTATTCCAAAGTCGTAAGTGAAAACGAAATTATTCTTTTATTTACTTTTATATATAATATATACTTACATCAATCTTTACTCGCTTTGTTTAGGTAACGTATTTCGAATACATGGGCGGATTTGATTTGAAGGGAGCGGTCAAGTGCTGCTTCAAGGAAGCACTGCCGGACGACTTAACGTCGTCCTTCATTTGGTTTGGCCGCGAAGGACACAGATCACTCTTCGACACCCGTATCGCGATGGCGATTTTTGGTACGAAGCAATAAGCACTTTTCATCTTTTTACGTAGAATTATTGGTACTATTACTGTATGTTCCATTGATGCTGACGTACTTTGCATACATTTCTTTTTCAGACGGTGTGTGTCGCAACCGCAAGTTCGACAAGCCCACTCGATCTGACTTCTAATTGCGGATGCAAGCGGAACTGAATGCGGCAAAGGAGAGGGTACGCAGTAGGAAGTGTGGTCCACGAACGAAGGCCTCATCACCCCAGGATCCTAGAAGGCCCCGCAGTTTCTGGAACGAACACCAACAGGAAGAAGAAACAGATGACCTATGAAGGTCTGTTTTCACGTGACAGTAAAAGTCATGATTTACTGTCACGTGAAAACAAAACTTAACTGCAGTTATTTTTCAGAAATATGCCTATTAAAAGTAGAGGCGTGTCTCCTTTTACAGTGGCGAAGAAACCAAACGGTACTTTTCAGTGCCCATTTTAATTGATTATAACGGGAACTACCTCTCGACGTTCGCAATGAACATCAATACATCAATACTTTTCAGCGCCACTAATTTAAAACGTACATACCATTTTACTTCAGTATAACTAAAAGTAAAATATACCTCTCGACGTTCATCCTTTTAATTCTAGATTAATATTGTACTTGTTTTCAGAACTAACACAAGCGGGAATATGGTGATTCTGCAAAAAAAAATAGTCGAAAATATAGGATAAAAGTTTTTGATATCGCCCTTCGTTATCGAGAAAATTGACTTATTTTTGCATGTAGAATCACCACTGCTTACAGAGTAAATATTGAAAGTTTCTCTTCTGTTTTATAGGTGCATCAAATGTATATATTATTAATAAAAACAAACCATACCTTTAAAAACAATTAGAACCATTATTATTTAATGAACTACAGAATCTGCTCGCAGGTTATATGAGCAGAATCCACTGCTCCATTTCCCTGATGTCTATCAATTCTCCACGCATACTAGAAAGGTTAGGGATACACCTACATCAATAACGGTACATTTGTGTTGGTGCGTAGGTCCATGTGACGTCATGGGTAGGGCATTGTTTCATAATTGTAGCCTACAGATGGCGCTCTTGGATGTGTCAGGCGGGCGGCAGGATCTGCCGCGGATCTGCCGTGGATCTGCCGGCAGACCCTGCCACGCCGCCTCTGCCGGCAGATCCGTAGCCGAATGCGGACGTAGACTGCACTGCAGCTGCCGGCAGATCCGGCCGCCAGATCTGGTTATCAGGGTCTCTAGTTTTACAAAACGCGATCTTTTAATAGTCTTATTTATAATTTTTGGAACAAGGCATACCGACTTTTCTACTAGTGTTAATGAACTCACCCAATCCGTCGGCTCTAATACCTCCTCAATGACTCCCATTTCTACCATTCTACTTAATTCCCTTTTTAACTTCTCCATTAAACTAAATGGAATCTTTCTGGCTGTCTCTATGACAGGTTCTACTGACTCGTCTATGGTCAACTTTACTTCTCTAGATAAACAGCCTAACCCTTTAAAGACATTCTCGTATTTTTCTGTGTTTACTGAACAATTAACTTTTACTGAATTTGCAGCACAAATTCTTTGTACCAATTTCAATTCTTGACACGTTTGTACACATAAGATCCTTATACAAGAAATATTCGCAATGAAAAACTGAATATTCTGAATTCTACCATCTTCCAGCCGACATTGCAATGTTGTCTTTGCAATTGGCTCTATTTTTTGACCACTTACTGTAGCTAGTTTCACACTAATGCTATTCTTTTTTAATATTTCTTTAAAAAAACCTAACGATTTCCATGTCTCGCTTGACATTAAATTGACCATTGCTCCTTTATCCAATTGACATTTAACATTAACATTATTAATTCTTACATTAGTATACCAACATTCATTCAACTGGAGACTGTTACAACTAATTAATCCCAAAAATAGGTCTTCTTTGGCCTCTATATAACTAACCTTATTCTTCTCATTATCTTTTGTACGACAATATTTCGCAAAATGATTTGGCTTCTTACAATTATTGCAGATTACTCCCATGGCTGGACATCTGCTTTTATGGATTTGGCCACATCTCGTGCATTTGCTCATACCTTTTGTTTGATGTTGCGTCTGACGTTGATTACTTCCAGTTTGTTGGCGAATCGGTGCCCTTGCCCACCTTTTGTCCTTTTGCAACTGCTTCTGGATATTGGACCCTTTTCCTACAGCACCGATGATTTTTGTTTCCAGGGTTTTCGCCTCAGTTCTTGATATGTCCATGGCTTTTGCCAACTCGATTGTCCTTTGTAGACTTATATCTCCTTCCATCAATATACGTTCTTGTACATCCCGTTGACCTTCTTTGGTGCCGCATATAAATATGTCTCTTATGATAGATTCCCTCAATATGTCCAGCTCGCATGACATGCTTAAGTTTTGTAATGTTGTCATAAATTCATCGAGCGTTTCATTTTCTTTTTGCTTGCGCGTAAAGAATCTATGTCTTTTCATCGCTATATTTTTCTTTGGGTTGAAATGTAATTCAAATTTATCTATTAATTCTTGATACTTGACCTCATCCAATTCCAAATTGAAACTTGTAAATATAGGTAATGCATTTTCTCCTATATGATGCAATACTAATGCGACTTTTCTTGCATCAGTTTCTTCTACTAATACAGAAGCTTTTAGAAATATTTTAAATCTCGTAATCTATAGCTTCCACGCTACGCTTAAATTTGTTTGTGATAATGTCACGTCCCGGGTGGAGGTCTTTAGGACAATGACAATGTGGGGTTAATAGAAATCAGGCGCGAATGCGAGATTCGTAGCACTGAGGATGGGAGGATCTCAGGCGCGAATGCGAGATTCGTAGCACTGAGGATGGGAGGATCTCAGGCGCGAATGCGAGATTCGTAGCACTGAGGGTAAGTGAGAGCCAGGCGCGAATGCGAGATTCGTATCACTGAGGGTGGGAGGATATCAGGCGCGAATGCGAGATTCGTAGCACTGATCGACCAGGGAAGATTTAAAAGGTAATCGCGCACCTGGGTGACACCCGTTAGAGCACTGGTGTTTTTCGTTCTGGCTTGGTAATTGGATTTACCGCTGCATTAATATAAAAAAAGCCACACGTAATATTTCCGCGAAATATGTCTAGCCATATGGTCGTACACGGCCTATGCGAAAGTACGTCTTGTAAACACTGTAAGAACTCTCACGTTCGCGAATCGAGATCAGCTGTTGCAGTAGGCTGTTTTGTTTTGGAGTCTTCGTAACCGAAGGATAGACACAATAATTCGAAGCGTGATTTAAAGTAAAACTGTTTATTCAATTTGCATGCACTGTCAATGTGATAGCGGTTAGGTTTTATAATAATGCGTTGGACGTTAAGCATTAGCACATAAACATTTCTATAAATGGTAATTAATAGCAATATATGTGTATGAACATGAAATACATGTGTATAAGCCAAAGATAATAGTATGAAAAGTAATTGGAATTTGCTACGCTAACAATATAAGTCAATGAGCGTTAGCGAAATGATAATATGAATCAATAAGCGTTAGCTAAGATAACGATATGAATCCTTTAGCGAAATAATAATATGAATCATTTAGCGTTAACAATATAAAATGATATAAAGCAATTATCGTTAGCAAAGATAATAATATGAAAAGCAATAAGCGTTAACAACACAAAAGATATATATATATGGAGATGATATGCCGTATAACAATAATTAGTCGTAATTGCTTACGGTAGTTAACGTAGATGGATTATTCGTCGTTCACTGAATTTAGTTTAAAGATGTATATATATGTTTGAACTTCGCGGGAGTATTTCCGTAGAAGAGTTCTCCGGTCTCTCGGGCCCTCATATCCCACACAGCACACGACGTCCCGAGGACATCTGTTTTAGGTCCGTTCTAAGTCTGTAGGTCTGAATGTCCCGGTTGGTAACGAAACGTCCGTGGGACGTCTGTGGACGGCTTTGGGATGTCTATAGACGCTTTTGGGACGCTTTTGGGACTTCGTGTAACTACAGTGGCGCCATCTGTGCAAAGTCCTAAATACGTCTTTGAGACACGTTTGGGATCCGTTTGGGACGCGTTTGGGATGCGTTTGGGACGCTTTTGGGTTGAGTTTGGGACGCGTTGGTACGGGCTTGGGACGTTTTAAGACGTTGGGTGCTATCTGCTATATAGGCGCCATCTATAGAACGTCGAATATACTATAAGGTGCATTTCAGTCTCAAAGAGTATTTCAGCGAAAGTATATTACCGACTCCTAATTTGAAGACTGGACGTAGCACCCTCTGCTTATGGACAGCGTCCAATTCAAAAACTACTCTAAAATGGATTGAAATGTTGAAAGATTCGTTTGGAGCGAGAGTTTGAAACAGGCGGCAGGTGTAGAGGTGTACGAATTTCTTTCCGAAAATTTATGCGGGGAGTCATATGGACCCGACTATAGTACATCATGGGAGTTTGTATTCTATCGGGTCTAAATTAGGCTAAATGCATTCAGACGGTGTTGAAGACGGTTATTGAAGAGACGGTTAAAATAAAATGAAATTTGATAAAAATGTATTTCCATTTATTTCATTCCAGTACATGACAAATTATATCATCCACTGCATTACACTATGTGTGTTTACAAATATTGAAAAACTACAACACTACAATATTATAATTCTATTTGTGATAAATTATAAATGAAATTATTATAAGACTATAATAAAATTACTGGTGCGTACATGCGCGAAATGACTATAGAATGCACTTACAATAAGTTGTGAATACGCCTGTAGTTGGTTGGAATATACAAAGCAGAGTATACAAAGTGTACACAGAATACACAGATCGCATACTCACTTAAAATATATGTACGATACATAAAATATATAAATATAACATACGTTAGAGTACTTAATACACATATCGGATTTTATAGAATATACAGTAGTGATAGAATAGTAGATACACCACACAGTGACAGACAAACGTATACATATACACTTTTTAAAATCGCATAGCTTTTACAAAAAGTGAACTAAACGAGTTCGGTTTTTTTTAGAAGTTAGAAAGATCGGTTTACTATAATAGGTATATCGTTTATTCGCCGTTTTGAAAAATTGGAATTTTCGAAATAACAAGAAAAAAACGGGTTTTCAAAGTTTTTTATGTGAGCTTATAATGAAAATTTAAAAAATGCCCTTTCTAGATTCAAGTAAGATATACGCATACTGAAAATTTCATCTAAATCGGTAAGCTACAATCGCTGAGCTACAAACGCTTAAAGATCGCAGAATAAGGTCGAAATCGCTGGTACATGCCGAGGGCAGGGATTTTGAAATACTGTCATGTTAAGGTGTCATTCTGGTTAGCGCGCCGATAAATTAAGTGAATTTCAGGAATTTATTGCGAAGATAGGAATTAAAGTAATGTAATAAAACTTTTTTCTATTGATTAAACTACATTCCTACAGCAAATAAAAAATATAAAAGTAATCAAATTATTGCTTTTAAAATGGTTTCTGAAGGCGATTTTGATGACATGTTTAAAAATTCATGCTTCGCTCGTGCAGGTGATTTCCGCGGTTGGACTTATTTGAAACCAAAAATACAAACAGATTCTTGATCAATATGACTGTCGCTATGGCCCGAACTAGAATAAATGATTTATCCACAAAATTAACAAAATGGCGGGCAAAATACAAGAATAAATGTATTTCGGCTGTGTTTTATGTGCTATTTTCGATTTTAAAAGTAGGTTAGACTCAACAGAAATACTTAGTTGTAGTCCCGGCCCAAGGCATATGTGTGCAGAATAAGCAGTTCAATTTATAAAGCAATCGGTTCAATAAATTTTGAGATTTTACCTGTACCATGTGAACAAATGACGTTCCGAGAAAAACGCGTTCAAAGTTTTCATCTATGGTGGTCGAGCCTCTGCGCTCCCTAAAAAGTGCCTATGTAGAAGCTAAAATAATTGGAATTTTTCAATGAAAATTTAACAGTACATTCTTGAGGATATGTACTTTCGAAAAATGTTTTAAAAAATTGATTTTTTCAAACCGTCTAACCAGAATGACCCCTTAACACCCATCGTCGTGATTAGTATAGTATATATAGCTAATGTTAAACGTGTTTTGTGGCTTGGAAAATACTTATAGCACTTATTGGCATTTTCTTATTTCTGCAACGCAATCTGGTGGCGAAAATTAAAGCACTCAAATCGGGTTAGCTGTCACATGTAATTGGCAATATTGTGAATTTCGACTGTTTGATGATCGATTTTGTAATATTTAACAGACTATTTAATGACAAAAACATTATTGCACTATTTCAATACTTGTGTGAGACCAGTCCTGTAACGCGATTGACCCGATTGCAGAGCTTATAACCGTAGATAGCGCTCTCACAGAATTTACCAATACACATATGCGCTTTACCATGGATATACTTTGTTGATCGTAGCAGAATGTTGCTCCAGCTTTGATATCTGGGGAAGGCAGCGATTCCCCTATCAATGTTGCGCTTCTTCCAGGCTCGTGAACGATGCTTTACTGCGGGATGTTTACCGCACTTCATTGGGAGAGGCGGCCAGGATCCGCATTCATCGACAGTCAGGCCGCACTGTTACTTTTTTTTTTTTTTTTTTTTTTTTACGTGGGGAAAATGCATTACGCACACCCGGCGAGATGTTGTGTGCCGGATAGTGTGGGACTCCTTGCAGGTGTCGGTCCCGCAAGTTTACCCACTAAAAAACCACCAAGACCCCCCTCAATCATCTAAATTCTAAATTTAGGAAAGGTATGAACATTGAATCAACAAGAAAACCTCGAAATTTGAATGTTGTTGTCATCATAAAGATATCATAAAGACATAGTTTACATATACCAGAAACATTGGACAAGTATTTTATTTGCATGTTATAAGAGTGGAGTGAAGTAGAGGGAAAATTTTAATGTTATCTGAAGTTTCTAATTTCACACATTTATACACTATTTCCGCTACACTGAAAATTTGACGAGGACCCATGTTGTTGGATGGCGTTTGAAAAATTCCTAATTCGGAGGAGTTACAGGGAGCGTCATAAGAATCTATTAATTGTAAAAATTTTCTGCCTATTATATTATGCTCGTTTTTGTATACGATAATATTTTCTACAATAATAATGCTGCCATCTCAATGATTCTGTAAAATAAAATTACTGAAACTAATACGTTTAAATTGTTTTGCGTTATTAATACCTTCTATTAATGGACCACGAGAATGTTCCTTTTGGAAAATCGGATATACAGGCGAACTATGTACTGCTTCTATACTAAAATGGGACTTTTCTAATTGCCGTTTCACGAGCTGTTGCAATGGTTTCTCACTCTTCCTAATACATTTTTTAATACTTTGCAAAAAGTTTTCAAACGGAAAGCAACTAAAATCATCAAGAGGTCCGTGATTTTTCACATCATCCACCAAGTGTAGCAGATTATGAACATTGTGTGAGACGTGTTTTGATCCATATAATGATTCGAATGTTGCAACAAAATACTTTAATAATTTTACTGCATAATCGAGGTGAATAAAATATTTTCTTTGCGATAAGATGACAAATGCGGTGTGGAGTACAAGAAAATTTAAATATCTATCATCATCTATATTTTTTAATAAAACTACTGGCCCGGTGTACAATAAAAATTGACGCAATTCAGTTGCTTTCCACCGTTTTAAAATATCCAAGCTTCGAGGTTTTCTCATAAATTCTCTTGGCATGCTAGTAGATATTTGTATTAAGGCTAGTGATAATTTGCATTGAGATTGTAGTGATATTTTGGTCTTGGGTTTGCCACAACACCACAGAGAGAGCAACTTTTTCACTACGCCCAGACAAATTAAATGCATGTAATCTAACGGAAACGAATTAATCATGTGGATGCCAGGAATTCTTTCTATAATCGACGTTCCAGTATGGTGATGCTTGTCAGATTTGGATCTGAAATCATCGTCAGTCCTTAAACGGAGATTATTTGTCCCAGGAAAGCACGTTCTCTTATCTATATTCTTACCTACCATATGGCATTTACTGCAAGAGGAATAGCCGGCATGGCCTTTTGTATATTTAAGAAAGGACTTGGCAGGTACGTCGCATATAAATGATTTTATTTTTATATGATAAAGATGGTCGTTAATAGAAATTCCGTTACTAATTAAATCTATGGCTTCTTTGGCAAAATCTTCTAGAAAAACGTTGGCATCATTAGGCTTTTCATACCCATGGTACGTGCCAATCATACCTACTGCATTGTATCCGGCAATGCAGCCTAAAATGGGGTAAACTTGACTCTTGGAACTTTTACAAAGCGGTAAACCGTCCACATTGATATTAATATAAATTGAGACTGAACGAGTTTTAAAATGCAGGATTCTAAACCAAAATGGTAATACTGACCTGGATCGACACATTTAATCTGTACATTCCTGGGAGTTTTTAAAAGAGTCCTGGCATCCGAGGGTAAATGACTTGAAACTGATTTCTTTAAAATGGGTAATAAATCGTTAATGGCTTTATGAGTAATATTATGTTTTATAGCCCACTCTGCTAGTGACTTTGATAAATTGGGACTATCGGTGGTCTGAGAATTTTCGAATATGGCGAAATTTTCAATTTCTTCCATATTCTCAACGAATCCTACATCACTCTGAGTGATATTAACAGAAGGTTGAAAATTAATGCCAGGTGAAATGGCATTTGTAGTGGTACTGGGATCGGAAGATGTTGATTGAGAAATTGACTGTGAACAACTAGTGCCAGGTGGGAGTGAATGTGGGAAAGTAGCATCTGATGGTGTTGTGGCTCGGATTTCCTGAAGGAAACTATTTTGAGATCTCTTGGCACGCATATAGTACTTCTGTAATTTTATTTTGCCAGTCATTATTGCGGTAAAAAAGGAGATAGATAGAACTAACTGTATAGCGTAATGGAAAAAAATGGATATAGAACTTACGTGTAATAAAACCGGCCCTTGTATATCCTTGAATGTTAAAGAAACACAACACTTTATAAAAGTAAATGTACGTCGTTTAAAATGTCACCCTTTGTCTTCGACGGTTCAACAGTAATTACCGTGTCGCGTGCAGTGATGCCAGAATCGTGGGTTTTCGCCCACGGGCGCTACCCCCACTCCACGACCAAACGTACCCCCTCCTAGCGCCTGTACCGCACCAATCAAGCTTCACCTGGCCGGCCGCGGCGCGGCGCTTTCCTGCGCGAATTCGTTTTCCCGACATCGAATAAAAATATATAAAAAAAATATTTTATGTTAAACGATTTATCTGCTGGCTGTTAGTGACCAAAGATAAAGTGGCCAACGCTATTAGAAAGTGTGAACCCCCAAACAAAAGTTGGCCAACATATAATGTAATCGCCTTTAGAAATGGCATATTTGGTTCGTTCAAATTACGATTGAGAATAAATATGCTATTCAGTTAATTACTAATACGTAGGGTAAAGCGGGGTAATTCCGGCCACATAAGCAGTAAATGCTATAAAATTTGAAAAAGTTACACATTTGTTATTTTTTTTATATTAATTGATAGTTTGAAGGGTCTAGTTTGTATTAATATGACCGAGAAAGCATAAATTTAAGTTAATTAGTAATACGTACTTCCCAATGACTATACCCAAGCCAAGAAGGCGGCCAAGTTGGTGGCAAAAATGAGGGGTGTGCCGTTGAGAACCGAATCCGATAAGCGAAAACGGAATTCAAAAATATCTTCGGGCAACGACGAGTCGCTGAATGAGCTCCTTTTACCGACGCACAGTGGAACGACGTTCAGGCCCGGATTAAAATTTATGTTCCTTATTTCTTTGATACAAAATTGTACTTAATTCGTTAATGTTACTTGGAGTTTCCCCTCAATTCAATTACAAAGCTTGAGGAATTCGAAGAAATTTTGCGAGATGAGCAAAATTTGTAAGATGCAGGTCCCAGTGGCAGCAGCAGCAGCTGCAGCACCAACGCTACTGATGGGCTTTTGTAAAAAATAATTGAGCAGAATACTGAAATCATCGCTCAGAATCATTCAATGATATCCCAAATGAACTTATGAAAGTTTTATTAATTAATACCAGGGAGCAGGTGAATGCCCTGGCAAAAAATCAGGCGCATCAACAGTGATCGAGAAGGAGCACTTCTCCGAAAGATTCAGTTACATGGAGTTTTCCCTCAATTAAATTACAAAGCTTGAGGAATTCGAAGAAATTTTGCGAGATGAGCAAAATTTTCAAGATACAGTAAGTAAAATATCATATTTGTTAATATTATAACAAGCTCGGTTAAATTAAAATGTATTTACGTTATTCTTCAATCTAGTAGTTCGATGTATGTTCCTACATATTTGGGGGATCCAATATGTACGATTTCACGAATAGAGTACTATCCAGCATCCTGGCGAAGGACGTGGCCCTGCAATACAGCTGGCTGGGGTGACAGGCAAAGCAGCCGTTCATCAAGTTAAAATTGGCACAAATCGTGATAATTACATATCACGATTATATATATATACAGGGTCATCCGTTAAAACTGCAACCTACGCGCGCGTGAACAGACGAAAATGGCAACACCGCATCACGGACGCATTCCACTACAATCATGCATCGGCCCGGCGTTCGGAGGGTTGCCAGCGACCGCTGGGCAGCGGTGATGCCCGAGCTTTGAAAATTTTAGGATGGTCTCTTTCAAATTAACGTCACAAGGAGCTATTTGAAATTTCCCGACCGGGGTTGAAAAATTTGGGGCTTTTTTCTTATAACTTTTGAATTATAAAAGATATCAGAATGCAATTTGCGCCGCAAAATGAGGAAAAATTATTTCCTCTTAATGATGGATAATTCAAAATATTTTACGTTTACTTAATTTTTCTTTTATCAATTTTTTAACCAGAATTGTTGTGAAAAGCTTTTGCAAACTGTTTATTTAATACCGTATTTAATGCTCTTTTTAAAAATCATGATGTTGATAAACAATACGCTAGTTGTTTCTGTGTCATTACTTTCATAAATTGAGAAATTAAATTTTTATTCAATTATGTGTTAGTTCTGCAGACCTCAGAATCTATTGTTCTGGTTTTCTTTTTTATAATTTTATCCTTATATGCAGTGCATGCATAGATCGGACGTAAGGAGTAACTAATGAGACGTGTTTTTGATTGTAGCGGTGTTTGAATCTTTTTTCTAGAATTTTTGTGTTTGAATGTTTAACCTTTTAGCTACTCAACGCCACGCATATACCGGCTTCTGTTAATGTCATTTTTTGGAACGATGCGTCATTATTGTGGCTTTTACAGGCAGGTGGCGAAAAATCTCTACGTACAAGGGTATAGCGCCGCTGTCAATCCTGTCGTAGCTAAAATTTTTGAAATTAAGACGGGTACGAGATCAGTTGACATTGTTTTCAAACCTCATTACAGTAATCCGGGGTGCGAGTGTAAACCGATCATAAAAACGGAGCGTGCGGCTCGCTTACCTGGGCCGGGAAATTCTGCACAGCTCTTTGCGGCGTTAATTTGAAAGAGACCATCCTAAAATTTTCGAAGCTCGGGCATCACTGCTACCCAGCGGTCGCTGTTAACCCTCCGAACGCTGGGCCGGTGCATGGTTGTAGTGGAATGTGTCCGTGAGGCGGTGTTGCAATTTTCGTCTGTTGGCGCGCGCGTAGGTTGCAGTTTTAACGGATGACCCTGTATATATAAGGGTGGAGACACCAAATAACGCCCGCGAAAATAGTAGTCCTCAGAAGGCAAAACCACGATTCCGCCGTTCCAAACGATCTGTACCATTGGGATTCTTCGGATCGCTGAGCAAGGCCCTTTTCGGAACCCTGGACAGCGACGATGCGCAGTATTATAATAAGGAAATAGATAAGCTTTTAAAGATCAAAATCATCTCACCGAATTGTTAGCAAACTAAACGCGCATTATAAAATCAGAATTTTAATAAAGGATGTAAAATTTTATTACACGCTGGGCCTAATGGAATCAATTGTTTCGGAAAAACTAGCCAGGCTGATCGGCCAGAGCGTCTCGATAGAGTCGCGGTTTATGACAGTATTGTCCCGCGAGGCGGCCGTGGACAACGGCGCGCGCGGGTTTCCAAACGAAGCGAGCTCTCGGAAGTAACAGTTCAGACTACAAAGCTAAGCGAAAATTCATTAATCGTTTGTGGTGGCAATTCCGAAGTTTCGAAGACGGTTTTTCCGAAACAAGTGATTCCATTAGGCCCAGCATGTAATAAAATTTTACATCCTTTACGACAATGTATACCTGAGGTCCCCGTTCGCTACGCATAGCGAGTTCAATATAGTGTATTTAGGTTTTACTAAAACTGCCGAAATTGAATAATTCTAATTATCCGTATTTCACAGTTTGGTCTGTAGTTTACATTGACTAATTTACGCCAAAATGGATCAACAACCTATAAGAAAAAGGAGTAAAAATGACTACATTTTTATATATTGTTTTAAACAAATTGACGTATTATTCGTAATCTGATCACGATTGGCTGAATTTGTTACAAAAAGATGCATCACTTTTGTCTCAAAGATTTTCTCTATGGTGCCTATTTTCCGAGATATTGCGGCGGACGAGTCTTTTTCACTCCCAACTTTGAGGGCCGCGCGTAGTCAAAGAACTACCCCTTTTGTTCCTGTGTCCCTCCGCCAAGTGTATTGACGATATAGTAAACGCGTGTGATTTTTTAATGCAAAAGGGAGGTAGTGGGATTGGAAATATTAACAACAATACAGGGCGCGTTAAACAAAAAAAGGAGATGTTAATAATAATTACTGTAAAGCATTAGAGTACATCATATAGTCAATGCATATCGTTAAAAATGTAATGTATAATATAATATACAATGACACCCGAAAGTGTTCGTTCACAGTTTAAAAGAGAATAACCCCTTCGAAGTTGGGTCAAACGACTTGATTCTTTTTTGAGAAGCTAGAAGGATTAGTTTACTCGTTGCGGTGTTTCGGCGTTTTGGAAAAAATTGCAACTGATCGGAATGGCGAAGAAAATAGTGAACTTTTTCAACTTTTTTATCAAAGTCCGCATTGCAAAATGTAAAATTCCCGTTTGTAGATTAAGTAAGTCCGGGAGAGTTCGACGACCGGGAGAGTCCGGCCAGTGCTGATATTTTAAGATTGACGCAAGATAGGGCACTGTGTGTCATTATTACTCCCTAGAGTGAAACCCGCGAAATTCGTACTACAAGCAGAGCTGTGCAAGTACAGTATTGTCTCCGTATGTGCTCGGTTTGGTGTACACGATAGGTGTTCGTCGCTACCCCCACCACTTCTGTCTCACTCTTGTCCGGCGAAGGCAAGAGCGAGATGGAACGAGAGCCACTGAAAGCGAGCGAGGACGGTACGAGACAGACGACGCGTTGATGTTTTGTCTCCCTCCGTCTTTCGGGCACCGTGACACTCCGTCCTTTGCGTGCGCGACGAGCGTGCGCGATGGTCGCAAGCACTTAGGTGAGCACGGGAACCGCATCGCAAAATCGTACCGCAGGCCCGGCTCAAGCCTTTTTTGCGCCCTAAGCGAACTTGTCAAATTACGCCCTTTATTATAATACATTTATTTGAGATTATTTATGACTTTACTCTGCAAAATTAGGCGACTGCCTAGGGCGTAAAGTCGACAAGAGGTGCAAAATGATATTTTCATTACTGGTATTGTGGAAAATAAACTTTAAAATTAAATATTACAAGTTGTACTATAAGTGGATTAAACTACGAATACAAATTCAGAGTAAGCTTATCAATAATCTCAAATAAATGTATTATAATAAAAGGCGTAATTTGGCAAGCTCGCCTAGGGCGCAAAAAAGACTCGTGCCGTGCCTGGCTATCTGACCGTGGCGCGCATGCGTCGAGCAGTCACGATTCCATCTGAGTGCTCGCACCCGTCGCGCACGCTCGCCGCGCACGCAAAGCGTTCCATCTCACTCCCCCCTTCGGCCAGAAAGGAGCGAGAAACGAACACTCGGAATTAGGGATCTGTTCACGATAGGTGTTCAACGCCGGTCCCGACTAGCGAGCACATACGGAGACAATACTGTACCCGGAAAAAGCAAGCCGAGAATAGCTCGGCTCGAAAAACCGAGCGGCTTGGAAAGAAGCGAGCGGGCCGAATGAACTTTGAGCAGATCGAAAACTATTTGTCGAATTAATTTGAAACTTGGTACACATATTCTTAATGGTATTATCTAAAATGTAGCATATCATTTTATTTTATGCGATAACCCATTCGTATGTAATAAATGTTTCAAGTTTGCCTTGTTAAGTAAACAATTAATAGTGATATTCACCTTGCTCTCATTTGTACAAAAAATATTTTTCTTCTGAAATCCGTATGCTAATTATCGTGTTCCTTTCCGCGTCACCTTGTCCGCGTTTAGCTGCAGGTACAGGTAAAACGGCCTTTCGCCCCTACGGCGCAGGACCTATGCGGATTTATGCTACTACCAACAAAATAATAAAACGTTTCGTACCGACCGTAGCAAAGTATAATGACATGCCACGTTTATTTCTTAAGGACTTTCGCTGAATTGTACGTGTCTCGTAGTTTTTCGCCGAAGTTATTAAACACGACCTTTCGTTGGAAAAAGA
Organism: Andrena hattorfiana; assembly: GCA_944738655.2. Classification (NCBI taxonomy): domain Eukaryota; kingdom Metazoa; phylum Arthropoda; class Insecta; order Hymenoptera; family Andrenidae; genus Andrena; species Andrena hattorfiana. The sequence goes on from OX122890.1 coordinate 23,890,808, forward strand.
ATTTCAAACAACGAGACGCGCATTTTCGTCGTAATTGTCACCACATGAAATGAGGCAAATTCAATGAAATGAATTTTACCGTACTTGCTCCTTTTTCACGTAGATCGTTCGTTCACCCTCGGCGTGAGCTGTTTACGTTCAATATTAATTACGTCTTTGTCTCGTAATATTTCTGACACTTCCTTTCTCCCAATACCCGAAACGCGTTTCTTTTAACGGGCTAACAATTTTACGGTCCCAGGTTTATCTAACATGAGAAAGACCATGATTCTAGTGTTCATTAATAAAATATCTACAATGTAGCATACCGATTTGAGAAGAAAAAAAATTATTGTACAAATGAGAGCAAGGTGAATATCACTATTAATTTTTTACCTAACAGGACAAACTTAAAACATTTATTATATACGAATGGGTTATCGCATAAAATAAAATGATATGCTACATTTGAGATAATACCATTAAGAATATGTGTATCAAGTTTCAAATGAATTGGACAAATAAATTTCGATCTGCTCGAAGTTCATTCGGCCCGCTCGCTTTTTTCCAAGCCGCCCGGTTCTTTCGGGTCGCTTGAAAGGAAATCAAGTATTTGGTTCTATCGAGCCGCTCGGTTCTTTCGGGTACCTGCCTCGGCTTGGAAACTGAGCCCCGGATTGTTTCGGATTTCAAGTTTCTCGAATATTCAAGTACTCGAACAGCTCTAATTACAAGTTTATATTTCTTACATCGCGATAGAAATGAGCATTTCGATCGTTCGTGCTACTTCATCCCTCTCCCCCGCACCTACCGCAATGGCCTTTAAATTGTTTTAAAATATGCAACAAATATTTAGTCGTACAATGAGAAACATTATGTTGCAAACCTACAGTGCTAGCAAAAAAGACAATTGGGGGTTATTCGATTTACGAGTTTCTCGGTTTTTCGAGCAGCTTGAAGCACTAGAAAGGGTCGATTTGTACGACTAGGGGCGCGTCGAAAGCGTTCGTATGCGCCTTATGCAGCGATTTCTACTTGCTGGAAAGTTCCTCGCAGCCCCAAGAGTAAAAATCAAATGGCGGAGAAATATGGACACCAATAGATTCCTGGCGTTCTCCCGATTAAAATTTTACTAAATGTCATGTAAACCGTGTGTGCGAGAGAGTCTGGCCGTCGGTCGGCGTTCTTTTAATTTAATTCGATTCGAAAAACATGCGGACGGACACGGATGAGTGCGTTCGCATTTCTTTCGAGTCGAAGTAAAAGAACGTCTACCTGTATCGTCGTTAACCGCCAACTCCCGGGACAATACAGTCATAAACCGCGACCCTGATGAAACGTACTGGCCGATCAGCCTGATTAATTTTTGGGAACCAGATATGGCATTTTCCTCCTCTACTAGCCAATCCCTCTACGTTCGGCAGGCAATAAACCGTGCTCTGCTACAGTGCTGACCATGACGTAAAATTAATCTTATGGTCCGCACGATGACCAAAAGAAGAAGATGTTCTTATGTTAGATCAAAGAATGTTTTCCCGGCAATGGGGTAGGAAACGAAATAACTCGGAACAAGTACCAGTACGCCTCGCGGTGAGATGGAAACCACAAGAAAGTGGCACAATTTTCGTAAACAATCAAGAAGCAAATAAGCAGATACGTATAAACCTGATTAACACGAAAAGAGTGTCGTTGGCCAAGAGTGGGTTAGTAAAACTCTTCTGCAGGTATAAATGACATCATTTGGACGGGTACGAGACCAGTCGATATTGTTTTCAAACCTCATGACAGTAATCCGGGGTGCGAGTGGTAAGCCGACCGTAATAGCGGAGCGGGCGGCTCGCTTACCTGAAACGGAAATCACCGATTCTGTAGCTGTTCATTGTGACGTGAATTTTAAAGAGTCCATCCTAGAAAGGAGCTTATTTTGTAAGTAGCATTTCAAGGAATTATTTCTGTTTATGTACAAAAAAAGGCAGAATACCAACATCGTACATTAGCCAGCTGCGAAAATGCTTTGTAAATTAACAGTTTTAAAGTTTTTATTCTACTGAAAATATAGAAAGAGAAGTTAGAGAATAATTAATGAAAAAAGTAGAATATTCGCATCGGAATTTGGACCTCGGACTTTCTGTTTGCGACCCAAGCTCTAGGACTTCGGTGAAATGAATGCTTGGCGGAAAGCGCCGGCCAGGCAGCGCGGCACACGGACAGAAGGTAGGGTACGCCTGTAGTGGTGCGGTACAAGCCAGAAGGGGATCACATCTTTAGCAACAAATCAAGCTTCGAAAATGTTTTATAAATGAACAGTTTTCAAGTCTCTTCAAGACTTCTCAGAATATAGGAAGAAAAATTAGAGAATAAATAATGAAAAAAGTAGAATATCCGTACCGGGATTTGAACTCGTGACTTTTTGCTTGCGACCCAAACGCTTTGATGTTGGGAAAACGAATTCTCGCCGAAGAGCGAGCGTACGGCACACGGATGGAAGGACGGGTATGCTTGTGTGGTGCGGTACAGGCGCTAGGAGGGGGTACGCTTGGTCGTGGGGTGGTGGTAGGGTCCGTGGGCGAAAACCCACGGTTCTGGCGTCACTGGTATAGGGTAAAAGACTCAATTACTGACATCTAACCAATTACTGTCACTTTAAGCTATTTTACTTCAAATAACGAATAAATAAACTATAGTATACATTCTATAGTATAGATTATAGGTTGAATTACATAATTCTTTATTACATAATTACATAATTTTTGTGTATGACTTTACAACGTTTATTTATTCGTTATTTTAAGTAAAATAGCTTAAGGTGGCAGTATTTGGGTCTTTTACCCTAAACTTTACCCTTTATAAGTCCGATTAGTTAGAGAGCAGATTACATTAGGACCAAGCGACGCTGAAAACGCGCAGCACGGAAACAAAAAACTAACCGTATCCACGCGCGAAAAATACTTACCTGTGGGCGTCTGGTTGCCAGATGTGTAGCTTGGCTATAGCCCGACTCACCCAGTACCTCGGGGGAAAAACCCGAGAGTATGCCGAAAATCATAAAGTCTTTTTACCTGAGAACGGAGACACGATAGCGACGAAAGTCGAAATTCCCGACGAACGCTTCGAGAACAAGCGATTGACTAGTCACAAAGAAACGAAGAAATTTCGCTTCAAATATACCAAATTTCCAGCTGTAAATCGCCTGCCCCGCCAGAACTGTTTAGCTTACGCGCCCCCCTTCAAAGCCAGATACAGCGTAAGTCTCAACCGTAAAACCCTTGTAGGTAGAACAGCATGGGCCCATCCGCCCTTGACTATACTTATACCTATTAAAAATCACGTTGACTGAAACAGTTTGTACATACTAATATGTATAAAGAAATGAAATGCATTGGCGCACAGTGGGTCAAAAGACCACCAACACTTAGCATTAATTCACCAATACCTTCTATAAGATTCTGTTGGTCTTAATTTCATTCAGGAAGCGTGTTACTTGATAAATTGAAGTGATTAACATTCCTTTCACTGTTTTCTTATAGAAACTACGTCTTTTTGTACATTCAACAAGCGTTCGACACGGTAGGGTCAAGCAGGGCTTGTAACTGTACTTCTGCAAAAGTAGACGTTATATTCACGTTGAAACAATGATGCAATGGAGCTTCAAACAAATGTAGTGAAATTTTGCAAAGGTTGGGCTTGCTGTCGCGAGTAACACAGCCAGAACAACCAACGATACGCTATATTAGGTATATAATTAACAATTATATCCACGATACAGTGCACGGTGTGATATTCCGTGGATAGTTTAAACTTTTGCCTACAAAAACGGGTTTTCAGCCCACTGTGCGCCGCACGCGAAAGTGCCTCGACCTGACCTGTGATTTTCTCAATATTAGCGGGCTCGCGCCACCGACGACCCTGGCGATTTCCTGTATCTGCTTACTGTCCCCCGTCACTCGGGTCGTTGCCAACACGTGCAACACAGATTTGCGGAAAAGACGGTTGGTCACTGCGAGGTGAAAGTTTTAAGACTCAACCCTCTCAAACTCAAACTCCCCTTCATTTCACGTGAACAACGTCATATTCGATTTTGAACAGAATCCCAGACATCCGGGGTAAAAGGGTGATCGATTTGGCGTGGCATATGTATTAGGTACTCTAAAGGCCACCATACACGCTCCTTGCCGTTCGATTTACATACTTGCATAGAGTGAAAAGTTATAATGCAAGACAGAGCGCGTGTGTGACTTGTCAATTGTCTGGCATGAACGCAATCACCAAGAGGTTGATTTATCTGGGTTCCGATTTGCCGCAAATCAAAATTAACGGGAAGTGTGGCCCACCGGCAGACGGATTTAAAATTATTGACACGTGTAATTTGCTGAGAGGATTTATCGAATCGTACAAAGAAAATCGATGCATTTGGAAAATTAAATTTAAAGATTACACTCCTCACATTAATTAAAGGATCACCTCCAGGAACCCGAAAAATAGGGGTGCTGAAGTTTACATGGTCATAACTCCGGCAGAAACAGTCGTATCGATATTTTGAAAATATAGTTTGAAAGCGCGGAATCCCTACTTTGAGCTGCTTTTTCAGATTTTAGCTGTATTGCTTTTCGGCAATGTTATAACGATATAAAGAGTACATGGTTAATTTTAAAAAAATTTCTTCAACTTGCGAGTGTTCCACGGGGAGTATGAAATGTTCTACACAAATTCCATTTACACCAGTCGGAAGCGGCTACTTTCCTGTGTAAAAAGAGAGTAATAAATTTCATGTGCGATTTTCTTTTGGTCGAGTTATTCAACTTTCAAACAAAAACAGTTTTTTTTACTTTAGTTGCTTCTAGCAAACAAAGGAATCATCGTAGAACGTTCATTGAAAAAGCAATAGAAAGATCAGTCTTTCTTCTTTAAGACGCATCTTTGACTCTTTCGATTCAGTTAAAATTTCGGTGTACGATGTCCTTTCGAAAATATGGTTAAAAATTGTAGGCACATTTTGTAGCCTTATTTTTCCGAAACGGTAACTTCAAACATAAAGGCCACAGGTAAAAAATTATCGCAGCGGATTCCGGTGGAACTCAAACGAATCGGCAAACTCTTCGCTTTAAAATGAGCTTAAGACATTGATGTTCCGGTCATCCCTCACGGAGATACGGCGAGTTGAAGAAGAAATGGAATTTATGCAATTTTTAAGCATATCTTCGAAAGGACATCGTAGACCGAAATTTTAACCGAATCGAAAAAGTCACAGATGTGTCTTAAAGAGGAATGACTGATCTTTCTATTGCTTTTTCAATTAACGTTCTATGATGATTCCTTTGTTTGCTAGAAGCAATTAAAGTAAAAAAAAACGGTTTTTGCTTGAAAGTTGTATAACTCGACCAAAAAAAAATCGCACATGAAATTTATTACTCTCTTTTTACACAGGAAAGTAGCCGCTTTCGACTGGTGTAAATGGAATTTGTGTAGAACATTTCATACTCCCCGTGGAACACTCACAAGTTGAAGAAAATTTTTTACAATTGACCATGTGCTCTTTATATCGTTATAACTTTGCCGAAAAGCAATACAGCTAAAATCTGAAAAAGCAGCTCAAAGTAGGGATTCCACACTTTCAAACCATATTTTTAAAATATCAATACGACTATTTTTGCCGGAATTATGACCATGTAAACTTCAGCGCCCCTATTTTTCGAGTTCCTGGAGGTGATCCTTTAATTAATGTGCGGAGTGTATTTGGACAAAAATAAAAAAAAACTGTTTATGATATCTTAATAAGTAAGTTAAAGGAAATTGATCAGGATGCGAATAAAGATGCAGTAGTAATTCTGCTCTTTTCAGTAACCGCACTCTGTTCTCTGACCACTGTACTCGAGATAACGGCTTCTTTTAATCAGCAATTTTTTCGGGTTTAAACGCCCTATTTTTCAGCCGATTTCGAGATCTTTTTTCTTGGCAACGAAAAAAGATACGATATTGGTGCCTCGTAAACCTATACTTTTATTCATCTTCTGGCTGTTTAAAATCATGAAGGATGATTTAAAATTTTTACAACTTTCAGAATTATAAGCGTCGTCATCCGAACACATCCTTGTTGACTTGTCCCAAGGCTAGCGGCTTTCGTCTCCCCGAGACGACGGGTTCTCCCCTTCGGGGTGGGAGGCGCACCGTACCGTCGGATCGTCGCGGGGTTGACTCGGCTTCCGCGCGCGGGTGGCAGACTGCCAAACCACCGGGTGCGGACAGCGCTGAACCACCGGGTGGGGCGAACCGTTGGGCTTATAGATGGATGGTCCCCCGAGGTGACGGGTTCTCTCCTTCGGGATGGGAGGCGCACCGTACCGTCGGATCACCGCGGGGTGTAACCGGCTTCCGCGCGCGGGTGGCAGACTATCAAACGCTCGTTGTGCGAATGTGCTGAACCACCGGGGGGTGGGGCGTTCCGTTGGGCACAATGGGGCGAGGGGTTGGCCGGGGTGCTAGGGGTGGGAATTGGGCTTGGTTTGGGAGGGAGGACTGGGCCGCGGGGTGGGGCGACAGTCCCCTAGAGACGACGGGTTCTCTCCTTCGGGATGGGAGGCGCACCGTACCGCCGGATCGCTGCTAGAGGGACTCGGCTTCCGCGCGCGGGTGGCAGACTCGCAAACAGCCGTGTGCGGGTTATGCTGAACCACCGGAGGGTGGGCGTTTCGCTGGGCGTTACTGGGCGTCGCGGGTTGATACGACAGTCCTCTAGAGACGACGGGTTCTCTCCTTCGGGATGGGAGGCGCACCGTACCGCCGGATCGTCGCTAAAAGGACTCGGCTTCCGCGCGCGGGTGGCAGACTGCCAAACCATCGGGTGCGGACAGCGCTGAACCACTGGGGGTGGGCGTTTCGCTACGTGGGAAGGGGTTGAACCGCGCTTAGACACTCGGCTCCCCTGCAGGGAGCCAGCCAACTAGGGGGGAATTATTTTCAGGTATTACATCTTTCTGGAGGTGCTGTAAACGGGATGATGCGGGCGTAGGCACCAGTAGTGCGGCTTCGTGCCGGGGCTTGGGCCGTGGCCGATTCCGGCGGCGCGTGGTGCTCGGTGAGGGCGCCTGAGTAGCGCGACCAAGGGCCGTGAAAACGCGCCCCGGTCCGACGACATTGCGCGTGGCTCCGCGTCGCTGGCGGTGCCGGCCCCGCGTGGGCCCTCTGGTCCCTCGTCCGCGCACTGGGAAGTAGCTAGGGATGGGGGTAAGAAAGCTAAGATTTAGCGTAGGGCCGGGGCAGGGTACCAGAATAGAAGTTGCCCGCGGGGCGCTCGGTGCAGGGGCCTGAGCGTCGCCAGCTGAAGGGCGGAGGGGATTGGGGGGGGGGGGTGTACGCGTGTGTGTGGCCGCACCGGCACCTTGTGTAGTGTGCCTGTTGGGGGACTCGCTCCCTTCAGGCAGGGAAACTTTGGCGCGGGACATGGGATCTGGCTCGAGTAGTCGTCTGGGTTCGCCTGGGCAGACCGGAGATGCACCGGCAGACCATGATCTCGAGCTTGCCTATACTCCTGTGCTGCTGGTCACCGTGGAGGTTTTGTGGGGGGGGGGGGGGGTTGTACCCAACCATCCCATAACTCCCAGACCTTCCCCGAGGTCGGGGGTGTCCAAGCCCAAGGACTTCCTCCACGTTAAAATAAAAAAATACCCCTCTCCGGTGCCGACCGCCTTGACGTGGCGAGAGGGCTCAAGGGTGGCGGCGACGCTCCGCGTCGGACGGTGCGAGATGGTTCTGCTCATCTTCGCCAGCCTACGGAGGGTGCTGCCACCTTGGCTAAGGGTCGGCTGCCCGGTGGAGCGTGCGCGGGTCCGCGCGCTGCGGGCCCTGGGTGGGTCGGTGGTTGCCTCCGGCCACCACGCTACTGCGAGGGGGTCGGCGGGGTCCTCCGGCCCGGCCCTGTCGTTGACATCTCCTCGGATGAGGGGGAAACTCCGGGACCCACGGGCGCCGTGTCCCACGGCGCCGGTCCCGAAATCGCCGCCGCTGCGGCGATGGACGTCGACACTCCGTCCGGCGGAGCCCACGATAGCGGCGAAGTGCACGCCGGCGCGAGTGCGGACCACACTCGCGTTGGTGGCGCCGCCGTGGAGGGTTGTTCCGACGCCCTCCAATCGTCGTCCGATGGCGGTGTCGACGAGAGAGGGAGGCCGGGCTTTGTGCCCGGCAAGAGGGGCCGGAAGCCGGTATGGACCAACCCCGCCAGGCTGGGCCCGGGCATGAAGGCCCTCCCGAGCCGTGCCGAGCTCCGAAACTGGTCGGAGACCATGCCCGTCGGAGGCTTGGCCGGCCAAGCTCAGCGCGAGTTGGACGCCGTGGCGGCGGTTATTGCTGCCGCTAAACACGTCAAGTCCACGGACGTTCGCGCAATCAGGATCGCCATCCGCCGCGCATCGGCGGTGGCGGCTGAGCTAACCGGGCGGGCGGAGCGGGGCGAGAACCCCGATAAGCCTGCGAGGGAGGTGGTTTTCCGCCAGGGAGCGTGGGAGCGTAGGTCCCACAAGCTCTCCTCGCAGGTGCGGGCCCTGACGGAGCAGGCGCACTCCCTGGGGGAGGGCCTGCACGTGAAGGAGCGGGAGTTAGAGTTTCTCCGCGGCAAGTATGCCAGACTGGACACTCGCGCAGCTCTGGCCGGGGTGAAGGTGATGGAGTCGGAGGAGCTTTCCTTCCGATCGCGAGCCCCTTTGCCCACGCGCGCCGAGCTCCTCCCCTCCTGTGTGCCCCCCTCGGACGACTCTTGCGTCCAGGTGGAGGTGGCGCCCACCGCGGGGCCCTCGTCGGCGGCTCGCTCCGAGCCCTCGCCTGGCGGCGCGTCTGCGCGCCCCGAGAGGAGCAAGGGGGTGGGGAAGAAGCGGAGAAGGATCGTGTCCCCCCACTTCTCATCTGCGGGGGACACTCGTCCTGCTGCCGCCGGCCCCGCGGCTGTTGAACAGCCGTGGGACGTCGTGTTGCAGGGCATGGAGGAGTTGGAGAGGAGGGTTGACGCCCGCCTCCTCTCACTCGGGAAGGTTCTGGACCGGGGTGGGCCGGCGTGGCGGCCGTCCGTTCCCCCGACGCCCCTCGCCCTTGAGTGGGCCAAGATAGGGGGGGAGAAGCCTACCGCCGACGTGGCCAAGAAGAGGGAACCGCTCACGGGGAAGGGCGAGAAGGCGAGACGGTTGGAGCGGCGCGCCGCCGGGGCGCCCTCCGACAAATCGGGCGGGGTAGCCCCCCCTTCTGCGCGGGGCGCGTCCGGATCGGGGGGGGGGGCTGCGCCCCCTCCGGGACGCTGGCCCCCGCGGGGGGAGCCGGAGGGAAGAAGAGGAAGAGCGGGGGGAAGACAAAGAAAGGGGTGGGGCCCGAGCCGCCCCGTGCCCCCCGCCCCGGTCCTCGACGCCCGGCGGCGCCGGGACGGAGATGAAGAGGGCTGGTGGAGCGCCGGGCGCTCCTGGTGCATCGGGGGGCGCGCCGCTGGTCGGTGCGACGGGGGGTGGCGGGGCCCCTCCTCGCCCGCCGACCAAGCTGTCCAGGGGGCAGCGGAGAAGAGCCGCCAAGGCCGCCAAAAACGCTGGTGCGGGGGTGATAACGCCGGTTCCCGGCGCCCCCTGCACCCAAGGCTCAGCCCCTGGGTCCCAGAAAGCTCTCCAGAGCTCATGGGCCCAGGTGGTTGGCCGAAAGGCCAAAAGGGTGGCCAAGGCGGCTGAGAGGAAGAAGGCGGCCGCGCCCACGGCGGCTGCCAAAACGGCCAATGAGAACGGCCGGGGAAGGGGTGGGGGGCGAGGCGCCGCGACGCCGGCCTCCCCCGAGGTCAGGCGCACCCGGGCGACCCACGGTGCCGATACCGCGCACCCCCAGAACGGCGGCGGCGACTTTAACCGCCCCCGCTGGGGGAGAGAAAGAGTTCTCCGCGCGGGTCGCAGGCGCGATGGCAACCATAAATGTCGCCGACCTTGGCATTACAGCCCTAAGACCAAGGCGCGCCGTCACCGGGGGTCTCATTTTTGAGATCCCGGGGTTGCAGGGCTCGGCCAAAGCCACCGCCCTCAAGGAGAGGCTTGCGGAGCGGCTGGGGGACGCTGGTATTAAAATCCAGTGCCCCCAGAAAACGGCCGAGTTCCGGCTCTGCGGCCTGACAGAGCTGGCGACGGACGACGCGGTTCGGGGGGCAATTGCCACCCAGGGTGCTTGTCCGCCCGAGAGCGTCTCGGTCGGCGAGAGGCGCCCCGATGCCACCGGGCTATTTACGGCGTGGGTCCGTGCCCCTGTGGCGGCTGCCGCCAAATTGGTCCGGGCGTCCATCTTGGTGGTGGACTCGTTGATCGCCCGGGTCGTGCCCTTAGAGCAGCGGAGGCTCCAATGCTTCCGCTGTCTCAACTTTGGGCACGTGCAGGCCAAGTGCGACAGCCCCACCGATAGGAGCCGGGCCTGCTACCGGTGCAGCGCCGAGGGGCACACGGCGCGTCGCTGCGCCGCCGTCCCGAGATGCCCGCTATGCACCGACGCGGGCCTGCCCGGTGTCCACAGGATGGGTGGCCCGGCGTATCGCCCTCCAAAAAGGGCGCCCCCCCCCCCGGCAGAAAGAAGGGCGGGGGAGGGAAGAAGGGGGCGGCTGCGGCTGCGGCGTCATCGTCCGCGCCGGCTCCCCCCGCGATCACCGAGGCGCCGGAGGCCATGGAGACCAGTGCTCTGGCTTCCACGTCGGCGGCCAAGTCCGGCGCCGGCAAGAGGAAAGATCGCGGGGAGCCGGACGTTCCCGGCGGTGGCGCGTCGTCGCCGCCGCTGGAGTCCGAGGCGTCCCCGAAGGGGCCCAAGAAGAAGAGGGAGAAGGGTGGGAGCGGCCCAGTGCTCCCCCCTGTCGGGCCTCAGCCGGTGGGTAAGGGAGCCCTCCTCAAAGCGGGGAGGGAGGACTCCCCCGCTTGGCTTCGGGGGACGCAGGGATGACGGGTGGCGGGGACGGGGCGTCGGTGTTGGCGCCCGCGGTCGTCGCGGCAGGCGGGGGAGTTATCGTCCCCCCCGCGGAGAGGAATCGTGGGGAGGCCCCCCCCCCCCGTAATGGTTACGGGGGAGTCGGCTCGACCCGAGCAGGATCCGGGGGAGGCCGGCATAGCGACGCCACGCGATGCCTAGTGGCCCCCCGGTCCTGTTGGCGAATGCCAACCACTCCATGCGAGCGCACGACCTGCTTGAGCAGGCTCGCGTGGAGTTGGGGGTCGGGCTGGCAGTCGTCGCCGAGCCGTATCCGTTGGTGGACCGAAACTATCGGTCCACAAACACGGATCGGCAAGTGGCGATGACGTGGGCGATGGGAAGGTCGCCCGGCACGGGCGGGGCTGGATGGCGGTACGCTGGGGGGATTTCCTCGTGGTGGGCTGCTACTTCGCGCCGAGACTTACCGTCCCGGAGTTCGAGGACCGGCTACACGAGCTGGGGACGTTCATCGTTTCCCATGCTGCTCAGCCGGTCATACTCCTGGGGGACTTCAACGCCCACGCTTTCGAGTGGGGCGCTCCCAGGACGGACTCCCGGGGCGAGGTGCTGCTCGAGTGGGCGGAGGCCACGGGATTCGTTCTTAAGAATCCCGCTGGAGTCACGACGTTCCGCGGGCCGCAGGGTGAGTCGGTTATCGACTTGATCTGGGTTAACCCTGCGGCCGCTTTCTGGACGTCGGACTGTTGGGTGGCGGAAGACGTGGAGCCAGGTTCCGATCACATGTACGTGATGCTGGCTACCGCGCCCGCTGCCCGACCTCCTCATGCCCCTCGAGCCAATAGGCAGCCCCACGTTGGGCGCTCGGACGCAAGTGATGTTTAACCTGGAACTAGTTCACAATCATTTTTACATTCAACATCTTGTCTTTATCTTCTCATTACCAATATACTTATATGTTTCACCTGGCACAAGTTCGCAATCTTTTTTCAATATTACCGAAAGTAGTGTAGAATTTTCTCCGAATTTAGAAGAAATTCAGAATTTTGCCTCCTTCGAAAATTCACAGACTTCTGAAGAATTAACAACTGAATTGAATAGTCCTAATTCAGCTTCTTTATTGGCAGAGTGGGCTGTAACATATAAAATTTCACATCGAGCAATAAATGATTGACTCTCCATTTTAAAAAGATCAGTTTCCAGCACGTTACATGCCAGAACCCTTTTAAAAACAGCCAGAAACGTAGAATTAAACGTATCAAAACAGATAATTATCATCATTTTGGATTAAAAAATAGCATTTTAAAACTCATTAAATCTATAGGAGTATCCCCGTATAAATCTTAAAAATTAGGAATTTTCCTTTCAGAAAAATGCAATTTGGGTCCTTCTCAACTTTTAAATTTCGCGGAAATAGCATATAAATGTGTGAAATTAGAAGATGCTCATTCAATGTTTGTACCGTCTTTAGAACGTCTTTATAACGATAATATTAATGATTTAGGTTTCAATTTTTTCTGGTCTCAATGTCGCTATACCTTTCAAGCTAAGAATACACGCTACCGAATTTCTAAACATGTTGTATTTCACGAATACTTGTGTATGCAGCATTAGAAATGGCGCAGAAGGCTTGGACCGTTGTCGAATTCATCGGCGATGAATCGGTGGCTGCAGTCCCCTCGAATTGGGTGGTAGGAAGTGTCTGCTATTGGCCACTCTACAAATCGAGTCGCATGGCACTTGCAATAAAGAACTGCGAGGCGCGCGATGAATCGTGGCAACCGCTCGCCATATGCGAGTTTCGTAGGTTGAAATTATTACAATATTTACTTATTAATTATTGTACTAATTAGTGACTAATCATTATAGCCATTAATTACCAATGTGTTCATCCAGATGATTACGCCACGGCAAGGGCAAAGGCCAAAAAAGCGGAAGAAACGAGTGACTTGCAGTCGGACGTAGATGAAAAAAAAGAAAAATTATCCCCAGAAGGTATTCCAGTAGTGAGTCGGGGGAAGAATCAACGCCGCTGCTATCCCCACCTCCGCAAATGGAAAAAATCATTGAGCAACCAACGTCGCTGCTACTCACACCTCCACGAATGACGAAAACCATTATACTATCAGGTGTGAAAACATGCTACATAAAAATTATAATATCTGAAGCTATTTAATTCTTTTTGTTATTGTGAGTAAACAATTAACTTTAATATTCCTATTATGCACGTTTTCTATATTGAAGTACTGGTAGATATCAATATGTTTTGCTTGTGTATTAAGTATTTGCTTTTTAGTCTGCGCCAATGGATTCCCATGACATGGAACCGCAAATAGTGGTGCATACTAAATCTAATGAGTGGTTTGCATGCGTACCTTGACACATATTTCACATGGTTGGTTCTCTGAACTTACAATATTCTAATTCCGTTCCCGCTACTTTGCTCAGTTCCATCATATTATTTCTGTTGAAGTTATCTTCCGTCCTAGGCGTTTTGTGTCAAAAATCGTGTTGTGTCACAGATTCCCTTGTTAAAAATGCCTCTTCTTCCCCAGTACTTAATGTACAAATTCCATCTTGCAGCGATGTGGTTGCCAGCATCTGTCCTTGTGAATTAGTAACAATACATTTTTCACATTTTTCTTATGCTTTATTTGCAGTAGATGCGTTTTGGATGTGTCCACAATTCTGCTTCCTTACTTCGAAAATTATTATGTTCGCTTTTGTACTAGGCCGTTCTTTCGACGCAACCCCATAGGTTCTCGCTTTATGAATACGCCTGCATAGCAAGGTCTAAAGATTTCGAACTGCCATAATTTTTACGGCCAATTAACTTGTCCTTAGGGAGGTTCTATTTCGTACGCAGTCCCGACAACGCTATGGGGTTATGTTTGCACAAATTTATACTTGAAACTATGTAATTCCTAATACTACTTTAATTCTTGGGTACCGAATTTAATGCAGTAGAAAGTTTCCACACAAATCCGATGTAATTTATGCACGTGCTAGCACCAGAAAATGAATAAAAAGTCTGCCTTGGCAAATGTACTCGCATCTTTGTTAAAACCCTGCTTGCCAGAGGTAGGGAGTAGGGACGCAAACTCGTCCCTGTTTGTTCCCACTTGAGGTAACCCTGATTAAAGCACTGACGAGGGCGCGAAATATAAAACACATATCAAAAATTTGCAGTTTTTGAGTTATTAGTATAGAAAAAGCGGTTGTTGTCTAATATATAACAAAACTTTCAAACTTGTTTCCCCTTAAAAACGTGAATTTTGAGTTATGTCGTTGTTGCAGCAAATGAGCGGTATGTTTAATGTTTGCAGCAGAACTCTTTAACAAAAATAATTTTGGTCTTTAGACGAAAGTGCATCCCTTGCGGGTTCCAGCAGCGGCCATGTCAGTGAGAGGAGTTCCCCAAGAGGAACTGATATTCAAATTGGTAAGTCAATATATGTGTGTAATAATAATTCTATGCGGAGATATTTTTTCATCATGGAAAGTTACAGTGAAAAAATATGGGATACTAGCTAACCCGTTACCCGGTTTCACTCGGGAATTATTATTATTATTTATTATTTTATTAGATAGCATATTTATAAATATCCTGTAATCTAATTTAGGACGTATGTAATGTACATTCAAAATTTCATTGAAATCCGTTCAGCCGTTTAGGCGTGAAAGAAGGACAAACAACAAACAAACAAACAGAAGCGTCACTTTGAAATATTAGTAAGGATAATAAATAATTTTCAGAAAACATAGATGCAGGCCCCAGTGGCAGATCCATTATAGTGGAAAATACTTCATCGATCAGTGATAAACTGTCGACCATTTGCAGTCAAATAAACGTTCTGAGAGCACTGCAGCTAGATATGATGCAGCGCTTGGAAGCTATCGAGAAACAACGCCAGCTGCCAGCACCAGTGGTGGAGAAACCGGAATCATTTTTTATTAAATTTAATTATTTGCAATTTCCCCTGAACTCTATGGAAAGACTAAAAGAATTGGAGGAAATTTTGAAAGATGGCAAAAATTTCCAAGATGCCGTAAGTAAAATACCATATTTGTTAATATTATAACAAAGCACTGCTCGGTTAAATTGAAATGATTTAGGTTATTCTAGCCCGATGTATGAATGTAGTCTCTCTCTCTCTCTCTCTCTCTCTCTCTCTGTCTCTCCCTCCCCCCTCTCTCCCCCCTCTCTCTCTCCCTCCCCCTCTCTCCCCCCTCTCTCTCCCTCCCTCCCTCTCTCTCTCCCTCCCTCTCCCTCCCTCTCTCTCCCTCCCTCTCTCTCTCCCTCCCCCCTCTCTCTGTCTCTCCCTCTCCCCCTCTCTCTCCCCCCTCTCTCTCCCTCTCCCTCTCCCCCCCTCTCTCCCTCTCTCTCCCTCCCTCCCTCTCTCTCTCTCTGTCTCAGTAGTCCAACCTTTAGGATGTCAACGGTCGCATAAAAAAGTTTCGAACCATTTATAAAATTTATTTCCGCTATTTCTTTGATACAAAATTATACTTAATTCGTTAATGTTTGATAATTTTTTAATTATAGGTGAACGAATTTGCAAGTTTCGGCGGTGCAGATAGCTATGATTTCATCAAACGAGTCTTAGGCTCCGTTTTAACTAACGAGGTGACCCTTTCATATAGTTGGCTCGGGAGGAAAAGCAAGGAGGCCTTCGCTAAATTAAAGTTAGCCTCAGCCGTTATATGTAATTGTCACCCATATTTCACCATAGCTAATATTGATTAATATAGAATTCAACATAATGTCTTACTGAAATTCTTGTTTTAGGTGCCGCAGAAAAAGCAAAGGTGGCCGACTCCAAAAAACAGACAGAGAAATCCATCCAATCGCGGCGCAAAGCGAGCGGCTGACAGAGAAATCACCGCAGCGAAGAAAATTTAAATATCCCCCAGTCCTGCTCGTACCGTCAGAGAGTGCCGTTAAGGCTTTTCGGGGCGGGGGGGGGGGGGGGGCGTGAGGTAGCGTCTTACGTACAGTTAGTAAAAAAAGTATTTGGACACTTTTTAAAATCGCATAACTTTTTTAGAATTGGTCTTAACGACTTGACTTTTTTTTTTTTTGAGGACCTAGAAGAATTTGTTTTCTAAGTGACCTGTTTCGTCGTTTTCGAAAAAATTGCAATTGGTCGGAATAGCGAAGAAAATAGTAAAGGTCGTTTTTTAAACTTTTTTTGTGAGCTTGTAATGAAAATTCAAAAAACCCGTTTGTATATCGAAGTAAGTTGTATACATGCTGAAAATTTCATATAAATCGGTTAATGTTGCTCTGAGCTACACACGTTTAAAGACTGCAGAATAAGGTCGAGAATCGCGGAAATTCCCAGAAATCAGCGATTTTCGACCTTATTCCGCGATCTTTAAGCGTTTAACACGCTTGTGTAACACGCATCTTCCGCATTCTCGAATAAGATTCTTTGCTTAAGTGTCTTTATTCTGTATATTCTATACATTTTGTATACTCTGTATATTCGTTGTGTACTAACTACATGTGTAGTATAAAGAAGCTTGGTGATACTCGGTTGGTATAATTTCGGGTTTTACTAAATCGTTTTTGTAAGTCTTCTAATTTGTTTGCTAACTTTATTTAATTCTTCGGGGTGTTCGATTATCCTTTTAAGCTTGAATTTTGTGTTTCCGTACGAATTTACAGTGGTCTGTGGAAGTGTGATTTCATCTGATGACAAAAAATTGTGGTCAGGTAAGTAGTACCATGTTCTTTCTATTCCGCATTGTTTTCTAGTTTCAATAGTAAATTTGGTGGTAGTGATTGTACATTTGTTTCTAATTGTTTATATACCAGAATCCTTAATGCTATACATATTTGTGCTTTTGTCGTCGCAAGTTACTGCTAGTTGTATCGGTTTCGGCGCGATATAAATCCACGTGCCTGGTAGTTGTAATTCTATCTGGAATGTGTGATTCAGTGTAATAATTCGCATTTTACAAGTGTTTGTTAATTTTGTGTACAATTGTACTTCGCACGGTCTGTATGGTATCGCTTTGAACATCGGGTGATTAGAGGTGCAGAGGTACAGATTGTTTATTGTCTTACATTTTGCTAGGCCCTGTTTGCTTAGTTGTATGTAAACTTGCACCGAGGTGTCACGTACCTCGTACGAGTCGAGGGGTTCTATACGCGTAGAACAATTCGTTTATTTTCGTGGGTATCAGGTGTACCTTGCTCAATTAGAATTTTTTCGCGTTTAACAATGAAATATCTATTACTACAGTAATTGATTTGGTATCCGAAAATGTGGAGAACTTGAGGATATTGATAATGGCGGCTTGTTTTCTAATTTTATTCCAATTGGGAAGTCTAGTCCATTCGAAATATGTGCTAATGCGGAAGTGAGGTACGTTATGATTTGTGCTGGTGGTATTAATCGTAGGTTTAGGACTCCTTTCTTTATATCCATAATGAATTCTAACAAGACTTGCGTGTCGCGTAATAGTGTTTCTGCGAGGCCGTTTATTAGTATGAGGGGTTGGTCTACTGTCTCTCGAAATTTAGTAATGTTGGCTGTCTGTTGGAGTAAGTATTGAATTTGTCACGTCGCGTTTAAGAGTGTGTTATCGTTGTCTCGTATGTCATGTATAGTCTCGTTGAGAAGTTTGGTATTTGCTCTTAAAATTTGCATTTGTCCCTTGATTGCGTTTTACTCTTTTTTTAAAGTCTGTTATCTTGTGTTTTGAAAAGGTCTAGTAAAATCATCGATTTTCTTTTTATCCTCGGAATCCATTAGCCCCAAGAGTGATTTGCCTATGTAAACTAATCCGTCTATTTGTGCACGAAGCTGTTTTGTGCTGAGCTTTTAGTTTACTGGACGTAGGTAAAGAGTTTTGGCGATGCGGTCTACCTTGTCTTGGATTTTCGTGGTGAATGTTTGACAAAATTTTTGTAAGTTGTCGGTACAAGGTTTTTTACATTGCGCAAGTATATCATATAGTGCAGCTTGGAGGTTTGCTTCGCGTCGGTAGATGTAAGATATGTTTACGTGTAATACTAACTTCCAGCTATCTCGAAAAATTTGTAAATCGCCCAGGTTTTCGAAGTAAATGTGGGGGTGGTGTTGGAATTCTTTTATAGTGAAATCTATGTCGGGGGTTGTTCCTCCTTCGAGTGGTATCGTCGTTTGTAGGACAAAAATCCTGTAACTTATAATGCCGAGGTGTAGTCGGCGTTTCATAGAGTCTTCCCTCGCGCGCGCGTGTGTGTGTGTGTGATAAATTTTTTGCGAACGTAGTACAGTTTATCTTCTTCGTCCGGGCTTGAGTTGAAGTGAGAAGTGAGGGCAAATGGGACTCGATTTTCTTAGTCACTTCTTATTTCGTTGCGATCTCCTGGACAAAGATGTTGTCGGCCATCTTCGACGTGCCCCGAAACATTATGTTTGCTCTAATTGTACGTGCGAGTGATGTTTGTTTGTTTGTTCTTCGTGTGTGTTATTTTATTATCCTATTTATCCGTTTATCCCTCTAGCGTTTCCAGTGCCCCGCCCCGTCGGGTAGTATCAGTATTGCCTATATGGAGGCAATTAGGGAGTATTGGGTGCACCGGCACCGATTCTTCCAGCATGCAAAATTCTGGGAGGATGACGAAGACTCATGGGGTCTGAGGGTCCTATTTGGTGAGTGTCTTATTGCACCGGGGATTATAGGTCTGGTTGTTGTTTCTATTTCCGTGCGTGTGGTAATAGTCTTGCAATTGGTTTTTCTGTGTAGAACGTCATGGGGACACCTTCGTTGGGTCTGCTCCACGGCCTCGACTGTGGTCGCTATTGGAGGCCGACCGTGCCCTACGTGGCTTGGACGACAACGCCTAGTTGTGCGCTTATTTACCATCTTTTTCAATAAATTACTTTTCTTAGACTTATCCTTATATGTAATTGTTAGTGTATCCTTACTTTCCTTCAAAACTGCGACCATTTCCCTATTACTGCCCTATTCTATGAAGTGTTTGTCTGAACGCGGATTGTTCGTCGCCCTCTATACTGTAATTATTATTATCGTGCGTGTTTTGAATCGTGTAAGAGCCTATCCACGCAGGTGTTAGTTTTTGACCGCCCGCGTCTTGTCGTGCAGTAGCACTTGGTCTCCGATTTTAAAAGAACTACCTGCGATTTCCTTGTCGTAGTATTGGAATTAAAATTAAAATAAATTTAATATAATATTGAAATTTATATAAATCCAATAATGAATAACTTTCAATTAATAAAATTATAGAAAATATTGTTAAAAATAAACTTACTTCATAAGAAACTCACTGTGAAATTGACCCAATCGCTCCTAATATTGAATAATTAGAATTTGAAGCCCAACCAACAATTATCACAGGGTAAACACCTATTCTTAATGAACATAAAATTCCAATTTTTATTGAATATAGCAAAAAATAATTTACAAATTAAGTCCTTTCGTACAACAATTTATTAGGTAAATATAGATAGAAACCGATCTGGCTCACGTCGATCTCAACTCAAATCATGTAAGATATTAAAAGTCGAACAGATTTAAAATTTAAACTCCTGCATTTAAATTATATCTTAATTCAACATCGAGGTCGCAATCATCTTCATAAATATAGGTAATCAAACAAAGGTGATAAACAGAACATAGAAGAAAGGGGACTTTCCGGAAGAATGGAAAGAAGGAATAGTAAGTTCTGTATTAAAAAAAAAGGGGGAGAAAGGGAAATGGTTAAGAACTATAGGGGCATAACTTAGATGGACACGGATTATAAGATATGCGTGGAAATTCTAAGGAGAAAATTTGAAGAACAAATGGAAAATGGGATATTAAACGATGGAAATAATATGGGATTCAGGAAAAGGAGAGGAACAGTAGACGCAATAGCGGTAGTTAAAATGGTTATAGATATAGAAACCTCAAAAGAAAGAGAGAAACTATATCTGTTTTTCATAGATATGAAGAGAGATGTGATTGATTGGAAAGGGAAGAAATTTGGAAAAGACTTTATGAAGAAGGAGTAGGCGAACAACTAAGAATACGGATACAGGAAATGCACGACAGAACTATATGCACTTTAGGAATGAAGAAGGAACTGATAGGAAAGTTTCTTTAACAGGAAAGGATGTTAGACAAGGGTGCCCGTTAAGTTTGACACTTTTCAATGTCGCATTTGCAGACCTGGAAAGAAGAAATGAGCAAAGAACAGGAAGGAGGAGTCGTAATAGGTAGAAGGAAAATTTTAACAATTTCATACGCGGGTGATGTATTAATGGTAAATAATGCACAGGGACCTAAGAATATGATAAAGAGATTCGAGAGATACATAAAGAAGAAAGGCTTGGAGTTAAATGTGTAAAAGTATAAGATAATGATATGCAGGAAAGCAGGAGGAAGAAGAAAATAGGAAAGGTTCCGTTGGAATGTAGAAGAAAGAGTAAGAGAACTGAAATATTTAGATTATACAATGAGAGGGAGAGAACAACGAGGATAAACACCATATTAAGAAGGTAGTTATGGAAGCGAATATGATACTAGGAGAAGTATGGGGGGATTGGAGAAAGATTATTCAGAGATGACTTTAAAAGAAGAATGAAAGTGTTTGATGCGCTAGTTAGAAGCACCGTGGCGTATGGAGCAGCGATATGGGGATGGAGAAGGTATGAGGAAATAGAAAAATTGCAGGCGAAATACATACGATGGATAATGAAATTGGAGAGATCAACATCAACATATTGGCTGTTAAAAGAAACAGGAAGAGATGGCATAGCAATTAAAATGGGAGTAAGGGTAATGAAGTTTGAAGAGACACTAATAAACTCGGGAGAAGGATCGATACGATATGAATGTAGGAGAAGGCTAATGAGAGGAAATGAAGTAACGAAAAAAGGAAAGAATGCGAATCAAATTCTTGGAAGGGAGAGGATGGTCAAACGAAGAATGGAAAAGAAGAAGATTAAATGGGGAAGAAGTGTGGATTAAAAATTAGAGCATATAAGTAATTGACATCCAAGAACAAGAAAGACAGATGAAAGTAAAAGAGTCAAAGTTCCTAAGAGAATTAAAGGAGGTGGCAAGGAAACCAGGAGATGAGCCGAAATGCTTATGGGGGGGAAATGAAAAAAGGAGAGGAG
Source organism: Andrena hattorfiana (assembly GCA_944738655.2). Classification (NCBI taxonomy): domain Eukaryota; kingdom Metazoa; phylum Arthropoda; class Insecta; order Hymenoptera; family Andrenidae; genus Andrena; species Andrena hattorfiana. Next base: position 23,911,825 of record OX122890.1, read on the forward strand.
AATTAGAAAGGATAGAAAGATTCATACAGGGTAGTGAAACAAGGGCATGCAAATATTGGCTAATGAAAGAAGAAAGGGTATGTAAGAAAGAGGAAGAAACAGTGAAACACGCGATTGAAACATGTGAAGTAAGTTGAGAGAGTGGCAGGAATTGTGCAGAGGTAATTAGAGGAGAAGGGAAAAACTTGGCTATTCTACAGGAGATAATAGGGAGAAGGAAAAGATGGGAAGAACAGGAAAGTGATAAAAGAAGATTATGTAACATAGAATAGATTAGAAAACACTTGTAAAATAGAAAAAATTGTTAAGACACAACAGGATACATTAGAAGGGTGGGACTTACACTGACACAATCATGGGAATGAAATGGAAAGATTATTTGATCGTTAAATTGTAACACGAAAGTGGCAATAAATTAAATTAAATTATTATTATTATTATTATATTTTTTCTTTATATATTGTATTTTGGTATCCTATTTGTATAGAGAGAACTAAAAAATGTTGAGAATAGTGCGGTTTATTTAGAGATAAAGCATTGAGGCGATACAATAGATACGTAACAGTTTCGGCGAATATAGTCGAAATATTTACTGTTCTGTGTAACTGAGCACTCGGGTTGGTCACGAGAGCGTGAATGTGTATGAATTTATACGAGGTGTTGTGGGAAGAGTATGTATGTATAATGTCGCGAAAAATAAATAGGAAGTCCATCAGCTGTTCGAGAATGTTCAAGTTATCTTGCGATTGATGTGAAGAAGAGAAAAAGAGAAAAAGAGAAGGAAAGAGAAGGAGAAAGAAAGAGATTGATAGAGAGAGAGAGAGAGAGAGAGGGAGGGAGAGAGATGGTTCTGCCGAGACACTATTTATATTCTATTTTTATATTTTTTCTTTTTATATTTCTATTTTTTAATTAATGGGACAATATATAATCATTTTACATATATTACAATCTATTTACTTGTCTGTCTCCCTCCTTCACTCCTCACCAATTTCTATCGACTCTGCATAATTCTTTCTATGAAGTCTTTGTATTTCAAACTGAATACAGTATCATTTTTATTTAATCTTAAGCCATGTATAAGCTATGTGTATCCGCGGCTGTATCAAACTGCAGAAGATGTGAGGACAAACTTTAAAACTTTTGTTAACGTGTTGTAACAGAGCGATGCTGCCTGCGAAACATTAGATACGCGTCGTGCTGCTAAAATCATACGTGATGGCGAATATTACGACGAGGATTATTTTATAGTTTGCGAACTTGTAGCATGTGCCATCAATGATATTCTGTCTAATGCTCGTAGGTAAAAAAAATGTTAAATTATATTCCATTTCTATTTATATTTTTATATTCTTTTAATTTTAAATAAATTTCTTAATCATATTATTTCTCTATTTACTTATCCGTCTTCCTCCTTCTCACCTCACCGATTTCTGCTGACACCACATAATTCTTTCTATGATTCGTGCGGTCGTCACGCCACCAAATTATGTAATCTTGCATGGCGGTCCCCATCACGGGGGATTCAAATTACACGTGATCGCGCGATACGTTGCGATGTTAAATCGGAACGCTTTAGAATACTGTTAGCTTTAGAATGCTCGCTACATAATGGTTCGGATAAAATGTGTCTGTTTTCTACATAATGGTTCGGTAGACCAGTGTGGGAGGGGATTAAAATTATTATTTCTCTGCGTTGGGAAAATAATGTCTGTTGATATGGAAAAGATTCGTTCTGCTGACGCCATATAATTCTTTCTATGATTCGCGCTTTCTTCGCGCCACCACATAACGTCATCCCGTACGGCTGCTCCAGAGGATTCGAATTACACACGATCGTGCGATATGCTGCGATGTTAAATTGGAACGCTTTAGAATACTGTTAGCTTTAGAATGGTTGCTGCATATCTGTTTGAAAAAAATATTTCTACATAATGGTTCGGTAGATCGCTGATATAAAAATTATGCGTTGGGGGAAAATTTTTGCTGCATATCGGTTTGGAAAAAAATTTTCGGTGTCCGTCCCCTACCTGGGTTAGGTCTGAAAAATTTTTCGGGGTGGGCCAATGTCTGAAAAAGACTTTTCGGGGGTCATTCCCTCCCTCTGAAAAATTTCCGACGGTGGGCCAGGTCTCCGCGGCTGCTCGGCCCGGGCTGATCCCCTCCACGGTTGCGGCTTCCCCTCTCCGCGGCTGGTGCGCGTACAGCCGGTCTTCCACTCCCCGCAGGTCCCGCGCCCATGTTTCTCTCCGCCGCGCTCCCCCGCGCGCCCTCACTTCCCCCCGCCCCCGCGCTCCCCTCAGAGGACCTGGTCTAGAACCGGCACAGTCTTACTACTCATTTAGTGCAAGAGGAATAGCCGGCATGGCCTTTTGTATATTTAAGAAAGGACTTAGCAGGTTCGTCGCATATAAATGATTTTCTTTTTAAGTGATAAAGATGGCCGTTAATAGAAATTCCGTTAGTAATTAAATCTATGGCTTCTTTAGCGAAATCTTCTAGAAAAACGTTGGCATCATTAGGCTTTTCATACCCATGGTATGTGCCAATCTTGCCTACTTCATTTTATCCGCCAATGCAGCCTAAAATGGGGTAAAATTGACTCTTGGAACTTTTACAAAGCGGTAAACCGTCCACATTGATATTAATATAAATTGTGTTGTTTTCGTTACGGGATAAATCTACGGACTGATCGAGTTTTAAAATGCTGGATTCTAAACCAAAATGGTAATACTGACCTGGATCGACACATTTAATCTGTACATTCCTGGGAGTTTTTAAACGAGTCCTGGCATCCGAGGGTAAATGACTTGAAATTGATTTCTTTAAAATGGGTAATAAATCGTTAATGGCTTTATGAGTAATATTATGTTTTATAGCCCAGTCTGCTAGTGACTTTGATAAATTGGGACTATCGGTGGTCTGAGAATTTTCGAATGTGGCGAAATTTTCAATTTCTTCCACATTCTCACGGAATCCTACATCACTCTGAGTGATATTAACAGAAGGTTGGGAATTAATGCCAAGTTAAATGGCATTTTTAGTGGTACTGAGATCGGAAGATGTTGATTGGGAAATTGACTGTGAACAACTAGTTCCAGGTTGGAGTGAATATGGAAAAGTAGCATCTGATGATGTGGCTTGGATTTCCTGAAGGGAACTATTTAGAGATCTTTTGGCACGCATATAGAACTTCTTCGGTAATTTTATTTTGCCAGTCATTATTGCGGTAAAGAAGGAGATAGATAGAACTGACTGTATAATTGGGAAGAGAATAGCGTAATGGAAGAGAATGGATATAGAACTTACGTGTAATAAAACCGGCACTTGTATAACTTCGAATGTTACAGAAACACAACACTTTGTAAAAGTAAATGTACGTACGTTTAAAATGTCACCCTTTGCCTTCGACGGTTCAGCAGTAACTACCGTGTCGCGTCAGCAGTGATGCCAGAATCGTGGGTTTTCGCCCACGGGCGCTACCCCCACACCACGACCAAACGTACCCCCTCCTAGCGCCTGTACCGCACCAATCAAGCATACCCGTCCCTTCACCTGGCCGGCCGCGGCGCGGCGCTCTCCTGCGCGAATTCGTTTTTCCGACATCGACTAAAAATATATAAAAAAAATATTTTATGTTAAACGATTTATCTGCTGGCCGTTAGTGACCAAAGATAAAGTGGTCAACGCTATTAGAAAGTGTGAACCCCCAAACAAAAGTTGGCCAACATATAACATAATCGCCTTTAGAAATGGCATATTTGGTTCGTTCAAATTACGATTGAGAATAAATATGCTATTCAGTTAATTACTAATACGTAGGGTAAAGCAGGGTAATTCCAGCCACATAAGCAGTAAATGCCTTAAATTTGAAAAAGTTATACATTTGTTATTTTTTTTATATTAATTGATAGTTTGAAGTGTCTAGTTTGTATTAATATGACCGAGAAAGCATAAATTTAAGTTAATTACTAATACGTACTTCCCGATGTCAATATATCCAAGCCAGGAAGGCGGCCACGCTGCTGGCAAAAATGAGGGGTGTGCCGTTGAGAACCGCATCCGAAAAGCGAAAATGGAATTCAAAAATATCTTCGAGCAACGACGAGTCGCTGAATGAGCTCCATATGTTCCTTATTTCTTTGGTACAAAATTGTACTTAATTCGTTAATGTTACTTGGAGTTTCCCCTCAATTCAATTACAAAGCTTGAGGAATTCGAAGAAATTTTGCGAGATGAGCAAAATTTTCAAGATGCAGGTCCCAGTGGCAGCAGCAGCAGTTGCAGCAGCAATGCTACTGATGGGCTTTTGCAAAAAATAATTGAGCAGAATACTGAAATCATCGCTCAGAACCATTCAATGACATCCGAAATGAACTTATTGAAAGTTTTATTAATTAATACCAGGGAGCGGGTGAATGCCCTGGAAAAAAATCAGGCGCATCAACAGTGATCGAGAAGGAGCCCTTCTCCGAAAAATTCAGTTACTTGGATTTTTCCCTCAATTCAATTACAAAGCTTGAGGAATTGGAAGAAATTTTGCGAGATGAGCAAAATTTTCAAGATGCAGTAAGTAAAATATCATATTTGTTAATATTATAACAAAGCACCGCTCGGTTAAATTAAAATGAGTTTACGTTATTCTTCAATCTAGTAGTTCGATGTATGTTCCTACATATTTGGGGGATCCAATATGTACGATTTCACGAAAAGAGTACTATCCATCATCCTGGCGAAGGACGTGGTCCTGCAATACAGCTGGCTGGGGCGACAGGCAAAGCAGCCGTTCATCAAGTTAAAATTGGCACAAATCGTGATATGTAATTATCACGCAAGTTTCAATATATATATTCAATATACATACATATATGTCTTATTGAAGTTATTGTGCAAGGTGTTGCGGAGAAAGGGAAAATTGAGGGAAGCAGAAAGGATACGGAGTCTTCAATGCAGAAATGGCTGAAGCGTGCGGGCGAACGCAAAAGGGCGAAATACCCGGTGTTTAACCCTTAACATTTAGAGGCCCGGCTTTTTTACGCAAAAATAGTCGTTATCATTATTGACGGTGGAAATTGTTTTTGATCACTAATGACCATTATTGATCGGAAATTGTTTATGGTATAGCCAATATCTATTGGGGGAATTTTTTTGGTTACGGTATAACCAATATGAATTGCGGGAATTTGTTTTCGGTTACTTCTCTCGTGTGGAGTTCACATTCCCCGTGATTCCTGACGCTGAAAGGCATTTGCCCCCGTTTAATATTACTGTTCCTCATTTTCTTGTAATCACAATTGCAAATATGGTTCCACGAATTCCACTATGCAACCCCTTTCCACAGGCCCCTTTTTACCTTGTGCTTTGCGCTACAAGTTTAGATTGGTCTTGGCGTCCAGGCATGGCCGCATTCGCATGATGAGATATATTTTTTTAAGCATAGAAGAATACCCCTAAGTGATTCTCCAGCGACACCTGTCAAAGAGATGCCGCCTGGTACCCTGTCGCGAGGACAGGACCCCCCAGTGCCTCACCGAATTTGATAGGTCTCGACCTTCGGAAGGGTTGGAATACCATTAAAAAGTCAGAAATGTATATGATTTCCGCATTTCTTATCAGATCTTTACGAAAACGACGTCTATCGATTCCTTATGTTTCGCCGATGAAACTAACACCAAAAACGACATAATTCGGACCATAATGAAAGAAATTCCATGAAAAATCGAATTATATAATTTCAAGCTGAATTTGTTAAAAATAGTCCGATTTACATGAAATTTTGTATGATTTTCGTCCGAGAAACATAAGGAATTCATCGGTATCTCTTCCATATCGATACAATAAAGAATAAAGAATTTCTTAATACGCTGAAATGAATAAATCCGTTGAATAAATTAATAATAAATGAATAATAATGTTTAACTAAACTGTGGATTTCGTCACAATTTCTAATAGTACTATTTGGTTTTTCCTTATAATCGGAAACTAAAACTTTCCCCAACAGGCGATTTAAACGCTTAAAGAGCATTAAATAAACTACTAAACAAACAGTTTTCAAATTTTTTTATAACAATTAAGTTGAAAAAAATGAAAAAAATACATCAAATGAACGTACAATATATTCAATTATAAATCATTAGAATGGAATAAATTTTTATTTTATGTTTTTTGGCGGCATTCCGATATCTTTTATAGTTTAAAAGTAACACAACACGAATGTCACTAACTATCACTATCCCGACCACTGTGCGGCGTCCGTCCGGCCGTCGGCCTGCACAGTGCGCCCTGTGCAAGCCAAACTGACAGGCTGGCCGGACCGTGTGTGGCGGCCTTTACAGCGGCCTTCTAGAAATCACTGTTGGCCATATGTACCTGAAAACTGTACATATATTCAAGTGGACGGTGAGCAAACTCGCCCGAGTGCTAGCGGTGTGAGATTGGTCATTTCCAGGATTCCCGCGTCAGATGAGAAACATTCATTTGGAGTTTTGTCACCTGGTTATCATCAGGTGAAACTCGTATCATGTGTTGTATCGGATTTGCAATCCATTGATAATATATTCTCATAAACATTTAATGAAGATAGATATATGTATATACACATTACATTTTTAACGATATGCATTGACTATATGATGTACTGAGTAGTAAGGCTAGGCGGGTTCTAACGCAGGTCCTCTGAGGGGAGCGTGGGGGCGGGGGGAAGTGAGGGCGCGCGGGGGAGCGCGGCGGAGGGAAACCTGGGCGCGGGGCCTGCGGGGAGTGGAAGAGGCCGATCAGTCCGGGCCGAGCCGCCGCGGAGACCTGGCCCACCGTCCGCGAAATTTTTTAGAGGGAGGGAATGACCCCCGAAAAGTCTTTTTCAGACTTTGGCCCACCCCGAAAATTTTTTCAGACCTAACCCAGGGAGGGGACGGCCCCCGAAATTTTTTTTCAAACCAACATGCGTCGGAAATTGTTTAATAATTTATTTTTTATCCGAAATTGTTTCGGACAATGTCGGGAAAGATCGACGTTCTTTGCTTTTACACACCACGTCTTCGGGACGGAAAGAGACAGAGCATTATTTTAAATCTAAATTCGGAGGGTGGGAAAGAGAGAGCACCACATAGCGTTACAATCGCAGATATTCTAAAATTTTTAACCAGCGATCTACCAAACCATTATGTAGCAAGCATTCTAAAGCTAAACAGTATTCTAAAGCGTTCCGATTTAACGTCGCAGCGTATCGCGCGATCTCGCGTAATTCGAATCCTCTGGAGCAGTCGCGCGGGATGACGTCATTTGATGGTGCGTAGAACGCTCGAATCAGAATTATGCGGCGTCAGCTGAAATTTCTTTCTCCAACGCAGAGAAATAATAATAATTTTTGAAACGCCGAATCTTAGAATTACGTGGCGAGGAGAGAAGGAGGATACATGAAATTGGTAAATAATATGTGTTTAAGAAATTTTATTTAAAATTAAAAGAATATAATTTAACATTTTTTCTTACGAGCATCAGCTAGAATATCATTGATGGCGCATGCTACCAGTTCGCAATCTACAAGATAATCCTCGTCGTAATATTCGCTATCACGTATGATTTTAGCAGCACGACGCGTATCTAATGTTTCGCAGGCAACATCGCCCTGCTGTAGCACGTTAACAAAAGATTTAAATTTTGTCCTCACATCTTCTGCAGTTTGATGCAGCCGCGCATACACATAGTCTATACATGGTTCAAGATTTAATAAAAATGATACTGTATCTGGTTTGAAATACAGTGGCTTATCATGTAGCATCATCTTTACAATCGGTGAATTAAAGGTCCGAATAAATTCCACCGTTAATTCATCAATCCGCATCGAAGGTGATCCAGGTAATCGTGAACGTTCTTCGATGGCTGTACGACTGTTGCATAGCACATGCCATGTATACGATGGTAATATCAGATGATTCCCACGATTGTCACCGAGAAGAACTTCAACATCGACCGTAGGCCGTACGTGGATTCCAATTTCCAAATATTTGCTGCCCATGGATGTTAACGCGTATCTTCTGACCATGATACGCGATGCTCGGCGCGGGCTAAGAGAACAATCAAAGCTATGAAATTGTCTGCTCGTATTAGGAATACAATTTTGAGAATATGTGAAAATTAAGTCTTACCAAGCAACTGTATCCTCACCGCATTGAGCTACACCATCATCTTGTACGATCGGAACGTAATAATTCATACGTTCAACGTTTCCTTCGACACTGGTACTGCACATTTTTTTTTCAGAGCACTATTTGTTCCGTCGAACGTCACTGAGGCTACTGAGCGATTGATGGAATAGCATTCGGGAGATTGGCTTAAATAGCGGTGCAATTGGTTCCCCCACCACCGCATTTTATTCTAAAGCTACCAATTTTTCCATAATGTTTTTCAATCTTAACGTCGCAGCATATCGCACGATTGCATGTAATTTAATCCCCATCCTCAAGGATAAAAGTCTCGACACGTGTTGAATGTAATATAATACCTGTGGAAGCGCAGAATCTTAGAATTATGCGGTGTCAGCAGAAACTGTGTCGGATGATTTTGCGCGCTAATTCGTCATACGCGTGAATCACGGAAAGAATTATGCTGTATCGGCAGAAACTGCACAGAACCATGTTGGGACGGATCGTCGTTTTTTTGCATGCGGTGCACTCGAGGGAGGGGGTACGCCAAAAGTTAGACAGAGATACTAAATCGTGGTATCAGTCATAAAAGCACGCTCCGAACTGCACAAAGTCTCAAATCCTTGCAACCTGTTGCGCGTAAAAGACGTTACATATACAGTCCATTTACAATCACTCCATTTACAATCATGGAATTCGCACACGTAACCCGTCAATTATTGGATCAATCTGCACGATTGATTTCACGGGAAGAGTACCTCGCGTGGGAAGAACGGTGCAACGAGTGTATCGAATCGTTGGAAGAACACAGCCGAGTGAAACGCCCGCGATTATCGATCGGTATTCAACAATCGCTGATTGCTCGAATCGCGCGACTCGAAGGACTGAAACATTCGTTGCGCGGCCGTTTCGTGCGCGAAGGTGCAGGACATTCGAGTACGGGACTTTTGTGGCGCGAAATAGACACTGCGTTCGATAGCCGCGTGTTAACCGGTGCCGTGCTCAATTCGAACTATATCGAGCCGCGCAATTTCCTCCAGGATGCGGCGACCATTGTGTTGGAGCACGTGCGGGGCGCTTTGAGGAAACGTCGAAACCTCAAAGTGAACACGGTGTTCAACGGCGAATTTGTGGCGGGTGATAAACATGCTTGCAAAAGCATCAACACCCGGAACTGCGAACTCTTCGACACATCCGATCTGCAGGAGTGGTACCAGCGATGCGTCGTCGAACCCACCCTGACATCGCTGGACGAGTTCCAGGAACGCGACAGCGGATGGGCATTGACGCGAATCCTCAACCTAACCGTCAATGTCAATAAGTACAATCCGCTGCGCGCAGGGTGCCACCACAAGTTGCCGCGGGAAATATCGCTGAAGAAGGCAACGATCAGTGTGCAATCCCCGGACAATGCGTGTTTCGCGTGGGCAGTGGTCGCCGCTCTTCATCCTGCTGAACGAGACACCGAGCGCCCAAGTTCATATCCGCCATATGCTTCCATATTAAATCTCCAGGGCATTGAGTTTCCAATGTCCCTGGAGCAAATTGGGAAGTTTGAGCGGTTAAACGAAATCTCGATCAACGTCTATAGCTTCGAGGCGGAGAATACGAAGACGGTCTTTCCGCTGCGTCTCACCAGCCACAAGAGGGATCGGCACACCAACCTGCTCTACATACCGAATGATGGAGATGTAGGGCACTTTGTATGGATCAAGGACTTGTCCCGGCTGGTGAGCGCACAGCTGAGCAAGAAGAAGGCAAAGAAATTCATCTGCGACCGATACGTATATTAACGTATGAAATGTTGAAATGTCTCGCGAAACAAATTAAATAAAAATTTTTTTTTGTTTTTTTACAGATGCATGCACTACTTCGGATCTGCTGAGAAGTTGGAGCTACATTCGCTGGACTGTGGCAAGATGAACGACTGCGCCATCCTGCTGCCCAGCGAAGGTAACAACTTGCTCAGTTTCGAGAACCACTGTAGGAAGGAGCGGCTCCCCTTCGTGGTGTACGCCGATCTGGAGTGCATCATCGAGAAAACAGAGGACAGCCACCGAATGGGTGATGATAATAAATTACACACGTATCAACACCACGAAGTTCATAGTATAGCCTACTACATGCATTGCTCGTACGATACATCGCTATCGGTGTATCGATGTCGCCGCGACGCGGATTGCGTTTCATGGTTCGTAGACGAACTAAAAAATTTTGCAAATTTCGCCAAACCCATCCTGACCAGCAATGTTCCCATGCTTGATTTAACCGCCGAACAGTTGACGGCATTTCGCGATGCAACACACTGTCATATTTGCGAAGAACCATTCAAGGCTATCGATGTACGAGTCCGCGATCATTGTCATCTATCCGGGCGGTTTAGAGGTCCAGCACATTCGGAGTGCAATTTAAATTATAAAAACGCGTTTTACATCCCCATAGTTTTTCATCATTTATCAGGCTACGATTCGCATTTTATTATCGAGGAAATAGCTACCGCTTTCGAAGGTCACGTCGACGTATTACCCATAACTAAAGAAAAATATATTTCATTCACAAAAAATGTCGAAGATACGGCTGACTCAGACTCGCGAAATTATATTAAATTGCGATTCATCGATTCGTACAAATTTCTGAACACCAGTCTCGACAAATTAGCATCTTTCCTTAGCACAGATCAATTAAATATTTTACGATCCCAATTTCAAACATTATCCGCCGAAGATTTCAATTTATTGACGCGAAAAGGTGTCTTTCCGTACGAATATCTTGATTGCGCGAACAAGCTGCAGGACTCATGCTTACCACCGCGCGAGTCATTCTACAGTTCGTTAACGGGTGAAACTGTATCCGAGAGCGATTACGCGCACGCCGAGACTGTCTGGCAGCATTTCGGCATTAGAACCTTGGGCGAATACAGCGATTTGTATTTGAAAACAGATGTCTTGTTATTGGCAGATATTTTTGAAACTTTTCGCGAAAGTTGCATCAAGAGTTACGGACTAGATTCAGCGCATTATTATACTCTACCCGGTTTCACGTGGGATGCCATGCTAAAACATACCAAAATTACATTCGAATTGCTCACTGACGTCGATATGATCATGTTGATCGAACGCGGTGTACGCGGGGGTTTGAGTCAATATTCCGGAAGATACGCACATGCCAATAACAAGTACATGCCATCTTACGACGCATCGGAAGAGTCATCGTACTTGATGTACTTTGACGTGAACAATTTGTATGGATGGGCAATATGTCAGCCTCTGCCATATGCTAAATTTCAATGGGTCGAAGATGTTGAAAAATTTGACGTGTCTTCGATCGCTGTCGATTCGCGCACGGGGTACATTCTCGAGGTAGATCTGGAATATCCGCAAAGTCTGCACGACGCTCATGCCGATCTACCGTTCTGCCCGACGCGTGCCAAACCACCTGGCAGCAGACAGGACAAGTTACTCGCGACGGTACACGATAAGCAGTGTTACGTTATTCATTATCGCAACCTGCAGCAGTGCACGCGTCACCGCGTGCTTCAATTCGCTCAATCCCCCTGGCTCCGCGATTACATCGAACTCAATACACGGTTTAGAACAGGCGCGACAAACGACTTCGAAAAAAATTTGTACAAATTGATGAACAACGCGGTATTTGATAAAACTATGGAAAATGTTCGAAATCACGTGGACGTAAAACTTTTGACTCATTGGGAAGGGCGATATGGCGCGGAGGCAATGATCGCGAAACCGAATTTCCACAGCAGAAGTGTTTTTTCGGAAAATTTAATAGCTGTTGAATTGCGAAAACTCGAGGTGAAATTCAACAAACCGATATATGTGGGTATGTGCATTCTGGACATATCAAAAATTTGTTTGTACGAATTTCATCACGAGTACATGTCTCCCCTGCACGGGCAAAATTGTAAAATTCTATACACAGACACGGACAGCCTCATTTATCACATTCGATGCGACGATATCTACGAGTCCATGAAACGCGATATCGATAGATTCGACACAAGCGATTATCCTATCGACAATTCATATAATATGCCGTGTGTAAATAAGAAGGTTCCGGGGCTGATGAAAGATGAAAATAACGGTGCGATAATGACCGAGTTCGTAGGTCTTAGAGCGAAAATGTATGCACTCCGCGTATACGGCAAAAAAGATACGAAAAAGGCGAAAGGCGTCAAGACCTACGTCATAGCCAGAACGATAACTTTCGACGACTACGCGCAGTGTTTGCAAAGGGAGATCGAAATAGTTCGCAGGCAATCATGTATTCGGTCTAAATTGCACAAAGTGTACACCATTTCGGAATCCAAAATCGCTCTAAGTCCGTACGACGACAAGCGGTATATCGTACCTGATTCGATCGACACTCTGCCCTGGGGACATTATAAAATACCATTATAAAATTCCGTTGTAAAAAAAAAAAAAAAAACGATGTAAAATAGAAATTATTGTATTTATTAACTCCTTCATATAAATGGTTGAATTATTGTATAAAAAATTGTTCACACATGTATATATCATTGTATTTTTTATTGAATCATATATTATTATGTTACAATACATTATTTTTATTTATCCAAGAATTGTGTGATTTATCAAACCCCAACCACTTGATGTACACCTTATCCCCCTTGCTACGCAACACTTTTTCCACTAGATACACATCAGGATCGGTGACGCGTTGCAGCTCGTGTTCATAGAATCCTCCGGCAACAGGTTTTCCACATGAATCGAGGAGCAGATACGTCGCGGGATTAGTTGCCTGTACTTTGGTTATCTTGAACACCTCCGTTGTCCAATTCGGCGTATAGCCTTTATCGAAGATGGTTTTAAATTTGCTCACGCGCACAAACTCGCCCAACTTGAATCTCGCCGGAGCAGCGATATTTATGTTGCTGTATACGGTGGCTAGCAGCTTGTCGGCGATCGCAGGGGTAACATAGCGAGGACGCATTCCGATGGTTCTATGTTGTCGCGCGTTATACTCTGCGAGAAGACGCGATAGCGAATCGATCCATCTGTAGGTTCCATTGAGCGTAAACATTTTCCACATATTGTTCTTCAATGTTCGATTGAAACGTTCTACGACGGAGGCCTTCATCACCGAATACGTCGAATAATGATTAATATCATGCTTTGACAAGAGTTTCTGCACATCGGCGTTGTAAAATTCTTTTCCTTGATCGGTTTGCAAATTTTTCGGATATCGATCTCTAAATATCTTTGCAAACGCTTTGGTCACCTCAGCACCACTTTTAGTCTTCAGCGGCGCCGCCCATGCATACTAGCTCAACACATCGATGACGGTGAGTATGTAGTGGTGACCTTGGTTGAATCGCGAGTATGGACGCATTTCTACAACGTCAGCTTGCCACAGATCGTCGTATCCGTGCACTATGACGCGCCTCCGTGGGAAATGTCTTCGAGCTGGAGCATGCAATTCCTCAACAAGTTGCCGCTTCTTGGGGCCATGGTTTTCTTTACTTTTAGATTTCGATAATGGTTGCATGTTTGATCGCAGAGGTGTCTTTGACACGAATAATGCGATAATTATCGTGTACGTGCATTATGTGCTCCCCATCGGTCCGAGGACAAGTTCAGCCACCTCGCATGATTCTCCTTCGCAGCGCTGCTGTGGGATTGAATTTGACGCCTGCGATATCTTTTTAACGCTGTTTTGCAACGTCAGCACATCTCTCTGAAACACGACCAGCTTCCTCTCTAATTCTTCCTGCTGCTCTCTCAAAAGTTCAATGCTCTTTTCCATGTATATTTTATTGACGGCATCGCTGTCAGCCACCGGCTGAGCTACGCGTCGTATCTTGCGTGATTTTGCATCAAAGTCGGCACCGTCCACACAAGGAGCGTTATCTCGCATATAATTTCGAAGCATGCCGCTCCATTTGTAATAGTCCATTCTAGCTGCTCCACTCTTCTCGAGCGATACTCCAAATTTGTTGATCGGCATCTCGATGCATACAGTGCAAATCATCGACGTGTGGTTTAATTTATAATGAGGCCTACCTCGCGGAGTTCCTCGATAATCGATAGACTTTCGGGATCATGAGAGTTGTTACCAGCCTGACGCGACGCTTCCAACAAACGCAATCGATCCACCAGCTCGTTGGGATCATCCCAATGCACGTAATCGATCTTGTTGTCGTTTACCATCATAGCTAGCGGTGTCCTTAGACCTTTCCCTGCCCTACTAGCCGATACACGGGGGAGTAGAGGTGCAATTACATGTTTGTACTTGTATCCCTTATTGCTTAATATGGGATATTTAGCGTTATGACGGCGTCTGTGGGCATTCGTCGTCAGCAGTATACTTTTGTATTTTTGTTTGTCGGCATCGGTGTACAGGGCATCGTCGGGAATTCTCTTGAAAATCAGTTCGTAAAGACCGGACGTTCCTCTATATCTTACACCATCAATGATTATATTATCATCCTTGTCTATATCGAAAGCCTTATCTCCAAGCATCGTTCCACTATTGCCAAAGTATACACCATACACATAGTCCATTGTTGTATCCCTATCACCACTTAGGATTGCGCCCATGTATTTTTGCCCCAGCGGACCGAAATGGCTGCGAAACGTTTCTTGTCCCTCGGATGTTTGGAGTTGATGTCTAATAGATGTTGCAAACGACTCATCGGGTCTAGTTTCGAAAACGTTGTCATCAATGGTTGTGAGCGATTGTATACCGGTATTTATTGGTGTGGGAGGAACGGGGGAATCGCTTGACGCGGCATTCTGTCGTTTCCGCTTCGATTGAACTGGTGTGGAGGTTATGGGTGAATATTCCGATGACATGTGTGGTTTCCTCTTTGTCTTGCGCGATGTGTTCCCTTTCGACTGAATTTTTGTTTTAGGCGTTAATGTTTCATTCCCTCCAACGTCTGTGCTCATCGACGGTGATGCGTCAGCTTCTGCCGCTGTGGTATTTTTCATGATATGTTTTAAGGGTTCGACGACAGGTTTGAAGTATCTCTCCAACGCGATATCTTCCTCCATCTTGCCAGTCTTCAAAGCCTGATGTTTCTTACGAATGGATTCGCTGGTTTTTGCAATTGTCTTCGCTATTCTCTCGCGATCCTTAATCTCCAGACTATCGATATCAATCATCGTTGTACCGCAGACGTTGCTTTCCCATCGACGTGTTGACGACAATTGACCATCTCACGGTACGGCAAACTCGTTAAATCCCTTTCTATAACGTCCATTGGGCATCGCGCTATCCTTGTCTATTACCACGAAACCATATTCCCGTTGCCATCAATTACGACACAAAGCGCAGAAATCCTCGTAAGACATATCAGTGTTTACGTGATCGTCGTACGCATGTTTCAAGTTGGTACCATCCTGCTTAAACAGAATCAACAGATTGGCATTGTCGCGTATAAGATGTTTGGGAATCTTTGCATACGTCTGACAGAGATAGAAGCAGTCAACGTTCGAGTGTCGCCCCATTGCAAAGTATTCCCTTATCGCATCTTGCTTGTCGCATGCCACGTCATCAAAGATAAAAATTTAGGGAATCTTCGACCGCCTAAGGAATTGGTACAATATCTGGACAAAGATGCTGTGAAAATCGAATACAATCGAACGGCTTATCAGAAGTACGATCAGAGCAATTGTGGACAACTATGTCTACGCTTCCTACAAACGATTGGCACCAAATTTAAGGATTGACTTCCCATCACTCTGATTCAGTACCAGTCCAGTCGCACAGCTCGGAATATGTCGTTAACATTCACTCTAACCGGCAAGAGTAGCACCCTCGCGGTAAGCTACTTTCCGCCCATAGATTTGAGCGACGATGATTACGAGCTTGGTCTAGCAACCTTTGAAACTTATCACACGATACCAAACATCGACTCGAGCAACGATAAATTCTACTTTGTCGTAAACTATGACATCAACAATAGCATCGACACCACTCATGAATACATTACGATTCCCCACGGCTCCAACGAACTAGACGCCATTGCCAAGTATTTGAAGCAGCGATTACTCGAGCAGTATCCTCAAAATCTCGGCGGCATCGATGACGGTGACAACGATGTGTATCCAATAGTGTTGCGACCCAACAACAACACCATGAAAAGGGAGCTGTACTGCTCGTTCGCCATAGACTTTACGAAACCCAATAACATTGGATCGCTACGGGGATTCTCGACGAATCGGGTATTAGAACCTGGACGGTGGTATGAATCGGACGATCCAATTAATATCATGAACGTGAACATTATTCGCATAGAATACAGCGTGACCGCTGGCGCGTACAACAATGGGAAGCGCGTACATACGATACATGAATATTCTCCGAGAGTCCCACCAGGATATAAGATATCGGAAACGCCCGCGCAGATCATTTACCTTCCAATCACCGCACAGGTCATTACGGATCTAACGATACGCGTTGTGGATCAAGACGGACGTTTGCTCGATTTTCGAGGTGAAGAGATTACCATCAGATTGCACGTACGACGGCGACGACGATAATACGTGTGGCGTGACCGAAAGAGATGCTTGTGTTGAACGACTCCAGAAACTCGTTTCTTCCAAGTGAAATTGTTTGCAACAACAACAACAACAACAACAACAACAACAACAACAACTGCAACAACTGCAACAACTGCAACAGCTCTGATTACACTAAAAAGAAAAGGCTCAGTTCTGCGAACATTGCATTTTTGAAATCATTGGGATTCCTTGTGCGCATTTAAGTTGAAAAAAATGGTGGTCATTCTAAGCATTGGAGGGAAGCCGACGTTCGACGATCGCATCGTCAAACTCGAGACTCACACATACAACCCATACGTCAACACGACGTTTGGATACAGCGATGAGATAAGAATACCCATACAGCAGCAGGATTTATACACATTGCCGTGTGAAAGTTTCCTCTACTTGGAGGGGAAATTGAAGATAAACAAGCCAAGCGATATATTAACGGTGACGTTGGGAAATAATTGCGTGGCGTTCTTATTCGATGAGATTCGATACGAGCTGAATGGCGTGGAGATTGATCGCAACAAAAACGTTGGAATAACTAGCACGCTTAAAAACTATGTATCGCTGACATCTGGCGAAGACAAAAGTATGGAGAATGCCGGATGGGGCTTGAAACGACGCGATGGGCTAATAGTGAAAAATCATTTCAATTTTTGCATCTCGCTTAAATATTTGCTGGGATTTTGCGAGGACTACAAACGCATGATTATTAATGCGTGTCACGAATTGATTTTAATACGATCGCGCAACGACAACAATTCTCTAATAGGATCGCCGATGTTGGAACGAGAAATTGAATTACTTAAAGTGCAATGGCGGATGCCTCATGTGACGTTAAATGACGTTAATAAGCTATCGTTGCTACATGCTTTGGAAAGTGGAAAAAACCTGAGCATTTGTTTTCACTCGTGGGATCTGTACGACTATCCTCTCTTACAGAGCACGACCAAGCATTCGGGCTGTGAAGGCATCCGCACAGCTGGAGAAGCCGCGAGTTATTATCCTTGTTCTACAGACTGATCGAAAGAATGTGATGAGCGAAGATGTTACTAAGTTCAACAACTGCAAATTGGCCAATGTAAAACTTTTTCTCAACTCGGAATTTTATCCATACGATGACCTGAACTTGGACTTTGACAAGAATAAGCATGCCATCTTGTATCACATGTATACGCAATTCCGTAAATCGTATTATGGACATAGTTGCAACGAGGCATTATTCACCGTGGCCGAATTTTTACAATTTGGTCCCCTCGTGGTGATTGATTGCTCGCGACAAAATGAGTCGATCAAGAATGGCCGCGTGGACGTGCGCATAGAATTCGAGTGTAAAGAGAATGTGCCTGCAAATACTACGGCCTACTGTCTGATTCTACACGATCGTGTGGTTGAATACAATCCGCTGACAAACGTGGTGCGCAAAATAAATTAAATTACCATACTACTTGCCCCGCCCTCTCCTGTGTCAAATTCATACAAATATTTCATCGTGAAAATCGAGATGTCTTACGAGAAAGACCCCATTCTCCCGTCTGTCTTGGAAGCGAGCGGACCTCTAAATCATATCGATAATGGTCGTACCAACATTTGTTGACCTGCAAGGGTTCATCGTCGATGGAAGATTTGTCGTCAAGGAAGTGGCTATCCTACGAAAGGGAACAATTCTCTCGCACTATATTTTTGGGAGTTCGATGCCGCAATATCTTCTTACGAAATCCGACAAATCGAACATCCGGTGGTTGGTGGCAAAACATCACGGGCTACGGTGGGACGATGGAGACGTTCCATACTGTATGGCTAAACGGCTAATTACGAAAGCTGTAGCTGATGCGATCGACGAAGAAGATGACGCATCCCATATCGTATACGTTAAAGGGTTGCAGAAACGCGACTGGCTTGCGGATTTCCTCGATGAAGATACGAGAATGGACGTGGTCATCGAGACGCTGGACATTGACTACGAGGATATCCAATCTCTAAATAAGCTAAATGTAGTTAATACTCTGCGATGTGGCAGACACGCAAAGCACTGTGCCATGCAAAATGTATTTAAAATATTCAACTGGTGGTCTAAACGCCAGAGAGAAATGCTTAAATAAAATAAAATCAATTTTTTTAATGTATAAATGTTTTTTCTTCACCCTCCCAACCTCCTGCATGTAATGTACGCTAGATTAAGACGATAGTTATGCAGAAGCGGTATGATTCATGTTCGATTCACGTTCAGAGTGGTATGATTCATGTTCAATACCCGTTCGATACCCGATCAAAGCCGTTCGATACCCGATCAAAGCCGTTCGATACCCGATCAGAGTGGTGCGATAGACGTTGAAAGTGGTATGATACACGTTCAATACACGTTCAGAGTGGTACGATTCACGTTCGACACACGATCAATGCGTTATGATTCACGTTCGATACCCGATCAAATCCGTTCGATACCCGTTCGATACCCGATCAAAGCCGTTCGATACCATTCAATACCGTTCAATACTCGTTCGATTCATGTTGAAAGTGGTTCAATTGATGTTGAAAGTGGTTCGATTCATGTTGAAAGTGGTTCAATTGATGTTGAAAGTGGTTCGATTGTGGTTGAAAGTGGTTCAATACACGTTCGATACACGATCAAGGTGGTTCGATTCATGTTGAAAGTGGTTCAATACATGTTCAGAGTGGTTCGATTGATGTTGAAAGTGGTTCGATTCATGTTCGATTGATGTTGAAAGTGGTTCGATTCATGTTCGATTGATGTTGAAAGTGGTTCGATTCATGTTCGATTGATGTTGAAAGTGGTACGTTTGATGTTGAAAGTGGTACGATTGATGTTGAAAATGGTTCGATTGTGGTTGAAAGTGGTTCGATTGATGTTGAAAGTGGTACCATACACGTTCAAAGTGGTTCGATTGATGTTGAAAGTGGTACCATACACGTTCGATTCACGTTCAGAGTCGTTCAATACCCGTTCGATCACGTTCGATTCACGTTCGATTCACGTTCGATATACGATAAAAGTGGCTCAATACATGTTCCGTACACATTCAAAGTGGTATGATCTAGTCGAATAATGTGTCCAAAGAAAAAAGGGGAAAGAAGATGCGTGGGAATAAGGAGAGGATGGTCAGCGAAAATGAAGGTAGAGAACAACAGCATCTTACTTTTGCAAAGCTACGCACTTCTCGATTTCATGATAGGAGTTTATACGCGAGAGTTTGGAGATGCAGCGAGACCAGTTGTCTTCAAATCGTTGAAGGCATCAGTTGAATTTTTTTTAAACAATTTTGAAAGTGCAAATTTGTGTGACTTGTTCTGTGCAACGATGGGATTTTCGAGGATTGCCCCGGAGTGTGATCCAGAGGTATGTACTTAACAATATTTTTTTACATTTATCGCGTTTAACTTTTGTTATCGAGTGAGATTATCCATCTCAATATCGTGGTGTACTATGTTCTAGAATTCTAATTCGCCACCACTGTCACCAACCTGGTCAAGCGACTGGGGATCACCGCCGCCATCACCCCCCACACCACCTCGTTGGCCGTCGCCGCCGCCATCGCCGCCGCCGGAGTCCCCGCCGCCGTCGCCATCGCCGCCGTCACCGCCTCCACAGGCATGTATACATTGCATTGTTTCGTACATTCGATATTTATTATGTTTAATGTGCCAATATTATATCATCGTTTGTGTCTATGTTCTAGGACCATGTGCCAATGATTTTAATGGCACTCATGGCGCGGGTCCTGGCGGGGGAAGGGTCCCAGGCTGCACCCCTAGAGGTGCACATGCGGCGGTCGGGGCTAGTATTCACATCGAGGATGGCTGCACGGGTACGACAGCCATGGGTCCCATACCACCAAATGGGACCCCTGCGGTGGCCGCGGCACCCATCGCCTCCCTGGATCGATGTCAGTAGGCCGCAGCCGTCGCCTCCATGGCGGTTCGAGGGGGTGATGTCGTCGTTGTCGTCGTCGGTGACAACATCATCACAATCGTCGCCACCCCTGTCATCGTCACCGCCACCGCCAACGCCACCACCGCCGGCATCGTGGTCGCCGCCTCCCGCGTGGATGGACGAGGGGCTCGCGACGCCAACCCTGTCATTGTCGTCCGACGACGACGATGATAATATTTAGATTCTTTTCTATTTTTCTATTTTTTTCTTTTTTCATTTTATATTATTCCTTTATTATTAATCATTTTTATATTCTATTTTTTTATATTTTTCTTTTTATATTATATTTATTATTTAATTGTATTTTATTGTATTTTATTTTCTATTTTAATTGTATTTTTATATTCTTTTCTATTTTCCTTTTTATATTATATATTCTTTTTTATATTATATTATATATATTCTTTTTTATATTATATTCATTTATATTTTCTTTTTTGTAAACAATATATATAATCCCTTAAACACATATTATTTACCAATTTCATTTATCCTCCTTCTCTCCTCGCCACGTAATTCTAAGATTCGGCGTTTCAAAAAAAATTATTATTATTTCTCTGCGTTGGAGAAAGAAATTTCAGCTGACGCCGCATAATTCTGATTCGAGCGTTCTACGCACCATCAAATGACGTCATCCCGCGCGACTGCTCCAGAGGATTCGAATTACGCGAGATCGCGCGATACGCTGCGACGTTAAATCGGAACGCTTTAGAATAAATACTGTTAGCTTCAGAATGCATGCCACATATCTGCTTGAAATAATATTTCTACAGAATGGTTCTGTAGATAGCTGATTCAAAATTTTAGAATATCTGCGAGTGTATCGCTATGTGGTGCTGTCTCTCTCTCCCTCCTCCGAATTTAGATTTAAAATAATGCTCTGTCTCTTTCCGTCCCGAAGACGTGGTGTGTAAAAGAAAAGAACGTCGATCTTTCCCGACATCGTCCGAAACAATTTCGGATAAAAAATAAATTATTAAACAATTTCCGACGCATGTTGGATTGAAAAAAAATTTCGGGGGCCGTCCCCTCCCTGGGTTAGGTCTGAAAAAATTTTCGGGGTGGGCCAAAGTCTGAAAAAGACTTTTCGGGGGTCATTCTCTCCCTCTAAAAAATTTCGAGGACGGTGGGCCAGGTCTCCGCGGCGGCTCGGCCCGGACTGATCCCCTCCGCGTTTGCGGCTTCCCCCACTCCGCGGCTCGTGCGCGCGCAACCGCTCTTCCACTCCCCGCAGGCCCCGCGCCCGGGGTTTCCCACCGCCGCGCTCCCCCGCGCGCCCTCATTTCCCCCCGCCCCCGCGCTCCCCTCAGAGGACCTGCGTTAGAACCCGCCTAGCCTTACTACTGTACTGTAATAGTACTTTACAGTAATTATTATTAACATCTCTTTTTTTGTTCAATGCGTCCAGTAATGTTGTTAATCTTTCCAATCCCACTATCTCCCTCGTGCATTAAAAAATCACACCCGTTTACTATATCGTCAATACACTTGGCGGATGGACACAGGAACAAAAGGGGTAGTTCTTTGACTGCGCGCGGCCCTGAAAGTTGGGAGTGAAAAAGACTCGTCCGCCGCAATATATCGGAAAGTAGGCACCATAGAGAAAATCTTTGAGACGAAAGTGATGCATCTTTTTATAACAAATTCAGCCAATCGTGATCAGATTACGAATAATACGTCAATTTGTTTAAAAAAAATATATATAAATGTAGTCATTTTTACTCCTTTTTCTTATAGGTTGTTGATCTATTTTGGCGTAAATTAGTCAATGTAAACTACAGACCAAGCTGTGAAATACGGATAATTAGAATTCTTCAATTTCGGCAGTTTTAGTAAAAACTAAATACACTATATTGAACTCGCTATGCGTAGCGAACGGGAACATCAGGTATACATTGTCGTAAAGAATGTAAAATTTTATTACACCCTGGGCCTAATGAACTAGTTGTTTCGGAAAAACTAGCCAGGCTGATCGGCCAGAGCGTCTCGATGAAGTCGCGGTTTATGACAGTATTGTCCCGCGAGGCGGCCGTGAACAACGGTGCGCGCGGGTCTCCAAACGAAGCGAACTCTCGGAGGTAACAGTTCAGACTACAGAGCTAAGCGAAAATTCATTAATCGTTTGTGGTGGGCAATTCCGTAGTTTCGAAGGCGGTTTTTCCGAAACAACCGGTTCCATTACGCCCAGCGTGTAATAAAATTTTACATCCTTTACGACAATGTATACCTGAGGTTCCCGTTCGCTACGCATAGCGAGTTCAATATAGTGTATTTAGTTTTTACTAAAACTGCCGAAATTGATGAATTCTAATTATCCGTATTTCACAGTTTGGTCTGTAGTTTACATTGACTAATTTACGCCAAAATAGATCAACAACCTATAACAAAAAGGAGTAAGAATGACTACATTTTTATATATTTTTTTAAACAAATTGACGTATTATTCGTAATCTGATCACGATAGGCTGAATTTCTTATAAAAAGATGCATCACTTTCTTCTCAAAGATTTTCTTTATTGTGCCTACTTTCCGAGATAATTCGGCGGACGCGTCTTTTTCACTCCTCACTTTCAGAGCAGCGCGCAGTCAAGGAACTACCCCTTTTGTTCCTGTGTCCCTCCGCCAAGTGTATTGACGATATAGTAAACGCGTGTGATTTTTTAATGCAAAAGGGAGGTAGTGGAATTGGAAATATTAACAACAATACAGGGCGCGTTAAACAAAAAAAGGAGATGTTAATAATAATTACTGTAAAGCATTAGAGTACATCGTATAATCAATGCATATCATTAAAAATGTAATGTATAATATAAGTATACAATGACACCCGAAAGTGTTCGTTCACAGTTTAAAACAGAATAACCCCTTCGAAGTTGGGTCAAACGACTTGATTTTTTTTGAGAAGCTAGAAGGATTAGTTTACTCGTTGCGGTGTTTCGGCGTTTTGGAAAAAATTGCAACTGATCGGAATAGCGAAGAAAATAGTGAAGTTCACTTTTTCAACTTTTTTATCAAAGTCCGTATTGAAAATATAAAATTCCCGTTTGCTGATTAAGTAAGTCCGGGAGATTTCGACCACCGGGAGAGTCCGGCCAGTGCTGATATTTTAAGATTGACGCAAGATAGAGCACTGTGTGTCATTATTACTCCCTAGACTGAAATGCGCGAAATTCGTACTACAAGTACAGCTGTTCAAGTACCCGGAAAAAGCAAGCCGAGCATAGCTCGGCTCGAAAAACCGAGCGGCTTGGAAAGAAGTAAGCGGGCCTAATGAACTTTGAGCAGATCGAAAACTATTTGTCCAATTAATTTGAAACTTGGTACACATATTCTTAATGGTATTATCTAAAATGTAGCATATCATTTTATTTTATGCGGAAACCCATTCGTATATAATAAATGTTTTAAGTTTGCCTTGTTAGGTAAACAATTAATAGTGATATTCACCTTGCTCTCATTTGTACAAAAAATATTTTTCTTCTGAAATCCGTATGCTAATTATCGTGTTCCTTTCCGCGTCACCTTGTCCGCGTGGATTTAGCTGCAGGTACAGGTAAAACGGCCTGTCGCCCCTACGGCGTAGGACCTATGCGGATTTATGCTACTACCAATAAAATAATAAAACGTTTCGTACCGACCGTAGGAAAGTATAATGACATGCCACGTTTATTTCTTAAGGACCTTCGCTGAATTGTACGTGTCTTATATTTTTTTCGCCGAAGTTATTAAACAGGACCTTCCGTTGAAAAAAGAATTTCAAACAACGAGACGCGTCTTTTCGTTGTAATTGTCACCACATGAAATGAGACAAATTCAATGAAATGAATTTTGCCGTACTTGCTCCTTTTTCACGTAGATCGTTCGTTCACCCTCGGCGTGAGCTGTTTACGTTCAATATTAATTACGTCTTTGTCTCGTAATATTTCTGCCACTTCCTTTCTCCCAATACCCGAAACGCGTTTCTTTTAACGGGATAACAATTTTACGGTCCCAGGTTTATCTAACATGAGAAAGACCATGATTCTAGTGTTCATTAATAAAATATCTACAATGTAGCATACCGATTTGAGAAGAAAAAAAATTATTGTACAAATGAGAGCAAGGTGAATATCACTATTAATTTTTTACCTAACAGGACAAATTTAAAACATTTATTATATACGAATGGGTTATCGCATAAAATAAAATGATATGCTACATTTTAGATAATACCATTAAGAATATGTGTACCAAGTTTCAAATTAATTGGACAAATAAATTTCGATCTGATCGAAGTTCATTCGGCCCGCTCGCTTCTTTCCAAGCCGCTCGGTTCTTTCGGGTCGCTTGAAAAAAAATCAAGTACTTGGTTCTATCCGAGCCGCTCGGTTCTTTCGGGTACCTGGCTCGGCTTGGAAACCGAGCCCCGGATTGTTCCGGATTTCAAGCTACTCGAATGTTCAAGGACTCGAACAGCACTAACTACAAGTCTATATTTCTTACATCGCGATAGAAATTAGCATTTCGATCGTTCGTGCTACCTCATCCCTCTCCCCCGCACCTACCGCAATGGCCTTTAAATTTTTTAAAATATGCAACAAATATTTAGTCGTACAATGAGAAACATTATGTTGCAAAGCCTACAGTGCTAGCAAAAAAGACAATTGGGGGTTATTCTATTTACGAGTTTCTCGGTTTTTCGAGCAGCTTGAAGCACTAGAAAGGGTCGATTTTTACGACGAGGGGCTCGTCGAAAGCGTTCGTGTGCGCTTTATGCAGCGATTTCTACTTGCTGGAAAGTTCCTCGCAGCCCCAAGAGTAAAAATCAAATGGCGGAGAAATATGGACACCAATAGATTCCTGGCGTTCTCCCGATTAAAATTTTACTAAATGTCATGTAAACCGTGTGTGCGAGAGAGTCTGGCCGTCGGTCGGCGTTCTTTTAATTTAATTCGATTCGAAAAACATGCGGACGGACACGGAGGAGTGCGTTCGCATTTCTTTCGAGTCGAAGTAAAAGAACGTCTACCTGTATCGTCGTTAACCGCCAACTCCCGGGACAATACAGTCATAAACCGCGACCCTGATGAAACGTACTGGCCGAGCAGCCTGATTAATTTTTGGGAACCAGATATGGCATTTTCCTCCTGTACTATCCAATCCCTCTACGTTCGGCAGGCAATAAACCGTGCTCTGCTACAGTACTGACCATGGCGTAAAATTAATCTTATGGTCCGCACGATGACCAAAAGAACAAGATGTTCTTATGTTAGATCAAAGAATGTTTTCCCGGCAATTGGATAGGAAACGAAATAACTCTGAACAAGTACCAGTACGCCTCGCGGTGAGATGGAAACCACGAGAAGGTGGCACAATTTCCGTAAATAATTAAGTAGCAAATAAGCAGATACGTATAAACCTGATTAACACGAAAAGAGTGTCGTTGGCCAAGAGTGGATTAGTAAAACTCTTCTGTAGATATAAATGACATCATTTGGACGGGTACGAGACCAGTCGATATTGTTTTCAAACCTCATTACAGTAATCCGGGGTGCGAGTGGTAAGCCGACCGTAATAGCGGAGCGGGCGGCTCGCTTATCTGAAACGGAAATCACCGATTCTGTAACTGTTCATTGTTACGTGAATTTTAAAGAGTCCATCCTAGAAAGGAGCTTATTTTGTAAGTAGCATTTCAAGGAATTATTTCTGTTTACGTACAAAAAAAGGCAGAAGACCAACATCGTACATTAGCCATCTGCGAAAATGCTTTGTAAATTAACAGTTTTAAAGTTTTTATTCTACTGAAAATATAGAAAGAGAAGTTAGGGAATAATTAATGAAAAAAAAAAAATATTCGCACCGGAATTTGGACCTCGGACTTTCTGTTTGCGACCCAAGCTCTAGGACTTCGGTGAAATGAATGCTTGGCGGAGAGCGCCGGCCAGGCAGCGCGGCACACGGACAGAAGGTAGGGTACGCCCCTAGTGGTGCGGTACAAGCCAGAAGGGGATCGCATCTTTAGCAACAAATCAAGCTTCGAAAATGTTTTATAAATTAACAGTTTTCAAGTCTTTAGTCTTCTGAGAATATAGGAAGAAAAATTAGAGAATAAATAAAGAAAAAAGTAGAATATCCGCACCGGGATTTGAACTCATGACTTTTTGCTTGCGACCCAAACGCTTCGATGTCGGGAAAACGAATTCTCGCCGGAGAGCGCCGGCCAGGCAGCGCGTACAGCACACGGATGGAGGGACGGGTATGCTTGTGTGGTGCGGTACAGGCGCTAGGAGGGGGTACGCTTGGTCGTGGGGTGGTGGTAGGGTCCGTGGGCGAAAACCCACGGTTCTGGCATCACTGGTATAGGGTAAAAGACTCAATTTCTGACATCTAACCAATTACTGTCACCTTAAGCTATTTTACTTCAAATAACGAATAAATAAACTATAGTATACATTCTATAATATAGATTATAGGTTGAATTACATAATTCTTTTTGTGTATGACTTTACAACGTTTATTTATTCGTTATTTTAAGTAAAATAGCTTAAGGTGGCACTATTTGGGTCTTTTAACCTAAACTTTACCCTTTACAAGTCCGGTTTGTTAGAGAGCAGATTACATTAGGACCAAGCGACGCTGAAAACGCGCAGAATGGAAACAAAAAACTAACCGTATCCACGCGCGAAAAAATACTTACCTGTGGGCGTCTGGTTGCCAGATGTGTAATTTGGCTATAGCCCGACTCACCCTGTACCTCGGGAGAAAAACCCGAGAGTATGCCGAAAATCATAAAGTCCTTTTACCTGAGAATGGAGGCACGATAGCGACGAAAGTCGAAATTCCCGACAAACGCTTCGAGAACTAGCGATTGTCTAGTCGCAAAGAAACGAAGAAATTTTGCTTCAAATATACCAAATTTCCAGCTGTAAATCGCCTACCCCGCCAGAAATGTTTAGCTTACGCGCCCCCTTTCAAAGCCAGATACAGCGTAAGTCTCAACTGTAAAACCCTTGAAAGTAGAACAGCATGGGTCCATTCGCCCTTGATTATACTTATACCTATTAAAAATCACGTTGACTGGAACAGTTTGTACATATTAATATGTATAAAGAAATGAAATGGATTGGCGCACGGTGGTGCAAAACCCACCAACACTTGGCATTAATTCACCAATACCTTCTATAAGATCCTGTTGGTCTTAATTTCATGCAGGAAGCGTGTTACTTGATAAATTGAAGTAATTAACATTCCTTTCACTGTTTTCTTACAGAAACTACGTCTTTTTGTACATTTAACAAGCGTTTGACACGGTGGGGTTAAGTAGGGCTTGTAACTGTACTTCTGCAAAAGTAGACGTTATATTCACGTTGGAACATTGATGCAATGGAACTTCAAACAAATGTAATGAAGTTTTGCAAAGGTTGGGCTTGCTGTCGCGAGTAACACAGCCAGAACAACCAACGATACGCTATATTAGGTATATAATTAACAATTATATCCGCGATACAGTCCACAGTGTATTTGGGCGCTAAACGAGGTGTGATATTCCCTGGACAGTTTAAACTTTTGCCCACAAAAAATGGGTTTTCAGCCCACTTTGCGCCGCACGCGAAGACGCCTAGACCTGACCTGTGATTTTTCCAATATTAGCGGGCTCGCGCCGCCGACGACCCTCACGATTTTCTGTCTCCGCTTATTGTCAACCCCCTGTGACTCAGGTCGTTGCCAACACGTGCAACGCAGATTTGCGGAAAACACGGTCGGTCACTGCGAGGTGAAAGTTTTAAGATTCAACCCCCTGAAACACAAACTCCACTTAATTTCACGTGAACAACGTCATATTCGATTCTGAACAGAATCCCAAACATTGAGGTAAAAAGTGCTTGATTTGGCGTGGCATTAAGCACTCTAAAGGCCCCCATACACACTCCTTCTTGCCTGTTCGATTTACAGACTTGCATATACAGTCAAAAGTTGTAATGCAGCACGGAGCGCGTGTGTCAATTGTCTGGCATGAACGCAATCACCGCGAGGTTGATTTATCCGGGTTCCGATTTGCCGCACATCAAAATTAACGGGAAGTATGGGCCACCGGCAGACAGATTTAAAATTATTGACACGTGTAATTTGTTGAGAGGATTTATCGAATCGTACAAAGCAAATCAATGCATTTGGAAAATTAAATCTAATGATTATTTGGACAAAAATAAAAAAAGGTGTTTATAAAATCTTAATAAATAAATTGCAGGAATTAGATCAAGATACGAATAAAGATGCAGTAGTAATTCTGCTCTTTTTAGTAACGGCAATCTCTTCTCTGACCACTACTGTACTCGAGATCATTGCTTTTTATTAGCGTTTTTCTCTGGGTTTAAAAAAGGGGGAAAAGACACGAGATTGGTGCCTCGTGTACCTACACATTTATTCATCTGTTGGCTGTTTAAAATCATGAAGGATGATTTAAAATCTTTACAACTTTCAGAATTATAAGCGTCGTTAACCGAACACATCCTTGTTCACTTGTCCCAAGGCTAGCGGCTTTTCCATTGGGCAGAAAAAAGAGAACCAAACATTTCTTTAATCCTTACGAGTGTCGCTATCGTCCTTACCACGACCAGAAATTTGGAAACAAAATCTACAAAATGGCAGTCGGTTAAAGATAAAATACGTTTTCTCCCGCAGTTTTTGTAACTTTTAGGTGCCCAAGAAAAAATCGATGTTTAGAAAATATTGACTTGATTTTGATAGTGGCGATAGCGACACTCATAAGGATTAAAAAAACGTTTAGTTAAATATTTAGAAAATATTTACAATATTTTCTGCTTTTCTGCTTTAAAGAGCTTTTCTGGCAAGTGTTCAGAGGTACCTATATCCGTCAGCAGGATGAGGGTTGTGCTGCGTAGTGGGGGGTGACGAGGATTCCTTGTAGCCTACAGGTAGTAAGAAAACTGCGGCAGTAATCGCAGAACCATCCACGGGGACGCACGCTAGTTTACGCTGATTTTCATACGTTTCTAACATATTTTTTCATTTTATTGTTAGTCTGTAGTTTATTCCTAGTTTATTTCTTCTACATACTTAGTTATAGTGTATTTTATCGTGTTTTTCTTGTATTTCTATTGTATTTATATCGTATTTCTATCCTATTTTTATCGTGTTTCATCGTGTTTTATCGTATTTTTATCGTGTTTGATCGTATTTTTAAGGTGTTTTTGTCTTATTTTTTATAGTACTTTTATTGTGTTTTTTTTATTAGTAGTCTACGTATTTAAAGTTAGTGTGCTTAGAGTGTTTCCTTGGCGTTTGGTGTGGAATACATATATATATATTCGGCAGGTAAGTCCTGTATCTCTATATTTCTAAAACCAGTGTTGCATTTTGTTTTTTCTACATTACAGTCAGTTTATTTCTATTTTCTTCATTACTTTAATAATGACTGGCAAATTGAAATTGAATAAGTACTATATGCGTGCTAACAAAATCACATAATCGTTCCGTTCAGGAAGCCAGGACATCATTAGATGTTAGTTCTTCGCATTTAACATCTGCAATCCATTTTTTTAGTACCCCACTAGTGATGTTTAACCTGGAACTAGTTCACAATCATTTTCACATTCAACATCTTGTCCTTATCTTATCATTACCAATATACTTAAATATACGTATATGTTTCACTTGGCACAAGTTCGCAATCTTCATCCAATATCACCGCAAGTAATGTAGAATATTCTCCGAATTTAGAAGATATTCAGAATTTTGCCTCCTTCGAAAATTCACAGACTTCTCAAGAATTTTCAATTGATTTGAGTAGTCCTAATTCAGCTTCTTCATTGGCAGAGTGGGCTGTATCACATCAAATTTCACATCGAACAATAAATTATGTACTCCACATTTTAAAAAGATCAGTTTCCAGCACTTTACATACCAGAACCCAGAACCTTTTTAACATGTTTTGTTTCACGAATACTTGTGTATACAGGATTAGAAATGACGCATACGGGTTGGGTCATCGTCGAATTCATTGCCGATGAATCGGTGTCTGAAGTACCCTCTGATTGGGTGGTAGGAGGAGGAGTTTGTTATTGGCCACCGTACAAACCGAGCCGCATGACAGTGGCAATCAAGAATTGTGAGCTGCGTGATGAATCGTGGGAGAAGCTCGCTGTATCGGTCTTTCCTGGTGGAATCTGTTGTACGTTGAAATTATTATTATATTTACTTATTAATTATAGTACTAATTAGTGACTAATTATTATACCCATTAATTACTAATGTGTTTATCCAGATGATTATGCCACGGTGAGGGCCAAGGCACGAAAAGCTGAAGAAACCAGCGATCTTCAGTCGGACGTGGAGGTAACGAAGCGGAAGATCATACCAAAAAGGTATTCCAGCAGTGAGGAGTCTGGGCCTGACCAGACGCCGCGGATGTCCCAGACTCCTTGGATGCTTCAAGACTCAACGTCGCTGTTACCCCCACCTCCAAAAATAAGGAAACCAGTCACACGATCAGGTGTGTAAATATGCTACATAAAAATTATGATTACCTAATACAATCTTCTAATTCCCTTTACGCTACTTTGCGCTCAGTTTCATCATATTATTTCTGTTGACGTTATCTTCTGTCCCAGGCGTTTTGTGTAAAAAATCGTGTTGTTTCACAGATTCCTTTGTTAAAAATGCCTCTTCTTCCATAGTACTCTATGTACAAATTCCATCTTGCAGCGATGTGGTTGCCAGCATCTGCCCTTGTGAAATAGTAACAATACATTTTTCACATTTTCCTTACGTTTTATTTGCAGTAATTGCGTTTTGGATGTGTCCACACTTCAGCTTCCTTACCTCGAGAATTATTATGTTCGCTTTCGTACTAGGCCTTCGACGCAACCCCGCAGGTTCTCGCTTTATAAATACGCTTGCACAGCAAGGTCTAAAGATTTCGAACTGTCGTAATTTTCACGGCCAATTACCTTGTCCTTAGAGGGATTCTTTATCGTAAGCAGTCCCGACAATGCTTGGAGGTTATGTTTGCACGTCTTTGTACTTGAAATTATGTAATTCGTAATACTCTACTTCTTCTTGGGTGCCGAATTTAATGTGTAGTAAGTTTCAAAACAATTCCGATGTAATTTTTGCACGTGCTAGCACAAGAAAATGTACAAGTCTGCCTTGCCAAATATACTCGAAGAGTGAAATACAGGCAAGGCGGTTTCTTTAAAATCGGGCTTGTCAGAGTTACATTCAGCTCAAACGATTGTGGCCGATCGAGATTCGATTGCATTCGAGCTTACCAGAGTTGACCAGTGTCGACTGACGAGGGCGCGAGATATAATATATATATATGTTTAATGTTTGCAGCAGAATTCTTTAACACAAATAATTTTGGTTTTTAGAGGAAATAGTATTCCCCAGCTCAAGCTATGGAAGCCAGGACGGGAGTTTTCCTGACAACATTGAAATTGGTAAGTCAATATATGTGTATAAAAATAATTATATTCTATGCGAAGATAGTTGGAAAGTTACAGTGAAAAATATAAGATGTAATAAATAATTTTCAGAAAACATAGATGCAGGCCCCAGTGGCAGCAGCAGCAGCAATAACAGCAACGCTACTGATGGCGATTTGAAAACACTACTGGATAAAGCCAATACCATAATAACACAAAATAATTTACTGCGGACATTGCTCCTGGAAACCATGGAGAGTAAAATACAAAACCCAACAGCATCAGTGCCGCAGGAAAAACGATCGTTTTTCACAAAATTTTCTTATTTAGAATTTCCATTAAATTCCGTAGAAAAGCTGAAGGAATTGGAGGAAATTTTAAAACAAGAAAACAATTTCCAAGATGCTGTAAGTAAAATATCATCATAGATATGACGACAAAATTGTGGATATAATAGAATTTATTTTCGTTATTTCTTTGATACAAAATTGTACTTAATTCGTTAATGTTTGATAATTTTTTAATTATAGGTGAACGAATTCGCAAATTTCGGAGGTTCGGACACCTACGATTTTATGAAGAGAGCGTTAGGATTTGTTTTAAGTAACGAAGTTACAATCAAGTATAGTTGGCTCGGGAGGAAAAATAAAGAGGCCTTCTCTAAGTTGAAGTTAGCCTCAGTCGTAATATGTAATTATCACCCAAATTTCACCATAGCTAATATTAATTAATATAGAATTGAATGTAATATCTTATTGAAATTCTTGTTTAAGGTGCCGCAGATAAAGCCAAGGTGGCGGAAAATAAAAAGAAATGTGAGGGCGCCATCCAATCATGGTTGAAGCGGGCATCGGACAGGATGTTGGCGGCACAGAAAAAAATTACTCCCGGTGCGGCCTCGGAGTAAGGACCGTAGGGACTACCGTTAAGGCTTTTTTGGGGGGAGGGGGGAGGTGGTGCGAATTTCTTATGTTTTCTTACAAGGGGAAGGGGAACGTGAGGTAGCGTCTTACGTAATATTTTTTTTATCATATTTTTCAATATGAATCTTTTAAAAAAAATTAATGTCTGAAAAATGCAATGTAATAAATATTACGCAAGGAAGAGGGGGGAAGCAGTTGGAATATAAAATCTTACGAATTCTTATACTGGGGGGGGGGGGGAGCGGGGGGTAAGTAAACACCAAAATTACCTTTACGTAATTTAACCCGTAAGAGTTCGCACCCGGAAGAAACCACCGGGTCAAAGAGGAGATATAATAAGAGGCGTTACTCCGGGCGGAATCTTTGAAGTCCTTGCTTCACCTTGGCATTTAAATTGGTTGTCTATTCGAGCGGGATATTCAAATCGACTAAATGTACCTCACCGCAGTTGGCTGATTATTGCCGGTTTACCGATCATTGCCGAATGGACATTTAAATTAGTTGTCTAGTGATTTCCCTAGTGTATTTCTGTCCTTGTCGAGTGACGCCTCTTATTATATCTCCTCTTTGACCGGGTGTCGTATATATCATTAAATATTAAGAGAATAGCAGCATTAGAAACTTTGGCCACACCGCCTACCTTCCTCCTTATTTGTTTACGTTAGATTAGACTATGCTACGATTTTATTGCTGTTAATCGTTGAATATAGTTCATAAGACCATGTGGTGTTCTCTCACACGCGGCTCAACGCCTATACCGATACGAATACGATACACGACTATAAACTGGTAATTCCTAGAGCACGACCGATCCTGTTTAGAGTAATTTTATTATTACTATTTGCGCTTTTTTTATCAAACTGATAGCTCATTATTTAGCAAGATTTATGTCGGCATTATCTAATAACGAAAACTTGTACTTTCTTCTGTGATATGTATAAGATTAAAAACGTATTTTTAGTTTAACAATTTATAAATATTTGTTAGAAAATATACATTGAAATATTAATCTAAACATCAAAAACTATGATACTACTTCTTGTATGTAAGTATAGTATAAGTATAGCTCTTAAATATTTGTAAATACACGATCGAATGATATATTTTACAAAGCAAGACATGTAATAATAGCAATGATAAAAAAAATATATACGTGTCGAATTGAGAACCTCCTCCTTTTTTTGTCTGTTAATAAAAACAACTGTAGTCAAATTTTAAATAAATATATGTAGTAAATAGAAATGAATTTTTAATAATTTTGATTCCATTTTGACAACCCTTTGTTTCATCAAATTTATATTATAATTAATCGGTATCGATAACTATCTTAAATACGCCCTACTTGCGGTTTTTAAAGAGCTGCATTTGACCTAATTTATCGATAAATAGGTCTTAATTGCGTCTTTTGAACGCCTGTTGCAGTCCTAATCCATGCGCTTGAAAGACGTACCCGGGATCACTTTTTTTGTAATATTCGTCGTTCAGGGGACGTATATAAGCCGTTCGTGGGAAATTCGGGACGTCCCGAACGACTGGGACGCTTTTAGGACGGCTGTGTGCTGTGTGCGAGACGTACCCGAGACCACTTTTTTGGTAACATTCGTCGTTCAGAGGACGTATGTAAGCCGTTCGTGGGAAATTCGGGACGTCCCTGGGACGTCCGATACGACTGGGACGGACGTCCCCGGGACGTTTTGAGAACGGTTGTGTGCTGTGTGGGATTTATACGATTTACAGGATTGTCAGGTATGAAGGGTATGCGCGGTATGCACCTTGACCTATTTACGAAATATGCGTCACAATAGGACTTCCGGGTTTTTTTATGAAATATGCGTCTATAATTAGAACGTGTTTGGTGATAGAATAGGACTTCCGGCGTTTTTATTTGGGCTTCTGAAAACGGGGTACTCAACCCATTGGGTGGATTTTAGGGTGTTTTGACTGGAGAGGAATGAGAGTGGCTTTGATTTGGAGGGTCGTAGAAAGGGGGTGAGATGTGGTCTCGAATTAAGAGGGTTTTTTTGGGATGAGGGACTTGTTTAAAATTAGATATGAGGGAGAAGATCATGTCTCGTAGGGCGAAGAGGGGAAGGGGATATCCTAGTTGACCATCTCGAGATGGGGACCGCTAAGGTGCATCGTCTAAATGATCAGTAATTGGGGAAAAGGGGTAAGAGTTGAAATTTGGGGGATTTCGGCGGAGTTGGGGAGTGATTTATGAGGGAGACTTGAAATAATACCGCGCGAAAAGTAGTGGGGCGTCACAATAACTCCATCGGTTTTACTTGTGAGACCACGTGCTTTGATAATTGTATCGACTGACTTGATGTCGATGATTGACTTTTCTCGCCCTCTTCATTAACCATCTTTAATTTTATTTGTATTCCATTCTTTACCAATTCTTTTATCTGACTATCCGACTTCTGACACCATGTTTTAAATGAGAACGCTTAGATTAGGTGGATAATACTTTTTATTAGCCTCGTGGTCCACTGTCTGGCCCACGTCTCTCTCGACGACCGTGTTGCCAACCTCACTTCTCGACTTCTGCCTATGTAGGCATTGCCAACCTTATATTTATAAAACACTATTTACAACACGTTCTACGCGTATATACTCATTCTAAAAAGTAAAAAATTACGCCAAGTGCATGAAATCATAAAATCGCAAAAAATAGAAAATAATAATTACGAAATAAAAAAAGATGTGAAATCAAAATGAGCTGCAAACACATAAAGATGCTTTCCAACTGCGCTTAAGATGACACAACTACATATACACAGCTAAAATTCCATTACTCACAATAGCTATTTATACTGTGGGGTTCAAAAAGTGTATGATGGCTCAATATATAATAATAAACAGTTTATTAATATGGATATATGAATATAAGTCAACGTAGTCAATTAGTACATCTTCCCGCAATACACCCAACACGACGCGCTCTCCACCAAGTCTCCAGTCGCTCTCCTCTCCCTTTTCACTCCTGACCCGACGGTCCCCAATCTCCCCTGCATCCCCGCGCCAGGCTCCTCGGAAAAGCCACCCAGTGCGTAAGGCACTTCACTTCAAGGAACGCTGATGCCATGCATCCCATCAATATCCCTTCACACCATGCCTATCGCTCGATTACTCTGACAATCTCCGAGACAGTACAATAAACAAAAAGGCGCCAACAGTCCTGGCACTCATCCGCTAGCCCACACGGAAATATCCATCCACACCACAATACAAAGCAAAAAATATATTAAATAATTTAAAGCAGATATATTTTTATACAAATAAATATTTTAATACGAATAAATATTTTATTCAAAATACTTGCCTACACAGCACACGGCGCCTGTGTTCGGCCTGATTTAGGCCTGAGCGCCTGAGCGTCCGGATTGGTAACAAGGTGTCTGAAAGCACTGATCTCTATATACTACTGGATAGCGTATCCCGTGTTAAAACCATGTGCCGACTTGAAGATCCTGGCGCCATTTTAATCTGAGTAAGATTCTCACTTTACAGCGGTAAATTTGAACGATAATAAAGGGAGATATACGTAACGAATGAGTGCATGTATGAAAATTGGAAATTATTATTTTAAATAAAAGATGTAATAAAAAATAAACGTACATGAAACAAAAGGAAATGTATAGATGGCCCAAACGAAGAAAATAGATAATGTACTGATTAAGTTAAAGATAAAAACACATTAAATATAAATATGAAAACATTTTTATTAAATGCAATAAAAGTACTTCCATGGAGAAGACAACCTTTGTCAGTGCCTTCTTGGAAACATTTTTTTCGAAATGACTAGAACATAACATGGCGTTCTTTGGTGGCACAAAATTGGAGCCCAAATCCATGTTGTGTAGCCATTCTGTAGCCATCAACGGAAAACTATATGAAACAAGCGAAAATCTTTTTTATTTCCTTACGAATATTTATTATGAGTGAGAAGTTCCACTTAACCTACAAGTAGCATATCAATGTTATTTTTACCTACCCGTGATATGTCAAATCGTCCCCCAATTTTTCTGCGCCACAAAACATGCACGTCCTAACCATTTTTATTGTACGTATTAATTTATGCAAGTAATTAATACGTCGTAATCAGGCACCAACTATTATTGATACTTGCGATTGCTTGCTTGCTTTGGCCAGCTTTGACTTGCACCCTTCGCGCCGCTGTGTGACGTCACACTTGAGAATCTTACTCAGATCAAAATGGCTTCTATTCGGCACAAGCCGCCTATCCTCGTTCACTATCCAGTAGTATATACAGATCAGTGACTGAAAGGCGCCTTCGGGACGCCGTGTAACTACACTGGCGCCATCTATACAAAGTTTCACAGGCGTGCATTTTAAGCATTCGGCACCCTTCACTAGCTACTAGGTTAGTAGAGGATGCCACATGCTTAAGGGGGTAGACACGTCACGTGACCTGGCCGATTTGACAGGTCGGTATTACAGCAGGTTTTTTCTGCACAGAAATGGTAATACCCATAGATACGCGGCTGCCTGGTGACGCGAGAAGGAGCTGTTTGCTATTTCCGTATTCTATTCTGAATAAGGAAAGAAATTCTCAGCTGTTGCGTTGTACTTATAAAAATTTAAACGGAAGGTCGGCTGGTACTGCAAACGTAGAAAAATCATTGTACATTTTAATTACTTAAAATGTGCTTATGCTACAATATTTTAAGTTAGCAGTAAGGAAATATGAGTGAAAACGGAAAATAAATGAGGGGATGTCCCCAGAAAATGAAGTTTGTTAGGTTAGACATTTTTTTATTAGCAAAGCAACGAAACAGAACATGAAATACACTTATTACACGTCCTATGCAGAAAGCAGTTATGAACAAACATCATATATAAAATTGTGTTGGATGTTGAATTGGACTAGTGAAAATGCGCAGGCTGGATGCGCGTGATTATTATATGGTCGGCTCCTCGAAGTGACAGAAAATATAACCTAAGTATATGCTATATGACAACACATGTTTAGTGGCTATTTCATTCTTTTACGAAACATTTGTGAACATTTTAGCATCCTTCCAAAACATTATTATTACGCCGCAACAGCATCTTTAGGAAATCGAGTATAGCAATTAGGTTATATTTTCTGTCACTTTGAGGACAGAAAATCCGTTCGTGAAATCCGCTACTGTAAATGCGCAGGCTGGATGCGCGTGATTATTATGTGGTCGGTTCCTCGAAGTGACAGAACATATAACCTATATGCTATATGACAACAAATGTTTAGTGGCTATTTCATTCTTTTACGAAATATTTGTGAACATTTTAGCATCCTTCCAAAACATTATTATTACACCGCAACAGCATCTTTAGGAAATCGAGTATAGCAATTAGGTTATATTTTCTGTTACTTCGAGGACAGAAAATCCGTTCGTGAAATCCGCTACTGAAAATGCGCAGGCTGGATGCGCGTGATTATTATGTGGTCGGTTCCTCGAAGTGACAGAAAATAAAACCTATGTATATGCTATATGACAATAAATGTTGGGCGGCTACTTCGTTCTTTTGCGCTATATTTGTGAACTTTTTATCATCCTTCCGAAGCATTATTATTACGCCACAACAGTATCTTTAGGAAATTGGATATAGCATATAGGTTATATTTTCTGTCACTTGGAGGAGCGGATTTTCTATCCTCGAAGTGACAGAAAATATAACCTCTATGCTATACCCGATTTCCTGAAGATACTGTTACGGCGTAATAATAATGCTTCGGAAGGATGATAAAAAGTTCACAAATGTAGAGCAAAAGAATGAAGTAGCCGCTCTACATTTATTGCTTATAAATTTCCTTAATTATGGTTCGAATTATATCATTCTTGGGGCCAATTTGATCGAGAAAACATAAGGAATCGATTGACGTCACTTTCGCAAAGATCTGATTAGAAATTGCAGAACTTCAGATTCGTCACTGCTTAGTGTGCAACATTGTATAGCCCCGCTGGTTTCGAGCGTCGAAGCCCACAAAACTCAGCGAGGCACATGATTGTTGGCAAGCATCGCATTTGACGATTCTAGCTAGCGAATCACCTCGTATAAATGATAATAAACAATAGTATGAAGTACGCACTGGTTAGGCTCGGATTATCGGGAAAGACCTACCCACCCCACTGTTTTGCTTTCTCGCTGCGAGCGAGGACCCTCGGGCCCGAGTAGACCACCCGTTGACAGCCGAGAGTAATAAAATCGACGGACCAGATAAAATATTTATGTTTTTGATAACTATTTGACGAAAGTATTACCAATGGAGTTTTTAGGGTTTCTCGATGAAAATGATGCCAAACATGGAGCAATTCGGTCCATTTTTAGTGAACGTAGTGTGTGTCCTAATCATGTATTCATAAGAAAAAATAGGCTGAATAGGCTTCGCGTCTCGACTCATTTTCGTGGACATAAACTCACCAATCCATCGGTAACACCCTTATGAAGGTGTAATGAGAAATATGAATATTTTCATATTCAGTACTCGATGACTCAAGTCGCCGTCGACCGAGGGTCTCTCGCTGGTGCGCCGCTATTTCACTCGCACTCGGTTTACGTCATTCAGTCTCCTTGTCAAGCGGTTCGGGCGAGGGCCTTGATAAATGTGAATTTATTTGGGAAACCAAAGTCGCGTCATTCGTGACCCCTACTCGCGAACATATATATGTTCTATGTACGTGAAAAAGCAATGATGACTTGAATCAAGACTTGAAGCAACATTTCTAATAGGGAAATGCATGAAACTTTGGGATCAGGAATTCCCAACCAAGTAATGCATATGAAAGAACTGGCGAAATTCAACAATAGTTCGTCGTCTTAATTTTACAATTAAAGTATTTATTTGACGTGAATATAAAGTTTGTCAGCAAAGTCTTTCTTGATTTGAGTTATAGAAGGCTGACTTTCCTTCGCCATGGAAAATCTCCTCTTGTCCTTCACGCTGGCAATCATGCGACTCGCTGAGTTTCGTGGGTTTCGACGCTCGAAACTAGCGGGGCCATACAATGTTGCGCACTAAGCAGTGACAAATCTGCAGTTCTGCATTTTTAATCAGATCTTTGCAAAAGTGACGTCCATGAATTCCTCATGTTTTCTCGATCAAATTGGCCCCAAAAATTATAATATTCGGACCATATTTTGAAGGAAATTGCGTGAAACATTGTTTGCACGATTGAAAGCCCGTTTCGTTAAAAATAGTTCGATTTAAATTATTTTCTGTCAATTTAATCAGGAGAATGCCAGGAATCCATTTATGTCACTTTCATATTGATACGATGAAAAATAAACAAATTCTGTTTCTAGTAAAATCTCGTTAGCCGCTCGCTGGTCGGGACCGGCGGTGAGCCCGTATCGTGAACGGAGTCCTAATTCCAAGTGTGAGTTTCTCGCTTTTTTCTGGCCGAAGGGGGGAGCGAGATGGAATGCTTTGCATGCGCGGCGGGCGTGCGCGATAGTCGCAAGCGCTTACGAGTTACCGTGAGCATGGGAACCGCTTCGCAAAATATTGACGCAGGCCCGGCTCAAGTCTTTTTTACGCCCTAGACGAACTTGTCAAATTGCGCCCTTTATTATAATACATTTATTTGAGTACATTAATGTCCTTAGTCTTAATTTTTACTCGTAGTATAACACCGTTGTAGTACAATTTGTAGTATTTCATTTACAAATTTATTTTTAACAATGCCAACAATGAAAAGACCATTTTGCACCTCTTGTCAACCTTACGCCCTAGCAGTTACCTATTTTTCAGAGTAAAGTCATAAATAGTCTCAAATAAATGTATTATAATAAAGGGCGTAATTTGACAAGTTCGCCTAGCGCGCAAAAACGATTTGAACAGGGCCTGCCTCAAGATTTGCGAAGAGGTTCCCGTGCTGACGGAGTGTCAGTTGTCCGAAAGACGGAGCGAGACAAAATATCAACGCGTCGTCTGTTCGTACTGTCCTGACTCGCTTTCAGTGCCTTCGCTCGCTCTCGTTTCATCTCGCTCTCGCCTTCGCCGGACAAGACTGTAACAGAAGTGGTGGGGATAGCGAAAAGTCCGTATCGTGTACACCAAACCGAGACCGTAACGAGACTTTACTGTAATCGATGACACATCACCAAGCAACGGTGATCTCGCGCGGCTCGGACCACAAAGGTTCTCGTCGGTTATTCGAGCTTCTATGATCGTATTCAGATATACCCTTCGGTGCCCACGGAACTCCAACTGACAAATCCACGATCGTCAGATGGTGGTGACTGATTTCTCCCCGATCGCTGTTCACGAAAACGAATCGACCGGCGAATATATCTGCATACGATCTTAGGATAAAAATACGATGTCAGATGAAATAGTATTCGAAGCTCAAGATGAAAGGCCTTCGAATAATCAAAGGAAATTAAATATTCAAAGCTAAACAGAATTTTAGATTTAGGGTACACACACCCTCCCCGAAACCTCGTGTCGATCGGCCACTGGGGCCATTTGGAAGTATATTATTTTATTTAAATAATGCCCATCTCTGCATAGGACCGTAAAGAATTACAAAAAAAAAATCAGGGAGTCAACTGTTGACCGATTTGGAGTCTTTTCCTTGTTACATGTTACATACAATAGTCGGAAGAATAATAATACGAGCAATAATTGCAAATAATTGCCAGAACTTCCACATTCTGAAAATATGATATCAGTAAATCAATATTTCCAGTATTAGTAAAAAAGTTCCAATTTCTCTTTTCTTATTTTAAATAATGTGATCATATAATTATAACATAAATTCGACAGCGATTTCAAGTGATGTATGTGTCACGGTAAAAGCATTAATTTAGTAAATGTATACAATTCCCAGCAGTTCCTGGTTAATATATGCCTAAAATGCATATAACCTAACCTACAATCGTCCGAAAATTCATACATTGACTGCATCACGCTTTTACTGTGGCACATGTATCCAGCTAACGCTTCAGTTTTGCTATGATTCCACGTTGGTAGTCCTCCCGAGTAGGCGCCATTTCGTATCCACTAGCTCAACTAAATTTGTCACGTGACTTGCTCTGTATTATCGCCAATATGGTGGAACTCGTATTTGGGAATGCAATCACGGGCTGACGTTGTTTGTCCTTATATGAGCAGATTTTTGACTGGGTGAGGTCTCATTCGAAAGAGAAAGGTTCGATGCAGCCCGCTCTGCTCATCGTTTGAGTCAGAAAACTCTTTTAGTGACCTACAAATACATGGAATCTGCGAGTGCATTTTGACGATTTTTTCTCTACTTTGGACACTCGTATTATTACATATCAAATCAATCTCTTTGAACCATGACCAGAGCGGGCTGCATTGAACCTTCATCTTTCGAATGAGACCTCGCACAGCCCAAAATTTGCTCATATAAGGACAAACATCACGTCAGCGCGCAAACCCATGTTTCGGCCCAGATTATGTCGGTATACAGAGCGCTGCATTACCCGTGTCTACCCCCTTAAGCATTTGCTTAAGAATAAGTAGCGACTATGAATACCGGCCTTAAAGGTTATTTCAGCGAAAGTGTATTACCGACTCCTAATTTGAATACTGGACGTAGCGCCCTCTGCTTATGGACAGCGTGCAATTCAAGAACTACTCTAAAATGTATTGAAATGTTGAACGATTTGTTTAGAGCGAGAGTTTGAAACAGGTGGCAGGTGTAGAGACGTGTACGTGCGTTAGAGGTGTACGAATTTCTTTCCGAAAATCTATGCGGGGAGTGAGGAGTCATACGAATATGGCACGTCCTGAGAGTATGTATTTTATCGGATCTAAATTAGGATAAATGCATTGGGACGGTGTTGAAGACGGTTATCGATGCGATTAAAATAAAATTAAATTTGATAAAAATGTATTTCCATTTATTTCATTACAGTACACTATAAATTATATCATCCACTGCATTACACTATGTGTGTTTACAAATATTGAAAAACTACAATACTACAATATTATTATTCTATTTGTTATAAATTATAAATGAAATTATTATATTTCTATAATCAAATTACTGGTGCGTGCATGCGCGAAATGACTATAGAATGCA
Source organism: Andrena hattorfiana (assembly GCA_944738655.2). Lineage (NCBI taxonomy): Eukaryota > Metazoa > Arthropoda > Insecta > Hymenoptera > Andrenidae > Andrena > Andrena hattorfiana. Next base: position 23,954,865 of record OX122890.1, read on the forward strand.
CTTACAATAAGTTGTGAATACACCTGTAGTTGTTTGGAATATACAAAGCAGAGTATATAAAGTGTACACAGAATACACAGAATACATATATCGGATTTCATCAAATATACAGTAGAGATAGAGTAGTAGATACACCACACAGTGGCAGTCAAACGTATACATATACACTCTTTAAAATCGCATAACTTTTTACAAAAAGTGAACTAAACGAGTTCGTTTTTTTTAGAAGTTAGAAAGATCGGTTTACTATAATAGGTATATCGTGTATTCGCCGTTTTGAAAATTGTAATTTTCGAAATAACAAGAAAAAAACGGATTTTTAAACTTTTTTTATGTGAGCTTATAATGATAATTTAAAAAATGCTCTTTCTAGATTCAAGTAAGATATACGAATACTGAAAATTTAATCTAAATCGGTTAACGTTGCTCTAAGCTGCAAACGCTTAAAGATCGCAGAATGAGGTCGAAATCGCTGGTATATTCCGAGGTCAGGGATTTTGAAATTCTGTCATGTCATCAAGGGATCATTCTGGTTAACGCGCCGATAAATTCAGCGAATTTCAGGAATTTATTGCGAATATAGGAATTATAATAATGTAATAAAACTATTTTCTATTGATTAAACTACATTTCTACAGCAAATAAAAAATATAAACGTAATCAAATTATTGATTTTAAAATGGTTTCTGAAGGCGATTTTGATGACTTGTTTAAAAATTCATGCTTCGCTCGTGCAGGTGATTTCAGCAGTTGGACTTATTTGAAACCAAAAATACAAACAGATTCTTGATCAATATGACTGTCGCTATGGCCCGAACTAGAATAAATGATTTATCCTTAAAATTAACAAAATGTCGGGCCAAATACAAGAATCAATGAATTTCGGCTGTGTTTTTCTGTGCTATTTTCGATTTTAAAAGTAGGTTAGACTCAACAGAAATACTTGGTTGTAGTCCCGGCCAGAGGCATAGGTGTGCAGAATAAACAGTTCAATTTATGAAGTAATCGGTTCGATATATTTTGAGATTTTACCTGCACCATGTGAAAAAATGACGTTCCGAGAAAAACGCGTTCAAAGTTTTTATCTATGGTGGTCGAGCCTCTGCGCTCCCTACAAAATGCCTATGTAGAAGCTAAAAATAATTGGAATTTTTCAATGAAAATTTAACAGTACATTCTTGGGGATATGTACTTTCGAAAAAGTTTGAGTCTATTTATTCAATCCTTTGCTAATTGTCACTCGAAGAAGCTGGAGGCTGACACAAGGGCGAACGTGAGCAGAACGGATTAGCGCTCCACGGGCAGCGAACCCATCCGCATCCTTATTCTGAAATCCCTGCTACAACACGTAACAAATGAATATCTATTGCGTCATCACTAGACCCCACAACGACGCATGTGTGTGAATGAGCAAAGAGGACAATAAAAAAACTTCAAAAAAGTAAAAAATACGCCAAGTACATGAAAAATCAAATAAATCACAAAAAATAGAAGATAATAATAATCCAATTAATCCCATAGATGCTATATGGGATTGATCTGTGGTAATCAGAGATGGGCAAAAAATTATTTTAAATAAAAAATTGATTTCGAATAAAAGACAAAAATTTTATTCGAGAGTCGTCGAATAAAAATAACTTTGGGTAATTTTTATTCGAAGCGCCTCAAAATAACTTTTTTATTCGACGGGATTCATTCGACGGTTACGCATGATTTTTTTATTCGACGGGAATTCATTTTAAGCTTGAAATGATTTTCTACGTTTCAGGCGTCTTTTATTTCAAAAGTTATTCGAAGTTAAAATAACTTTGGGTGAGCCTCGAGAACCTTTGATCGAAGCCGCCGACTTCTCGAGCCGAGCGACATTGTATCGTTCACCCGTATACACTGCAGCGCGGAGTTACTCGGCGATGTGTCATCGATTATACAGAAACGGAATTTCTTTATTTTTCGTCGTATCAATATGAAAGTGACACCAATGGATTCCTTGCATTCTCCCGATTAAATTGACAAAAAAAATATTTAAATCGGACTACTTTTAACGAAACGGGCTTTCAACCTTGCAAATTAATTTTATGCCTAATATCGTTAATTAAAGTTCAAATTATGTCAGGTTTGGTATCATTTTCATCGGGAAAACACAAGGAGACGATTGATATCACTTTCGTGCAGATTCGATGAAGAATCTGATTTCACATTTTTCCGTTCTAAATGGCTTGTGCTATCTATATCTTTTATGGCTCCGTGTTTCTCAGCTGTCGAGCGCTCGCTTCTGAAGGGTCTCAGGTGTTAACACGGTCAGGCACGCATTTTAATGTTTGCATGTTTTTTTATATTGTATATTTTCTTCTATTTTTTTGTGATTTATATTATTATCTTGTATTTTTTGTGATTGTATATTTTCTTCCATTTTTTGTGTGATTGTATATTTTCTTCTATTTTGTTGTCATTTATATTATTATCTTCTATTTTTTGTGATTTATTTGATTTTCATGTACTTGGCGTAATTTTTTTACTTTTTTGAAGTTTTTTTTATGGGGCTCTCACTTCTTTTTACAAAGATAATTTGCATAGGGAATGACTTCAGATAATTTTTACTATTATTTTATAACTTACAAATTATCACGGGACAGAATTATGGACAAATTCTATAAATTCTACGTAAGTTTAACAACTACGAAAAGAAACCATGTGCACCGCATTGCCAATCTATATGTATTATATGTATAGTATTTTGTGTACAATACATGGTGCGCGAAGCAGCTTACGGCGCTGAAAGCAGCCTTTGGCGCTGAACGTATTTAACATTGAAGTGTAATAACGACCACAATTAACACCTTTCGAAGAAAAATATGTATGCATTTTTAGCATTTCGTGGCCAAGCTTGTTTTTCTACTCGTAAATCATCAACGGATAACCACGTTGTGCCTTTACCCCTTACCATACCCGTGTAATGACCATCGGCAATACTTTTACCGTGGTGGAAAATCGCAGCCTTAAGTTTATAACACTGATCTACCAATTGTACTTTGGTAGTAGGTATTGCTTTGATGTAGAAATTTTCCACTTTCGTTGTTTCACTACTATCGTGATCGAACAAATGTAATTTTGCAATAAGAATTTGTTTGGAAGCAGTTATATCGATTTTCTTCATTGTGTTTGAATTTGAATTATCACAATTATTGCAAGGATCTTTCACATTTTTCCATCCTGTGAAATTGTATTTTATTATATCTTGAAATTCAAATGATTTTTTTTTTAACATCTTGGGCAGTGCAAGATGTACCACACAATTTGTACTGATAGTAGTACTTTTGTAATTACACTTTAAACATCTTAATACCGTTGTAATTTCGTGTTGTACTGCATTCTTAATAAGAATCTCATGATCACAAAGAGAGGTAATAAACTCAGCTGCATCATGTAGCTGATTGTTAGCGTATTTTTCTCCTGCGAATTGCCGTAATGATATTATGTTTGGATTTTGATCCGATTTATATTGGTCCATAAAGACTTTTATAATATGATCAGCTTTTTCAGTCGAAAATAAGTTTTCTCTTATGGATGAACAATATAACATACATTGGATTGTGGCATTCGCATAACAAGACACACCATCAGAATTCGGGAGACCTCTTACGTAGTATTGAATGGTATCCACGATGTGATCATTAGTATTCTGACATTCGGATACATTATAATTAGGTACTGCCCAAACAGCATCACGAACATTGAGAACGCGGTTTTTAGAAATTGAAATAGTCATAAGATCAGGTCTATATTTTTTTCGCAATCTATTATACTCTATTATAGCCGATTTTTGTGCCTTTGCGGAAGATGAATCATAATTGATAAGATGCAGTCCTTGTAATGTGGTCACCCGAGAAAGAGCAACGTAAATTTGTCCACAAGTAAATATTGAATTACCTGCTTCTATGACAGCATTCTGCAAGCTTAATCCTTGACTTTTGTGAATAGTAATACCATAGCTGAGGCAAATCGGAAATTGTTTTCTAATAACGAACGCTCTATCCATTACTTCAAATTTAACACTTACTCGTTCTATCATATGTTCTTGCCCCGTGGGTAATATAATTTTCAATTTTTCAACGTCATTATCAACACCTCGTGTAACTGAAACAAGTTTAGCAATGGTACCGTTGACAAGACCTAGTGTAACATCAATATTTCTTCTAATCATGATTTGCACTCCTACTTTAACAATTACGACTCTTGCAAGTCCCGCCGTTCGGGAGCTATCATCGTCATTATTGTTTAGTACCTTTGACACCTTTTTTTTCAAGTACGGTGCACAATTCATTGTATCATGAGCAATCAAATGGATTTCTTCGGACGGAAATCGACTCAGCATTGCAGCGTTCAAAACATCACACTGTACATATGTGGGAAGTAAACACATCGTATTAGATCCCACATTAAGCATGTAATCACTTAATTCCTTTAATCGGTCATTACAATTTGTCGCTTTGAAATTTAATTTCCTCGATTCTAAAAGCTTTGTATCCAAATCGGTCACTACTCCCGTGCGAATTCTCGACAAGATCTCTTTGTAAATATTATCACCCTGCTGTCGCATGTTTATTGTCAATTCGTCATAGCTAAACAAGGTAGACCATAAATTATATGAACCTAATCCCCAACATTTTTCTCCATACTCTTATTGGATAATTGTATAAAAGCAGGTTCTTCGTGAACAGGAGGAAGTTGTAGTAAGTCACCAAATAGCAGAATAGGTATTTTTCCGAACCAAGCATCATGGGAATCTGCAGTATCAAATATTTCTGTAAGTTGCAAATGTATGTACAGGAAAGTTACGTTAGAAACCATCGAAATTTCATCGATGATTACTAAAGCAACATTTGTTAGATGATCTCGTACAATTTGAAGGGCTGCATCGCTAAGTTGCCTATACTGGGCTGTATGCCCATGTTCTACAGGTAATTGAAATAATCGGTGTATGGTAAGACCTTCGATATTAAAAGCTGCGATTCCAGTAGGAGCAGTTACTGCTGTGTCTTTTCCGATAATCTGCTTGATCCAGTGTTTGATAGTTTTTATTAAAAAACTTTTCCCAGTGCCACCTTCTCCACTCACATAAAGTCTGAGAATGTTATCGTTAGATGTCAAGGATTTAGTAACTGTATCAAATATCCGCTTCTGATCATGGTTCAATTCCGTAATCATTTCTTGAAGATCACCACAGTCAAATTTGTTTCCCGCGTCTTTAAAATCTTTCATGGCACCAACAGTTTCAACGGGAACACACTCTAATGGGTGATCGCCTTGATCATTTTCTTCTTGTTCTACAGTATTCAACACGTTCTTTTCAATTTCTTCCTTTATATGATCACGCGCTTCTTGAATATCCGTTATTCGTTCGTGATACTGAACTGCTTCTGTCAATTGTGATTGTAGCGACAAAAAAGCTTCCGTATATGTATCAAATCCATTTTTCAATTCGTCGGTGTTTCTCCAAGGTTGGAATAATAATAATGAGAAATAATAATTCTCAGGTTGGGTTTGAACGTTGTACTTATAATGATTGATAAGATACCCTCTTTGTCTTTTTTTCAAAAACAAAGATGCACGGATTTCATAATATTCAGTTTTTTCAGACGGTCTAATTTTAGTAACGTCATACCACATAGCAAAATCGTACAGATGCATAGATTCTAATTCCTTAGGTCTGTTAGCATAGTGATCATCTATGAGGGATGGACAAAATATGTCTGTGGATTCACCTTCCAGATCCTCAATCTCTTTGCGAGTTTTCAATTTCCTACTTCTCAGTATATTTACATCTAACCATCTAATAGTAGTACTGGAGTCAGTGCCATGCAATGATAATCCTAAAAGAGTATCAGCGCATTCAGGCGCTCCACATTCTCTATGATTTAGCATGCGCATTCCAAGGTTGCACAAAAGACTAGCCAATGACTTAGAAGAATTTATTGCTGCCATAGTGTCCGTAGCGTAACTTTTTTCTGGCTTTGACACGTACTTAGTACAGTAACATGTTACCAACCCTGTCTTTTCCCCAATATATTGTATATCCATGTTACCTCTCCAAACCGTGAGAACGGGAGCATTATAATCATTGATACGGACTTCCTTTATTGAACGTGGAAGATCATAGAGTCTACCTTTTGCTTTCAATTGTTTTCTAGCAGCTATAGAAACAGCCACATCCCTTATTATCAAAGTATCTGTAACTGGACGTGGAAATGAAAATCTACATACTTTACAGAAGGAATTTTTAGTTTTTTTGTTGCGTAGACAGTAACTATTGCATTTATGCATTTGATGTGCAATTACACGACTATATAATTCTGGCGACACATGCGGTGATGGCAATCTGCAAGTGACGTATTTCTTAATAAATCGTGCTACATCTTCCTTCGAAGATTTATCGATTATAGGAGTATCTTCAATCCAAATTAAAAGATGAAAATGTGATCCCTTGCTTTGATATTCTCTGCGCCAAAAGTAATGAGTGACCTTGCCAATCGGATTGTCCGGCGAACAAATGAAATCCAGCATAGCGTGGAATGCATTATCTATAAATCGAGCAGTTGAAACGGGATCAGAAGCAATGAGTTCGTTCGGGGACATTTTAGCCACCGATGGGCCGTTTACTTCACGAAGATATTCTATTAAATCTGTCCATAGCCACTCACTTGGACTAAGCGTGAGGAACCATGTAGCTGGTCCATAATGGTGTATCATACAGTTCAAATCATATCTCGGTTTTCGCCAATACTGTGCTGTATTACGTAATCTGGAAAATATAGTGTTCAAGTTCGTTTGTAGCTGATCTTTAGAGAGTTGCTCTAGAAAAACTGTATTTTTCACGTAGATTTACGACGTTCATTTTGTGAAAAATTCCAGCGTTCAATTGCCGCATATTGGTATCGTGTAATAAATGAAAAAGATATTGCATGTTCAATCGAAATTGCGAATGCTTGGACATCAGTTTGGACTTAATGAATTCATGATCAGTCAAACGAAACAATCTTTCTTCATGCTGTCCGTTCACCCCATGAGGATATAAATCTGGGAAACATTTCACATCTAATTGTTCAGCACGATGGCCCAACGGAATGTCATGAACTTTAAGCATTTGATAGAGTGCGGTAGCAGATTCATTAACCCTTTTGTCATACATTGGATAAATCGTAAACTGATCATAATATGAATCAGATTGTGACATTTGCGTCAATAATGCACGTTTGTTGTTTTCATCGATATTAAGTGTCTCACCTTCAACGTCCTCGATAGATTCGTTATTATCGTTATTATTATAATTGGGAACTTCTTCTTGAAATTCTGTATCTGGTAATTTGGCACTCAACAATAAATCGTGTGATTGTGGTAAAACAATTTCTGAGTATAGAGGATTATTGGCTTTCAACCATACTAAGGCATTCCATACTTTCTTCAAGTCAACTAACTTTTCCCAAACTATTTTAGATTTTGTTGGAACGCCCCGCACCAATATGTATAATTCATGATTTTGATTTAAAGGTTCAGTCGCAGGACAGATTTTTTTTAAATTTTCTTGTAATGGCAAAGGAAGGTGAAATGTTCTCCCCTTTACTTTTGGAAACATATGTTTATGTGGCATATTTTTACGCATTACTGTATCCATTCTCACAATCGTTTGAAACGGTTTAGCTCTTTGAATGAGAATTCGTTCGTAATCGTTCAACACTGCTATATCTGGAACTGAACGTACATCAAGCTTATTTAAAATACATTTTGGTGGTATGGAATCGTTGCGAATTTTATCGTGACAATATCGGCAAATAAAATGCATGTCACCAACTTTGTATCCAATATGATTTAACAATGTTTGCATTACATTTCCCTTATATGTTCTTTTAGAAATATCAAACTTAAGAACCTCTCTTTTAAAACAGAGTTTCTCGCAGGAAACACACGGAATGCGTGGTGTGTCCATAGACCGCTTTGTGAAAGCTCTAAATGCTAAATAATATCGAGATATAATCTCTTCTTCGTTCAAGCTTATGTCAGTATTATTTTTTTGTAACGCTTCAGCTTCTTTCCGAGCTTGCAGTGTTATTAATTCAAGTGTTTCAAGGTCATTATCGTTTAAGGCTTTGTCTAAATTATGTAATTGGTTTTTATAAATGCTCGCTATTTTGTATATCATTCTCTTCAAATGTCGTAAATCCGGAAAGTGAGGTGCCAAAATCTCAATGGCTAAAAAATTGGACTTGCATAGTTTAGGGTTTATGTAACAACCATGAGAATGACCAACTTTTTCAGCATGCACTTTATTAGAACAGCTACTGATATGGTTGTTCAACTTATATACCTTTTTTAATGAGCATTCTAACAATCGTTTGAAGAAATCCTGTAAATTATTCAGAATTTCAACATCTTTTGTTTTACAAAGATAACTACAATGCCATGCTTTTGTCATCTTCTTCGATCACAATACAGGTAGAACGTTTATAGCTTTCCCTTCCGAATTCAGTATGATTGATTCAGAACTGATGAAAGTATGGTACGAACTTTCCGCAAAATATGATTCTGAAGAAGATGTATGTCCGGATTGTCCACACAAAGCATTAATCCTGTCATCAATCAACATTTAAACATTCTGCTGCGCGCGTTAAGGAAACTTCCACTTTTTCTTTACAATCTTTCAACAGTTTCCTCATTTTCAAAATGTACTTTTGCCTAATATGAAAACACCATTTTATTATACGCTCAGCTTCCAATCTACTTGCTTCTCCGGACGGCATGATAATAATTTTTGAAAGTTTTCTAATATAAGTTTCTTTGTTATTTTTGGTTGCTATATTGTTATTTGTTACAGCAATATAACAATACTTTTTTATTATTTTCAAAACAGCACGACGTTTTGCTACTTTATTATAATTATCTTCTTTACGTATTTCATTATATACTTTCCGCTTTTTGGAGATAACTTCTTTATTTAGCTGATAATAATTTTTTCGCTTTTCGCGTGTCACTTCTTCATTTACGTCATAATGCACTTTCCGCTTTTTAATTATACTTTCTTTATGTAGTTCATAATAATTTTTTTGCTTTTCGCATGTCACTTCTTTATTTGCATCATAATACTGTCACGTCCTGGGTGGCGGAAGATAGGGCTGTGACAAAGTTGGGGAATATTGGGAGGTTGAGAGTTTAGGAGCTCAGGCACGAAGGCCAGCTTCGCAGCTCTGAGAGGTGTAGGAGCTCAGGCACGAAGGCCAGCTTCGCAGCTCTGAGGGGTGTTTAGGTGCTCAGACACGAAGGCCAGCTTCGCAGCTCTGAGGGGTGGAAGGTATTCAGGCACGAAGGCCAGCTTCGCAGCTTTGGGGAGTTTAGGAGCTCAGACACGAAGGCCAGCTTCGCAGCTCTGAGGGGTGGAAGGTATTCAGGCACGAAGGCCAGCTTCGCGGCTCTGGGGAGTTTAGGAGCTACACACGAAGGCCAGCTTCGCAGCTCTGAGGGGTGGATGGTATTCAGGCACGAAGGCCAGCTTCGCAGCTCTGGGGAGTTTAGGAGCTCAGACACGAAGGCCAGCTTCGCAGCTCTGGGGAGTTTAGGCGTTCAGCACGAAGGCCAGCTTCGCAGCATAAATCGACCAGGGAAGGTTAGGGAGTTATCGCTCACCAGAGTGACACCCGTTAGAACTCTTGTGGTTTGTATTTATGGCTCTATAATTGGCTTAACTACTGCATTGCAATAAAAGACACGCGTCGTAGTTCCTTTCAATAGGTGTAGGAATGGACATGCGGGACCCTAAGCGAAAGTAAGCTTGTAAACACTGATAAGAACTCCCGGTGCTCGCGAAGAGAGATCAGCTGTTGCTGTGGCTCGTAATGATTCTAGGTAGTCGAAGGATAATTACAAGAATTCAAACGTCGGGTAAAACAAAAGCGTTATTTATTGGAACGCGTGCGAATAAGCCATGCACTACTGAAGCAATGGCAGTAGACGTATTATAACAATGCGTTGGACATTAAGCATTAGCACAAGACATTTATATAACGATGATCAATGATTATAATATTACGCATAAGATAAGATAAGCATAAGAAGTGTTAGAATTGGTTATAAACAGGTTAACATAAGACAATAAGCTTAAGCAATAATATAATTAGGCGGTAATATAAGCAATGAAACGATATAAAGCGATAAGCGTAAGCAAAGAAGATAATATAAGCAAATAACATAAGCAAAAGGAAATAACATAAAGCAATAAGAGTGAGCAAAATCAAATGATATAAGTATAGATAAGCATAAGTAAATGAAAATAATAGAAAACGATAACGTTAGTGTTTTACAATAAGATAAAATGATAAGCGCTTACAGTGATGTAGAAGGTTTGGTAACCCTATTGGGGACGTTGCACTGAAGCGAAAGTTTTATATTATACACTGTACTTTTAGAAGAAAGAGTCTGACATAGCGGATGTTCCCGAACTAACTGACTGTATGTGGTCCATGCGGCGCTGGTATTTATACAAAGCGATGGAATGTCAGGTATGCGGGGAATTTGCGGTATGCGCGATGACTCATGCTTAAAATATGTGTTATGTAATCGGCGCGTATTGATGATTCATGCGTAAAATATGTGTCGTTATTGCGTATTTCGGCGGCTCTTTCGGGGCTTTGAAAAGGGGTACTCCACCCGTTGGATGGGTTTGGAGGGTTTTGATTGGGGTTTGAAAAGTGGAGGTTTGAATACGTTTGTCGTAAAAGGAGGGGGGGGGGGGTGAGACATGGTCTCGAGATGAGCGAGTTTTTAGTGAGGGACTTGTCTAAGGTTTAAACGTGGAAGAAGTTCGCGCCTCGAAGGCCGAAGAGTGGAGGGGGATTTGAAATTTGATCATCTGGAGATGGGGACCGCTAAGGTACATCGTCCAAACAACCCGGAGGTTGGGGAAAGGGTTAGAAGTTGCTATTTTATAGATAGTAGGGAAGACATTAATTAGGACCGGGCGAAAAATAGTGGGACGTCATAATACACTTTCCGCTTTTTGATTATACCTTCTTTATTTAGCTCATAATAATTTTTTCGCTTTCCGCATTTCACATCTTTTTTTTCTTTTTTATTATACTTTCTTTGTGTGCGTTATAATATTCATAATTAGAAAGTTTCTTGCCCTTCTTTGCTTTATAAACAGCTTTTCTTCTTAAACTTATTTCTTCTTTACGCCTTTTATAATAATTAGACATGTATTCTGTGCTATTACTTGGTAGGTATACACTGCTGATTTTTAACTTCGAAACCAATGGTGGATCTGTCCGAATTACATTTTTTGTATATATGGTGACTTCTTTGTCACTAAGTATTACATTTTAAACTGCGGATATTTTATTATCTGTTTCGTTAGTAATGTAACTTTGACCGATTTTGACCACAAGAGGGATTTTTATTAATTGTACTACCAATTGCAGATTCATATTCGTGCACACAACGTGTTAATTGTTGATCCTGAGTGCATGGAAAATGTTCTATACGATTCGATTGAAACATTTCGATCAAATGTTGACGCATCATCGCATGAATGTACGTTACTTTGTCTGGTAATATTTGGAATAATAACGAGACAGCAAATGCAATCGCAAAAACTCCGCAATCCCGACCATTTGGTTGAGCTTGTACATGTGGAATTTCAATAAATTCTTCATCAATTGTACCGTCATGTTTGTTCAAAAAAGGATATAACTTCTCAAGATAAATTTTATGATGACTATGTAACTTAGAGGAATTAAGAGAATCATAAATATAAACTCTTCTTTCATCGTGTTTATAGAAGCTACAAACCCAATGTCCCCTTACATTGCTTCCAATTTTTTCACTTTGGTGCAAAATCTGTATATGATCCTGATTTTCAGGAACTGGTTGAATTGTAGCAGGCAATTAAACTTTCCACGTGTCGCGTGGTTTATAATTAGAGTTAGCTTCTATTAATTTATGAAAATATTCGATATGGTCATCTGCTAACCATTCGCCTTTAATAATAATTTGCATATTATGAAAACTGAGTGGTAAGATATTAATACTATTATTAATTATAGACATGACGAATTATATTTTTATTTTTTATATTTCTAGTACACTATATAGTACAATATATATATATATATGCGTGGCGGTTATGCGATCGCGAACGCCCAACTTTATTGAAAGTTATATTCGAGACACGGCGCAATGCAGCCTATCGAGTGATGTTATAAGATAAGGCGCGATGCAGCCAGTAAAGCTTATATACTCGTAATAGCGCAAAGCAGCTCAGCGAGTGTACTTTACTTTTTTTTTTTAATATTCCAACCTGTAAAAAACGAAAACTTTGTAATAAACACTGAACTAATATCATACGTATTATTACATATAAATAAATGTAAACGTCACTTACCAAATATAATATTTTCTCGTTTGATTCTCCTACTGACGAGTAGAATTCAATTTCTTCCCAAGGGACTTGATACTAAAAAGATACACATTTCAAGAAAGAAAGAGGTTAGCAAAAATCTGCGCAGACTATTATTTTACACATGTAATGAAACAATAACCTATTCGTTGAAAATATGTTCGTTTCATTATGCGTAAACCTTAATTAATAATAATGAAGCACACTTACATGCAAGGAAATCAGAAAGAATTTTCGGACGCCATGACATGCGTGACCTCCGGTCGCCCGCTTTGGTTTTTGACGTGCCCGTCGGTCAGAGCGAGCCCTCCTCGTACCGAGAAAATGTGCCACCGATCACGTCCCGTGGCGGTCGGGCGAGATTTCTTCTTTACCCTCGCCGTTTAGTTACGCTTTCAGCCTTATTTATTCGGTCCAGAAATCCAGATTATTTATTCGGTCCGGAAATCCAGATATATACAACAATCTATAGTAACCTACACCCAAGAAGGTTCCGTAGACACAACAGTAGCGCGTCAGATTGTCACGAGGGCGGCCCCGGGGTTTTCAAGTCTCCCATATTCTTTTTATTTTTTCACAATTTTTCCTGTGGAAATAAATAGTATAGCTATGCCGATTCCAACGCAGGTCCTCTGAGGGGAGCGCGGGGGCGGGGGGGGGGGGAGTGAGGGCGCGCGGGGGAGCGCGGCGGAGAGAAACATGGGTGCGGGGCCTGCGGGGGGTGGAAGAGTGGTTGTGCGCGCACGTGCCGCGGAGTGGGGGAAGCCGCGATGATGGAGGGGATCACTCCGAGCCGAGCCGCCGCGGAGACCTGGCCCACCGTCCCCGAAATTTTTCAGAGGGAGGGAATGACCCCCGAAAAGTCTTTTTCAGACGTTGGCCCACCCCAAAAAATTTTTCAGACCTAACCCAGGGAGGGGACGGCCCCCAGGATTTTGTTCCAAACTTTTTATCTGAAATTGTTTCGGACAATGTCGGGAAAGATCGGGAAAGATCGACGTTCTTTTCTTTTAAACACCACGTCTTCGGGGCGGAAAGATACAGAGCATTATTTTAAATCTGAATTCGGAGGAGGGAGAGAGACAAAACTACATAGCGGTACACTCGCAGATATTCTAAAATTTTTAACCAGCGATCTACCAAACCATTATGTAGCAAGCATTCTAAAGCTAAACAGTATTCTAAAGCGTTCCGATTTAACGTCGCAGCGTATCGCGCGATCGTGTGTAACTTGACTCCCCTGGGACACCTGCGTGCGATGATACCATGCGAAGAACGCATGAACAAAATATTATACTTTGGAAACGTTGTACGTGTGAGGAGAGAAGGTGGGTAAATGAAATGGAGAAATAATATACGTTTAAAATGATAATATATTGTTATATAGAATAATAATATTAATATATAAAAGAAATATAATAAATGAAATATATATATAATAAAAAGAAAAAATAATTAATATACATATATATATATATATATATATATATATATATATAATAAAAAGAAAAAATAATTAATAATATATATATATATATGTATAATAAAAAAAAAGAAAAAATAAGAAAATGTAAAATAAAAGGGAAAAAATAAAATAAAAATATATAAACGTCAAAAGTCGTCGGGGGGCGACGGTGGGGGTGATGGTGATGATGTGGGTGATGACGGCGGCGGCGGTGACGGTGGTGACTTGGGTCGTGGTCCTCGCTGGGCCCCCGGTGGTGGATATGGCAGCGATCGCGCGCTCATCATGGGGCCAATTATTGGCCCCGACCTCCGCATCTGCACCCCCAGGGGTGCGACCTGGGGTACATCCTCCGCCCGACCCATCAAGAACTCCTGCAAAATATGCAGTGGAATGTCCTAGAACACAGACACAAACGCTGATATAATATTGATACATTAAACATAAATATCAAATGTACAAAGCAATACAAAGTATTACATACCACTGGAGGTGGCGATGGCGATGAAGGTGGTGAGGGGGGCGGTGAGCCCCAGTCGTTCGATCACGTTGGTGATGGCGGTGCCGAACGCTAGAACATAGAAGCCCCACGATTCAATATTGATATGAACGTCTGATTTGATCTCGCTCGATTTCAACGGTTAAACGTGATAAAAATGTCAAAAATATTGTTGTGTACATACCTCAGGATCATTATTTTGCGATGCAGGTGGCAGATATTCTGGTGCAATTCTTGTCAGCCCCATTTTTAACACAGAAAAATCACACAAATTTTCACTTCAAAAATGTTATGTACCTGTCAAAGCGACTGTTGTCTATAACGATTTGACGAGAACTGGTCTCGCTGCATCTCCAGGCTCTCGAATGTAAAACCCTCCTATCTTGAAATCGAGAAGTGCGTAGCTTTGCAAAAGTGAGATGTTGTTGTTCTCTACCTTCATTTTCGCTGACCAGCCTCTCCTTCTCCGTACGCATCTTCTTTCCCTTCTTCTTTGGACACATCATTCAACTGCACGATACCACTCGAATGTGTATCGAACGTGTATTGAGCCACTTTTATCGTATATCGTACATGAATCGTACCACTCTGAACGTGAATCGATCGTGAATTGAACGTGAATCGAACGGGTATTGAACGACCCTGAACGTGAATCGTACCACTTTCAACATCAATCGAACCACTTTCAACGTGAATCGTACCACTCTGAACGTGAATCGAACGTGAATCGAACGTGAATCGTACCACTTTCAACATCAATCGAACCACTTTCAACATCAATCGAACCACTTTGAACGTGTATGGTACCACTTTCAACATCAATCGAACCACTTTGAACGTGTATGGTACCACTTTCAACATCAATCGAACCACTTTCAACATCAATCGTACCACTTTCAACATCAATCGTACCACTTTCAACATCAATCGAACCACTTTCAACCACAATCGAACCACTTTCAACATCAATCGTACCACTTTCAACATCAATCGAACATGAATCGAACCACTTTCAACATCAATCGAACCACTCCGAACATGTATTGAACCATTTTCAACATGAATCGAACCACTTTGATCGTGTATCGAACGTGTATTGAACCACTTTCAACCACAATCGAACCACTTTCAACATCAATTGAACCACTTTCAACATGAATCGAACCACCTTGATCGTGTATGGTACCACTTTGATCATGTATTGTACGTGTATGGTAACTTTCAACGTCTATCGTACCACACTGAACGTGTATCAAACCACTTCTACATAATTATAACTATCGTCTAAATCTAGCATACATCATGTGCAGGAGATTAGGTTGGAGAGGGTGAATAAAAACATTTTTTATATGCATTAAAAAATTGATTATATTTTATTTAAGCATTTCTCTCTGGCGTTTAGACCACCAGTTGAATATTTTAAATACATTTTGCATGGCACAGTGCTTTGCGTGTCTGCCACATCGCAGAGTATTAACTACATTTAGCTTATTTAGAGATTTAATATCTTCGTAGTCAATGTCCAGTGTCTCGGTGATCACGTCCGCTCTTGTATTTTCATCGAGGAAATCCACAAGCCAGTTGCGTTTCTGCAACCCTTTTACGTATACGATATGGGATGCGTCATCTTCTTCATCGATCGCATCAGCTACAGCTTTCGTAATCAGCCGTTTAGCCATACAGTATGGAACGTCTCCATCGTCCCACCGTAGTCCATGATGTTTTACCACCAACCATCGAATGCTCGATTTGTCAGATTTCGTAATGAGATATTCTGGCATCGAACTCCCGAAAATATAGTGCGAGAGAATTGTTCTATTTCGTAGGACAGCCACTTCCTTGACGACAAATCTTCCATCGACGATGAACCCTTGCAGGTCAACAAATGTTGGTACGACCATTATCGACACAATTTAGAGGTCCGCTCACTTCCAAGACATACGGGAGAAAGCACTTTTTCTCGTAAAGCATCTCGATTTTCACGATGAAATTTTTTTTTTTAGCACGAATTTGGCACAGGAGAGGGCGTGGCAATTTAATTGATTTTGCGCACCACGTTTGTCAGCGGATTGTATTCAACCACCCGATCGTGTAGAATCAGACAGTAGGCCGTAGTATTTGCAGGTACATTCTCATTACACTCGAATTCTATGCGCACGTCCACGGTGCCATTCTTGATCGACTCATTTTGTCGCGAGCAATCAATCACCACGAGGGGACCAAATTGTAAAAATTCGGCCACGGTGAATAATGCCTCGTTGCAACTATGTCCATAATACGATTTATGGAATTGCGTATACATGTGATACAACATGGCATGCTTATTCTTGTCAAAGTCCAAGTTCAGGTCATCATATGGATAAAATTCCGAGTTGAGAAAAAGTTTTACATTGGTCAATTTGCGGGTTGTCGAACTTAGTAGCATCTTTGCTCATCATATTCCTTTGATCAGTCTGTAGAGCAACGATAACGACTCGTGGCTTATCAGCTGTGCAGGTGCCTTCACAGCCCAGGAGTGCTTGGTCGTGCTCTGTAAGAGAGGATACTCGTACTGATCCCACGATTGAAAACAAATGCTCAGGTTTTGCCCACGTTCCAAAGCACGTAGCAAGGATAGCTTATTAACGTCGTTCATCGTCACATGAGGCATCCGCCACTGCACTTTAAGTAATTCAATTTCTGGTTCCAGCATCGGCGATCCTATTAGAGAATTGTTATCGTTGCGCGATCGTATTAAAATCAATTCGTGACATACATTAATAATAATGCGTTTGTAGTTCTCACAAAATCCCAGCAAATATTTGAGTGGGATGCAAAAATTGAAATGATTTTTCAATATTGACCCATCGCGTCGTTTTAAGCCCCATCCGGCATTCTCCATATTTTTGTCTTCGCTAGATGTCAACAATACATAGTTTTTAAGGGTGCTAATTATTCCAACGTTTCTGTTGCGATCAATCTCCACGCCATTCAGCTCGTATCGAATCTCATCAAATAAGAACGCCATGCAATTATTTCCCAACGTAACCGTTAATGTATCGTTTGGCTTATTTATCTTCAATTTTCCCTCCACGTAGAGGAAACTTTCACACGGCAATGTGTATAAATCCTGCTGTTGTATGGGTATTCTTATTTCATCGTTGTATCCAAACGTCGTGTTGACGTATGGGTTGTATGTGTGAGTCTCAGGCTTGACGATGCGATCATCGAACGTCGGCTTCCCTCCAATGCTTAGAATGTCAACCATTTTTTTTTCACCTTAACCGCACACAATGAATCCCAATGATTTCAAAAATGCAATGTTCGCAGCACTGAGCCTCTTCTTTTTAGCACAATCAGAGTTGTTACATTTGTTGCAGTTGTTGTTGTTGTTGTTGTTGTTGTTTTATACAATTTCGTTTGAAAGAAACGGGTTTCTTGAGTCGTTCAGCACAAGCTTCTCTTTCGATCACACCACATGTATTATCGTCGTCGCCGTCCTACGTGCAATCTGATGGTAATCTCTTCACCTCGAAAATCGAGCAACCGTCCGTCTTGATCCACAACGCGTATCGTTAGATCCGTAATGACCCGTGCGGTGATTGGAAGTTAAATGATCTGCGCGGGCGTTTCCGATATCTTATATCCTGGTGGGACTCTCGGAGAAAATTCATGTATCGTATGTACGCGCTTCCCATTGTTGTACGCGCTCCCTGTACACGTCCCATTAATTAGATCGTTCGATTCATGCCACCGTCCTGGTTCTAATATCTGATTCGTCGAGAATCCCAGTAGCGATCCAATGTTATTGGACTTTGTAAAGTCCACGGCGAACGAGCAGTACAGCTCGCTTTTCATGGTCTTGTTGTTGGGTCGCAACACTATAGGATACACATCGTTGTCACCACCACCACCACCATCATTGACATCGGTGCCACCGAGATTTTGAGGATACCGCTCGAGTAATCGCTGCTTCAAATACTTGGCAATGGCGTCTAGTTCGTAGGAGCCGTGGGGAATCGTAATGTATTCATGAGTGGTGTCGACGCTGTTGCTGATGTCATAGTTTACGACAAAGTAGAATTTATCGTTGCTCGAGTCGATGTTCGGTATTGTATGATAAGTTTCAAAGGTTGTTACACCAAGCTCGTAATCATCGTCGCTCAAATCTATGGGCGGAAAGTAGCTTACCGCGAGGGTGCTACTCTTGCTGGTTAGAGTGAATGTTAACGACATATTCCGAGCTGTACGACTGGACTGGTACTGAATCAGAGTGGTGGGAAGTCAATCCTTAAATTTGATGTCAATCGTTTGTAGAAAGCGTACACATAGTTGTCCACAATTGCTCTGATCGTACTTCTGATAAGCCGTTCGATTGTATTCGATTTTCACGACATCTTTGTCCAGATATTGTACCAATTCCTTAGGCGGTTGAAGATTTCCAAAGCTGTCGAAATATATAGCTCGACACCCTCTCTTCGCATACGCCACCCAATGAGTCCCCGGCCCCTCGACATTGTCCAAATTCACGATACCGCTCTCGTTTCGACGTACTCCTCCGGCAGGTAGTGCATTGCGCATGAAAACACCTCTAAAGAATGGAATACGCATACGTTTTGCAAACTCCTCCAATTGAGCATCGGTAATTACGCCCGCGGGCATTTTTAGTTTCTTTTCGACGTTTTTTTTTTCGTTTCAATATTCCCTGTCCGCGCTTGTATGGTGTGAGATAAAGTCCACGACCTTCCATGGAGCGATTATGACGTTGCATTTCCTGCAGCTGATGTTGTGCCACCTTATTATCGTTTACCGCCTTGGCTATCTCTGCCGCTCCGCCAGCTAACGATCCGAGAACGCCTAGCAGCGGTAGAAGTGGTAATATACCACCCCGTTTTGCTACTGGAAGAATCCGCTTTTTCGGTGCTCTCTTTGGAATCCTTTTGCGCAATTTTGCTTTCATCCCCATTCCGATTTTCGTCTTGGCCTTCATAGCTGCCCAAACAGCCGTAGCAGCACCTCTTTCACCTAGAGTCGAGTCTCGCGCAACGATGCGTTTTCGCGCTTTGTCAGCGAGTACGTTATCTGCCGCGTGCCTTTCGCCGAAGTCGTTGCTACGCGAATATGCAATATCGTATTCGCGACACGCTACGTCCAACGGATTGATGCCTTGATCACCTCTAGCCAATCGTTTTGCCAGATGAGTTCCTGGGCCGCAAAACTGGTGCCCTGGGATATGTAATTCGATAGGTAGCGCATTTATCGCCCGATTTAACAAACCACAACCTTTCTTCACTCGCATCGGCGACATTCGCTACAGTTTTTAATCAATGGTGCTGCACCGTCGATATGCGTTCGCTGCCAAGGGCGATTATAATGTTCCAGACACCGACGATACTGCTGAACCTCGGAATCGGCTTTTATATGCTCGGGGAGTCTGTCCCACAACTGATCAATGTATCTCTCGAACTCTCGCAGTAGAATAATCTTTGGTATATATTTCAACTGTTCAGAGGTTAGGTCTCGAATATCACAATTATCCGATAGGAGTAGAAGCATTTTGAACACTGAGCTGTTTTGCTTCGGCGCGGACCTATAAATAGGGTGCGTCACCGCTTCGATGTATCAAAATCATTTTTCACAGTTCGCAGCGAGGATGCGATTCGTGCGACAGACTGTGACGATACGCGTAACAAATTTTGACGATAAATCGCAAATGATGCCCTCGAAAACAAAGCGCAAACATGGCAGCATGCTACCAAACACTATACGGTGCCTCATTTGTGGCCCATCAAATTGTGGAAAGACCAACGTGCTGGTGAGCTTGTTGGAAAGTCCTGGCGGCGTTCGCTTCGAGAACATGTACGTGTATTCCAAGTTGCTGCAACAGCCGAAATATCAGTATTTGGAGAATTTATTGGCTCCGATAAATGAAATTGGCTACTTTACGTTTTCGAATAACAGTGACGTCATCCCACCGAGCGAATCGTTTCCGAATTCCATTTTTATCTTTGATGACGTGGCATGCGACAAGCAAGATACGATACGAGAATACTTTGCAATGGGGGCCACTCGAACGTTAACTGCTTCTATCTCTGTCAGACTTATGCAAAGATTCCCAAACATCTTATACGCGACAATGCGAATCTGTTGATTCTGTTTAAGCAGGATGGTACCAACTTGAAACATGTGTACAACGATCACGTAAACACTGATATGTCTTACGAGGATTTCTGCGCGCTGTGTCGTAATTGTTGGCAACGGGAGTATGGTTTCGCGGTAATAGACAAGGATAGCGCGATGTCCATTGGACGTTATAGAAAGGGATTTAACGAGTTTGCCGTACCGTGAGATGGTCAATTGTCGTCAACACGTCGGTGAGAAAGCAACGTCTGCTACACAATGATGATTGATATCGATAGTCTGGAGATTAAGAATCGCGAGAGAATAGCGATGGAAATTGCAAAAACCAGCGAAGCCATTCGCAAGAAACATTAGGCTTTGAAGTCTGGCAAGATGGAGGAAGATATCGCGTTGGAGAGATACTTTAAACCTATCGTCGAACCCTTGAAACATATCGTGGAAAATACCACAGCGGCAGAAGCTGACACATCACCGCTGACGAGCATAGACGTTGAAGAGAATGAAACATTAACGCCTAAAACAAAAATCCAGTCGAAATGGAGCACATCGCGCAAGATAAAGAAGAAACGACACACATCATCGGAATATTCACTCGTAACCTCCACACCAGTTCAATCGAAGCGAAAACGACAAAACGATTCCTCGGTTCCTCCCACACCAATAAATACATTTCCCAGTGTACAATTGCTGGCAACCGAGGATGATGATGACGACGTTTTCGAAACTAGTCCAGATGAGTCGTTTGTAACATCTATTAGACAGCAACTTCAAACATCTGAGGGACAAGAAACGTTTCGCAACCATTTCGGTCCGCTGGGGCAAGAATACATGAGCACCATCCTAAGTAGGGATAAGGATACAGCAATTGACTATGTGTATGGCGTATACTTTGGCAATAGTGGAACGATGCTTGGAGATAAGGCTTTCGATATAGACAAGGATGATAATATAATCATTGGTGGTGTAAAATACAAAGGAACGCCCGGCCTTTACGAACTGATTTTCAAGAGAATTCCCGACGATGCCCTGTACACCGATGCCGATAAACAAAAATACAAAAGTATACTGCTGGCGACGAATGCCTACAGACGCAGTCATTGTGCTCAAAAACACATATTGGGCAACAAGGGATACAAGTACAAACATGTAATTGCACCACTAGTCCCCCGCGCATCAACGAGTAAAGCAGGAAAAGGTCTAAGGACACCACGAACTATGGTAGTTAACGATAACAAGATCGATTACGTGCACTGGGACGATCCCAACGAGTTGGTGGATCGATTGCGTTTGCTTGAAGCGTCGCGTCAGGCGGGTAACAACTCCCACGATCCCGAAATTCTATCTATTTACGAGGACCTCCGCGAGGTAGGCCTCATTATATAAAACCACACGCTGATGATGTGCGCAGTATGCATCGAGATGCCGATCAACAAATTTTGGGTGTCGCTCGAGAAGAGTGGAGCAGCTAGAATGGACTATTACAAATGGAGCGATTTGCTTCGAAATTATATACGAGATAACGCTCTTTGCATGACCGGTGTCGACTTTGATGCAAAATCACGCAAGATACGACGCATAGCTCAGCCGGTGGCCGATACCGATGCGGTCAATAAACTATACATGGAAAAGAGCATTAAACTTTTGAGAGAGCAGCAAGAAGAATTAGAGAGGAAGCTGGTCGTGTTTCAAAGAGATATGCTGACGTTGCAAAACAGCGTTCAAAAGTTATCGCAGGCGTTGAATTCTATCCTGCAGCAGCACTGCGAAGGAGAATCATGCGAGACGGTTGAACTTGTCCCCGGGCCGATTGGGAGCACTTAATGCATGTACACGATAATTATCGCATCATTCGTGTCAAAGACACCTCTGCGATCAAACATGCAGCCAGTATCGAAATCCAAGAGTAAAGAAAACCATGGTCCCAAGAAGCGACAACTTGTTGAGGAATTGCATGCTCCAGCTCGAAGACATTTCCCGCGGAGGCGCGTCATAGTGCACGGATACGACGATCTGTGGCAAGCTGACGTTGTAGAAATGCGTCCATACTCGCGATTCAACCAAGGTCACCACTACATACTCACCGTTATCGATGTGCTCAGCAAGGCGCTGAGGTGACTAAAGCGTTTGCAAAGATATTTAGAGATCGATATCCGAAAAATTTGCAAACCGATCAAGGAAAAGAATTTTACAACGCCGATGTGCAGAAACTCTTGACAAAACATGACATTATTCATTATTCTACGTATTCGGTGATGAAGGCCTCCGTCGTAGAACGGTTCAATCGAACTTTGAAGAACAATGTGTGGAAAATGTTTACGCTCATGTAACGATTTTAGGCGTGGCGTTAACGCGAGTTACAGGTTTTCGGGATTGGTTCGAGTGGCGTGCGATAAAGAATTAAAATTCCAGAACAAGAATTTAACTTAATAGTGTTTATTCAAGGAAAACACTTTTAAATGATACACGAAAACGTAATTTAATGCCTTAATTCTAAATAAATTAAAGAAATTAATTATGTTGCGACACTCGGTCGTTACAAAAAGTAAAGCTGATCGTCTTGGGTTGCGACTCTTGGTCGGTACAAAAGAATACCCGGTTGGACGATCGAATTAGAGTAATGTAACTTAAATAATTAATAGCGACGTTTAGTCGAATGGAAGGAATTAGTTTATGGATAATGACTCTCGGTCGATAAAGGAATTAGTTTGTGGATAATGACTCTCGGTCGATAAAGGAATTAGCTTATAAATCTAGGAGATTGAATATGTTTAAGTTGAGAATCGTTGAGTTGTTTCATTAGTTCATCAGGGGCGGTATTGCCACCTGGAATAGTCTTGTTTCCTCGTCGCTCAGGAGTAATATTACTAACCTGAGAATAATAATTGTCAATAATTTAGCTTCAACAACTAAGTGTCCAGCAAAGCGGCCTCCAAGGCTGGAACCTCTCGCCAAACCTAGCGACTATGGCCTTAGTTTGAGCGATCAGCGCAGCCAAGTGTCCAGCAAAGCGGCCTCCAAAGTTGGAGCATTAAATTTATGGTGGAATCGGTTATTAACCTTAAATGATTCTTGTAAAGGCTTTAATGAATTCATGTATCTGAATGATTCTCTCTGGGCTTCCTTGCCCGTATTTATACATATTCGGGGAACTGGGAGCGCACCAATAGGAACGGAGTTCGACTATTACGCGTCAATCATTCTCGTCTCGCTCGATCCGTTCTCTAGTCGGTCTACTGAGCGAGTGGAGAGCGCAGGCGCGCGCGTGGAACGCTCGGTTCCCTCTCTCATTTGCCATGCACAAATTACAATCACTGCTTCTGATCCTTACTCTCGTCGATCCGTTGATCGACTGAGGATCGCGCATGCGTTCGATTCTCTCACTCCTTTACACTCAATTCTCTCTTTCGACACACTCGCGTCTCGCGGTATCCTGAGCTAATATTAATATTAATCCTAAACACTCTTTATAAACGTAAGAATAATAAGAATATAATAAGAATATAAGTATTTAAGTATTATTAATTAAGTTTATTAACGAAAAAGAAAAGGGGCATGTTTGGGGGTTTGTTACATCTCGCCGCCCGGGGTAATCTCTCGTCCTCGAGAGATTGGGTTTTGGGGAATGGTCATTTCAAAAGGGTGAAGGGGAGGGCTTGGGCTGTCCACTTCCTCGTCCATGTATTGGAATTTTTGAATATCGTCATCCACTGTCAATCTCTCTCCTGTGGTTGGAGGTGGTGCATGTCCAGAATCGAAGAGAAATATGTACTTCCAGGCTCGTTGTCGAGGGTCAGAGGGGGATAATTTAATATAATCGCACCAATTTACTTGAGGAATATCTATTTTGCTTAATTCTCGCCATTGGGTTTCTATTCTTTTTGTTCCCGGGCGACGATGCGTCATTCTGATTTTTATTTTGAATTTGTGATTAGTTTCTGCAATTGATCGCTAAGCGGTCCACACTGATCACCGTCGATTACTATTCTACGCGCAATATTGATCATCTCGGTTTTGTTTCCCCATCTCCGCGACCTGTTCTCTCGCGACCCCCCCTTTTTTTTCTATTGACGAGATTGATACGGAGATTCACTGCGTAGTTTGGATAGGAAAATAAAATTTACGATTTTATTATTTTGTGATCACCATTGGGTGATCACATTTATTGCGTGGCCTTGGAGTAAAAGATCATCGTCTGCTCCCATTTCATCAAAATTGAAATACATCTCAATACACTCGGGGCATCTCCTCGCGTAATATACTGTATATAAATTGGTATTGCACAATTTGCATGCGCGGAATGCCAGGGCATTGTTTTGTAAAGTTAGTAAGTGGTTGAACGCTTGTGGGTACGAGAATCGGTGATTTTCTGGCAAATGCTCATAGCATTCTCGGCATATTTTTCTTTTAAATATGTCATATCGATCTTCATAGATTAGCCCTTGTCCTTGAAGGCATACTAATCTTAATAATTTTATATATATGGTTGGGTATGCTTCGGGCAATATCCCGTCCCATGGCCCGTAATACTCCTCATCATTATCCGTTGGACGGAACGCTCGCTTATGGAAAACCGGCATTCTTTAAAATCAAAAATCTCACTTTATTAATCTCATTGATTTATTAGAATAATTTATTCTTTGATTCTTTTACTCACTTTTTTTTATATCACCTTCTCTATCACTTCTCTATTAACACTTTATTTTTCACTTTATAATTCAGTGAAATCTTGGTGCGCACTAAATTTTTGAACTGAATCTCGTCCTAATTAATCCCGCGGATCTCCCCACTTTTCGAAATCATGGTTCCACATCATTACCAATCTGATTATGATCCCTAGTGTTATTATGGTTTGGTGAAATGTAAGCCTTCTTAATCCTATCCTGATGTACGATTCTAGTAAGACGGGGACTTATTGCCAGTTTCACATTATTATTCTCTAGTACGTCCATAATCACATACGGTCCGTCATATTCATTACTAAATTTGTTCCTTTTTGGTTTTAATAGCATTACTTTTTCGCCTTTATGATATTGGACGGATGATACTTTCTTATCATAATAGTGTTTTTGTCTAAATTTGGAGTTTTCTAAGTTATATCTGCTTATTTCACGAATATTTACCAATTTATTCATCAAGTTATCGACAAAATCTGGATATGTGTTTAACGAATCATTTGGTGCCATGCTAGATGGTTGTCTAGCCTTTTTTCCGTAAATAAGTTCATAAGGAGTATACTTTGTACTTTCATGTACACTAGTGTTGTAAGAAAACATTGCTTGTGGCAACCACTGATCCCATTGTTTTTCTTTTGTTATATAGTGTTTTAAATATTCGATTAGTACATGATGACTTCTTTCTAGCGAGCCATTTGATTGGGGATGAAATGCGGATGTTTTATATTGTTTGATGTTGAAGACTTTGGCAAATTTTTTCATAACAGACCCGATAAATGAAGAGCCTTGATCTGTCAAGATTGCCTTGGGACATCCATACTCACATATAAAGTTTTTCATAAATGCTTCAGCTATTTCTTCACTCGTGAATGATACTAATGGTATGGCTAATGAATATTTAGTTAAATCATCCTGTATCGTGAGTATGTAGCTATTTCCTGCTCGAGTATATGGTAATGGCCCTACAATGTCCATAGATACCTTATCGAACGCGTCCAATGGTGTGTCTGTTATCACCATAGGTTCTCTCGTTTTTACTCGTACTAATTTTTGTCTTTGACAACTCATACAGGTTTTAATGTATTGTTTAATATTTGCTTTCATATTTTTCCAATAATATAAACACCTGATACGCTCATATGTTTTCGTTATTCCTTTATGGCCTCCTACTGGTGATTCATGATTTTCTTTTATTATTGTTACCCTATCTTGTTCCATAGGTAATTGTATGGTTCCGTTACAAATAGTTATTGTGATATTGGTCTGTAATAATTTTAGTTTAATTATATTCCTTATTTTTTCCCATAATGCATTATTACTTTCTTTATATAATGATATTTTCTTAATTCCCCATTCTATGAGGTTATGGCATAGGTTTCCTAATACAGTGGCATATGTCTGTATCGTCGGAGGATCCTGTATTACCATTCCTAAAATTAATTGACTTCCTTCTGAAATTTTTATTACTTCTCCTATTTCGAATGGGATTTCTGAGGTTATTGTAAGCATCTTTCTTTCTTTCAACTCTCTTCCTGACTTCTCCACTGGATTGCCTTCTGTATTAATGAATATTGCTAATGTCTCTCTTCTCATCCATAAATGATCATTTATTTCTATATTTCTTTTTCGTATATTATTTCTCCATTTCATTTACCCACCTTCTCTCCTCACACGTACAACGTTTCCAAAGTATAATATTTTGTTCATGCGTTCTTCGCATGGTATCATCGCACGCAGGTGTCCCAGGGGAGTCAAGTTACACACGATCGCGCGATACGCTGCGACGTTAAATCGGAACGCTTTAGAATACTGTTTAGCTTTTGAATGCTTGCTACATAATGGTTTGGTAGATCGCTGGTTAAAAATTTTAGAATATCTGCTAGTGTACCGCTATGTAGTGCTGTCTCTCTCCCTCCTCCGAATTTAAATTTAAAATAATGCTCTGTCTCTTTCCGTCCCGAAGACGTGGTGTGTAGAAAAAAAGAACGTCGATCTTTCCCGATCTTTCCCGACATTGTCCGAAACAATTTCAGATAAAAAATAAATTATTAAACAATTTCAGCTGCATATTGGTTTGGAAAAAAATCCTGGGCGCCGTCCCCTCCCTGGGTTAGGTCTGAAAAATTTTTTGGGGTGGGCCAACGTCTGAAAAAGACTTTTCGGGGGTCATTCCCTCCCTCTGAAAAATTTCGGGGACGGTGGGCCAGGTCTCCGCGGCGGCTCGGCTCGGAGTGATCTCCTCCATCATCGCGGCTTCCCCCACTCCGCGGCTCGTGCGCGCGCAACCACTCTTCCACTCCCCGCAGGCCCCGCGCCCATGTTTCTCTCCGCCGCGCTCCCCCGCGCGCCCTCACTCCCCCCCCCCCCCCCCCCCGCCCCCGCGCTCCCCTCAGAGGACCTGCGTTGGAATCGGCATAGCTATACTACTGAAATATATTTTGTGGAAATTACGTAGTATAATATAGTACGTTACATATTACTCTACGCAAATTTTATGGTTAATAAGGTTAAAAATGCATTTATAACATAACATATTATTAAACAATATGAATTTAATTTCGACCGTAAAAATTGTTGTAATTAGAAGAGATGAATTGTTATAATTGGCGCAATTTTTGTATATCATTAATTTTGTAAAGCTATTAATTAATTTACGACAATGTTTTTGATGGGTTTTTAAGAGTAATATGTAACGTACTACTATATAATACTACGTAATATCTACAAAATATATTTTTACGGGAAGAATTGTTAAGAAAAAAAATTATGGGAGTTGCCAGAGGCTTGAACCCCGGCCACCCTCGTGACAATCTGACGCGCTACCGTTTTTTTTGTTTTGATAAACGTTTATTTGTGGCTACTGGTTTGTTTACAAAAGTAAGACTATAATAAACAAATAGTTTACGTTTTTTAGATGTTCTTAAGACTTAATTTGTGCTACCCTTTTTCAGTCTCAGAAGGTTCGGTTTTGGTATCACAAGAGTGGTTCAACGCACTGTTTGTGCTAGTTATATGTAGCTTATGACTAGTCGCTTGACTTAATTCTTTCTATTGTACAGCGTTTGCACCCCAAAAAGCCTTAAACAGGTGCTTGTATCATAAGTTTTTATGGTTTATGTTTCTTAAACTACTCCTACATCTAAATACTATACTACTGGACGGCACAAATATCCGTGTTTGTCACGGACGAATAAATTTTCGAATAGATACAATATATTATAATATAAAAAGCGTAGTATTCTGCTTGGACAGTCTTATTGTTTATCAACTTACTTTGTACTTTATTTTGTACTCAAATAAATGTTGGGTTGCATTTGCCCTTTGTATCGCAGTGTCTTATCTAGGAACATACTAAACCTATTAAGCTAATTTCCATTCATACCGTATATACAACTCGTCCAATCATACCGTATATGTAACGCCTCCATTCATACCATATGTACAACCTCATTCGCACTTATCCGCATACATACTATATTCTTACTATCTACTGAACAAGGTTATTGTTTATGTAACTGTACATTTTCGATAATAAAAACCTTTTGTATTTAGGTTGTAGTTAGTTTTTGGTCTACTTATCGATACCTTATACTCTAACCCTGGTTTTCTACGGGAAAACATTTTCAATTGAAATTCAGCCACCAGAATTTTGCTCTATCAATATTTAACCATTCTATCATGTCCCTTTGTGGGAGCGCTTGGCTATATTTTAGGCTTTCTCTGCCCCCTTGTTCTTCTATCTGTTCTGGTTGATACAATATTGCTTTATTCGCTTTGTGACGTGGGATGTGGTACAGTATTGGGACGGCATCCTTGTTTTGTATATAACCATTCTTGTCTAAAAATATGAAGGCTTCCGGCGGAATGTATCCTGATTTTAGTGTTTTCCTGATATAATTTTCGTCCGGATAGGGGATAGGAAAAATTAAGCTATTGTCAGTTACTTGCGCTGAGGCTGCAAAGTAGTTTCTGACGAGTTTTATTATGAAGTTGTCGATTCTGTTAATACCAGCTTTATCGTATAATGTAGAGTTTTTTGCATATTTTTGGTAGTTTGTCTCTTTTGTTCTGTATAAGTTGAGGCATGCCCTCAGACATCTTCTTTCGAATACGCGGATTTCCTCCATTATTGACGCTCCTATATTATACCACATATCGCAGCCATATGTTATTATAGGTCTTACTAATAGCTGATAACAGGTAAGTTTTACTTTACTGTGCAATTTTTTGGAATAAAACAGTCTTGCGTTTGCCATGAATACACTTTTCGCCTTTTTTAGTTGTGTTTCGATATGTTTATTGAATAGGAATCTCTCATCTATTAATAGACCTAGGTACTTTACTGCGTTTTTATTTTCGATATTATTAATAACATCTTCCTCGCTTCTCAACGAGAAGTGTTTGTATTGGCTCCTAATGACACCTGAGGCTTTCCTGCAGGAGGGCCTGATTAGGATTGATTCACATTTGTTAGCATTTACTCTTAACTTCCACGCTTTATAATATGCGAATATTTTATTTAAGCCTGCTTGGAGCGTTGATTTTAAAATCGTGGGTGAATTGTCTGATTTGTAAACTATTAGATCATCTGCAAAAGCTATCAAATTACATGCGGTATTTTCTGACCCGAATAGTTTCAATATGTCGCTAGTAAAAATATTAAACAGTACAGGGGAGTTTATTGTTCCCTGTTGTAATTCATTTTTTATAGAAAATACTTGCAGGGGAGTCTCGCTGCCCATACTGATCTGAAAATTCCTTTCAACTATCATACTGTGAATCATTTTGATTAAAATGAGTGGGAATCCCTTCTTCCTTAATTTATTTATTAGTCCGTTTAGCCAGACAGTGTCGAAAGCTTTTTCTAAATCAACCAGACACGCCCCTACACATTTACCATCATTTAATGCCCAGTTGACATCCGTGGCGAGTTTATTTATCGCGTGGATAGTCGAATGGTGTTTACGAAAACCGTATTGGTTTTCCGGAATTACATTACCCGCTTTGCATATTATTAGAATCCTATCGTTTATAACTCTTTCAAAGACTTTTCCTAGGTTAGAGAGTAGACTAATCGGTCTGTAGTTATTAGGGTCCCATTTGTCCTTTCCTTTCTTGTGTATTGGTAATATTTTGGCTTTTTTCCAGCACTTCAGGAAATAAGCGTGTTTTAGTAAATTATTGTAAAATCAACTATTATATTACTAGGTAAATTTTTTAAAATTATATTGGGTATGTTGTCGTTACCTGCCGATTTTTTATTATTTAATGATTTAAATTTTCTTGCAACCTGATTAGGATTGGTGAAGTATTCTGGCAGTGTATCTAGTGGGTACGGGTTAATCACGCTGTTTTCTTTAGAGAACTTGCATATTGTATTCGGGATATTATCATTGATTTCTGATATTATTTGACTGTATCCTTTCTCCATTATATTTCTGAATTTGGGGTTATTTAAGTTCTCGTTTTGATCTCCCACTGCTGCATACTGGGTACCAAGTTAGTCTAATTTCTCGCTGGTTTTACTTACAAGGAAGTTACCGTTGTTGTCTCTATTTAATGAATTAATGTCTATTCTGGCCTGAAGAATTAGGTGTTCTTTATTTACCGGGATTTTAAATGTAGGTAGTTGTAGCGGGTCCTTTTTTTAAATATTTTATTAATCTCCCTGAACATTTTATCTGATCGCTTTGTGCTAATCTGGCTAATTCTATCATGCCAGTATTTAATTATCGTTCTCTCTACTTCTAGATTTAATTTTTTTCGTATTGCTTTCGCTCTATTGTCGTATTGTCTTAACGTGTGTCTGATATGTGGTCCAAAGTTTCCAGCTCTGCGAATATTTCTGGCTAGACCCATTGCCAGTTTTTCCTCTTGCAATAGTTGTCTGATTTTTCTACTAGAATATTTATCTGTTGAGTTTTGAGAATTGATTTTAGGTATTGCTTTATCCATTGCTACGACTATTCTCTGTGTGATGTTGTGTATTTGTTCTTCTATTTGGGGTATTGATAAATTTGAATCTGATTTAATGTTCGGGACGGCCAGACGTAATATGTTTTGGAATTTTTCCCATTTTACTCCAGAGTAGTCAAATGCCTTGTTATCTCGGTTACTGTTAAGGATTATGTGCTGGTCTGGGATTGAGATTTGCGTCACTAATGCAGTATGGTCGCTCATGACTTGTGTAGTATATAGTTTATCAGAGTTGGTAAGTGTACATTCTAACCGAGCGTCTACCAATAGTAGATCTATGTAAGATTCGTTACGAGGAAAAGATGGTGAGTCTGAGTGGAGTAGTTTTATTCTATATTTAAAGTCATTACTGCTTAGCCAGTCTTGGAGGTTCATACCCCTCTCATCATTTACTTTGTTTGCCCATTCTTTATGTTTCGCATTAAAATCCCCTGCTACAATGTAAAAATTGTTATGTGAATTTAGGTTTAATCTCGCGAATAGACTATCCAGTTCAAATCTAAATTTTGTGGTTGGCCCTTTTTTGCGTAAAGTGACACGAGTATTAATTTGTGGTTATCTGTTGTTTCCAATTTTATTGTTGTTGTTTCTATCAATTCGGTTACTACATTTGGTTCCATTATTTCAAATTTTATATTGTTTTTGACTAAAATTGCTGTACCGCGCCCCCCTTTATTATTTGGTCTATCGTTCCGCGTCATCTGGTAATGTTTGAAGAAAAGCGAATGGCGTTCATTTAGATGCGTTTCATTTAGTAATAGAATGTCTGGTTTATGTTTTTCTAAAAATAGTGTTAGTGCTATTCTTTTAGTATTACTTACAATAGAATTTATGTTTACAGAAATGATTTTTAGCTTTGCGTAATGTGTAATCATAGGTATACTATTGAACGCGGTGGATATTTAATAATAAATTTGTTATTTGACTTAGCTGGGTGTTCAGAGATTCGAGTTTGCCTGCCATAATTTCCATAGTTTTTTCCAATTTGTCGGTACGTCTTTGTACATTAAGTATGTTGTTTTGCAGGTGATGTGGCGTAAATGTATTACCTATATTTGTGGTATTATTAGGTGTCGTGTCTAAGGGCGTGATCTGGTTGACTCTTCCAGTTGCGCTTGCGAATGATATACCTGCTTTTGTAAAAGATGGATTAGTTATTTCCCGCGGGGATTTTACCGTGTTACGTTTGTTTTGTGATCTGATATTTAATTTATATTCTTTATACTTAGGGCATCCCTTATAAGATGCGGGGTGCCCCTCGGCTTTGCAGACGCGCTACCGTTGTATCCACAGAATGTTCTTAGCTGTAAATCATTATAGATGGTATATATAGGGATTACTACGTACATTAAAAACTTCATCTAATAAATTACAATATCTCAAAAACGAAATGGTATTTTCATACTACATGAGTACTACGACCCCCATATACTGTCGTTCCGAAAGCGATTTCCACATCCGTGGTGTTCCCTTCTTAGCTTCCCGGTGGATCCCCGGCTTAAAAATCAACAATTCAAAAAGCCCGCGGCAGATTGTGTCCGTATTTATGCCAAAAGCGGGCTTCTTAAAAAACAAAAGAGCAGCGGAGGAGCTCGCCTCATCGTTGCACGTGGCGAGAAAGCTCATTCTTTATGATGAATTCGAAGCGAATGGAAGCAATGACGGAAAATGTAAGTAATAAAAATAATCGAGTTATCGCTATTCATGTACTCTAGCCCGGTTATCTGTATTCGTTAGTATTCGTGAGAAACTTATTTGTGATTCGTGAAATTTTTGCGTAATTTAAATTCTGATATTCGTGAGAAACTTATTATTCGTCATTCGTGAAATTTTTCATCACTTAAATTCTGGTTAAAAGCGGCGTATGATAAAAGAAAGTCATACATCTAGCGCAAGGATACGTATTGTTCAATTGCAAATTGGAAATTCGGATTCTAAAAATAAAAATTACATTACATTACGTTACGTTCCGTTGCGTTGCGTTGCGTTGCGTTGCGTTGCGTTGCGTTGCGTTGCGTTGCGTTGCGTTGCGTTACGTTACGTTACATTACATTGTTACGTGAGGCGTTAATTTTTAAATGACCGAGCGGATGTGTCTAATTTCTTCCACGTAACGCTTAACGAATTTAGATATTTGTTTTTGGGATACGTACTTGCTACAACCAATACAGGTTGACCAGTCGGGATGTGGTACTTTGGTAGAGACAGGTTCGAACAGAATGAGACAGATTTAAGTAAATATTACCATGTATTACAATAAATATCAAAAGGAAAATCGAAAGGTGGTACAAAAATGGGGAATTTACATGGATTTGCGTTATGAATAGAGTCGAAGATGACTCGCGAATATAAAAGTACGTAATGAATAATATTGGTCCGGTGTTACAATTTAACGCAAGTATTTTCGGACGACAATTGATCGTGGGAAACCCCACAACTCACTAAGTGAGTTGGATCAATGTTCGCGCGGTCGTGTGATACTACACATTCTAGATAAATAGTTTGAGGAAAATAGTGCGAACGGCGTGTTTATAATAATTGAATTTGATACAATTCATAAATGCGGTACGAGCAGGAAAAGGGACTAGACAAAT
Organism: Andrena hattorfiana; assembly: GCA_944738655.2. NCBI lineage: Eukaryota > Metazoa > Arthropoda > Insecta > Hymenoptera > Andrenidae > Andrena > Andrena hattorfiana. The sequence goes on from OX122890.1 coordinate 23,988,631, forward strand.
TACTGAGGAAACCCACAACTCACTAAGTGAGTTGGATTATTTGTCTATTCCATAAAATGACATAGTAAAAATCACTCACCGATTTTACACGAAGATTGTTAGGATTTGGTATGGCTTACTCTTACTCTCTCTGTCTCTCTCTCTCTCTCTCTGTCTCTGGATGTTAACCTCTCGCTCTATTTCCCTCTGTCTCTGTGGCCTGGATGGGGCCTGCTGTGCAGGGTGTTGAAACGCAGGACACTTCACACGCCACACCAATGTCAATGTTAATTCACAATATATTGTTTTTAAATATTAAACGCAAAAATATAAATGAAGATTTAAACGGTAAGAATTAAAACAGTGAAAACGCAAAAATATATATATAGTCTTTACGGGGACTGAGTCCTTCCACGCACTACAAGACGCACGGGAACTCCGGCTCATAGACCGATTAAACAATTCGGCAATATGTCCTCGGACAGAACGGCCACGCACTATGCGACTTAACAGACGACTGCACCGAGCGATCGCAGGGCAGGCCCGAGCACCCGGGACTTTGAACAAAGAGCGCCAAAATTGCTGACTCTGCACCTCATGCACACGGGCCCAACCGTCGTCGCTCGAACGTTCCCAGCATCTCAGTGCCTAGGTTGTTATCGCGTCCGGCGTTCTAAGAACGTCGACGGTGTTGGCAGATTTTCGCATGGAAGAATGCAGTGGCGCAGCAGCTGATATAAAATTACTATTATAATTTGGTTTGTAAATCATTGACAATCGATCGAGGGAAACTCCCACAACACTCAATGGTAGGATCAGATGTCAATGATGGTGTAACAATATTTAACAGAGAAAGGAACACAAGGTGGCCTACTACAATGTTCAGGTTTCGGAATGCTTATCACAACGCGCGTTCCAAGAACGTCGACGGCGTTGGAGATCGTTGACAATAATCTTCCATGAGAAAAACCCGTGGCGTGACAGGTTTCAAGCAGAATCAAACCATGGCTATTAAGGATTTTCACAGATAATCGACTATTGATTGAGGGAAGTTCCCATAACACGTGATGGTTGAATCAGTCGTCGATATCTGTGAATTGACTATTCAATGAGAATTTTCGCAGAAATTTAGAAATGAATTTGAAAAAGTAACCGGCACGTAACAACATTACATCACATCACGTCACGTCACGTCACGTCACATCACATCACATTACATTACAAAATAGATTTCTTCTCATTACTTCAAGAGCCTTTCCATTATTATTCAATACAAAAAACTGTAACGTATTATAACATTATTTTGTGAACGATTCGCAGTTGTAATTTTGTGAACGATTTGCAGTTGTAACTAGTAGTAAAACAAGAAAATATGAAATACGTTGAAGCATATTGTAACTTGTAATACCAGCGATTAGAAGTATAAAACACATCTGAGTTAAAATATGCTTCTGTGTATCCAATATGTTCTTGTTGTATATTACATTACACGTTATACAATTACGGTCTATGCCCACTGATACTTAACGTAGGCTAAGTGCCTATCAAAGACTTTCATAATGTTGTAGTTTACATATTGGTTTACGTTCAACTCAGATATGTTTCATATTTTTAATTGTTGGCATTATAAGTTAGAATATATACTTAAACGTGTCGAATATCTTCTTATTTTACTACTAGTTATAAGTGCGAATCGTTCATAAAATAAAGCTATAATACATTACAGTTTTTTGTATGATTGAATAATTGAAAGGCTCGTGAAGTAATGAGGAGAAACATATTTTGTAATGTAATGTGTTCAAATTTTTATATATTTTTTTATATTTCCTAATTTTCAATTTGCAATTGAACAATACATATCATTGCGCTATATGTATGACTTCCTTCTATCATACGCCGCTTTTATGAACTCTTGATCTTTTTTGCTAATTAATTGTTTATTATTTTTGTAGAAAGAAGTGGACGACTCCTTGCTGGACGGTAAATAATATATAAAAATATTCAAATTTATTTTTCCACTCATTTGATGATGAAATTAATTTTGTTGTAGACATAGACTTAGAAGCACTAAGTTTTGGTGATAAGACGGCGGAGCCGCCACTACCTCCGCCGCCACCACCACCACCACCACCACCACCACAACAACAACAACCAATAGAGAGGCCAGCCACGGCAGACGGTAAATACATACACATTTTAAGGAGTTATATGCTTTTAGAATGCTTAAAAATAAGTCTAAATAAATAAAAAACATTTTACTAATAAATTTATTGTTGGTTATTATTTTTTACTAATTACAGGACCGCGCGTAGCGCGCCACCAAAGGAGCGGAAGGAGGGTGAGGGCCGAAAACAATGACTGGGCCGTCCTGCAGGCCGTAAGGGACCAGGCCGCCCTCCTCCGGGCCATGGTTTTAGAACGGTACCGTGGCCGTGGCCGTGGCCGTGGCGGCCGTCAGAATTAATAATAAAAAGAAGTACCAAATATGCATATAAATTAAAAAATAAATTTTTTATTTATTTTATACATATGAAAATTTGCTTATTTCCTTTGCTCGTGCAGCAGGGTTACTTTCTCCTTCAGCTTGAAATAAAATAATTCTTTTCGTCTGCATATTTAACTGAAATAGGACACATTTACTAATTATTTATAAATTACCAGTACTCGTATGTCAAGATAAGTGAATGAATAATTGCGTATGCAAAACCCTATCTGCAAATTTGTGCGTACATAGTCTGACGTAGATCACACTGCATCATCTGCTTCGATTATCTGTAAATATATGAAAGCCACATTTTAGTTATTTTAGTTACAACTTAACGTAGAACTTATTATTATTATATATAGAAATAGAGTGGCATTTTGCTATAGTACGTGTAGAGACTAGAAAATGTGTCCGAAGGAGGTGAGAGCGTATGGCAGAAAGTCTTGTTGCAGGAAATTTAAATGTTAATGGTAATAATTCAGTGAAAATGAATGAAGAGATACAATATTTTTAACACAAATTATTGGTGTTCGAATAAAATTAATTTAGTATGTTTATTGGTGAACTGAAATATTGTTAATGGGAAACTAGTAAAATTAATGAATAGCATAGCAATTACTGTGGATTTTATTATACTTTCTTCACTAATGTGACTTGCTCTACATTGCAAGCAGTCCACCATAATCTATTTTCTTAATAATTCTTAATGCTATGTCTTTTGACAAATTTTGTCGATTTACCTTATTTGACAAATTTCCAAAATTCTATCTAATCTTCTCCGGACAACCTCCACGTCTGTGCATTCCCTTCATTTCTATCCATCCAAGCCTGTGCGTCCCCTTCAATTCTACTATCCAAGCCTGTGCGTCTCCTTCATTTGAATCGAAGTCTTGTGCGTCCCCTTCATTTCTATAATATAATAAGCTTTACATAAAAACTCTAAATTGCTGATATACAAATACAAATATCTGTCAATTTAAATGCAATACAATTTTTTACTACAATATATTATTTATTTTGTACATGCATGGTACAAATTTCTAGAAACTTATGCGAAAGAAGATACTTCTCTGTCGGACCTTCTCCGGACAACTTCCAAGTCTGCGACTCTACATAAGAAATCTATTAAATAAATTTGGCGACTTACCTTGTTAATTGAGACAATAATTCAGTCTCCTATTTCGTGTAAAAACTCCTGACATTTCAAATTTGGACAACTTACTTTTTTTGACACTTAGCACTTAGGTTATAAAATTCAAAATAGTATATATATGTATGTATGTATACAATGACGGACGACGATCCCTGCCGAATAATCCCGAGAGTCGATGAAAGAAGAACGAACATGTGTTGGCTGAAGGTGTGTGTGTAACGCGTGTATACGTATTATGTGGACGAAAATTTGGCTTGGAGAATCAGGAGAAGAATCAGAAGAAAAGAAAAACCTTATCGGATCCAACCGATCCATGAGACGATATTATCTCTGTCATGTGTGGACCGATTTTATTGAAATTGGTCTTGTTCGAAAGCCAATATGCGGTTTACATAAGAAAAATTCCTTTACATTTACAAAATTTTGCAGGCGTGATGAGATATTAATGTATAAATGTCAGAATTAGGTTAGAATAGCTCCGTGACGAGTAAAGGTACACGGTAGCGACAGTCGACATATATATACAGGGTGTTTTTCATGTTCGACATATACAGGCTGTCTTTCATGTACTTGGTGTCGAGACGCTGCCGCGTCTCTAGATATTTTGGAAGGATGTCGAGTCATAAAAAGTTGACAAATGTAACGCAAAGGAACGAAATATCCAATAAACATTTATTGTCATGTAGCATATATGTAGGTTATATTTTCTGTCACTTCGAGGAGAGGACCACATGCTATTCTCGGGATCATTTTAGAAGTAACCTGCCGACCGACGAGTTTAGACCGGTTCTGCGCATGTTGACGCTCATTGACTATGCCACCACCATTGTCTTTTACGTGGTCTTTTACTACCGCCCACGCGAGCTCAATTGTATTCAAGTCGCAATGGTAAGGCGGTAGTCAGAGAATAGTTCTCCCCGTTGTCTTTGCGAATTCGTCGATCACATATTTATCGTAATTAATTCGGCGAACCTCGTCCAATAACTGCCACTTCAATGCGTTATCTGGCATTCGTATTCCCTTGCTGGTAAGCCACTCTTTTATCTGCGGTTTGTTCCAGCTCGTTACGGGACAGCGCTCCTGTTTCGCAGAGTGGTATGGCGCGTTATCCATCACAATAACAGCGTTTGGTTTTAAATATGGTACAGTGCGCTTAAACCACTCAAAAAAGTGTGCCGCATTCATATCGTCGTGGTAATCAGCGCTCTTGGTCTTCGATTCAAAGCACAGCAAGCCATTTTCGACAAAACCATCCTCCGATCCAATATGGAGTACGATGAGGCGCTTTCCTTTCGCAGGGGGAGTAGGTGGGCCAATCGTCAGGCCCCTTTCTCTGGCGTTCGATGCCGAAGCTATGGTGTTGTCCACCCACACTCGCGTGCCGTGTGTCGCCCGCATTTACCCATGTCTCGTCCAAATAATAAATGGGCCTTCCCGCCGCTCTGAATTCTCGAATTTTGGTGATGAATGTTCGGCGCCAACGAATTATATCTTCCCGCTCGATAACGGCACTAGTGCGTCGTCTCTGTACGTACTTGAATTTCATTTTTTTCAAGAGTTGTTGTAACGTACTCCGCGACATAATCGGTAAATTTTCGTCCGTTCGGATCGCCGCCAAAACTCTTGGAACTCTCGGTAGTTCTCGTCGTTCCCAAAAGGCGTGCACATGCTTCCTTATTGCTCCAATTTCCTCTTCCGACATCTTCTGCATTATATCGGGCCTTACCCGTTTCTTCGAAGGTGAAGTCACGGTCCCCATCCTTTTAAATTCTTTTACACTGTCGACGACGGTACGATAGCGGATAGTCCACGCCGCATGTATTTCCAACCAATTTTATAATTTCCTTGTACCTCATTTCCGGAAACTGAGCTTTCTTGTCATTATCAATATTTATGATAATCTTCCTCTGTCCAGAGTTTTATAAATATATACTAATATTTTATAACTATATACAAATTGTTTCCTTAGTTAAGTTTTGTATAATAAAATTTATTTTTATATGTCATTCTTTGTTGTTATATTTCATAATATTAATACCGTAAACATTTCAGTATAATACGACTGATAAATAAATTCGTGGCACGAATTTAGTAGAATACACGTTTTATTTGATTACCCAGTATATGAAAAAGAATCGGAACGGTGCAAGGAGAGAGGGAAGCCTGGGTGGTAAAGTGGGGGAACAGAGACCCCGCGACAGTCGAAGAGCTCATTCTACATGCGCGAAATGGATTCCTTCTAAAATGACCGGGACATGACAATAAATGTTTATTAGTTGCCATTGCCTTCTTTTACACAGTATTTGTGAACATTTTACAACTCAACATCCTTCCAAAACATTATTGTTACGCCGTAACGATATTTTTATGAAGCCGAGAAATGTAATTATTCGTGATTAGAAAAATAAAATTTCCATTCGTAACGTCATTTTCTTAGTATATTTCATCGAAATAGTATTTTGTTAAATTAATTTGTTTATGTTTACCAAATTCATGCGTTTTATTAGACTCTAATTAATTTTAGTATCAATTTTCATGTTCACAGATTTTTGTGTTTGATGAGGTTATTGCTAGATTTAGCATGAATTTTCGTGTTTATAAAAATTTATAAAATGTTCACAAATGTAGCGTAAAAGAAAGTGATACGCTATCGCTTGAACGTAGCTACAGAAATGTATATAATTGATAGGTAAATCAGGAGCGAAGTTTGAAAGCAGATGTAAGCGCGTGTTTGAGAAAGTATTATTAAGGATGCACGATACGGGTGGCATACGTGGGAAAGATCTTAGGCAGAACTCGGAAACAGGAAGAGGACACCAATTAACAGACCCGAAACGAATGGCGAGTTTCTTCTAAGTCACGTAATCTTTTGAGAAGGCCTTGTCCTTTGTTAGTCTTTAGCAGTGTTGATTGACTCCAGAAGTGTTGGCGACGCTAAGGAAGTCATAAATTTCTTTCAAGGGTTGTCTTCTCGTTCCTCGGAGCAGAGCTTACTTTCTCTTCCCACGTGGGCACCCCGTCGTGTATCGTAAAAGCGCGCTTCCACTGACTTTCCACCACCACCCGGAATTAGAACGAAAGATGGATGTGGATTCGCGGGGGCGGACAGACATCCGCGGGACAGCCTATCCCTTGAATCTGGCGCATCCCTCATCCTGATTGACCAAAGGACTGGGAGGACGCGCAAGGATGGAAGGGGCACCAACGTTCGAGGAGGGAACGATCAACGACGGAGGACTCCGAGAAGGCAGAACGATTTTGACGCTTAAATGTACAAGTCCTGTTCTCACTTAGAAAGCAATCGCTTAACCTTATTAAGAATATATTCAAATTTTACCGGAGCAAATAGTTTCATTTTATTTATAACACCCGCGCACTCCGCCGAGCAGAGCGGTTCAGCGTTCCACGGGCACCAACCCGCGTTCTCATCGCAATTTTCCCATAAAAATACGTAACAAAAGAAATAGCCACGAAACATTTATTGTCATATAGCATTTAAAGTCCCTAGACGAGGCATATCCTCTTTGCTCATTCACGCGCATGTGCCGTTGTGGGGTCTAGTGATGACGCAATAGATATTCATTAAAAATGTTAATTAAAAGACAATTGCTTGTATACAAGTAATAAAAATAAGTGAGCAAAAATGTACAAACGACGAACGATTGATTCCATATGAAATTATTGATGAGTAATGAGAAAAAATATAATGCGGGGCTAGATGAATAAAAAAATTTCAGCCAAATTTTTTTAATTTATTATAAATCGGCAATTGATGAACAAATAATATAAACTAATGAACAATGATGTACAAACGATACACAAACGAATGCATAAAAAAAGAAATTGATATATTCTCCAATGAGGGGCTAACTTTTTGGAGGTGATATACTTTGTTAATCGTAGCAGAATGTTGCTCCAGCTTTGATGTCTGGGGAAGGTAGCGACTCTTCTATCAATGTTGCGCTTCTTCCAGGCTCGTGAACGGTGCTTTACTTCGGGATGTTTACCGCACTTCATTAGGAGAGGCGGCCAGGGTCTGCATTCATCGACAGTCAGCCTGCACTGCTACATTTTTTTTTAACGCGGGGAAAATGCATTACTCACACCCGGCGTAATGTTGTGTGCCGGGTAGTGTGGGACTCCTTGCAGGTGTCGGACCCGCAAGTTTACCCACTAAAAACCACCACGACCCCCTCAATCATCCAAATTTTGGAAAGGTACGGACATTGAACCAACAAGAAAACCTCGAAATCTGAATTTTGTTGTCATCATAAAGACATCATAAAAACATAGTGTATATATACCAGAAACATTGGAAAAGTATTTTATTTGCATGTCGGAAGAGTGGAGTGATGTAGGGGGGAAATTTTAACGTCATCTGAAGTTTCTAATTTGACACATTTATACGCTATTTCTGCTACATTGAAAATTTGACGAGGACCCAAGTTTTTGTTGGATGGCGTTTGGAAAATTCCTAATTCGGAAGAGTGACAGGGATTGTCATAAAAGTCTAGCAATTGTAAAAATTTTCTGCCAATTATTTTGTGCTCGTTTTCGGATACGATAATGTTTTCTACAATAATAATGCTGCCATCATTGAGACGGCAGCAATTGTTAGGGTGCCGGATCTGTAAAATAAAATTACTGAAACTAATACGTTTAAATTGCTTTGAATTATTAATACCTTCTATTAATGGACCACGAGAATGTTCCTTTTGGAAAATTGGATATACAGGCGAACTATGTACTGCTTCTATACTAAAATGAGACTTTTTAGTTGCCGTTTCACGACCTGTTGTAATGGTTTCTCACTCTTCTTAATACATTTTTTAATACTTTGCAAAAAGTTTTCAAACGGAAAGCAACTAAAATCATCAAGAGGTCCGTGATTTTTGACATTATCTACCAAGTGTAACAGGTTATGAACGTTGTGTGAGACGTGTTTTGATCCATATAATGATTCGATGGTTTCAACAAAATACTCTAATAATTCTACTGCATAATCAAAATGAATAAAATATTTTCTGTGCGACAAGATGACAAATGCGGTGTGAAGTGTAAGAAAATTTAAATACCTATCGTCATCTATATTTTTTAATAAAACTACTGGCCAGGTGTACAATAAAAATTGACGGAATTCAGTTGCTTTCCACCGTTTTAGAATATCCAAGCTTCGAGGATTTCTCATAAATTCTCTTGGCATGCTGGTGGATATCTTGATTAGTGACAGTGATATTTTGCATTGCGATTGTAGTGATATTTTGGTCTTGCGTTTGCAACAACACCACTGAGAAAGTAATTTTTTTTCTACGCCCAGACAAATAAGGTGCATGTAGTCTAGCGGAAACGAATTAATCATGTGGATGCCAGGAATTTTTTCTATAATCGAAGTTCCAGTATGGTGGTGTTTGTCAGTTTTGTATCTGAAATCAACATCTGTCCTTAAACAGAGATTTTTTGTGCCAGGAAAGCACGTTCTCTTGTCAATATTCTTACCTACGATGTGGCATTTAGTGCAAGAGGAATAGCCGACATGGCCTTTGGTATATTTATAATGAGTTTATCCTTTTTTCTCTAATTTATCCTGAGGAGATAATAGCCAAACTGAGTTTCACTGTAAACACAAGATATTTATTATTTACAATTATTTACAAAGTTTAACTTATCCTACTGTACACGCTTACCTGTAAACACAAGAAACAACATTAAAAGCTATTATTTCACAAAATTTATGTAAGGAAGTGACAATTTATTCGAACAATCTTAATCAATCAAATTTTATAATTCACGTGGCTTTTCTCTCTTATCAGCTCTCAGTCCCCCGTCTTGTTCCACAGACATGCGCAATACGCATCTAATTCAAAACGAGCTTTAAAAGGAATACGTTAATTTTACCTGACTTCTATCGTATTTCTTTTACATATTTAAGAAAGGACTTGGCAGGTACGTCGCATATAAATGACTTTATGTTTAAGTGATAAAAATGACCGTTAATAGAAATGCCGTTATTAATTAAATCTATGGCCTCTTTAGCGAAATCTTTTAGAAAATCGTTGGCCTCACTAGGCTTTTCATGCCCATGATATGTGCCAATCATACCTACTTCATTGTATCCCGCAATGCAGCCTAAAATGGGATAAACTTGACTCTTCGAACTTTTACTAAGCGGTAAACCGTCCACATTGATGTTAATATAAATTGTGTTGTTTTCGATACGGGATAAATCTACAAACTGATCGAGTTTGAAAATGGTGGATTCTAAACCGAAATGGTAATACTGACCTGGATCGACAGATTTAATCTCTACATTCCTGGGAGTTTTTAAAAGGGTCCTGGCATCCGAGAGTAAAAGACTTGAAATTGATTTCTTTAGAATGGGTAATAAATCGTTAATGGCTTGATGAGAAATATTATGTTTTATAGCCCACTCTGCTAATGACTTTGATAAATTGGGACTATCGGTGGTCTGAGAATTTTCGAATGTGGTGAAATTTTCAATATCTTCCACATTCGCAAGGAATCCTACATCACTCTGAGTGATATTAACAGAAGGTTGGGAATTAATGCCAGGTGAAATGGCATTTGTAGTGGTACTGAGATCGGAAGATGTTAATTGAGAAACTGACTGTGAACAGGTGGGAGTGAATGCCATGTGGGAGAGAATGTGGGAAAGTAGCATCTGATGATGTTATGGCTCGAATTTCCTGAAGGAAATTATTCAGAGATCTCTTGGCACGCATATAGAACTTCTTGTGTAATTTTATTTTGCCAGTCATTATTGCAGTAAAGAAGGAGATAGAACTGACTGTCTAGTTGGGAAGAGAATAGCGTAATGGAAGAGAATGGATATAGAACTTACGTGTAATAAAACCAGCACATGTATAACTTTGAATGTTGAAGAAACACAATACTTTGTAAAAGTAAATGTACCTCGTTTAAAATGTCACCTTTTGCCTTCGACGGTTCAGCAGTAACTACCGTGTCACGTGCAGTGATGCCACAGAATCGTGGGATTTCGCCCACGGGCGCTACCCTCACTCAACGATCAAACGTACCCCCTCCTAGCGCCTGTAACGCACCAATCAAGCATACCCCTCCCTCCATCCGTGTGCCGTACGCGTTGCCTTGTCGGCGCGGCGCTCTCCGGCGAGAATTCGTTTTCCCGAAATCGAATAAAAAATATATAAAATAAATTTTTATGTGAAACGATTTTAGTAAAAATGCACTAAAAACTAAAAAATAATTCTCTTCTTGTACTGTAATTTCGATGGTGTTTTTTCACTTTAAATAAAATCGAGGAGCACGATATGTCATAACAGAATATGAATCAATTTAATACAGAATCTAATTAAATTACTAATTAAATATTACTAATTAAAATTAGAAATTACTAATTAAATGTATGGCCTCTTTGGCGAAATCTTCTAGAAAACGTTGGCCTCATTAGGCTTTTCATACCCATGATATGTGCCAATCATACCTACTTCATTGTATCCTGTAATACAGCCTAAAATGGGGTAAACTTGACTCTTGGAACATGTAGGGGATTTCCTCCTGATTACAACGCAATTTTTGTTCATTGTCCAAATTCACTCTAAGGGGGTGAAATTAACCCCTGAAAATTCGCCCATTTTCCGATTTTGTGTTACAACTCGCGAACTGTAAGCGATAGAAAAAAAGTTTCAAGACAAATGTTACTTCTTTTAATTAGATCTATCATTTGGTAAAAAAATATTTTACACTTCACGAGTTATAACATAAAATTGGAAAATAACCGGATTTTCAGGGCTCAATTAGATCCCCTTAGAGTGAATTTGGACAGTGAACAAAAACTGCGTTGTAATCAGAAGGAAATTCGGTACATATTCGCAAAGTTTCAGTATTTTTTGAGTTTCCAGTTTCGGGATCTTCCCTTGTAAGCGGTAAACCGTCCACATTTAATGTTAATATAAATTGTGTTGTCTTCGATGCGGAATAAATCTACAGACTGTACGAGTTTTAAAATTGGTGGATTCTAAACCAAAATGGTAATAAATAGTTGGGAAGAGAATACCGAAACGGAAGAGAATGGATATAGAACTTACGCTTAATAAAACCGACACTTGTATATCTTTGAATGTTAAAGAAACACAACATTTTGTAAAACTAAATGTATACATCGTTTAAAATGTCAGGAACAGTCGGTGTTCCTTTGCTTTCGTGTATTCAGCGACTTGGCAACATCTCTGTAGGATACAGCAACTCGGCCCTTGCTTCAAGCGTCTTTCTAGAAATCACTGTTGGTCATATGTACCCGAAAATTGTACATATATTCAAGTGGACGGTAAGCAACTCGTTCGAGTGCTAGCGGCGTGACATTGGCCGTTTCCAGGTTTCCCGTTTCGGATGGGAAACATTGCCGACTCTGTGGGAACATCAACCCGTGTAATCATTTGGAGTTTTGTCACCTGTTACGAAACCCGCCTTCAGAAATAAATCTTAATGACCTAAATTATTGAAGGTATGAACTTGCGTCCTTTTTTAATCATGTAGGATGAATTTGTGTGATCGAATTTAATCCATTACTAATATTGTCATAAACAGTTAATGAAAAATAAAAAAATTACATTTTTATCAATGTAATGCATTTACCATACGATAGTCTTTAAAGCTCTATATTAATGAATAATTTGTCTTTCTTTTCATCAGTACACCCTGTATTGTTCTAAATTCATACAACCTGACCGACTCGCTGTTATATTAAAAAATGACACGAGATTGCTCGCTGGGAACGGCAATATGCTTTGTGGAGGGACGCAGGAAGAAAAGGAGTAGTTCGCTGACGGCGTGTGGTTCCATCTGCGTCGTCCTTTCTTCAAATTAAACACGGATCCCTTATCTCTGGGGTATAAACACGCGCTTGAATTTCAATACCTTCGATGCCATCTTTACGACTGCGGCGTGGGCTAAGCTAAGCACAGAAGTTGGTAACGAAAGACAAATGGCAGTAATGCCACTTTCGACCCCTCCGCATGCATCATTCGTACGCGTTCAGCTTTGCTCAGCGTATACGCATTCAAGTCTGGATCCGGCTTAAAGTGCGTTGCAGAAGACCCTTGAAAGGGTCGATTTCAATGGGTCGACGCACAATGAATGACCGCGTGCCGTAAGAAACGTATGGACAGTATTTTGGCTGTGCACGGCTTTTCACGCGGATTTGCGCGCGTTGCAAATGTTTAACCCCGCTTTTATAACCTAAACGCTTTTCCATGCACGTTTGTAAAGTTGTGTATGGTATACTCTTACCTGCGTTTCGCGTACACGTTGCTCTTGTTCGTCTGCCATCGACTGATCATGAACGCAATCGCGCGTCGTCGATCAGCTACCTCACCGGTGTAGGAATTGCTGAGGTTAAGCGGGAAATTGAGTAGACTGGTTTTTAAAATAGATACATTAATAAAAAGAAATATAATTTATTTGTGCGGACACGAAGTAGAACCGATGGCAACCGATCACAGAATGCTCTTCCGCCATCGAGCAACTCGCACTTTCCCTTACTTCTAGCGACCCTGTCATAAATGGTCGCGTCGTTTTCGGCCGCGTATTCGGCGAGTCAAGCGTACTCGTCGAACCGACCATACGCTGACCAGGCGTAGGGAAAAACCCCAGGCCCGCTGCTAGTTCAGGGCCGCAGCCTACAATTCGGCCATCCTGACAATTAACCGCCCCGATTAACCATCCTGTTGACACGCTATTACAATCATTTATGTCACTGACTGTCGCAACTCTTAACATAAATAGACAAACACGCAAATACAAAACATAATCCTACTTAGTATAAAGCAAGAAACAAAGGAAATAATTAACCCAACTATCGCTAACACTCGAAACATTACAATAACGGATTCATACATTACTCAGAAGCCAACCACCGACGCATGTTCGAAGCCGCCCAAGTTCCCAGATACGGTACAAGAAACTTTAAATCCTTCTAAGTAGGTAGGCTATGAGAGTTCTGGCTCAGTGGCGAGGGGGTGAGGCGGGGCGGGGGTACCGCGCTCTTCCGCGACATGGGCGAGGGGGTGAGGCGGGGAGGGGGATTCAAAATGGCGTCTTCCGAGTTCGTAGGTGAGGGGGATGACGTCACAGGGGAGGGGAATTTTCAAAATTTTCAAAATGGCGTCGCGCGCGCAGGTCGAGTTCGTGGGCGAGGGGGCTGACGTCACAGGGGAGGGGGGTGGATTTTCAAAATTTCAAAATGGCGTCACGCGCATTTCGTATTGGCGCCACCTATTGGATGTTTAAGGTACTTTGGGCCCGCGTCGGTATTTGGGCCCGCCTTGGTAAATTTTCCAGGTTTTTCATTCACTTCGTCTTTCGCCACCTATTGGATGTTTAAGGTATGTTGGGCCCGCGTCGGTATTTGGGCCCGCCTTGGTAAATTTTCCAGGTTTTTCATACACTTCGTGTTGGCGCCACCTATTGGATGTTTAAGGTACTTTGGGCCCGCGTCGGTATTTGGGCCCGTCTTGGTAAATTTTCCAGGTTTTTTTTCATACATCTCGTGTTGGCGTCACCTGTTGGATGTTTAAGGTATATTTGGGCACGCGTCGCCGCCGCGCAATCTTCGTACGCGTGCGGGGATCGGTGCGCAGGCGCGACCGCGACCGATTCGTGGAAATTCAAGTCGCGTCTTCGATGATGATGATTTCTGAGAAAGAGGTCGAACCAGGATTTCTGAGAAAAGATAAGGCGATCATGGCGCGCGACAGGATTGAACGCGTTTTTTATGCCTACGTGCACGCGCTTCGTGCCGTGTGTTTATATTTGAATCGTGGGACCGATGCAGCCCACGTGCAATGATGTAAACATATAGTGATAATTATTGTAAATCAATCATCGCGATAGCCCATGGAATAAACATTGCACCGCGCCATGCCGTGTGTTTATATCTGAGCAGGATTGAACGCGTTTTTGGTGCCTGCGTGCACGCGCTTCGTGCCGTGTGTTTATGTTTGAATCGTGGGACCGATGCATCGCAAGTGCAATGATGCATACATATAGCGATAATTATTGTAAATCAATCGGCGCGATAGCCCATGGAATAAACATTGCACCGCGCCATGCCGTGTGTTTATATCTGAGCATTGACGTTTCCCAAGACCACGCCTCTAAAAAGGAAGTACCCTCGAGAAAACGCAATGTCCCTGAAGCAATAAATTAGGCGTTGCGTTCACGCGAGCAACTAAGCGATAATTATTCGGGGTAGAGTTCCGAGTATTTTCACGATCGAGAACAGGGCGACGTCTCAAGCACCCTTCTCGAGGGTCTGCGAGTCAAGCGTCGTGGGAGCGTGTAAAGGCGAAAAGAATTCGTACATAGATTTTCATGATTTCAGTAATTTATTTAACTTAACTAAGTTAACTTAATCCCACTCGACAACATTATCGTTGAATATAGCATCGTCGATGTCATTTGTAAAGAATGCATTGTCGGTGATCTCAGTAAATAAATCAGCATCAGTAAAGAATGCATCAACTTGCTTGGGTTAAAATCAAACTCGTCAACCTGAACTGCATTATCACGAACGTCAATCCCCGATATCGCATTATTATTAACTGCGATATAATCAATTTGTTCCACATTAATACATTTTCGCCATACAACAAATTGTGGGGCCTCCTCTCACCACGACGGATCCACATCATCCCTATCAATATCACCACCCATGATGTATGAAGTTTTCGCATGCAGACCTATCCAATAATATATGCTTCCGTATTGACCCGGCGGTACGTAGTCGTTTTCGTAGTTGCCATTATAAAACACCTTCAAATAAACATCTTCATAGTAGAGAACTTCTGCCTCGTGAAATTCACCATCTCGAATTTCTTCGCATTGCACAGCGACATCCCGGCACGTCACATATATTTTGGGATGGGATGCGCGACTGGGGATCGCAGCGGCAACTTCCCGATTCAAAGCCACGGGTAGAGACATAATCTGAAACCGATTGTTTCCTTACAATGCTCAAAAGTTGCTAACCCACTCAACACAACGATTCACTAAAAAAAAAATATAGTAATTGAAACTTACGGTATTAATCGATGTATTTCTTGTGTGTTGGACGGCGGATGATATCCTTTCAAAGCGATCTCGTTCACAACAACAACAACAACAACAACAACAATAAATTTTTAAAACGTTTCTTATAGTAACGTATGACCTGACTAATGCAGTAGTATGAGAGAACTGATTTTAACGTCGCTGTTCGACGTTGCAATCCCGTAAGCAACCGTCATAAACATAGAGCGATAATTATTCGGGAAAGAGTCCGAGTATTTTCACGATCGACGTTGCTGTAAGTCAATCGGCGCGGCAGCTCATGGAGTAAACATAACGTTGCACCGCGCGATGACGTATGTTTATATCTGAATCGTGTAAGGGTGAAAAGAGGTCGATATAGATCCACGGGCATCTGATTTACAGTATACCAATGTCAGTATCCCACGATGCTCGTCAACGCCTTCCGATGGTGGGGTAAGCCCTTTACCGACGTCGCTGCAGTTGGATGAAAAATCACTGACGATCGAGACTCATAAGTTCCGCGACGTGTTAAGCCCACAGTCATTATTCGAGACGTCGTGGAGCAGTATCGTTCAAAACGGATTTATTCAATTGTCGCACCACCATCGTCAATTGCTACGCCATATCGCGCGATACAGTACTGCGAGTAAATGCACATTGTATTGCATCGTTGGTGATAAGGACGTGCATCGCAAGCAAGTGAAGTACTTCACCGCGATCGTGTGTACGCCGTTAACGCTTCTACAGGACATTGAGAACGGCACGGTTGAAGTGTACAAAGTGTTGTACCCTCGAACATTGACTATTACCGTGGACTCGTTTTTGTGTCGTGAATTATTCAGATTTTTGGATGAGCACCCGACACCGATTGTACGCCTACACTCGAAGCGCGTCATTTTGCCGTTGGCTTTCCGATATCCGAACACGGACCGCATCACTTGGAAGAGCCGTGTCACCCATTCGGCACTATTCGTGCGTGTTTGGTAGATAAAATAAAAGCTTTTTGTAAATACGTAAACATGGAGGTATTCCTGAACACGTTCAATGTCATTCACCGGATGTCCAAGCTTTTACACAGTGTTGCGGAATTCCGAGACTGGATTGATCATTGCGACGCGTGCCTGCAGCTCATCATCCAGTATCAGAGTAGCGGAGGAGTGCCCGTGGCCGCGAAACAACGCCTGGTGTCGCTGATCGCGCGAATAAAGACATTGCGCGCGAACGTGCGGGAAAAGTTTTCGCGAGTCGGGTGCGGGGTTTCGGGTCCATCGACGGCACCCAAAGTCATATGGGAAGACGTGGAATCTGCGTTTATAGGCCGTATTTCAACGGGTGCGGTCATCAACGTGGGACACGTCGATCCACGTCGATTTTTAGAGGGTGCTCGACGAACTGTGAACTCGCGTGTCACGGACGCTATCACGACGCATAGGAGCCTATCCGTGAATACAAACTTGAACGCGGAGTTTATGTTGGGCGAGAATACGGACATGACGAGTTTCGGTACGCGAAATCATGTACTGTTAATGACTTCGAATGTGCGCGAGTGGTACTCGAAGCACGTGGTCGCTCCGACACTAGTGATGCTCGAGGAGTTTCAAGATCGCGACAGTGGATGGACCCTAAGGGCTGTGCTAAATATTCTAGTGAATATTAATAAGTACAATCCACTTCGAGGCGGTTGTGACGTACCGCCCCCGCGCGCCGTCGTCCTGAAGAAAGCGGTGGTCAACGTAAAGAACGGAGACAATGCGTGTTTCTTGTGGGCTGTCGTTGCCAGTTTGTACCCCGTTGCTGCGAATAGTGATAGGATCACATCGTACCATCACTACTCGGAGGTGCTTCGCACGGGCGATATGACTCTACCCGTAACGTTGGACCAGCTGACGAAGTTCGAGAGGATGAACGACGTGTCGGTAAATGTGTACGCGTGATCTGACGGAAGCTGCGTGCCTCTGCGTTTGACCGAGGACAAGCGAGAGAGACACGCGAACCTCCTACTGGTGCAGGACCCCAACGAGCCCCAACGATACCATTTCGCATGCATTCGGAGCATGTCGAGACTGAATTCGAAGCAGCTCGGCAAACACAATGGACAAGTATTCGTTTGCGAAAGGTGAGTAAAATATGGTATATTTCGATCGATGTATTATTGATTATTATGTTTATTATTAATACTATTATCGTTGCTGATGTCTCAGCTTCTTCCATTCGAACGTGCAATTGACCAAGCATAACGTGGACTGCCAGCGTCTGAATGAGTGCACCGTCGAATTGCCGTCCGTGGAGGATAAATGGTTGCAGTTCAAGAACTTCAAAAATAAGGAACGAGCGCCATTCATCGTTTACGCGGACTTCAAATGCGTGCTGGAGGACGTCGAGCCTGCGGAGCGGAGTCGGACGTACACGTACCAACAGCATAGAGCGTACAGCGTGGGGTATTACATTCATTGTTCCACCGACGCGTCTCTGTGTCGTTATCGCGCGTATCGTCACGAATCCGAGTGCGTGAAGTGGTTCGTGCAAGAACTTCGAGACTTTGCGAACATTGCGTATTCGTGGTTGCGGAACGCGAAACCGATGAACTCGTTGACGAGTCAACAGTGGGATAGTTTTAATAACGCGATCGTGTGTCACGTGTGCGGGCAACCTTTCGTCGAAACGGACAAAAAAGTGCGCGACCATTTCCACTCGACGGGCGAGTACCGAGGCGCGGCCAACGTATCGTGTAACTTCCAGTTTCAACGATCGTACACAATACCGACAGTGTTCCACAATTTATCAGGCTACGACGCGCATTTCGTGATTAAGGAGTTAGCGTCCGCGTTCGAGGGACAGATCGACCTGCTGCCGGTGACGAAGGAGCGGTACATATCGTTCACCAAACACGTCAAGGGAATCGACACCGAGAACAATGATTGGAAGCGGGGGTTGAAATTTCGATTCATCGATTCGCTGAAGTTTTTGGCCGCGAGTCTGGAGAAACTCGCTTCGGACCTTGGAAAAGAACGACTCGCGATTCTACGGCGCCAGTTTCAATCCCTGTCGGACGAGCAGTTCGATCTCCTGAGCAGGAAGGGTGTCTTCCCGTACGACTACGTGACGTCATACACCAAACTGAACGATACGTGTTTACCGTCCCGCGAAGCGTTTTATAACCGGCTAAACGATGGCGGCGTGTCGGAGCCTGATTACGCGTACGCCGCGAACGTGTGGAATACTTTTCGCGTACAGACATTGGGCGAGTACAGTGATTTGTACTTGAAAACAGATGTGTTGTTACTCGCTGACGTGTTCGAAAGTTTCCGCACAGACTGTATCGCGAGTTACGATCTAGATCCCGCGCATTATTTTACGCTACCGAGTTTCACGTGGGACGCAATGCTCAAGTACACCGGCGTACGATTAGAGCTTCTGACGGACGTGGACATGTTACTGTTCGTGGAGCGTGGCATACGCGGCGGTCTGAGCCAGTGCTCGCACAGGTACGCGCGTGCCAACAACAAGCACCTGCCTGCGGGGATGTACGACAAGTCGAAGGCGTCGACATATCTGATGTACTTCGACGTCAACAACTTGTACGGCTGGGCAATGTCGCAGGCTATGCCACACAGAGGGTTTCGATGGTTGGACGATGCGACAGTGGCCGCGCTCGACGTGTCATCTTTGCCCGACGATGATGGACCCGAGGGATACCTGTTGGAGGTGGACATTGAATATCCCAAGGAGATTCACGACGCGCACGCGGACCTTCCATTCTGCCCGGTGCGCGAGCACGCGCCACACGGTAAATAGACCAAGCTACTTGCCACGCTCGACGATAAGGAGCGATACGTCATCCACTATCGCTACCTGAAACAGTGCGTGCGACACGGATTACGCGTGAAGAAAATTCATCGAGTGTTGCGATTTGATCAATCACATTGGTTGCGCGATTACATTCAATTGAATACCAATTTGAGGACACGCGCCACCAGTGAATTTCAAAAGACTCTATACAAGTTAATGAATAACGCGGTGTACGGGAAAACAATGGAGAATGTGCGGAATCGCGTAGACGTGCGACTGGTGACGCGGTGGGACGGTCGTTACGGCGCGGAAGCGCTGATCGCGAAACCGAACTTTCACAGTCGCACGATTTTCTCCGAACAGTTGGTGGCCATTGAAATGCGAAAACTTAAAGTGAAGTTCGACAAGCCGATATACGTGGGAATGAGTGTACTGGACGTGTCGAAAGAATGCCTGTACGAGTTTCATTACGCGTATATGCGTGCGGAGTTCGGTAATCGCTGTAAGGTCCTGTACACCGACACCGATAGTTTAATGTATAGTGTGGAATGCGAGGATGTATATGAAACGATGAAGCGTGACGTCGCCCGGTTCGACACGAGTGATTACGCGGTGGACAATCCGTACGGTATGCCGCGCGTAAACAAAAAGGTGCCGGGACTCATGAAAGATGAGAACAACGGCACCTTAATGACTGAATTCGTCGGACTGCGATTTAAGATGTACGCGACTAGAACGTTTAACGCTGCAGTGGGGTCTACGAGTGAAATTAAAAAAGTGAAGGGTGTGCGGAGACACGTGGTCGCGAATAATGTACAATTCGACGATTACATTAGTTGTCTTCGCGATCTCACCGAGAAATCGGTTCGGCAGAACAATATACGCTCAAAAGTGCACGAAGTATATACCGTGAGTGAGGAAAAGAACGCTCTCAGTCCGTTTGACGACAAGCGGTGTATTTTTGCCGATCGGGTCAGCACCCTTCCGTGGGGCCATTATCGAATCCCCGAGCTCAAGACTCACGAACGTCTCGAGCTTGAGCCCGACGAGTCCCTCGAGAATCCCATTGCTTAGTATGTTTGTATGTTTGTATGTTTGTATGTTTGTATGTATATACGTTGCTTTCTTTTGTACATGTTATTTATATATTTATAAATATGTAATATATGTATAGCGTAGACTAAAATTGTATTTTGTACGTGATAGTATATATATTTTTTCCTTACTTTATTAAGATTAATTATACGCATATACGAGATGAAGAATGAAAATGTGAATAATTGAATAATTGAATAATTGAATATTTGAATAAACGGACAATGTATATATTTTATATGTATTTTTTCATTTATTTATTCATTTATTTATTCCAGTAACATATAGTGCGTTTATGATCGCGAATCATAGAATATCCTTATCGCTTATCCACGAGTTCCGCGACGAATCGAATCCGAGCCACTTAACGTACACCCGATTCCCCTTGCGACGAATAATCTTCTCGACCAGATAGACGTCCGGATTCGCGACCGAATGCAGTTCGTACTCGTAGAAACCACCCGAGATCGGCTCTCCCGCGGAATCGCGCAGAATGTACGTCACCGGGAACGTTCTTTGTACGGTTACGATTTCGAACACCTCGGTCGACCAGTTCGGAGTATACCCCTTCTCGAAGAGGGTCTTGAACTTGCTTGAACCTACGAGCGTAGGTAACAGGTCGACCCAGCGATAGGACGCGTTCAAGGAGAATTGTTTCCACATGAGGTTTTTCAGCGTGCGATTGAAACGTTCGACGATCGGCGCTTTCATCACACTGTACGTGGAGTAGTGGTTGATCCCGCGTGTCTTCGCGCATCATTGAAACTCCGCGTTGTAAAACTCTTTATCCATGTCAGTTTGTAAATTGCGCGGACATCTATCGCTCTGCCGCAACACGGTCGCGAACGCCGCGGTCACGTCACGTCCGCTTTTCGTTTTCACGGGTACGGCCCATGCGTACTTGCTGAACGCATCGATGATCGTTAGTATGTAGTGATATCCTCGATTTTGCTTCGCGTACGGACGCATCTCAACCAAATCGGCCTGCCACAAATCATCGTAGCCGCGAATCACGACGCTGCGCCGTGGGAAATTACGACTCGCGGGAGCGTGTAGTTTGTTCACTAGTTGTACTCGTTCCTTGTTCATGCTTCGCGGGTGGGCCGGAGATGGTCGCGACGTTTCAAGGACGTTAGAAGTAGTATGAGTTCCTCGAGTACTCGCAAAACGCAATCGGCGCACGTTCTTCGCAATCGTTCGTTATTATTAGACGTTTCGGATCCGTAGCCGTTATCGTCACCATCAGTGATCATCGTCGTTGGCGTCGTCGTAGAGCCTCGTCTGCTTTTCGCGGCTCCTTTCGCTTGTACAAATCCGTGTCCGCTATCGCAGTCGACGATGTCGTAAACTCTTCGAGTCTGTCTGTCAAGTGATTCAAGCGTTGCTCCATCGCGTTATTTAAATCATCCTCTAGTTGGGACAATTGCGCGTTAACGATATCCGTCATCGTTCGTTGTACTCGCGTCCCGAGTTGAGATCGTTGATACTCGGCGTCCAGTCGCGCGGTCGCGATAGCCGTTTCGATTTTTTGTGAAAGCGTTCGTCCATCGAGGACAATAATCTCGTCATTGTCATTCTCGCTTCGTCGCTGTTGTTGTTGTTGTTGACATAACGATGCGTGTGCGCGAACACTACTGACGCGATGATCACCGAATCGTTCAATTTAAGATGCGTCCGTCCTCATGAAGTTCCTCCACGATGGATGCGATTTCGTTATCATGACCCGTGTGACTTGCCGCGCGCGATACTATGAGTAATCTAAGTCTATCGACCAATTCGTTCGGGTCATCCCAGTACACGTAATCGATCGCGTTATCGGTGACAGTCATCGATTCGTCAATGGTTAATCCTCGACCTTGTCGCGTGCCCGCGCCGCCCGCGCCGCCCGTGCCACCCGTGCCGCCCGCGCCGCCCGCGCCGCCCCTAACGCGCCTGACTCCCAATGTCCGCACCCCACCGATTATCGCGGATATGATTTTTTTATACTTATATCCCTTGTTTCCCAGCGTGCGCTTGCTCGGCGAGTGGTTTCGCTTATGCGCGTTCGTCCATAGCAAGATGCGACGGTACGCGTGAATATCCGCGTCTGTGTACGTGCGAACGTTGGGTACTCGCATGAACAGCAATTCGTACAAACCCCGAGTCCCCACGTATCGCGTTCCGTTCACGCGAATGTCATCACCGTCCTCGTCGATGGTGAATACGGAATCGCCCATCATTAGGTCTTCGTCGGACCCCAAGTATACACCGTACACGTTGTCGATTCGTTTCTTGGTATCAGTGAAGAACAGTCGCAGGTATTCTCGCGACAAGGGTCCCTTGGCGTTCCGTACATACACTTCGACATCATCGATGGGGTTGCGCAGCGAACCCAAATCATGAACCTTTGCTGACGACTCATCATCCTGAATTTTTTCGTCGTCTTTGTGATCGATATCATGAACAACATCACCAACAACATCATCAACAACATTATCGTCAACATCATTGTTGTCATTATTAGTATCGTTGTCATTGTCATTGTCGTTGTCAGCGTCGTCATCATTGTCAGCGTCGTCGTCGTCGTCGTCGTCGTAGTCATTGTCATAGTCGTTAGAATCTGGAAGGTTATTCGGACGTTCCTTGGTTATCGACGGAGTAATGGGTCGAAGTCTCTTCGATGATTGTTGTTGATCGTATTCGTGTTTCCTCTTCACTGGTCGCGATCGAGGCGTTGAGCGCGTTATCAACGCGGACGAGTTCTCGATCAATC
Organism: Andrena hattorfiana; assembly: GCA_944738655.2. Classification (NCBI taxonomy): domain Eukaryota; kingdom Metazoa; phylum Arthropoda; class Insecta; order Hymenoptera; family Andrenidae; genus Andrena; species Andrena hattorfiana. The sequence continues at coordinate 24,011,950 of OX122890.1, forward strand.
GTTTCAGCGGTTCAACGATGGGACGCGTACTCGCTTCCACAGCCGCTTCCGTAGCCATTTTACCAATTTTCAAGGCTAAGCACTTTTTACGTATAACGTCGCTGACTTTGGCGATTTCCACCTTTGCGTCCACGCTCCGACGTTTCGTCCCTTTTTGATGCTTTGTTCCTTTTTGATGTTTCGTTCCTTTTTGTCGATGACGTCGGCGATGTTTTTGCGAATGCTTCGCGTCGATGTTGCTCGAGGTTATAGCAGTCGTCGCCGTCGGTTCGTTGGCCATTTCGTGTTGCTCGATGAATGACTCACGGTTTACTGATGTCAACGAGCTACGACAAACTCGTTAAATCCTGTTCGATACCGACCTTCGTACATGGAACTATCCTTATCGATCACCACGAAATCGTATCGTCGACGCCAACATCTCGCACACAAGTCGTTGAACGACTCGAACGTCATGTCTGTGTTCACGTGATCGTTGTACACGCGACGCAAGTTTGTACCTTCTTGTTTGAACAGCATGAGAAAATTCGCGTTGTCCCTGATCAAATGTTTAGGTATTCTAGCGTACGATTGACATAAATAAAAGCAATCCACGTTCGCGTGGCGACCCATGGAGAAGTATTCGCGTATCGCGTTCTGTTCGTCGCATGCCACGTCGTCGAACACGAAGATCGAATCGGGCGTCTCTCGGTGGGACGATCTCAGCGTTGTCCGAGTAGGGAAAGTATTCGATCCCGTCGATGACCGACAACACCTGTTCGAGATATCGATACTTTGGCTGATGCAACGATTTCGAGTATACGTATACGTTCTCGAAACGCAAACCGTTCGGACTCTCTAGCATGCTCAGAAGTACATTCGTTTTTCCACATCCGGACGGCCCGCAAATCACGCCTCGCACGCTGTTCGGCAACAACGGGCCGTGTCTGTTCGATCGACTCGCATCCCTATCATCCTCGAGCATTCTGTTCGCGGTCACGCGAATAACGTCCGACTGTTTCGCGAATCTCATATTCGCAAGCACGTCTATGACGAGGGATGACTATTTATATTCGTGGTGCGCGTCGCGCAGGTCACTATCACAGTGATCGATGGAGCGTGCGTACGCGATTATTATTGTAGTAGCTATCGTGACTATTCTAACGTATATGGTTGCATCAACGACTGTGACGTCTCACGGATTAGGGAAGAATCAGAGGAGGAAGAATAATAATCAGAAGAAAAAGACTGGATCGGGTCTCGTGAACGGTATCATAAACCGTCTGCCGTTCGAACTACACGTTCCGGGTTATCAGTTCTGCGGACCGGGAACGCGTTTGCTAAAACGATTGGCTCGTGGCGACGAAGGTGTGAATCCTCTGGACGCAGCGTGCCGCGACCACGATATCGCGTACTCTCGTCGAAAGGATTTAGAGGGGCGACACGAGGCAGATCGTGCGTTAGCCGAACGAGCGCGAGAACGAGTATTCGCGAACGACGCGACCTTTGGCGAAAAAGCCGTAGCGACTGGAGTGTGGGCAACGATGAAGGCTAAGACCAAACTCGGCATGGGTATGAGAAGGACGAAACGTAAACAGAGAAAGTCTGGAAGGAAACATCCTCAACGGCGTCGACGACATCGTAATCTACGAATGGCGAAACGCGGTGGCTTTCTTCCGTTTCTTCCGTTCGCGTTGCCCGCTTTATCAGCTATCGGAGCAATGGCCGGTGGAGCGGCTGGTATAACCAAAGCGGTCAACGATTCGAGGGCCTCTCGAAAACAGCTGGCAGAGACGTTGCGTCATCATTGAGCGATGGAAGGGCGAGGGATGCACCTGACACCGTACAAGCGAGGCGCGAGCTTGAACCTGAGACTGCGGCGCCAACGACGAGTGCGATCAAAGAAAAAAAAAACGCCGATCGCGTAGGCGCGTGGCGACGGTGGCGGCGATAACGCAACAACCTATGACGAACCTGCAATTAGAACGCGAATGTGCCAGCATCCCATTCTTTCGAGGGGTGTTTATGCGCGATACGCTTCCCACGCGTGTACGAAGCAACGAATGCGGTATCGCGAATCTGGACGAGAATCGAGGCGCCGGTACGCACTGGGTCGCTTACGCGAAACGCGGACCACGAGTACAATACTTTGATAGTTTTGGGAATCTGCGACCTCCCGCGGAATTGATCTACTATTTCGGACGTGGTACAACGATCACGTACAATCACGATCGTTTTCAACGTTTCGATCAGATGAATTGCGGTCGTTTGTGCATGCAATTTTTACAGCAAAAGTCTATAGAATTATGGCCTGTATAATAATAATAATAACGGTATGTACTAAGATTATGTCACAATGTGCCCATGCGTAATGGCGATTCACATCTTCTATAGTAAAGACTTATGATATCGATAAATTTCCGAGTATTCGTACGCGCGCGTCACTCCCCCTCTCACCGTCTCGCGAGTGTAATCTATGATATGTCGTTCACGCTTACGTTAACGGGACGCAGCAGCGCGCTCACGGTAAACTATTTTCCACCGATAGATTTGAGCGATGGTCAATACGAATTAGGACTCGCGGACTTGGAGACGTTTCACACGATACCAAACATCGACTCGAGCAACGATAAATTCTATTTCGTCGTGAACTATGACACCGAAAACAACTCCATCGTCGACGCCGCTCATGAATGCATTACGATACCCCACGGCTCCTACGAATTAGACGCTATCGCCGAGTACCTGAAGCAACGATTACTCGATCGATATCCTCGAAGACGTGGTAACAACGAGAACGACGATGACGACAAGTACCCTCTAATGCTACGAGCTAATAACAACACCATGAAAAGCGAGCTGAATTGTTCGTTCTTTGTAGACTTTACGAAACCGAACAATGTGGGCTCGTTGCTAGGATTTTCCCCGAATCGCGTTTTATTACCGAGAATCTGGCACGAGTCCGACGGACCCGTAAATATTATAAACGTTAACGTGATCAGAGTAACGTGCAACGTCACTACCGGCGCGTACAGCAACGATAAACAGGTACATACGATCCATGAATTTTCGCCACGCGTGCCGCCAGGATATAAGATATCGGAAACACCGCGACACGTCATTTACTTGCCAATCGTCGCACGAGCAATACACGATCTAACGTTGTGCATCGTAGATCAACACGATCGTCCTATAGATTTCCGTGGAGAAGAAATAACGATTCGTTTACACGTTCAACGACGTCCGCGCGATAGGTAGCGTGACCGTACGTGTATGTGCGCGTGTGTAGTATGTTAGTGTTAGATCACACGCACGAATCATCAATCGCCGCTGATACTCCTACCGTCTCTGTCACGCGTCTCGACCGGCCTTTGTCGACAGGCGAACGTAGAAGAATAAAGACGGGAGGAGTGATAAGAAGAAGAAGAGGACCGGTAAGAAGCATAAGAAAGCCGCTGACTCGTCGAAACGCGCGTTTCCTACAATCGTTAGATTTCATCGTCGCCTATTAGACACGCAGTCACGATGTCGATTATTTTGGACGTGGCGAATACGCCAACCTTCGACAATCGTATCACGAAGATCGAGTTACACACGTATAATCCATACGCCAACACGACGTTCGATAATAGCGATGAGATAAGAATCCCCATACAGCAGCAAGATCTGTACACGCTTCCGTGCGAAAGTTTTCTCTACATCGAAGGTCGTGGCACGTTGTCTATGCAAGACGCGAAAGGTCCAGCAACGTCCACGACCACCGTTCTCGATAATAATTGAGTCGCGTTCATGTTCGATGAGATTCGATACGAATTGAACGGTGTCGAGATCGATCGTTGCCGAAATCCAGGAATCACTACCACCTTGAAAAATTTCGTTTCGTTGTCAGCCAAGAGAAGCAAAGCGCTTGCGAATGCCGGTTGGAATTATGACATCGATTACGATAACGACATTTTTGATTCGGGTGCTTTCAATTTCTGCGTACCCCTGAACGTGTTATTAGGATTCTGCGAGGATTACAAACGCATCGTGATGAACGCGCGGCACGAGCTGATTCTTATACGAGCGCGAGACGATTCGAACGCGATGCACTGCACCTCCGCCACTGCGATCCCGAAACTGGAGATACGCAAGGTGCAGTGGCGTATGCCCCACGTCGTTTTGGAGGAAGTGAATAAACTATCGATACTGCGAATCTTGGAAAGCGAACGACCGATCGCAATAAGTTTCCGATCGTGGAGCCTACACGAGTATCCGTTACTGCAAGCGACAACGAAACATACGTGGACCGTGAAAACTACGTCGCAAATCGAGAAACCCCGATACGTGTTATTCGGCATGCAAACCGATCGAAAGAATCGTTCAAATAAACCCGCGTGGATATTCGACCCGAATAATCTCACAAACTTTCGACTCTACCTAAATTCCGAGACGTATCCGTACGATGACATGCAAATAGATTTTTCTAAGTATAAATTCGCGACCATGTACAATATGTATGCGAATTTCATCCGATCGTACTACGGTCACGGAGACCCGTTGCCGAGCGCGAACGAATTCCTTAAATACGCGCCTATCGTGATAATAGATTGTTCTAGGCAAAACGAATCGTTGAAAAGCGCTACCGTGGACGTGCGAATAGATTTCGAATGCAAAGAAAATATCCCCGCTAATACTTCCGCCGTCTGTTTGTTCATACACGATCGTATAGTCGAATACGGCTCTTTAACCAACATGGTTCGCAAATTAATATAGCGTGCGTACGAGATCGATTACTACTACTACTACTACTACTACTACTACTACTAATACTACTACTCCTACTGCGGATGCTGCTACTGTTTTAAAACGTCGATGTCGAAGACCTCAGTTGCTGTTCTGACACCATCGCCGACGGTGCTACCTAAACGAGTAATAATAATGTTCGCCATTGTCGATCTGCAAGGGTTCAATATCGAACGCGAGTTCGTCGCCAAAGAGATCGCGATTCGCGTAAACAGCAACAACGATAAAACGACGATCAGCCATTGGATCTTCGAACCGCCATACTTCTGGAATCCTCTGAATTCCTGTGAGCACCGTCAAGCGTCCTGGCTCGCGAAGCATCATCACGGGCTTCGCTGGTCCGACGGCTACGTTCCATACTCCAAAATTCTGGGGCTCCTCACCAGCGTGCTCGCGAACATTGACTTCGTCATCGTGAAAGGTGCGGAAAAGAAAACGTGGATGCTACAACTTCTACCTGACATAATCGTTGAGGATGTATGCAATTTGGATGTACTGACAGCGCGAAAGATCAACAACACCAACAACAACTGCAACAACAACAACAACAACAATGCTCGAACTGTCGAAGACGACGGCGGCTACGACGTTGACGATGATTATTGCGGGATCATGCCTGACGTTCCTAATCTGAAGTCTATGTCTTCAACGAATGCCATTCGATGTGCATTTCATAACAACGGCGGTGTTTGCGCGCTGGAGAATGTCGGGAAAATATGGGATTATATACGTAGCGTCACCTAATGTAAGTCATACACGCAGATTACAATCTACTTTACGCGTCATATGCCGAGAAACGAATATGTAAGAATTATTATCTTTTTTTTTCTGTTTTCTATAGCGATGAACACAACGGCGACGGCGGTGATGAGCGTAATGACAGCGGCGACTGGTTCCTCTACCCACGAGCAAGAAGATCCCTCCCATACGAACGTTATTTTACGCAAATACTTATTCTATAATTTAAGTACGCATGCATGCGTGGATGTACATTAATAAATATATACTGTTTTCAAAGAAAAAATATATACATTTATTTAAAAATTGTTATACATTTATTTTAAAAAAATTTAAATTTAAAAAAAAATTTAAAATTTAAAAAAAACCTTCGTGATGTTACGTCCTGCAACACACAGAGAAAACACCAAATTATTATTATATATAAAACGTTAGTATTAGCACTCGAAATACCAAACAATTAAAATTCACTTATACTTACTCATTAAATAGTTGTGGGAGGCCCCAAAACTCCTCGTCAATATTATCATCGCACCACTTGCGCCTAGCATCTTGGATTTTATGCCGTAACTCGCGGCAGATCCGCCCGTCTCTCCTCGTCGGGTATTGGCGATGCTGAAACAAACACATGACTCGATTCAAATATCATTGAATGGTGTACGCGCACCAATATAATTTTTACGAAACATCACTTACGAGTAGCTGGATTACGACATCGCGGTCCCCAGCACGCGCCTGGGCCTCGATGTCAGCTCGACGCTGAAACAAACGTGCGAAACGATTAAAACAACATCGATTGGTGTACGCGCATCAGAATCATTTTTCCGAAACAGCACTTACGAGGCGCCCAACCGCTCCTAAGAAATCCTCGCTCCATTCAGTCATTTGAACCTCTCGTTCCTGCTGTAACAAACACGTGATTCGATTAAAACACTGTTGAATGATATACGCGCACCAATATATTTTTTTCATTACTAAACAACACTTACTAGATATCGAATGGCTTCACGCCGCTCTACGCGCCACACTCGCACTAAATTATCAAGTACATACTGAAACAAACGCAGAACTTTGTTAGAAGACTGCTCAATCGAATGAATACATCAATTCAATTTACACAAAAAAAGTATACTTACGATTTTTCGCGCCAATGCATCTCGCTCCTCGTACCACGTCCGCTCGATTTCGCCATGTCGTTGCTGTAACAAACGCACAACTTCAATATAATATCGTCGAATGAAATACTTGCACCAATTCAATTTACACAACTATACTTACGATGCATCGCTGCATCATAGCGGCATTCATTCCTTGATACATTTTTTAAAAATACTTTTTGTAAAATGTATTAACTATACTGGTCCGTGCGGGTGCGGTCGACGTCCTTATATGCATTTCGGTTCTCTAGGCTGGAGGGTTAGTCCTACACGTTACAGGGTAGGGGTAGTCGTGGAGTAGGTGTGGTGGGGGTGTCCGTTTCACAGTTTCTTCTTCTTCAATGATTTGATACTAATTATTCCAGCTTATAGTATACTTTTATCACTTACACTTTTATGTTTTGCCTCACGAATCGTCTCTAACTCTTCTATGACATGCATGCTCCTTGAATTTGTCATGCATGCCATTTGAATTTACCGCGTAATCTCTAACCCTTGTGCGGTATACATACATACATGTCTTAACCATCACCATCACTAATATGATATACTTTCATACATTGACGTGTACGTGTACGTGAATCCGTATAAAATGTCGTTGGTCAGTCTTGCAGACTTCATAACGTCACGTACGCTCGAGTGTTAACAAGTATCGCTCGCGTCATTTTTCCGCCGAAGAGAATCATACGTAGTGTACATCAAAATGTACAAACGCGGCTTAAACGATTCATCCTGCGCATCCGACAACGATGGTGGCATTCCAAATAAACGCCAACGACAACAACATCATCAACAATTCAATATGAGGTACGTACGCGTTATTATACACTTTTCACTTACTTCATTCACTTACTTCTTTCACTGTAACCGTATACGATCAAAGTATTAATTTCATGTACATGTTTCTCACAGTTCTGGATTCACCACGGCAAAAGCGTTGAAAACACCAAAACCATCAGTCGTACGGATCCTGGGACGTGATTACCCACTGACCGCAACAGCGTATAAACGTCTAAGTATTGGAATTCGCATTGGCATGGATTCGTGCCATGTTGAGATCACCATAGCCGACAATAAAGGCAGCGAGTTGAGCTTTTCAATGTCTACGTGGAAGCTCCTGCTACAAAACGAGGCGGACATACTTCAGCGATTACGTAGCAACGCAACATCGCCCCAAACTCACATCGTAATTGATCATTTACGACTAGAGTTCACGCGTATGCATGATGATCAACTTATTAAAATCACTGATAATCGCACTGTCATATATATGTATATATATACTGAAGCCACGATGCGTAAACTATTCGCGTACAATCATTGCATTGAACATATGTTCACCTGGCTAACTGAAAATATTGTTACGTTTTACGTTCGACATAATATAAATTTACTGAACAGCAACGATAACAGAACATTAAACAAGGGGGTAACAAGAATAATATAAGAACAGGTAACGAATATAATCGGTTAGGAATACAATATCGATACGTCTGCTTGTAATGGCGGCTGACTCTCGAATGACAGCTTGACAGGCGATCGATCCGATCGCCTTCTTCTCGCTGTCTCTTGTCTTCGTCGCGAGCACCAGCGGGCCATGAATCCTCTACATAGGGTGCTCGCAACACTGCTCCCCCCCTTCGAGGAGCGGTCGTCCCGACCGCTGCAGATTCTCCGTTGATTGCAGCTGCACCCTGGCTCGGAAGAGTGGGAAGGACGCTATGTGGCCTCTTCCGTCCGTCGCCTCGGTATTCACCTTCACGCCCAGGGAAAAACCACCCTAAAAACCCTGGGCAAGGCGTGGGTGCATGGCTCTTCGCGTCTCTACCCTCCACTTGCGTCTTCGGTCTTGCGTACTTCTTTCTTGTATGGGCTTCATGGGTAGAGACTGGCAAGAGGTCCAATCCTTTTTCTGGTCGGGCTCGTCCAACGATTAATTCCTTGTGTTCCCTCCGCGGAAGTCCAGCGACGACGCTCTTCTGGAGGTTCCGGCTCCTTGTCCCACGACGTCCCCGGAACTCCAACAGTCCCTCGGTGGAAGTCAAGCGACGAAGCTCCTCTGGACTCCAGCTCATTGTCCCACGACGTCTCCGGAACTCCAACAGTCCCTCGGTGGAAGTCAAGCATCGAACCTCCTCTCTTCCGTCCCCGGAACTCTAACAGTCCCTTTCAGAAAAACATTGCATGCATTAATTTTCTCTTCTTCTCACGAGGAACGGTGGAGTCGAACAGAGTCAGGGAGACGAAAAGGCGAGACGGGCACGACAACAGGGGGTCACAACTCATGAGCTTGTCACCGGCCCGCTCCCCGATCAATCTTCCCCGGACTCTCAACTCGTCTTCCTCTTCTTTCTTCTCATCTCCTCCAGTACTCCAATCCGTGGCTTCTTGTTGGCCCCATTCCTCTTCGTGGCATCTGGTGCTGCTCCAGGGGACCGTCTCGGTGCAGCTCGTCAGCGGTCCCGTCTCCGCGATGCCCCCTCCGATCGATCCGTGCGACTGCGTCGCACGTCCGTCCGGTGATTGGGGACACCATTTCCCGTTTGCTGTCCACCTCGTAGGAAGGGACCCCTTGGTAGACACTGTACCGGGGACGCGGCCAGGATCCCAGCCAGGAGGGTAGCGGGGTGGTTCCATGTATGTCCGCACCCCGCTGCGGACCGCCACGCTGTTGTGGCACATTCGGGGAATTCGGGACCGCATCCAAGCCACGGTATCCCCCGACACCTTGTCCCTCGTCGTGGGGTATCGTGTATCTGTAACAGACTCAAGAGTGGGGGCCGGACTACGAAGGCTACCTCCGCAGCCCCGTCCACCTGATTAGCTTAAACTAATCTTCTTTCTTGAGTCTTCTCTGCATGTTGCATCCCTTCTCTCGGAAGTCTTCATTCCTCTTGCAATTGTCCCTCATATTTCGCAAGGCGTCGTACGTGGACCACCTTGCACTTCTTCCTAGGCGAGTGTTGAATCCTGTAGACGACGTCGTTGATCTTGTTTACCACCGTGTAGGGTCCTTCCCAGTCGGACTGCAGTTTTGGGCACTTCCCTTTCATTCTTCGTGGTTGAAATAACCACACTCGTTCTCCGGGCTGGAACTCCACCGTCCTAACGTGACTATCGTACCAGGACTTCATCTTCGAGCTGTAGATATCCAGACGGTGTCGAACAAAGTCGTGAATCCTCTTCATTTTTCCTCGGATCCATTCCGAGTATCCCTGCTCGACGTCCTCGTCTTGTTCCACTTCCGGGGGCAGTCCTCTCCACAGTTGCGCGGGTAAACGAAGTTCTTGACCATACAGGATCATCGCTGGCGTTAGTTGGGTAGCCTCATGTCGCGCTGATCTATAAGCGAGGAGGAACATGGGAATCCACTCGTCCCAATCTCGTTGATGCTCTGAAACAAACATTGCGAGATATTGGAGCAATGTTCTATTCAAACGTTCTACCATCCCGTCGGATTGAGGATGTAGGGGAGTTGTTCGCGTTTTCCTGATTCCCAACAGCTTCATCAATTCCTTGAACACGGAGGATTCAAAATTTCTTCCTTGGTCCGTGTGTATCTCCAATGGTACACCATGACGACAAACCACGTTGTGCAGAAGAGCTCTTGCCACTGTGACAGCTCGCTGGTCTGGCATCGCGATTACTTCCGGCCACCGGGTAAAGTAGTCCGCCACGACCAGCATAAACCTGTTGCCGGCCTGAGACCTCGGGAGCGGACCCACAACGTCCAGGGCAAGCCTCTCGAACGGAGCTCCCACGTTGTATACTCTCAGGTTCCCTGCTCCCCTTTGACGTGGTCCCTTCTTCGCCGCACAGGTGTCACACCGCCGGCACCACTCTTGAACGTCCTGTCGACACGTGGACCAGAAGAACTGTTGGCGGATCTTCGCCAAGGTCTTGTTTACTCCGAAGTGTCCAGCTGTTGGCGCATCATGGAATTCCCTCAGTACCTCTGCGACCCTCTCGCGCGGTACTACCAAAAGTCATGAGGTCGTCGCACCATCGTGGGACTCCCATTTCCTGAAAAGCAAACCTTCATGAATTTCCAGCGAGTCCCAGATTGACCAGTAATATTTCAGTTGTGGGGAGAAACGAGCAACGTCCTGCCAGACGGGCTTCTCTCCTTTCCCCTTCTTTTTCAAGATGAAGCCAATCTCTTCATCTTTTTCTTGGCTTCGTTTCCATTCATTCTTCCTTTCGTCGCAGAATATCCGGTGAATCTTCTTCGTATAGTGCATTTCCTCTTGTGTCTCCTTTTTATCCAGTCGGTCGCATTTCTTACAATCTTCTTCGATGCAAGGTCTTCTAGAAAGTCCATCGGCGTTTCCGTGGGCTCTTCCTTCCCGGTGTCGAATCTCGAAGTTGTACTCTTGTAATCGTTCAATCCAACGGGCAACTTGTCCTTCGGGATTCTTGAAGCTCAGCAGCCAACGGAGCGCTGCATGATCCGTCCTCACGAGAAATCTCTGTCCGTAGAGGTAGTGGTGGAAATGCTCGATAGACTTTACCACTGCTAGTAACTCCCTCCGAGTCACGCAGTAGTTTCTTTCGGCTTTACCTAAGGTTTTGGAGAAGTAGGCTACAACCCGCTCTTGGCCTTCGTGTTCCTGCGAGAGGACACCGCCTATGGCGAGGTCGGAGGCATCCGTATCCAGGATGAAATCCTTGTCCATCACCGGATAGGCCAGCACCGGTGTTCCGGTTAGCCTCTTCTTTAATTCTTGAAAAACTTCTTGACATAGTTCGGTCCATTGGAAATTTTGTTTGGCCTCGGTGAGGCGATGCAGGGCTTGGCGATCCTGGAAAAATCCTTCACAAATTTCCTATAGTAGGTGCATAATCCTAAGAAACTTCTTAATTCCGTCACGTTCTTAGGTTGTGGCCATTCCGAAATCGCTTTAACCTTCCCCGGGTCCGTCTTGACTCCGCTCTCTGTGACGATGTGGCCCAGATACTTCACTTCCCGACAGAAGAAGGAGCATTTCTTGGGGCTCATCAATAGTCCGGCTTGACGTAGACGCGAAAACATCGTTCGAAGGCGTTCGAGCTCCTGTTCAAAGTCCTTTCCGTAGATGATGATGTCGTCCAAGTGAACCAAGCAGGTCTTCCATGTCAGGTCTCGAAGTACGTCTTCCATCAGACGCTCGAATGTTGCAGGGGCGTTGCAGAGTCCAAAGGGCATCACTTTTAACTGCCACAGTCCTGTCCCCACTGAAAACGCAGTTTTCTCTCGATCCTTTTCGTCCATAGAGATCTGCCAGTATCCGCTCTGTAGATCTACGGTTGAAAACCACGAAGATCCGGTGAGAGCGTCCAGAGTATCCTCTATACGGGGCAGAGGGTACGAGTCCTTCTTCGTTATCTCGTTCAGGCGTCGAAAATCCACGCAGAACCTTATGGTGCCGTCCTTCTTCTTGACAAGGACGATCGGAGAAGACCACGGGCTTCGCGATTCCTCGATTACGCCCTGTACTAACATCTTCCTGAGCAGCTCTTCCACTTCTGCTCGACGGTGTAAAGGCAACCTCCGCGGTGCCTGTTTTATGGGCGGGCAGTCTCCAGTGTCGATGACGTGCTTCACCCGGTCGCAATTTCCTATCTGAGTCGAGTCCTTGGCGAAAACGTCCTGAAATTCACGGAGTAAATCAGCAAAAAGTTTCTTTTGTCTTTCCGCCAAACCTGACGAACAGCGTGTGTACAGCTCTTCCAAATGCTGTGGGACGACTGTTTCCCCTTCTTCTTCTGATTTCTTTTTCTCGGGGTTTGGCTCTCCAAAGCGAATATCCGATTTGCCGGGTAGGCTCAGCACACTCCGAGATAGGTCGATGCTGCAGCGGTGTTTCTTCAAGAAGGCCGCTCCCAAGATACACTTTTCCACCATGTCGACAACGTAGAAGTCTTCTACGCTCGAGAGTTCTCCAACGCTGAGTTCCAAGCTTTTCTTTCCAAACACTTTGATTTTCTCCCCTGTGGTGGAGCGAATGTCGACCTTCGTCTTATCGAGGTCCCTTGTGGGGCAGAACTCCTTCTCCAGAAGGTTGATCGGAGAACCTGTATCTAAAATAATCGGGCAGGGTTTTCGATTTATTGTTCCACATACGTAGATTTCTCCAGTTTGATTCCGCGCAGTCGCCTCCTGCAGCGCCACACTTTTGACGACCGGGGGACTGTTCCTTGCGGTCCGGCGTCTCCCCCTTACGCCGTCCTCTTTCCGTTTCCCTCATTGGACTTTTTGGTAGAAGTTGCTCCTGTTTGGACGTTCTTGGCCTTGAAACAATCCTTTTGCAGATGCCCCGTTTTTCCGCAAAGCCAGCACTTCGGTTTTCTTAGTTGGTCGTCCTTTCGTTCCTCGGGTTTCCCAAATCTTGGCTGTTTCGCCGGGAACCTTTCAAAATTGTTCGAGGATTTAGCCTTCCGTTTTTCCGGATAGCGATCTCGCGATTCGACCGCGGGACCTCGAGACATTGTCTCGACAGCTTCGATCTCGAGGGCCCTGGTCACGGCGGCCCTTAACGATGTAAAACCGCCGAGTCGCAGTTCCCGCTGCATAACCGAGCTCGACAATGCCGTAACGAATTGCGACGCGGCAAGTTTGTCGCGTGTTTCTGCCGGGCATTCGGCGAAAGCGGACTGCGCTAATCGCTCGATTTTGGTGGCAAGCGAGGAGATGCTCTCATCTCTCCGCTGCCTATGGCTCTGGAAGAGTACATAGTTTAGATTTGACAGATTCTTCGCCCCGTAACGGAATTCGAGCGCGGAAACCAATTCCACGAAGTTCTAGCATTGGGCAGCGGAGAGCGTCGTGAGGACGCTCATCAAGGCTGTAGCCTTTTTTTCGTCATTCCACCCATTTGCGCGCGCGATCGTATCAAATTGCATCCTGTACCCCAAGCTGAGTACGTGCGGTTCCGACAAGGGGGTAGCGGCGGGCGTTCTAACGGGTGCGGGGATAACTGTCGGCGGAACACTATTTACAACACTATTTACATGTACATTCTCCCCACCCCCAGGATGCGCGCCGCTACCAACCGAACTACAGCCATTTTGTAACGAAGCGGTTACGACCTGCATTCGTTCCTCCATGTTCGACAGGCGTGCCTCGAAGGCCGCCTGTGTTCGCCGGTCCTCTGTGTCCTTCTCTTCTCTGCGACGATCCTCCCTTTGCCAGCGAGCTTCGTCGTCCTTCCTCTGCTCTCGCATGTGTCCTACGATGCTTAATTGAAGAGAGGTGAACATCTCCTGTAGAGAGGCATCACCCGTCGCTGCAGGAGAAGGGTTCGCGGAGGCTGCGGACGCACGAGTGGGCATCCCACTTCGAGTGGGCATCCCACTTCTGACACCATTGATACGTTTTACGTTCGAGATAATATAAATTTACCGAACAGCGACGATAACAGAACATTAAACAAGGGGGTAACAAGAATAATATAAGAACAGGTAACGAATATAATCGGTTAGGAATACAATATCGATACGTCTGCTTGTAATGGCGGCTGACTCTCGAATGACAGCTTGACAGGCGATCGATCCGATCGCCTTCTTCTCGCTGTCTCTTGTCTTCGTCGCGAGCACCAGCGGGCCATGAATCCTCTGCATAGGGTGCTCGCAACAATATGTACTCTGTAAGCAGTAAATATGCCACCTTCGTAGAAGTTCTACGTACCGCGTCCGTACCAACGAATTATGTAAAATTAACTTCCGAAAGCGAGCACTTCGAAAAGCATTCATTGATCGATTGTGAATTGTTGGCGTTAGGATTACAATCTATGCTGCGTGATGTAAACCACGTACCACTATAGTACGTGCATATATGTTTTAATAATAAATGTATGACTTTCACATCAATACCTATAACGTGTTATTTATAATATCCTTTCGTACATATTCATATCCATATATTAATTCTTAGAGGCGTGGTCTTAGCGAATGTCAATCGCGTTCCCACGACGCTTGACCATAACACGGGTCTGCTGTAAACCAGATGCGCGTGGGTTTATGTACGAATTCTTTTCGCCCTTACACGCTCCCACGACGCTTGACTCGCAGACCCTCGAGAAGGGTGCTTGAGACGTCGCCCTGTTCTCGATCGTGAAAATACTTGGAACTCTACCCCGAATAATTATCGCTTAGTTGCTCGCGTGAACGCAACGCCTAATTTATTGCTTCAGGGACATTGCGTTTTCTCGAGGGTACTTCCTTTTTAGAGGCATGGTCTTGGGAAACGTCAATGCTCAGATATAAACACACGGCATGGCGCGGTGCAATGTTTATTCCATGGGCTATCGCGCCGATTGATTTACAATAATTATCGCTATATGTATGCATCATTGCACTTGCGATGCATCGGTCCCACGATTCAAACATAAACACACGGCACGAAGCGCGTGCACGCAGGCACAAAAAACGCGTTCAATCCTGCTCAGATATAAACACACGGCATGGCGCGGTGCAATGTTTATTCCATGGGCTATCGCGATGATTGATTTACAATAATTATCACTATATGTTTACATCATTGCACGTGGGCTGCATCGGTCCCACGATTCAAATATAAACACACGGCACGAAGCGCGTGCACGTAGGCATAAAAAACGCGTTCAATCCTGTCGCGCGCCATGATCGCCTTATCTTTTCTCAGAAATCCTGGTTCGCCCTCTTTCTCAGAAATCATCATCATCGAAGACGCGATTTGAATTTCCACGAATCGGTCGCAGCGCGCCTGCGCATCGATCCCCGCACGCGTACGGAGATTGCGCGGCGGCGACGCGTGCCCAAATATACTTTAAACATCCAACAGGTGACGCCAACACGAGATGTATGAAAAAAACCTGGAAAATTTACCAAGACGGGCCCAAATACCGAGGCGGACCCAAAGTACCTTAAACACCCAATAGGTGGCGAAAGACGAAGTGAATGAAAAACCTGGAAAATTTACCAAGGCGGGCCCAAATACCGACGCGGGCCCAAAGTACCTTAAACATCCAATAGGTGGCGCCAACACGAAGTGTATGAAAAACCTGGAAAATTTACCAAGGCGGGCCCAAATACTGACGCGCGCCATTTCGAAATTTTGAAAATCCACCCCCCTCCCCTGTGACGTCAGCCCCCTCGCCCACGAACTCGACCTGCGCGCGCGACGCCATTTTGAAAATTTTGAAAATTCCCCTCCCCTGTGACGTCATCCCCCTCACCTACGAACTCGGTAGACGCCATTTTGAATCCCCCTCCCCGCCTCACCCCCTCGCCCATGTCGCGGAAGAGCGCGGTACCCCCCGCCCCGCCTCACCCCCTCGCCGCTGAACCAGAACTCTCATAGTCTACCTACTCTTCTATATCCTTAACCACATAACGGTCATTTCTTAAAACTCTGGATACTTCGTAAGGGCCCTTCTACTCCGGTATCAGCTTCGGCGCGCTGCTAGAATTATCGAAATTCCTTAAGGCTGCCGTCTCTCGGGCCTTGAATGTGTGCGTACGCTCACACAAGCTAAGTTAAGCGTGTACGTATACGAGTGTAGTAAACAAACCGTAAATTACAACTTTCGTCCTGGTATCGGCCAAAAGGAAGTTTTTGCGGGTATCCTTGCCTCCAGTAGACATCCGTGCAGACGGGTCTGGTGCGTTTGAACGCTAATAAGCACCGTACGTTGAAATAATAATGAATTTATGAATCGTGTACTCAGACAGACTCGAGAAATGACAGAATGAAGCTTCAAGGATTCTCCGTCACCGGTGCTGATGGTATTTTCGTGCCATTTACCATCAGAACCGGTAGAAGTCCAAGCTAGCCAATAAGTATAGAAAAAACATAGTTGCCGAGTCGTATCGAGTGTCGTATCGCGCTGTTGCCGCATTTCCTCTATTACTATTTTGTCGTAAGGGAGGCTTGAATGAATCACGACGAAGCGGCTGGAGAACAGAAATGGGCAAAGATAATATCTGGATAAACTCAAATAAAAGATACTACAGTATTGTCTCGTTACGGGCTCGGTTTGGTGTACACGATGTGGACTTTTCGCTATTCCCATCACTTCTGTTTCTCTTTTGTCCGGCGAAGGCGAGAGCGAAATGGAACGAGAGCGAGTGAGAGGCACTGAAAGCCAGCGAGGACGGTACGAGACAGATGTTTTGATGTTTTGTCTCGCTCTGTCTTTCGGACGCCTGACACTTCGCCCTTTGCGTTCGCGCCGTCGCGCAGCCAAAGCGTTCCATCTCGCTCCCCCCTTCGGCCAGAAAGAAGCGAGAAACGAACACTGGGAATTAGGGCTCTGTTCACGATACAGGCTCAACGCCGGTCCCGACCAGCGAGGACTTGGGCTGTTCAGCGGCGGCTTGTAATCTCGGTTGGAGAGGCATACAGTGTTGATAAAATGTAAAACGTGCCGTTTTCAGTATTCAGTAACATACTGCTGAGATATTCCAGATTAAAATGAGTTTAAACACGGTATAAATAGGATTATTTCTAGAACTGTATTTGATAATTAAATATAAATGTAACATTTCTAATCTAAAAATGCTAAAAATAATCCAATTTATACCGTGTTTAAATTCATTTTCATCTGGAAAATCTCAGCACTATGTTACTGAAACATTCATGCCGATACGATAGAAAATGTGAAAGTTTTACATTCAATTAAAACAAACAAAATGAACAATCATTGAGCAATTATAAGTATTATATTTTTAAAAGTCATAAGATGTAATATTATTGTTTTAGAAATTGTTTATAATTATCGGGTTGCGGACGCGACCTCCACGGCTGCCTCCTCGGCGTCCTCCACCACGCCCCCTCCACCACGCCCCCTCCACCACGCCCCCTCCACCACGCCCTCCACCACGCCAGTACCTTAGGCGTTTGAGCTCCTTTTTCATATGAAACAGTACCATAACAATTATATTTTCTAGTTCTACGCCTACATATGAGCCGTTATTTCTTAAAGTGGTATAAGTCCATTTATTCATACATTGAGATGTTTAAGGGTATGTTTTTGAATCAACTTAAAAATATTCGCATCCGTTAATCAAATCGGCTAATGTTTTTAAAACTATAAATTTGTGAAATTTTATTACGGAATAATAATCAATAAAAACGTTAAAGAAAATAAACGATTTTTTAGCTACAGATCGACTTATACCACTTTCAAAAACAATGGCTCATATAGTTAATTCCAAAAATATTCGGACCCAAAAAATATTCGGCGTTCATACCAAACAAACTTCAGAGAAACACACATACATTCAACATAATTTACTTTCGCCATATTTTTTATCATTTTTTTCGTCTCCTCGTTCTTCTTCTCCTCCGCCTCTTTCTTCTTCTCCTCATTTTCTTTGTTTTTTTTCCGCCACCTCCTGCTTTACACCCTATTCACGTTCTCCCGACGCCGTCGTGAGGGCATCCTTCATTTGGAAATGATATGATGAATGTATTATTTTATGGCAAATAGTAAGATTGTACAGCGTGATTCTCTCGCTAGAGTCCTCAAAGACAATGCCGCCAATAAACCGCGTCTCGCTAAAATTCGTGGAAGTGACGAATTACACGTTCTGCATTTCTCATCAGACCTTTACGAAAATAGCGTCAATCGATGTCGTACCGATGACAATGGCGTCAAGCTAACTTTGTTAAAAATAGTCCGACTTACCTGACATGATTTTAATCGGGAGATCGCCAGGAATTCATTGGTATCACTGCCATATCGATTCGATGAAGAATAAAGAATTTTTTTAATATGCCGTAGTGAATCTCATCAGGAGCGTCGAAATCCTTGAAACTCAGCAAGGTGCGGCTTATTGGCGGCATCGCTTTTGAATACTCTAGCCAGAGAGTCACTCAGTGTAATAGTATACAATATAATACTTACATTTTCTTGATTCTGCATTTTGTAAAGACCAAGTTGTAGTGTGTATTGTCCCTGATTTAGCCGACTAGCCAAACGCGTTGTCCACGTTCAGTCGCTTGCAACGGATTGACTGCCAGGGATCGACGCACTTCAGCTACCGCTGATGGAGGGGCAAACATCTACAGGAGCGGTGGTTATGGTCACAGACGAGGTATGGAATAGACCTATCACCTTATGGGACTTCGTGTCACCACCCAAACTGTGTTACCGACCCATAATTTGAGGACTGAATTTAGCGACCTCTGTTCATGAACAGCGCCCAACTCAAGAACTACTCTGAAATGTGTTGAAATACTGAAAGATGTGTGCGTGCTTGTATACATGTGACTTGTTTAGAGTGAGGGTTTAACATAGAGCTTTCGCTAAGCTACGCTTTGGCTCGGTTTGTCAACGACTCACGCCGGATTTCTCTCTGAAAATCTATTTCGGGGATCAGGAGCCTATATGGCGCTGCAATATGGCACTTCTTGAGAGCTTATACAAACTATAAATTGCAAGATGAAATTGATTGTTAGTATTTTACATGTAGTGGAACATTTAACTAATATTTTCACGTGTCGTATGCCGAAAAATATTAAAAATTGACGCTATTACTAACATTCCCGCAAATCTCTGCACATCGCGCGTGTCTAAATAGACGGTGCCCAACCTACGACACGTAAAAATCATTGAAAATAATGAATTAAAACGTTTTTGTAAAATTTATATTCGTAGTTTTTGGGATCTGAGGCCCCTAAATCCGTACGTTTCGTTACAAATTGATTGGCTCTGTCCTTATTAACTATTGAATGGATTTAAAAATTATAAAAAACATGAGCGTAGGTATCGCTTACGTTAAGATCTGGGCACACATAGCAGTTCCGTGTCAGTTCACGTAGAATTCAGGTACTCTTTATTACTTTCCTCAATTACTTTACTCCAAGTACTTTCCATTACAGTAATTAAAATAATCAGGATTTTATCAAGTTTGGTGTCATTTTCATCAGAAAAATACTAGTAATTCATTTGTGATACTTCTATGATAGAAATTGGCATACTGATTACTGAATGGCCTATTGCCGACTTTGTCCTTATGCCACTACTCTAGCGTTTATGACCCCCGAAACGCATTGTTTGAAAGCTTTTACCTAAGAACCCCTCAGGGTCGTAAAAAAAGGTACGCGTTACCGTTCAACCGATTTCAAGGGAGCGTACAGTGAAAAGGCCAGAATGTCGTGGTCATCGAATTTTAACTTTCTGAGTACGAATACACATCCGACACTGACGGAAAAAGATGAATGAGTATAATGGTCTTGAATTTCAAAATTTGAAGCTACGATAAGGTTGACCGCGGCGGTATACACCTGCACGGAGAGATTTTTCGCCTCCTGCGTGTAAAAGCCACAATAATGCCGCATCATTCCAAAAAAATGGCATTAATGGAAGCCGGTATAAGCGTGCCGTTGAGTAGCTAAAAGTTTAAAACATTCAGACACAAAAATTTTAGTATGGTTTAAGTCTTATCTATGCATACATTAAAGATAAAATTATGAAAAAGAAAACCAGAACAATAGATTCTGAGGTCTGCAAACGCATTGTTGGACGTGGCCGAAACCGCGACGTCGAGCCCGTTGACATCGACAAAAGAACGAGATGGTCGGCGACCAACGAAGGCAATCTCTTCGGAGAGCTGCCAGCGACCGCTGGACAGCAGTGATCCCCGAGCTTCGAAAATTTTGGGATGGTCTCTTTCAAATCCACGTGGCAAAGAGCTATTGTGAATTTCCCGGCCCAGGTAAGCGAGCTGCGCGCTCCGCTTTTATAACCGGTTTACCAATCATCCCAGATTACTGTAATGAGGTTTGAAAACAATGTCGACTGGTTTCGTACCCGTCTCAGTTTCAAAATTTTTAGCTACGACAGGGTTGACCGCTGCGCTATATCCCTGTACGGAGAGATTTTTCGCCACCTGCGTGTAAATGCCATAATAATGGCGCATCGGTCCAAGAAATGGAAAATCATAATTAAAACCAACTTCAAAAAAATTAAAATGCGCTAAATAGTACAAAATAATTTTGTTCCTTATTTAATCTACGACACTCAATTTTTTTATATCAGTGCCTCATCATTTGCACTGTGCAAATCTGGCACCGTCTTAAAAAAATTGAGTGTCGTAGATTAAATAAGGAACAAAATTATTTTTTATTATTATATGTGTGTATTATATCATATAGACCATCATTAATGTATGCACAAACACGTGATGAATGGGTGGGGTTCAGTAACAGGTGCTCTTAAAAAATATTAAAGCATTCTTTTTACACATTACGTTATTGCAAGCGAATGAAATTTGTTTTGCATTAAATAAACCGGAATAGGACAGCAAAGTTAAAAGGCGAATGTGATATCGTTTTATTTTCATCCTCCTTTCTCTTCCGTTGAACGGAATATGTTCATAAGACGATTTTTAAATTGTTACTCTAATAGAAACATTTGTAAATCGCGGGCTTCGACTAAAAAAATAACCCAGTTATACCCGTGCTGAATTCTAATTCCTACCACGCGTAGCGTTACAATCTGTTTCGAGACTTCGCCGGTAACGTTGCATGCGACACTAAAATGGTAAGGGGGTCCTAAGACCCCCCAAACCGTTGACAGAAAAATACATTGTTTGATAGGTCTATCCTATACCTCGTCTGTGTATGGTACGTGAACTGTATAACCACCGCTCCTGTAGGTGTTTCCCCCTCCATCAGCGGTAGCTGGAGCTCGCAGATCCCTGGCCGTTGCTTGGTTTGTAAAGCGTCATTTGCTTCAAAACGCACCACAGACGAATCTACGGATTCACGTTTCACGTTGACGGTTCGCGTTTACGTTTTTTTTTTTGTGAATGGGCAGAAGGATTTTGAGTTGTGTTGCGTTGTGTTGTATTGTGTTTGTGTTTGTGTTGTGTTTGTTGGTTTAGTATAAAATGTCTGCAAGGAGATTTTCAAAACGGAAACTACATCGCCAAAAGGGAAGGTCTTCAGCCCTTCAGAAGAAACAAGAAAACGCAAAAACGGCAGTCGACACTGCCGTAGGACAACGTCCAGAAGAAGTGGCCGAGGAGCGTATAGTAGAGAAACCATCAACATCCGATGGACGAAATCATACGCATCAAGAGATAATGTACTTGCCATCTGATGAAGATACTGATACGGTCAATTCGGGAGAAACTGAAGAGGCGCTTGAAGACTTTGATATAGAAAGTAACGAAGAACTAAACTTAGTTATAGAATAAGTTGCGAAGAACGAGCCGCAAGAGCAATCGCGTCTCCTAAATAGCAACGATATAATAAATTTCCCAAATGTGCTTGCTCAATTGCAATAATACGAATAACTGGTGGGAAACGGCGTGGCTTCAAGAGCATCTTCAGCGTAATGTGCACTTTATGCCATTATAAAGCTGAAATCTGCAATCAATCGGACGAAGCTGAAGAAGTGGATTGCAATCAGGGCGCCGGTAATGCAACAATTTTATATGGAGGCAGTTATGCCCACTTGGAACACACTTTGGCGGGAGTGAACATATGTTGCATGTCGAAGAGAGACATTGTGAAGAAGAAGAGATGTTAGCAGCGGCTGAAGAAGAAATACGTTTGGCGATTGAAAGAGGCGACGTTCTTCCCGGATCAGGGACCCCTCACATCCTCGTTGTGGCCGACGAAAGCTGGATGAAGAGATCCTACTGCAGTGAATGCTACGATTCTGCGTCTGGAGTCGGTGTGATAGTTGGCTATCACACGAAAAATGTTTTATTTTACGGCGTTCGAAATAAAGTTTGCAGAATTTAGCGGATTGCTGCAAAAAACAAGAAAAAAACCCGAAAGCACATATGCTTAAAAAATTGGAACACATCTGGAGCATCGACTGCTATGGAAAGCGGTGCTATAGTACAAGGATTTAACACTAGCGTAGAAAAACGTGGGCTCGTTTATTTTACTCTGATTGCTGATGGGGACAGTAGCGTGTATAAGAAGATTATTGATGCTGACCCATATAAGAGACAAATTTGTGTAAAAAAGATTGAATGCACGAATCATTTGTTGCGAAACTTTTGCACAAAAATGAAAGCGATTGTAAAGAAGACTACATCTGGACCATTGAGACAAATTGTGGAAAGTGGCATTCACTGGAGGCGCACGGACATCGTAAAAGCCGCAAAGTTTAGATACAATCAGAATGTATCAACCGACGAGAAAACAAAGAATTTGCATGGCGACATACAGAATGTTCCGAGCTACGTGTTTGGTGAACACAAAGAGTGTGCACAACTAAAATATTTCTGCGATGGAAAGAATAAAGAGAATGAAAGAAACATCATTCCAGAATTGATGAAAATTGGGGTGTACCAGGACGTAAAAGAAATACTTCATCCACTGTTAGCTCATGCGGATAGCTTACTCTATAATACTACTAATAACGCTGTGGAAAGTTTGAACGGACTAATTGCTAAGTACACTGGCGGAAAAAGATTAAATTTCACCAAAAGCGGATCGTATACAGGGAGATGTGCTACTGCTGTCGTGGAGTACAACACAAATCAAGTGCATTCCTGATTGGATGTGGTAATGGAAAAAAAACACCCGAGGTTGTGCGCCGATGGAAAGAAAAGAAGAAGAAAGAAAAGGAAAAGGGAGCTGAGAAACAAAAGGGAACAAAGCCTGCGCGATATGTACGCAAGCAATTGCCCTCGCAGGAAGATTCTGATTTTGAACAAAATGTACAGAAGCCAGACATGACATCCAAAATTTATGAACTGGAGCGGGAGAAGCATATGTAAATGCTCAGTGAGTGACAAAGCAAAAGACATGCTAGGTATTGAAGAAGAAACCAGCGGACAAGCGAAGAATCGCAGATGGTTGCAGTACAGGTCCAAATTGTTGACAGCATTCATTTTGGACAAGTGTGCCGTCGTCGACCTCACACGCTATGCGCAAATGCAGTGAAGTCATTTCTGTATCGGACGTTAATTAGTGCACCCGTTCCGAATACGGGAAAGAATGCGAGAAATTTGCTCGTGAAGAATTGAAGAAGCAATATACAGATATTGCAGAATGTGGAATTTTCATCGACAGCTGTATCCCCTACTTAGGAGCTTCACCGGATGGAATCACCGGTCAAGAGGGTATTGTGGAAATTAAATGCCCCAAATCAGCGGAGAACTTTTCGCCGGAAGAAGCTATTGAACAAGTTCCCGCTGGCCGATGCATGTTCACACTTAAAACAGGTATTTCAGTAAGCAAAACGCATCACTGTTTTTATCAAGTACAAGGCCAGTTACATACTACTGACAGAAAGTACTGTATATTTTGCCTTTGAACCCCGAAGGGGCTAAAATCTATGAAAGTAAAGAGAGATGATGAGTTTTGGATAAGAGAAATGGAGCCAAAACTGGTTCAATTTTATTTAGAATGCATGCTACCCGAATTAATAGATAGTCGGAATAATAGGTGCATGCCTATTCGGGAGCCACAATTTATACTGGCAGAGAGAGCGAAAGAAAAACCGAAAAGCTTGAAAAAGCGAAAAAGGTCTCCCTCCGAAAATAGTGAAACTATTGTATCGGTCCGGCGTCGCACCGCGCTGTAAAGCGTAGTACCACTGACTCTGTCAGTGGTCACAAGTGCCAGCAATGACACTTTTACTCGCGGATCATACGATCACGCGAGTCGATCGACGCCGCCGTCACTTTCGCAAGAAACTGACGAAGGAAATAATAAATTTAATTCACCCTTTAATTTTTTCAGACACATTTCTAAGTTCACAGGAGCAGACAGACGGAATCCGGTTCGGTCAAAGTGCGCCAGGCTGATACATACGGGCGTCGCAGGTATGCATGATGTTCAACGAATTATTGAAACAAACTTTTACTTTTATACCAAACTTACCGAATTGTCTGCGATCATTTGTTACAGGGGAACTTTTTACCAAATTACTGCAAATATGGTGTATGAAACAGTAATGCCAGAGCAAGTGGAATAATAAGTACCATATTTTAGGTAAAATTTAACAGCTTATAAATCTACAGTAAAATTTTGTACGCTTATAAAAGAACAACTATTAAGTATTTCCTAATGTATTTCATAATATGTTACAGATCCACACTGCCTACGTCATCTTTCGTTATGAGCGACCTGGCAAAATTGTAGGAAGATCGTCAATGGAGAAGAGGAATTACACAGAATGAGAGGAGATAATATTATTCTTCGAACATTATGTATTATATATTATATACATTATATATTATTATTCTACATTTTTTTATCTGTAATTTCAAGGGGACGAAAGCTTCAATGTCGTATTTCCATTCTCCAATGAAGTTGGATTGATTTATTGTGATGACTGTAACTTGATTAGAGACAAAAAATATATAAATCAATGTTCTGTTAAACGATTTTATCAAAAAGGCACTAACAACTAAAAAATAATTCTATTCTTGTACTACAATTTCGATGGAGTTTTTTAACTTTAAATAAAAACGTGGAGCAGGATATTTCATAACAGTATATAAATCAATTTAGTACAGTATCAAGTGTCGAAATGAATTTGTTGCGAGATATCCTGCTCCACGATTGTATTTAAAGTGAAAATACACCATCGAAATTGTAGTATAAGAAAATAATTATTTTTTAGTTTTTAATGCATTTTTAATAAAATCGTTTATTATAAATTTTTTTATTTTCTAATTTTTAGTGTTCGTGGATTTACATTTTACAGCTCAAACTTCTTTACAAATATCTTTTATTGCTGTATGCAGTTTAACAGTTTGCTTGAATCCTACAGTACTATAAGTTCGTAAAGAACGCCAGTGGTTGATTTTAAGTCGATTGTATTTGAGGTTATGGTTTATTATTTATTGGTGACTGAGTAATTTTTTCACCCCCTTGGAGTTTTTTTTTCATAATTTTGTATTGTCATCCAAACTACGCACCCCCGCAAAGCTTCAAGACAATTGGATGGTTGGAAGTGGATTAAAATTGTGTTTCCAGATTTGAATCAAACATACAAACACACAGGGGATCGTAGCTGAATAAAATCGTTCAATGAGACATTCCAGAATATACGTATTGTTGGTACTGATCTCTAGTTTATATTGATAAATTTTTATAATCGTGGAATAACAATTCTGAAGAAAAGCATGTACAAAAGTATTAAATTGAAATATACTTTTGTCCAAATTGATGTTTTAAAAAAATGATTACGTTATTAAATTTGTATTTAAACAACAGACAATTCTTGTTGATAAAAAAGATATTTGGATGTATAGTTAGATAAAAACGAATGCGTCATATGTTTTTAGAGGAATTATAGCATTTATAGATTTCATTACGATCGGCGTGCCACACTTCGGCGATGTACCTTATTCAAATTGTATGCTTTGAAATTGCACATTAATTATACAAAAAAAACTAGTGATACGCAAATTAGTATTGTTTCATTGACATGTTTCCTAACTTCACTACCCAACCTCTCTATCTTGCATTATTGCTATCCTCCTTTACGTTCAGCGAGACTCTGACGCTAGACGCAGCTCTCGTGCCGTATTTCTTCTCGATAAAAAGAGCTGTGGCAACAGCGCGGCAGAGACGGAGAGAAAAGAAAATGTGGCAACTAAGTGTAAAAAATTCGTCTACATAGAGTACCTGGAGATGTCACCTCTGTAGAAGTTCTTTTTATCGACCGCAGTAGTTTCATTAGGGTCCGCCTGTTTACTGGGGTCACTTCGATCGTTTCGGACAATAATAAAAATGAGACGGCAAACAGGGCCTAGCAAAATGTAAGACAATAAACGATCTGTTCCTTTGCACCTCTAATCACCCAATGTTCAATGCGATACCATACGGACCGTGCGAAGTACAGTTGTACCCAAAATTAACAAAAACCTCAAACAATTGTAAAATGCGAATTATGACACTGAATCACACGTTCCAGATAGAATTACAACTACCATCCTATGTAACCTAATCCATCTATTTATCCACGACGCTGTTTTTGTGCTGAGCTTTTAGTTTGCTGCACGTAGGTAAGGAGTTTGGCGACGCGGTCTACCTCGTCTTGGATTTGCGTGGTGAATGTTTTACATAATTTTTGTAAGTTGCCGGTAGAAGGTTTTTTACATTGCGCAAATATATCATATTGTGCAGTTTGGAGGTCCTCTTCGCGTTGGTAGATGTAAGATACGTCTACGTGTAATACTAATTTCCAGGTATCTCAATAAATCTGTAGATCGCCTAGGTTTTCGAAGTAAATGCCGGTGGTGTTGAAATTCTTTTATAGTGAAATCTGTGTCGGGTAGTATCATCGTTTTATAGGACGAAAATCCTGTAAAATTATAATGTCGAGGTGTAATCGGTGTTTCGTTTTTTTTTGTTAGTCGCGAAGTCTTTCCTTGTGCGTGCGCGAGATAAATTTTTTTGCTAACGTAGGACAGTTCATCTTCTTTGTCTGGACTTGAGACATGACAATCGCTCCTAATATTGAATAATTAGAATTTGAAGCCCAACTAACAATTATCACAGGGTAAACACCTATTCCTAAAAAATATGAAATTCCAATTTTTATTGAATAAAGCAAAAACAAAAAATTTAAAAATTAAGTCCTTTCGTACAAAAATTTATTAGATAAATATAGATACAAATCGATCTGGCTCACGTCGATCTGATCTTAAATCATGTAAGATATTAAAAGTCGAACAGACTTAAAATTTAAACTCCTGCATTTAAATTATACCTTAATTCAACATCGAGGTTGCAATCATCTTCATAAATATAGGTAATCAAACAAAGGTGATAAACAGAACATAGAAGAAAGGGGACTTTCCGGAAGAATGGAAAGGAGGAATAGTAAGTCCTGTGTCCAAAAAAAAAGGAGAAAGGCAAATGGTTAAGAACTATAGGGGCATAACTTAGATGGACACGGATTGTAAGATATACGCGGACATTCTAAGGAGGATATTAGAAGAACAAATAGAAATTTGGAAAAGAGTTTAAGAAGAAGGAGTAGGCGAACAACTAAGAATAAGGATACAGGAAATGTACAACAGAAGTATATGCACTTTAGGAGTGACGAAGGAACTGACAGAAAAGTTTTTTTAACAGGAAAGTGTGTTAGAGAAGGGTGCCCGTTAAGTTCGACACTTTTCAATGTCGCATTTGCAGACCTGGAAAAAGAAATGAGCAAAGAACAGGAAGGAGGAGTCGTAATAGATGGAAGGAAAATTTGGACAATTTCATACGTGGATGATGTTGTGTTAATGGCAAATAATGCACAGGGACTGAAGAATATGATAAAGAGATTCGAGAGATACATAAAGAAGAAAGGCTTGGAGTTAAATGTGTAAAAGTCTAAGATAATGATATGCAGGACAGCAGGAGGAAGAAGAAAAGAGGAAAGACTCCGTTGGATTGAAGAAAAAAGAGTAAGAGAACTGGAATATTTAGGTTATACAGTGAGAGGGAGAGAACAACGAGGATAAACAACATATTAAGAAGGTAGTTAGGAAAGCGAATATGATACTAGGAAAGGTATGGGGGGATTGGGGAAAGATTATTCAGAGATGACTTTGAAAGAAGAATGAAACTGTTTGATGCGCTAGTTAGAAGTACCGTGGCGTATGGAGCAGAGATACGGGGATGGAGAAGGTATGAGGATATTAGAAAAATTTTATTTTTTATTATTATTTCGTTATTATTTTTGTTTATTTAGTTTATTTATTCACTTTTATATTCATTTGCCTTGCTAATAGCCAGTAGGTAGTTCACTTTTTCTTTGATGTGTTCTTTACATATTTAGCGTACACAAATTAAATATCAATGAATCTGTAGTTGTATTCACTCATAAATAATTTTGCTTTTCTCTTTGTTATTTTTCCATGAATAATTATGCGAGTGGTCTCTGCCAACGAAGAAAACCATTTCTCCCGGCACCTCGAGAGAGGTGGTCAGATGTCATGACTTCAGTTTTCAACCCGATTTACAGTAAATATTGTCTTAAAGAAAATATCGACCAGTTTTTCTGAATCAGCATAAAATTCTGAACATTTAGGTTTGTTCTGATAAAATAAGTAATTTCTATATTAGTTTTAATAGCCATTTTATATTAGGTCGACCGCGTCTCCCGGATTTACCCTAAGCCGAAATGTTTATGGGGGGAAAATGAAAAAAGGAGAGGAGAATTAGAAAGGATAGGAAGATTCTTATAGGGTAGTGAAACAAGGGCATGCAAATATTGGCTAATAAAAGAAGGACGGGTATGTAAGAAAGAGGAAGAAACAGTGAAACATGCGATTGAAGCATGTGAAGTAAGTGGAGAGAGTGGTAGGAATTGGGCAGAGGTAATTAGAGGAGAATGGAAAAACTTGGCTACTCTACAGGAGATAATAGGGAGAAGGAAAAGATGGGAAGTACAGGAAAATGATAAAAGAAGATTATGTAACATAGAATAGATTACGAAACACTTGTAAAATAGAAAAAAATTGTTAAGGCATAGCAGGAAACATTAGAAGGGTGGGACTTACACTGACACAATCACGGGACTGAAATGGAAAGAGTATATGATCGTTAAATTGTAACACGAAAGTGGGCAACAAATTAAATTATTATTATTATTGTATTTTTTCTTTTTATATTGTATTTTTATATTTTTCCTTTTTTATTTTATATTTTTATATTTTTTCTTTTTATATTGTATTTTTATATTTTTTCTTTTTTATTTTTTATTTTTTATTTTTATATTCTATTTGTACAGAGAGAACTAAAAAATGTTGAGAACAGAGCGGTTTATTTAGAGATAGAGAATTGAGGCGATACAATAGATACGTAACAGTTTCGGCGAATAATGACGAGATACTACTCTTCTGTGTAACTGAGAACTTGGGGCGGTCACGAGAGCGTGAGTGTATATGAGTGTATGTGAGGTGTTGTATGGAAGAGTATGTATGTATGTATGTATGATGTCGCGAACAGTAAATAGGAAGTGCATCAGCTTTTCGAGAATGTTCAAATTGTCTTGCGATTGATGTAAAAAAGAGAAAAAGAGAAGGCGAAGGAATGAGAGACTGGTAGAGAGAGAGAGAGAGAGAGAGAGAGAGAGAGAGAGAGAGAGAGGGGGGGGGGAGAGAGGGAGAGGGAGGGAGAGGGAGGAAGAGGGAGAGGAAGAGGGAGAGGGTTCTGCCGAGACACTATTTATATTCTATTTTTATATTTTTTCTTTTTTATATTTCTATTTTTTAATTAATGTAACAATATATAATCATTTTACATATATCACAATCTATTTATTTACCCGTCTTCCTCCTTCTCTCCTCACCAATTTCTTCTGATACCACATAATTGTTTCTATGATTCGTACGTTCTTCACGTCACCAAATGCAAGGCGGTCCCATCACGTGGGATTCAAATAGCACGTGGCCGCGCGATACGCTGCGATGTTAAAATTGAAAAAACATATTGAAAAATTTTTAGCTTTAGAGTGTCTGTCTGTTTTTGCTACATAATGGTTCGACAGATCGGTGTGGGAGGGGATTAAAATTATTATTTCTCTGCGTTGGGAAAAAATGTCTGTTGATATGGAAAAAATTTTTCTGCTGAAGCTACATAATTCTTTCTATGATTCGCGCCTTCTTCGCGCTGCCAAATGACGTCATCTCGCACGGCGGTCCTATGACGGGGGATTCAAATTACACGTGGTCGCGCGATACGCTGTGATGTTAAGATTGAAAACATTTTGAAAAATTTTTAGCTTTAGAGTGTCTGTTTGCTACATATTGGTTCGACAGATCGGCGTGGGAGGGGATTAAAATTATTATTTCTCTGCGTTGGGAAAAAAATGTCTGTTGATATGGAAAAGATTCTTTCTGCTGACGCCACATAATTCTTTCTACAGGGTGTCCGCGGGAAGAGTGGACAGCTGGATATCTCCTAAACTATTGGAGACAAAAATATTTAAAAAATAGGTAATTGCATGGTTCGAGGGGGCCAACTTAATAGCGCGGACGAATTTTTTTGTCGATTATTATTTTAAAAGATACACTATTTATATTCTATTTTTATATTTTTTCTTTTTTATATTTCTATTTTTTAATTAATGTAACAATATATAATCATTTTACATATATCACAATCTATTTATTTACCCGTCTTCCTCCTTCTCTCCTCACCAATTTCTTCTGATACCACATAATTGTTTCTATGATTCGTACGTTCTTCACGCCACCAATGGTCAAGTTCGGTTTTTTAAATGGAACTATTTTTTCTGAAGACCTGAATTGATAGTGCGTTCTAAGACAAATTCAATAAGCTTTAATGTATACACTTGATTTCCACTGGTTTTTGAGATATTGCGCTTGCAAATTTTCTGATTTTCCCTGGAAGAAAACTCGCTGGAATAGCAAGGACCGGGGACGGTCTTGCTGGCGCCACGGGTGGCCTTGCCTGTTGAAACAGATACCTACCTGCCAAAGGTCTACGCCAGGAATGGCAGGCCCAAAAGCTGGACAATTCTTTTCCGTCAGAAATGCTACTTAGGTAGGTATATCTGCGGTATCGAGAAGCGCACCGTTACTTTTATTTCGCACTTGCTTCTACGCTCGGATGGCCGGTTCTTTTGGGAGGGATGTAAGTTCAATTGGTTAGGTTAGGAGGTGTGAAAGTTGCTAGACTAAATTTCAACAATAGGGAGCAGATTATATTAGAACCAATCGAATTTGCATCCCTCACAAACGGCTGCTCTCTTGAAGAGGCCCTCTTCACAGCAATACCTCCTCCCCAGTGCCCACCTTCTCTCGCACAGAATACGATGACGCATGCTTTTGTTTTGATATTAAAGCTCGTGTTTATATTCGAGAGGACCACAGGCGGCACGTCGGTTTGCGGCGGCGGCGACTTTCGGCGAGCGGTCAAGGAGGCAGGATGCGGAGTTTGGTGAACGTTCTGCTCAGAATGGCCTTATGAGGCGCGTTCGTGCGAGAGGAGGTATTGCTGTGAAGAGGGCCTCTTCAAGAGAGCAGCCGTTTGTGAGGGATGCAAATTCGATTGGTTCTAATATAATCTGCTCCCTATGGTTGAAATTTAGTCTAGCAACTTTCACACCTCCTAACCTAACCAATTGAACTTACATCCCTCCCAAAAGAACCGGCCATCCGAGCGTAGAAGCAAGTGCGAAATAAAAGTAACGGTGCGCTTCTCGATACCGCAGATATACCTACCTAAGTAGCATTTCTGACGGAAAAGAATTGTCCAGCCTTTGGGCCTGCCATTCCTGGCGTAGACCTTTGGCAGGTAGGTATCTGTTTCAACAGGCAAGGCCACCCGTGGCGCCAGCAAGACCGTCCCCGGTCCTTGCTATTCCAGCGAGTTTTCTTCCAGGGAAAATCAGAAAATTTGCAAGCGCAATATCTCAAAAACCAGTGGAAATCAAGTGTATACATTAAAGCTTATTGAATTTGTCTTAGAACGCACTATCAATTCAGGTCTTCAGAAAAAATAGTTCCATTTAAAAAACCGAACTTGACCATTGGTGGCGTGAAGAACGTACGAATCATAGAAACAATTATGTGGTATCAGAAGAAATTGGTGAGGAGAGAAGGAGGAAGACGGGTAAATAAATAGATTGTGATATATGTAAAATGATTATATATTGTTACATTAATTAAAAAATAGAAATATAAAAAAGAAAAAATATAAAAATAGAATATAAATAGTGTATCTTTTAAAATAATAATCGACAAAAAAATTCGTCCGCGCTATTAAGTTGGCCCCCTCGAACCATGCAATTACCTATTTTTTAAATATTTTTGTCTCCAATAGTTTAGGAGATATCCAGCTGTCCACTCTTCCCGCGGACACCCTGTATGATTCGCGCCTTCTTCGTGCTGCCAAATGACGTCATCTCCCACGACTGCTCCAGAGGATTCAAATTACTCGCGATCGCGCGATACGCTGCGGCGTTCGAAATACTGTTAACTTTAAAACTGGCTAGCTTTAGAATGCTTGCTGCATGTTTGTTTGAAAATATATGTCTGTTTTCTACATAATGGTTCGCTAGATCGCTGATTAAAAAAATTATTATTTCTCTGCGTTTGGGGGAAAAAAATTCTGCTAATGCTGCATATTGGTATAGATAAAAAATTTCCACAGCGTACGACATTTACAAAAGTATTATATTTCATTCGCGGCACCAAAAATGACATCATCTCGCGCAGCTGCCACAGAGGATTCAAATCACACGTGATCGCGCGATATGCTGCGATGTTAAGATCGAAAAACATTTTGAAAAACATTTTGAAAAATTGTTAGCTTTAGAATAAATGCACTTGTACCACTATATAGTGCTGTCACGTTCCCTCCCCGAACATCGCTTTAAAAGAACTGTGATTGTATCACTAAGTAATGCTCTCTCTTTTCCCTTACCTCCCTCCCCCGAATACGTGGTAGGTAAAACACCGATATTTCCCGACATTCTCCGATAAAAATTCTGCTAAAAATAAATTATTATGCGTTCTCGTTTGGCAATGGCTCATGGTTTGTGCGCGCATGCGCGTGTGACGCTCGGTATATGTACCATTCTGGAAAGACTAACGTCGGAGAACTGGCATTGCGCGAGTTGATTAGGCGGCAGTCGCAAAATAACAGTGACAGTGTACGGACATACCGGAGCAGTCCTACAGCTTTACGACTACAGTGCAGTAAACCGCGTGGCGGGCTCCGCCGGAGAACGCTCACCAGTGCAGGCCCCCAACAAGCCTGTCCAAGCTGGCTACAATCGATTCCACCATTCAGCGTGTGAACATTTCACACCCCCCAGTGCACCCACCCACAAAAACGATTATGACACTAATCTTCAACAGTTCACGGAAGAAGTACTCTATCCACACGCTTCAATCGCGAAGATGGAGACCCCTTTAAAAAACAACCCTCTAGTCTTAAAAGCTCTAGAGTCTGGGGATCTCAAATCCCCTAAAATCTACAAACAAATAATAAAAGGCAAAACGGGAAAAAGATATAACCCCATGCCCATCATAGTAAAAAAGGACAATGGAACAAACAACATAAATTCGCCATCTACATCGGCGAATAATAACAAAAAAGCCTCACACCCAGTGATCTCGAAAAACCTCGAAATGGATTGCGAATCTCCTGGTAGCATAAGCAGTACTAAACCGTCCTACGAGGATCTACTGATTACAATCGACATGCTAAATAACACCGTGAATAATCTCTCGAAACAACTCGAAGAAGCACTCCACTCTAAAGGGCGTCCTCTGAAAACGTCTAGTCATACCCATTCTGAGTTTCAATCAGAAAATAGATTTCAACTGCTAGAGCTGGATGTGATTGACATTGATGGGGAAAACCCAAAGGACGAACGGCCAACTACCCTGACCGTCTCGAAAAAGCTACGCGCACCGTCCCCCCAGGACCATAAAAGTGACCCCAAGAGGAAGGCAACAGCACCAGGTACCAATGACTCACCCAAAGCCCGGCCAAATTTGTCGACACCTCCCCTTCCAACAACCTCCAAGGATCGCATCGCGCCGCGCGGACCCAGCAACACCCACCGACACGCTCTGCAATCCAACAACCAATCGCAAGCACAAAGAACCAATGGAGACAACAACCAAAATGGTAACAAACCCCCAAAACCCACAAACTCCTTAAACACCTCAACGTCGCTTAACAATTCCAAACCGCCCCCGATTACCCTACATGTTAACTCAACAAAACAAATTGTAGACCTACTATCAGGGCATCTCAAAGATTTTTACATCAGACGCGTAAACGACAAAAAGCACTTAGTAGTATGTCTATGACAGTTCCAACCCATGGGGCAATGAGGGGAGTGCGGGGGCGGCGGGAAGTGAGGGTGCGCGGGGGAGCGCGGCGGAGGGAAACATGGGCGCGGGGGACAGCGGGGAGAGGAAGACCGGTTGCGCGCGCACGAGCCGCGGAGTGGGGGGGAGCCGCGATGATGGAGGGGATCAGTCCGGCCCGAGCCGCCGCGGAGACCTCTCCAGACCTGACCCTCCCCCGAAAATTTTTCAGAGGGAGGTGAATGACCCTCCCCCCCCCCCAGAAAGATTTTAAAGGAGTGAATGACCCCCGAAAACTTTTTTAGACCGGGCCCACCCCCGAAAATTGTTTTCCAAACCTATGTGCGGCATACAGACATTTTCCCCCCAATGCAGAGAAATATTTTATTCTAAAGCTAACAGTATTTCAAAGCGTTCCGATTTAACGTCGCGGCGTATCGCGCGATATGTGACTCCTCTGGAGCAGCCGCGCGGGATGATGTCATTTTAACAGCGCGAAGAACGCTCGACCAAAATAAACGTCGAATCTTAGATTTATGTGGCGAGGAGGAAGACGGGTAAATAAAATGTAGAAAGAATATACGTTTAAGGTATATATATATATATTGTTACAAAAAAATATAAAAATCGAATACAAAATATAAAAAATAGAAAAATAGAAAAATCTAAAAACTATTTTAAGAATGGGGAAGGGGGTGAGGGGGAAGGTGGGGAGGGGTGATGGGGGCTACGGAGGTGATGGGTGTGATGGTGGCGATGGGGGTGATGGCGGTGACGGCGGCCGCGTAATTTGGTATAGGGCCCACCTCGACCCAACATGCGGCTCCTGCCGTAGCCGATCCGCCATCATGGGGCCAACCACCGGCCCCGACCGCCCCATCTCCACCCCTTCGGGTGCAATCTGGAGTGCGCGGGCCTCCAGACCCGCCAGCCATGCCCTTAGTACGGGTAGTGGCATGTCCTAGATCACAAACACAAACGTTGATATAACACTGGTACATTAAACATATTAAACATGAAGCACACAAAACAATGCAAAGTATTACATACTTGCGGAGGCGACGACGGCGGCGATGGCGGCGGCGATCAACGTGGTGGTGAGGGGGGTGACGGTGGTGGTGATCCCCAATCACTCGACCACACGGGTGACGGTGGTGGCGAGCCCTACAACATAATTAGCAATATAATATTCGCACGAACGCCTGATTTAATCTCGCTCGATTTCAACGGTTAAACGCGATAAATGTCAAAATATTGATAAGTACATACCTCGGGGTCACACTCCGGCGCAATGCGAGTTAATCCCATTGTCACTGTACTACTTGTTGCACAAAATGTGAAATTCGACTGTTAGCTGTTGCAATTGGAGACAACTGGTCTCGCTGCATCTCCTGGCTCTCACATGTAAAACCCCCCCACCCCCCTATCATGAAATCGAGAAGTGCGTAGCTTTGCAAAAGTAAGATAATGTTGTTCTTCACATCCCTTTTCGCTGACCATCCTCTCCTTATTCACACGCATCTTCTTCCCTTCTTCCTTGGACACATCAAGCGACTAGGCAAAATTACTTTGATCGCGTATCGAATGTGTATGGTACCACTTTGATCGGGTATCGAACGTGTATGGTACCACTTTGATCGGGTATTGAACGGCTTTGATCGTGTATCAAACGTGCATCGAATGGGTATTGAACGGCTTTGATCGGGTATCGAACGGGTATTGAACGGTTTTGATCGGGTATTGAACGTGAATCGAACGTGAATCATACCGCCTTTGATCGCGTATCGAACGGGTATTGAACGGTATTGAACGGGTTTGAACGTATATCGAACGTGTATCGAACGGGTATTGAACGGCTTTGATCGGGTATTCAACGGGTATTGAACGTGAATCATACCACTCTGAACGTGAATCGAACATGAATCATACCGCTTCTGCATAACTATCGTCTTAATCTAGCGTACATCGCATGTAGGAGGTTGGGGAGGGTGAAGAAAAAACGTTTTCATATACATTAAAAATTGATTATATTTTATTTATGCATTTCTTAGGTGTTTAGACCACCTGTTGAATATTTTAAATACATTTTGCATGGCACAGTGTTTTGCGTGTCTGCCGCATCACAGAGTATTAACTACATTTAGCTTATTTAGAGATTTGTTATCCTCGTAGTCAATGTCCAGCGCCTCGATGACCACGTCCGTTCTCGTATTTTCATCCAGGAAATCTGCAAGCCAGTCGCGTTTCTGCAGCCCTTTAACGTATACGATATGGGATGCGTCATCTTCTTCATCGATCGCATCAGCAACAGCTTTCGTAATTAGCTGTTTAGCCATACTGTATGGAACGTCTCCATCGTCCCACCGTAGTCCATGATGTTTTGCCACCAACCATCGAATGCTTGATTTGTCGGATTTCGTAAGAAGAAATTGTGGCATCGAATTCCCAAAAATATAGTGCGAGAGAATTGTTCCCTTTCGTAGGATAGCCACTTCCTTCGCGACAAATCTTCCATCGACGATAAACCCTTGCAGGTCAACGAATGTTGGTATGACCATTATCGGTACAATTTGGAGGTCCGTTCGCTTCCAAGACAGACGAGAGAATGCAGTCTTTCTCGTAAAGCATCACGATTTTCACGATGAAATTTTGTATGAATTTGGAACAGGAGAGGGCGGTCAAGTAGCGTGGCAATTTAATTTATTTTGCGCACCACGTTTGTCAACGGATTGTATTCAACCACCCGATCGTGCAGAATCAGACAGTAGACCGTAGTATTTGCAGGCACATTCTCTTTACACTCGAATTCTATGCGCACGTCCACGGTACCATTCTTGATCGACTCATTTTGTCGCGAGCAATCAATCACCACGAGGGGACCAAATTGTAAAAATTCAGCCACGGTGAATAATGCCTCGTTGCAACTATACCCATAATATGATTTACGGAATTGCGTATACATGTGGTACAAGATGGCGTGCTTATTCTTGTCAAAGTTCAAGTTCAGGACATCATATGGGTAAAATTCCGAGTTGAGAAAAAGTTTTACATTGGCCAATTTGCAGTTTTTGAACTTAGTAACGTCTTCGCTCATCACATTCCTTCGATCAGTCTGTAGAGCAAGGATGATGCATCGCGGCTTCTCCAGCTGTGGAGATGCCTTCACGGCCCATGAATGCTTAGTCGTGCTCTGCAAGAGAGGATACTCGTACAGATCCCACGATTGAAAACAAATGCTCAGGTTTTGTCCACTTTCCAAAGTATGTAGAAACGATAGCTTATTAACGTCATTTAACGTCACATGAGGCATCCGCCATTGTAGTTTAACTAATTCAATTTCTGGTTCCAACATCGGCGATCCTATTAGAGAATTGTTGTCGTTGCGCGATCGTATTAAAATCAATTCGTGATGCGCATTAATAATCATGCGTTTGTAGTCTTCGCAAAATCCCAGCAAATATTTGAGTGGGATGCAAAAATTGAAATGATTTTTCACTATTGGCCCATCGCCTCGTTTCAAACCCCATCCGGCATTCTCCATGTTTTTGTCTTTGCCAGATGTCAGTGATACATAGTTTTTAAGCGTGCTAGTTATTCCAACGTTTCTGTTGCGATCAATCTCAACACCATTCAGCTCGTATCGAATCTCATCAAATAAGAACGCCACGCAATTATTTCCCAACATCACCGTTAATGCATCATTTGGCTTATTTATCTTCAATTTCCCCTCCACATAGAGGAAACTTTCACACGGTAATGTGTATAAATCCTGCTGCTGTATCGGTATTCTTATCTCATCGCTGTATCCAAACGTCGTGTTGACGAATGGGTTGTATGTGTGAGTCTGGAGCTTGACGATGCGATCATCAAACGTCTGCTTCCCTCCAATGCTTAGAATGTCAGCCATTTTTTCAACTTAAATGCGCACAATGAATCCCAATGATTTCAAAAATGCAATGTTCGCAGCACAGCGCCTCTTCCTTTCAGCGTGATCGGAGCTGTCGCAGTTGTTGTTGTTGTTGTTGTTGTTGTAAACAATTTCACTTGGAAGAAACGGGTTTCTGGAGCTGTTCAATACAAGCATCTCTTTCGTTCACACCACGCGTATTATCGTCGCCGTCGTACGTGCAGTCTGATGGTAATCTCTTCACCTTGAAAATCAAGCAACCGTCCGTCTTGATCCACAATGCGTATCGTCAGATCCGTAATGACTCCTGCGGTGATTGGAAGGTAAATGATCTGCGCGGGCGTTTTCGATATCTTATATCCTGGTGGAATTCTCGGAGAAAATTCATGTATCGTATGTACGTGCTTCCTATTGTTGTACGCGCGAGCGGTCACGCTACGTTCAACGCGAATAATGTTCACGTTCATGATATTAATTGGATCATCCGATTCATGCCACCGTCCTGGTTCTAATACCCGATTCGTCGAGAATCCTAGCAGCGATCCAATGTTATTGGGCTTTGTAAAGTCCACGGCGAAACGGCAGTACAGCTCGCTTTTCATGGTGTTGTTGTTGGGACGCAACACTATAGGATATGCCTCGTTGTCACCGTCATCGGTGTCGCCGCGATTTTTTTAAGGATACCGTTCGAGTAATCGTTACTTCAAGTACTTGGTGATGGCGTCTAGTTCGTAGGAGCCGTGGGGAATCGTAATGTTTTCATGAATGGTGTCGACGCTGTTGTTGATGTCATAGTTTACGGTGAAGTAGAATTTATCATTGCTTGAGTCGATGTTCGGTATTGTGTGATAAGTTTCAAAGGTTGTGAGACCAAGCTCGTAATCATCGTCGCTCAAATCTATGGGCGGAAAGTAGCTTACTACGAGGGTGCTACTCTTGTCGGTTAGAGTGAATGTTAACGACATATTCCGAGCTATACTGTTCGACTAGTACTGAATCAGAGTGGTGGGAAGTCAATCCTTAAATTTGGTGTCGATCGTTTGTAGAAAGCGTAGACATAGTTGTCCACAATTGCTTCGATTGTACTTCTGATAAGACGTTCGATTGTATTCAATTTTCACAGCATTTTTATCCAGATATTTTACCAATTCCTTAGGCGGTCGAAAATTCCCAAAGCTGTCGAAATATATAGCTCGACACCCTCTCTTCGCATACGCCACCCAATGAGTCCCAGATCCCTTGACATTGTCCAAATTTACGATACCGCTCTCGTTTCGACGTACTCCTCCCGCTGGTAGCGCGTTACGCATAAAAACACCTCTAAAGAATGGAATTCGTATACGTTTTGCCAACTCCTCCTATCGTGCATCGGTAGTTACGCCCGCAGGCATTTTTATTTTCTTTTCGACGTTTTTTTTTTCGTTTCGATATTCCCTGTCCGCGCTTGTATGGTGCGAGATAAAGTCCACGACCTTCCATGGAGCGATTATGGCGTGGCATTTCCTGAAGCAGATGTTGCGCCGCCTTATTATCGTTTACCGCCTTGGCGATCCCCGCCGCTCCACCAGCTAATGATCCGAGAATACCTAGCAGTGGGAGAAGTGGTAATATGCCACCCCGTTTTGCTACTGGAAGAATCCGCTTTTTCGATGCTCTCTTTGGAGTCCTTTTGCAGAGTTTTGTTTTCATCTCCATTCCGATTTTCGTCTTGGCCTTCATAGCTGCCCAAACAGCCGTAGCAGCACCTCTTTCACCCAGAGTCGAGTCTCGCGCAACGATGCGTTTTCGCGCTTTGTCAGCGAGTACGTTATCTGCCACGTGCCTTTCACCGAGGTCGTTGCTGCGCGAATATGCAATATCCTGTTTGCGACACGCTGCGTCCAACGAATTGATGCCTTGATCACTTCTTGCCAATCGTTTTGCTAGATGAGTTCCTTGGCCGCAAAACTGGTATCCCGGGATATGTATTTTGATAGGTAGCGCGTTTATCGCCCGATTTAACAAACCACAACCTTTCTTTACTCTCGTCGGCGACATTCGCCACAGTTTTTAATCAATGGTTTTGGACCGTCGATATGCGTTCGCTGCCAAGGGCGATTATAATGTTCCAGACACCGACGATACTGCTGAACCTCAGAATCAGCTTTTATATGCTCGTGGAGTCTGTCCCACAACTTATCAATGTGTCTCCCAAACTCTCGGAGTAAAATAATCTGGTATATATTTCAGCTGCTCAGAGGTTAGGTCTCGAATATCGCAATTATCCGACAGGACCAGAAGCATTTTGAATACTGAGCCGTTTTGCTTCGGCGCGGACCTATAAATAGGGCGCGTTGCCGCTTCGACGTATCAAAATCATTTTTCGCAGTTTGCGGAGAGGATGCGATTCGTGCGACAACCAGTAACGATACGTCTGACAAATTTTGACGATAAATCGCAAATGATGTCTTCGAAAATCAGACGCAGACATGGTGGCATGCTACCAAACGCTATTCGCTGCGTCATTTGCGTCCCATCAAATTGTGGAAAGACCAACGTGCTGCTGAGCTTGTTGGAAAGTCCTCACGGCGAACGTGTACGTGTATTCCAAGTCGTTGCAACAGCCGAAATATCAGTATTTGGAGAATTTATTGACTCCGATAGATGAAATTGGCTACTTTACGTTTTCGAATAACAGTGATGTCATCCCACCGAGCGAATCGCTTCCGAATTCCATTTTTATCTTTGATGACGTGGCACGTGACAAGCAAGATACGATAAGGGAATACTTTGCAATGGGGCGCCACTCGAACGTTGACTGCTTCTATCTGTGTCAGACGTATGCAAAGATTCCCAAACATCTTATACGCGACAATGCCAATCTGTTGATTCTGTTTAATCAGGATGGTACCAACTTGAAACATGTGTACAACGATCATGTAAACACTGACATGTCTTATGAGGATTTCTGCGCTTTGTGTCGTAATTGTTGGCGACGGGAGTATAGTTTCGTGGTAATAGACAAGGATAGCGCGATGTCCAATGAACGTTTTAGAAAGGGATTTAACGAGTTTGCCATACCGTGGGATAGCCAATTGTCGTCAACACGTCGATGGGAAAGCAACGTCTGCGACAAAAAGATGATTGATATCGATACTCTGGAGATTAAGGATCGCGAGAGAATAGCGAAGGAAATTGCAAAAACCAGCGATTCCATTCGCAAGAAACATCAGGCTTTGAAGACTGGCAAGATGGAGGAAGATGTCGCGTTGGAGAGATACTTTAAACCTATTGTCGAACCCCTAAAACATATTGTGGAGAATACCGCAGCGACAGAAGCTGACACATCACCGCCGATGAGCACAGACGTTGAAGGGAATGAAACATTAACGCCTAAAACAAAAATTCAGCCGAAAGGGAACACAAGACAAACAGGAAACCACACATGTCTTCTGAATATTCACCGATAACCTGCACACCAGTTCAATCGAAGCATAAACGGTGGAATGTTACAGCAAACGATTCTCCGGATCCTCCCACACCAATAAATACATTTCCCAGTGTACAATTGCTCTCAACCAATGATGATTACGTTTTCGAAACTAGTCCAGATGCGTCGTTTGTAACATCTATTAGACAGCAACTCCAAAGATCCGAGGGACAAGAATCGTTTCGCAACCATTTCGGCCCGCTGGGTCAAAAATACATGAGCGCAATCCTAAGTGGTGATAGGGATACAACAGTGGACTATGTGTACGGCGTATACTTTGGCAATAGTGGAACGATGCTTGGGGATAAGGCTTTCAATATAGACAACGATGATAATATAATCATAGAGGGTGTA
Organism: Andrena hattorfiana; assembly: GCA_944738655.2. NCBI lineage: Eukaryota > Metazoa > Arthropoda > Insecta > Hymenoptera > Andrenidae > Andrena > Andrena hattorfiana. The sequence goes on from OX122890.1 coordinate 24,054,074, forward strand.
AGATACGGAGGACCACCCGGTCTTTACGAACTGATTTTCAAGAGAATTCCCGATGATGCTATATACACCGATGCTGATAAACAAAAATACAAAAGTATACTGCTGGCGACGAATGCCCACAGACGCGAGCATGGTGCTAAAAAGCCTGTATTGAGCAACAAGGGATACAAGTACAAACATGTGATTGCACCGCTACTCCCCCGCGCATCAGTCAATAAAGCAGGGAAAGGTCTAAGGACGCCGCGAACCATGGTGGTAAACGATAACAAGATCGATTACGTACACTGGGACGATCCCAACGAACAGGTGGATCGATTGCGCTTGCTGGAAGCGTCTCGTCAGGCGGGTAACAACTCTCATGGTCCCGAAATTCTATCAATTTACGAGGAACTCCGCGAGGTAGGCCTCATTATATAAATTAAACCGCACGCCGATGATGTCCACTGTATGCATCGAGATGCCGATCAACAAATTTGGGTTATCGCTCGAGAAGAGTGGAGCAGCTAGAATGGACTATTATAAATGGAACGGTTTGCTTCGAAATTTCATGCGAGATGACGCTCTTTGTGTGGCCGGTGCCGACTTTGATGCAAAATCACGCAAGATACGACGCGTAGCTCAACCTCTGGCCGACACCGATGCCGTCAATAAACTATACATGGAAAAGAGCATTAAACCTTTCAGTGAGCAGCAGGAAGAATTAGAGAGGAAGCTGGTCGCATTTCAGACAGATATGCTGACGTTGCAAAACAGCGTTCAAAAGATTTCGCAGGCGTTGAATTCTATCCCGCAGCAGCACTGCGAAGGAGAATCATGCGAGGCGGCTGAACTTGTCCTTGGGCCGATGGGGAGCACTTAATGCATGTACCCGATAATTATCACATCATTCGTGTCAAAGATACCTCTGCGATCAAACATGCAGCCTTTATCGAAGTACAAGAGTAAAGAAAACCACGGCCACAAGAAGCTACAGCTAGTTGAGGAATTGCATGCTCCAGCTCGAAGACATTTCCCGCGGAGGCGCGTCATAGTGCATGGATACGGTGATCTGTGGCAAGCTGACATTGTAGAAATGCGTCCATACTCGCGATTCAACCAGGGTCACCACTACATACTTACAGTCGTCGATGTGTTGAGCAAGTATGCATGGGCGTTGCCGCTCAAGACTAAAAGTGGTGCTGAGGTGACTAAAGCGTTTGCAAAGATTTTTAGAGATCGATATCCGAAAAATTTGCAAACTGATCAAGGAAAAGAATTTTACAACGCCGATGCAGAAACTCTTGACAAAACATGCCGTTAATCATTATTCGACGTATTCGGTGATGAAGGCCTCCGTCTTAGAACGTTTCAATCGAACTTTGAAGAACAATATGTGAAACTGTTTACGCTCAATGGAACCTATAGATGGACCGATGCGCTACCGAGTCTACTTGCAGAGTATAACGCACAAAAATATAGAACCATCAGAATGCGTCCTTGCGATGTTACCCTTGCGATGTTACCCCTGCGATCGCCGATAAGATGCTAGCCACCGTATACAACAACATAAGGATCGCTGCTCCGGCGAAATTCAAGCTGGACGAGTTTGTGCGCGTGAGCAAATTTAAAACGATCTTCGATAAAGGCTATACGCCGAATGGGACAACGGAGGTGTTCAAGATAGCCAAAGTACAGGCAACTAACCCTGCAACGTATATGTTCGTCGATTCCTGTGGAAAACCCGTTGCTGGAGGATTCTACGAACATGAGCTGCAACGCGTCACCGATCCTGATGTATATCTAGTGGAAAAATTGTTGCGTAGAAAGGGGGATAAGGTGTACGTCAAGTGGCTGGGGTTTGATAAATCACACAATTCGTGGATAAATAAAAATAATGTATTGTAAAATAATAATACATGGCTCAATAAATACAATGATACATATACATATACATGTGTGAACAATTTTATTTTTACACATTATTTCAACCATTTATAATCCAGTTAATATATACAATGATACATATGCAATAATTCCACTATTTATAATAATTTCCATACATGTGCGAAGAATGTTATATTACGCAATAAATACAATAGTTTCTATTTTACATCGATATCTTTTTATAACGGTATTTTACAATGGTATATTATAATGTCCCCAGGGCAGAGTGTCGATCGAATCGGATACGATATGCCGCTTGTCGTCGTACGGAGTTAGAGCGATTTTAGATTCCGAAATGGTGTACACTTTGTGCAATTTAGACCGTATGCATGATTGCCTGCGAACCATTTCGATCTCCCTGTGCAAACACTGCGCGTAGTCGTCGAAAGTTATCGTTCTGGCTATGACGTTGGTCTTGATGCCTTTCGCCTTTTTCGTATCTTTTTTGCCGTCTACGCGAAGTGCATACATTTTCGCTCTAAGACCTACGAATTCGGTCATTATCGCACTGTTATTTTCGTCCTTCATCAGCCCACGGAACCTTCTTATTTACGCGCGGCATATTATATGGATTGTCAGTAGTATAATCGCTTGTGTCGAATCTATCGATATTGTGTTTCATGGTCTCGTAGATATCGTCGCATCGAATGTGATAAATGAGACTGTCTGTGTCGGTGTATAGAATTTTACAATATGGTCTGCGCTTGGGCGACATGTCCTCGTGGGGAAATTCATACAAACAAATTTTTTATGTGTCCAGAATGCTCATACCCACGTATATCGGTTTGTTGAATTTCACCTCGAGTTTTCGCAATTCAACAGCTATTAAATTTTCCGAAAAAACACTTCTGCTGTGGAAATTCGGTTTCGCGATCATTGCCTCCGCGCCATATCGCCCTTCCCAATGTGTCAAATGTTTTACATCCACATGATTTCGTACATTTTCCATAGTTTTACCGAATACCGCGTTGTTCATCAATTTGTACAAATTTTTTTCAAAGTCGTTTGTCGCGCTTATTCTAAACCGTGTATTGAGTTCGATGTAATCGCGGAGCCAGGGGGATTGAACGAATTGAAGCACGTGGTGTATCTTTGTAATACGAAGACCGTGACGCGTGCACTGCTGCGGGTTGCGATAATGAATAACGTATCGCTGCTTATCGTATACCGTCGCGAGTAACTTGTCCTGTCTACTGCCAAGTGGTTTGGCACGCGTCGGGCATAACGGTATATCAGCATGGGCATCGTGCAGACTTTGCGGATATTCCAGATCTACCTCGAGAATGTACCCCGTGGGCGAATCGACAGCGATTGAATACACGTCAAAATTTACAGTATCTTCGACCCATTGAAATTTAGCGTATGGCAGGGGCTGACACATTGCCCATCCATACAAATTGTTCACGTCAAAGTACTTCAAGTACGATGACTTTTCCGATGCATTGTAAGATGGCATGTACTTGTTATTGGCATGTGCGTATCTTCCGGAACATTGACTTAAACCCCCACGTATACCGCGTTCGATAAACATGACCATATCGACGTCAGTGAGCAATTCGAATGTAATTTTGGTGTGTTTTAGCATTGCATTCCACGTGAAACCAGGTAGAGTATAATAATGCGCTGAATCTAATCCGTAACTCTTGATACAACTTTCTCGACAATTTTCAAAAATATCTGCCAATAACAAGACATCTGTTTTCAAATACAAATCGCTGTATTCGCCCAAGGTTCTAATCCCGAAACGCTGCCAGACAGTCTCGGCGTGCGCGTAATCGGTCTCGGATACAGTTTCCCCCGTTAACGAACTGTAGAATGACTCGCGCGGTGGTAAGCATGGATCCTGCAGCTTGTTCGCGCAATCAAGATATTCATACGGAAAGCCACCTTTTCGCGTCAATAAATTGAAATCCTCGGCGGATAATGTTTCAAATTTGGATCGTAAAATTTTTAATTGATCTACACAGTCTGTCCCATTTCTGATGAGACTGGTTGAAATTAACAGCCGATTGCAGCGCCATCTATTGATTCATCTATTGAATTTTGTAGACACATCTTTCATCTATCTTCACACCGACTTTCGTAGCATTTCCATTGTTCTGTCAATAGTTACGACATTATAACTAACCGTCCACTGTGTCTGTCGAAAAATCGCTATGGAGCAAAGAGCGAATATCTAGTTTTGTTTTAAGTTGGGCAAAACTGCTCAAGAAACATTCGAATCGATGAAAAACGTTTACGGTGACCAGTGTCTATCCCGTGCACAAGTATTCCGCTGGTTTGCTAGATTTCTTAATGGTCGTGAAGACCTTGAAGACGACGAACGCGCACCGAAGCCGAGGAATGAAGAAAACATTGAGAAAGTCAGCCAAATTCTACGCTCTGACCGTTGTGTTTCCGCGAGACTTATTGAGGAGATGACTGGCATTCCTAAGAGTGTGGTCCATCGCATTCTGACCGAGGATTTGGGAAAGAGAAAGATCTGCGCGCGATTTGTTCCACATTCTCTCACGGAGAATCAAAAAGACATGAGAGTGAGTCATTGCAAAGACATGAAATCTGCCAAAAAAAAAGGACCCTGTATTCATGTCATCTATCGTAACTGGCGATGAAACGTGGTGCTTTCAATACGAACCACTCACCAAAAGGCAGAGCGCGACATGGAAGTCACCAGATGAGCCGAAAGAGAAGAAAGTGCGGATGCAGAAGAGTCGAATCAAAACGATGCTTACCGTTTTCTTCGATTCCAAGGGCATTATCCATAAGGAATTCGTTCCACAAGGTCAGACTGTGAATGCTCAATATTATTTGGGTGTCCTGCAGAGATTGTGGAACAGAATTCCACGTGTTCGACCGGAGTACAAGGAAGTTGGGAAGTTGGTTTTTGTTGCATGATAATGCGCTGTCGCACAAAGCCATAATTCTACGCGAGTTTTTGGCCAAAAAAAGCATCATAACGCTCGACCACCTGCCGTACTCGCCTGATCTAGCGCCGTGCGACTTCTGCCTATTTCCTACACTCAAATTAGCGTTGAAGGGGAACACTTACAGTACGATTCCTACCATCCAGAAGGCTTCGACCGACATCCTGAACGCTATTCCGGCCCCCGAGTACCAGACATGCTTCGACAAGTTTTATGATCGGTTTCAACGCTGTATTGACTCGGAGGGGGATTATTTCGAATAAATACGATGGAAGAAATGCACTGTAGAGCGTCTTCTTTTTTATTTTTGAACAGTCTCATCGGAAATGGGACAGACTGTGTATACTAAGAAAAGATGCTAATTTGTCGAGACTGGTATTTAGAAAATTGTACGAATCGATGAATCGTTATTTAATACAAATTCGCGAGTCTGAGTCAGCCGTATCTTCGACATTTTTTGTGAAAGAAATATACTTTTCTTTCGTTATGGGTAATACATCAACGTGACCTTCGAAAGCGGTAGCTATTTCCTCGATAATGAAATGTGAATCATAGCCTGATAAAGTATGGAAAACTATGGGGATGTAAAAAGCGTCTTTATAATTTAAATTGCACTCCGAATGTGCTGGACTTCTAAACCGTCCGGAAAGATGGCAATGATCGTGGACTCGTATATCGCTAGCCTTGAATGGTTCTTCGCAAATATGACAATGTGTTGCATTGTGAAATACTGTCAACTGTTTGCGAGTTAAATCAAGCATGGGAACATTACTGGTCAAGATGGGTTTGGTGAAGTTTGCAAATTTTTTCAGTTCATCGACGAACCATGAAACACAATCCGCGTCACGGCGACTTCGATACGTCGATAGTGATGTATCATACGAGCAATGCATATAATATGCTATGCTATGCACTTTATGGTGCTGATACGTTTGTAATTGATTATTTATATCACCACTCCGACTGTCCTCCGTTTTCTCGATGATACACTCTAGATCTGCATATACCACGAAGGGGGCCCGCTCCTTCCTATCGTGGTTCTTGAAGCTTAGGAGATTGTTGCATTCGCTGGGCAGCAGGATGGCACAATCATTCATCTTGCCACAGCCCAGCGAATGGGCCTCCAACTTCGCGGCGGATCCGAAATAGTGCATGCATCTGTAAACCCAAAAAATATTTTTATTTAATTTGTTTTTTTCGTGAGACATTTCAACATTTCATGAGTTTATATACGTACCGATCGCAGATGAATTTCTTTCCATCATACTTGCTCAGCTGCGCGCTCACCAGCCGAGATAAGTTCTTGATCCATACAAAGTGCCCTACATCGCCGTGCTCTCGATTTGGCGTGTAGAGCAGTTTGACGTGTCGATCCCTCTTGTGGCTGGTGAGGCGCAACGGAAAGACTGTCGACCCTTTCTTCGTCTCGAAGCTGTACACATTGACCGAGATGGCATTCTGCCGCTCAAACTTCCCAATCTGCGCCAGGGACATTGGAAATTCAATGCCCTGTAGATTTAATATGGAAGCATGGTCGGGGTACGAACTTGGGCGAAAGGTGTATCTATCCGCGGGATGGAGAGCGGCGACCACTGCCCACACGAAACACGCATTGTCCGAGGATTGCACACTGATCGTTGCATTCTTCAACAATAAATCCTGTGGCAACTTGTAGTGGCATCCCGCGCGCAGCGGATTGTACTTGTTGACATTGACGGTCAGGTTGAGGATTCGCGTCAATGCCCATCCGCTGTCGCGTTCCTGGAACTCTTCCAGCGATGCCAGGGTGGGTTCGACGACGCAACGCTGGTACCACTCCTGTAGATCGGATGTGTGGAAGAGTTCGCAGTTTCGGGTGTTGACGCTTTTACAAGCATGCTTGTCACCTGCCACAAATTCACCGTTGAACACCGTGTTCACTTCTAGGGTTTGATGTTTCCTCAAAACGCCCCGCACATGTTCCAACACAATGGTCGCCGCATCTTGGAGGAAGTTGCGCGGCTCGATATAGTTCGAATTGAGCACTGCACCAGTTAATACGCGGGTATCGAACGCAGTGTCTATTTCGCGCCACAAAAGTCCTGTGCTCGAATGTCCGGCACCTTCACGCACGAAACGTCCGCGCAACGAATATTTCAATCCTTTGAGCCGCGCGATTCGAGCAACCAACGATTGTTGAATACTGATCGACAATCGAGGCCGTTTCACTCGGCTACATTGTTCTAAAGATTCGATGGACGCGTTGCACCGTTCTTCCCACGCGAGGTATTCTTCCCGCGAAATCAATCGTGCAGATTGATCCAACAATTGGAGTTCTACTTGCGCGAATTCTTCCATGATCGTAAATGGAATGTAAATGTAATGTCTTTTCCGCGCAACACGTTGCAACGATTTGAGGCTTTGTGCAGTTTAGAGCGCGCTTTTATGCCCAGCACCACGATTTGCTATCTCTGTCTTACTCTTTTGATGTACCTCCTTCCTCCAATAGATTGCATGAAAAAAAAACGACGATCCGTCCCAACATGGTTCTCTGCAGTTTCTGTCGATACAGCATAATTCTTTCTATGATTCACGCGTATGACGAATTAGCGCGCAAAATCATCCGATACAGTTTCTGCTGATTCCACATAATTCTAAGATTCGGTGTTCCCAAAGGTATTATATTACATTCAACACGTGTCGAGACTTTTATCCTTGAGGGTGCGACTAAAATTACATGTGATCGTGCGATATGCTGCCACGTTAAGATTGAAACACATTATCGAAAAATTGGTAGCTTTAAAATAGAATGCTGTGGTGGGGGAAGCAATTGCATCTCTATTTAAGCCAGTCTCCCGGATGCTATCCCATCAATCGCTCAATAGCCTCAGTGACTTTCGACGGAACAAATAGTGCTCTGGAAAAAAATGTGCAGTACCAGTGCCGACGGAAACGTTGAACGCATGAATTATTACATGTATTATTTGCATGTTGCTTGGTAAGGCTTAATTTTCACATCTTCTCAAAATTTGTATGTTTATTCCTAATACGAGCAAACAATTTCATAGCTTTGATTGTTCTCTTAGCCCGCGCCGAACATCGCGTATCATGGTCAGAAGATACGCATTAACATCCATGGGCAGCAAATATTTGGAAATTGGAATCACCGTACGGCCTACGGTCGATGTAGAAATTATTGTCGGTGACAATCGTGGGATGTATCTCACGTTACCATTGTATACATGGCATGCGCTATGCAGCAGTCGTACAGCCATTGAAGAACGTTCACGATTACCTGGATCACCTTCGATGCAGATGGATCAATTAACGATGGATTTTTGTGAGATCTATAATTCTCCGATTGTAAGGATGGCCCTACATAATAAGCCGCTGTATTTCAAACCGGATACAGTGACATTTTTATTAAATTTTGAGCCATGTATAGACTATGTGTATTCGCGGCTGCATCAAAATGTAAGAGATGTGGAGACGAAATTTAAAACTTTTGTTAACGTGCTACAGCAGAGCGATGTTGAATGCAAAACACTAGATGCGCGTCGTGCTGCTAAAATCATATGTGATAGCGAACATTACTGTGAGGATTATCATGTAGATTGCGAACTGTTAGCATGTACCGTCAATGATATTCTAGCTGATGCTCGTAGGAAAAAGTGTTAAATTATATTCTTTTAATTTTAAATAAAATTTCATAAACGTATATTCTTTCTACATTTTAATTACCCGTCTTCCTCCTCGCCACATAATTCTAAGATACGGCGTTTATTTCGGTCGAGTGTTCTCCGCGCTGTTAAAATGACATCATCCCGCGCGGCTGCTCCAGGGGAGTCACATTTCGCGTAATCGCGCGATACGCCGCGACGTTAAATCGGAACGCTTTGAAATACTTTTAGCTTTAGAATAAAATATTTCTCTGCATTGGGGGAAAATGTCTGTATGCCACACATAGGTTTGGAAAACAATTTTCGGGGGTGGGCCCGGTCTAAAAAAGTTTTCGGGGGTCATTCACTCCTTTAAAATCTTTCTGGGGGGGGGGGGGGAGGGTCATTCACCTCCCTCTGAAAAATTTTCGGGGGAGGGTCAGGTCTGGAGAGGTCTCCGCGGCGGCTCGGGCCGGACTGATCCCCTCCATCATCGCCGCTCTCCCCCACTCCACGGCTCGTGCGCGCGCAACCGGTCTTCCTCTCCCCGCTGTCCCCCGCGTCCATGTTTCCCTCTGCCGCGATCCCCCGCGCGCCCTCACTTCCCCCCGCCCCCGCGCTCCCCTCAGAGGACCTGCGTTGGAATCGGCATAGCTATACTACTGCACTTGCTACATACCACCACCCCTGATAACTTCAAACTCGCAACTCAAATTTTAAAACAAAACGAAATACAATTCTTTACTTACACACCAAAAGCAGATAAAAACCTAACAGTTCTACTCAAAGATTTAGAGAGTGATTTCAATACCCAAGAAATTTTAGATGCCCTGATCAACCAAAAATAGAAAATCTTCAGTTCTTATCGGTTAAAAAATTTGCAACTAGGCGCTCTCTAGAGGAAGGCAGAAGTCTACCGATATACCTAGTTCAACTGTCTCCTATTAGCAACATAAACAATTTAAATGAAATAAAAGTCCTACTACACACATTCGTTCATTGGGAAAAAATCATTAAGAAGGACCGCATCCAATGCAAGAGGTGTCAAAGAATTGGTCACGTGGCATTAAACTGCAATCTCAACTACCGCTGCGTTAAATGCGACTCTTCTCATAACCCAGGAGAATGCCCACGTAACAACTCACTTCAAACCGATGATGAATCTCAAAAAGAAGATAAACCCTTTTGCATCAATTGCAAAAATTTCGGCCATCCCGCTTCCTATCGAGGATGTCTGAAACTGAAGGAAATCAGACAAAAAATAGAAGAAAAGAGGCTAACTACTAAGTTAGAAAAAGAGAAAAAATTGAAATCAGTCAACAACGTTATCAAAAAAGGCATCTCCTTTAGTTCTATTGCAACTGGCAACAAATCTACTAAACCTTCACCCCCATATGCGTACAAAATACCAGAATCCCTCCCTGAAACCCCCGTAGTTCACCCCTTCTCAGATCACACTCCTTGATCAAATAAAGAAAATAATTGATTCCTCAGTAAACGCACAAACATCGCGATTACTAACACACATCAATGCAAACTTAAATAAAATAGACATATTAGCTGAATCTATGGATATTGTATTCAACGACTCATAATAACATCGACATCAACCAAGACAATAGTATCAGAGGGAAAATAACCCTTGAGAAGATAGAAATTTTTTAAATAAACGTAAATTCGTTAATCACGAATGAAAGAAGGGCAAACCTCGCAGAATGTTTGCAAATAAATGACTCGGATGTGGTCCTTCTTTGTGAAACAAAACTTAATAATAATCACCACGTTAATTTTAAGAACTATATATTTATAAGAAACGACAGAATAAATGCTAAACAAGGTGGGGGCACAGGTATTCTAATATAGAAAAATATTAAATTCAAGTCCGTCCAGCCAAACGGTATCAAATCAACAACATTTGAAACTAGCATAATCCAGCTAAAAATCCAAAAAGATGTAAATCTTTTTCTAATAGCCGCATATGCCGCCGGCAATAACAAAAAGGAATTCTTGCCAGTGCTAAGTTTGGTTTTTTGACAAGCTTGAACTTCACAAAAAGGAAAACTTCTACCTCCTTACGGGCGATCTCAACGCTAAACACTTGGCCTGGGATAACCCCACAGATAACAGTAGAGGGAACGCACTTCACAAATGAATTGACCAAAATCAAATTAAATACCGTCTTTCATTCCTACATAGCGCAGTACCGTCCTTCCCTAGAAGTGGAGATTTTATCGATATTTGCTTAGCAGACTTCAATTCCACGACTTGCCCATTTCAGACAGACTAGCGTCTTTCGATTATGATAGCGACCATAGGGCCCTTTTAATGATGGTATCCCTGCAAGCTCACGAACATATTGAAATAGATGAAATAAACCCCACCACCACCTACAATTTTAACAAAGCAGACTGGAGCAAATTTAAATTGTACTTAAGTAGACACGTCACGTGACCTGGCCGATTTGGCCGGTCGGTATTACAGCAGGTTTTTTCTGTAATACCCATAGATACGCGGCTGCCTGCTAACGCGAGAGGGAGCTGTTTGCTATTTCCGTAATCTATTCTGAATAAGAAAATAAATTCTCAGCTGTTGCGCTGTACCTACTTGTAAATATTTAAACGGAAGGTCTGCTGGTAGTGCAAACGTAGAAAATTCATTGTACATTTTAATTACTTGAAATGAACTTATGCTACAATATTCTACGTTGGCAGTAAGGAATTATAAGTGAAAAGGAAAAATAGATAAAGGGATGTCTCCAGAAAATGAAGTTTGTTAGGTTACACATTTTTTATTAGCAAAGCACTGAAACAGAACATGAAATACACTTATTACAACAGAAAGCAGTTATGAACAAACATTATATATAAAATTGTGTTGGATATTGAATTGGGCTAGTGAAAATGCGCAGGCTGGAGACGCGTGATTATTATGTGAATAGTGACTAGAAGTGACAGAAAATAAAACCTATGTATATGCTATATGACAATAAATGTTGGGCGGCTAGTTCGTTCTTTTGCGCTATATTTGTGAACTTTTTATCATCCTTCCGAAGCATTATTATTACGCCACAACAGTATCTTTAGGAAATTGGATATAGCATATAGGTTATATTTTCTGTCACTTGGAGGAGCGGATTTTCTATCCTCGAAGTGACAGAAAATATAACCTCTATGCTATACCCGATTTCCTGAAGATACTGTTACGGCGTAATAATAATGCTTCGGAAGGATGATAAAAAGTTCACAAATGTAGAGCAAAAGAATGAAGTAGCCGCTCTATATTTATTGTTTATTAATTTCCTTAATTATGGTCCGAATTATATCATTCTTGGGGCCAATTTGATCGAGAAAACATAAGGAATCGATTGACGTCACTTTCGCAAAGATCTGATTACAAATTGCAGAACTTCAGATTCGTCAATGCTTAGTGTGCAACATTGTATAGCCCCGCTAGTTTCGAGCGTCGAAGCCCACAAAACTCAGCGAGACACATGATTGTTGGCAAGCATCGCATTTGACGATTCTAGCTAGCGAATCACCTCGTATAAATGCTAATAAACAATAGTATGAAGTACGCAAATGGTTAGGCTCCGATTATCGGGAAAGACCTACCCACCCCACTGTTTTGCTTTCTCGCTGCGAGCGAGGACCTTCGGGCCCGAGTAGACAACCCGTTGACAGCCGAGAGTAATAAAACCGACGGACCAGATAAAATGTTTATGTTTTTGATAACTGTTGATGAAAGTATTACCAATGGAGTTTTTAGGGTTTCTCCATGAAAATGATGCCAAACATGGAGCAATTCGGTCCATTTTTAGTGAACGTAGTGTGTATCCTAATCATGTATTCATAAGAAAAAATAGGCTGAATTGCTTCGCGTCTCGACTCATTTTCGAGGACATAAACTCACCAATCCATCGGTAACACTCTTATCAAGGTGTAATGAGAAATATGAATATTTTCATATTCAGTACTCGATGACTCAAGTCGCCGTCGACCGAGGGTCTCTCGCTGGTGCGCCGCTATTTCACTCGCACTCGATTTACGTCATTCAGTCTCCTTGTCAAGCGGTTCGGACGAGGGCCCTGATAAATGTGAATTTATTTGGGAAACCAAAGTCGCGTCATTCGTGACCCCTACTCGCGAACATATACAGGGTGTCCGCGGGAAGAGTGGACAGCTGGATATCTCCTAAACTATTGGAGACAAAAATATTTAAAAAATAGGGAATTGCATGGTTCGAGGGGGCCAACTTATTAGCGCGGACGAATTTTTTTTTCGATTATTATTTTAAAAGATACGATGGTCAAGTTCGGTTTTTTAAATGGAACTATTTTTTCTGAAGACCTGAGTTGATAGTGCGTTCTAAGACAAATTCAATAAGCTTTAATGTATACACTTGATTCCCACTGGTTTTTGAGATATTGCGCTTGCAAATTTACTGATTTTCCCTGGAAGAAAACTCGCTGGAATAGCAAGGACCGGGGACGGTCTTGCTGGCGCCACGGGTGGCCTTGCCTGTTGAAACAGATACCTACCTGCCAAAGGTCTACGCCAGGAATGGCAGGCCCAAAGGCTGGACAATTCTTTTCCGTCAGAAATGCTACTTAGGTAGGTACATCTGCGGTATCGAGAAGCGCACCGTTACTTTTATTTCGCACTTGCTTCTACGCTCGGATGGCCGGTTCTTTTGGGAGGGATGTAAGTTCAATTGGTTAGGTTAGGAGGTGTGAAAGTTGCTAGACTAAATTTCAACCATAGGGAGCAGATTATATTAGAACCAATCGAATTTGCATCCCTCACAAACGGCTGCTCTCTTGAAGAGGCCCTCTTCACAGCAATACCTCCTCCCCAGTGCCCACCTTCTCTCGCACAGAATACGATGACGCATGCTTTTGTTTTGATATTAAAGCTCGTGTTTATATTCGAGAGGACCACGTGTCAACAGCGGGCTACCATTTTTCTTCCCGTGTCTCTCTACGAGGCGTATTGACGGTGGATTGTAGGAGCGTAGATGTCTGGATGCCAGTTATTGAATTCAGGAGACGATAGAAACACTTTATTACAAAACACACATGTACTATAATTAAAGTAAATCGTATTCCTCTCGGGAAGGAGTACTGATAATCATCGAACTTGCACCCTACTTCGCGCAGACCGATTACACGGAGGGTAGTCAAGTCACACACTGCACAAATGATAAGCCGCGTGTAGACGTTGCGAGGCTGCAGCGCGAGGCGTGCTTCGCGGAGTGAAAAGTCTGGAGAGTCCTTAGCTCGCCTTGGTCACTTTGCAAAGCAACCTCGTGCTGCTACCGTGGCGAGGACAACACCCCGCAGTGCCTCACCGAATTTTATGCCTTTCGACCCTCGAAGGGTTTGGAATATCATTAGGAAGTGAGAACTGTTCAGGATTTCAAATGTTTGTATATTTTCTTCATCGTATCGAAGGGGAAGTGGCGGCAGTGGAATCCTGGCGTTCCGTCGATTAAAATCATACCAAATATCATACAAATCGGACTACCTTGACACAAGCTATTTGTATTCCTTATGTAAAAGATGTCCGATTTACACGACATTTGTAATGATTTTCATCGGAAAACCACAAGGAATCCATCGGCGACACTTCCATATCCATACGATAAAGAATAAAGAATTATTTTATTTCTGAAACAGGCAGGTACAGGATCATTCTGGAGCTACGCCCGTCAAAAAGTTGCGGCCAGGTACCCCGTGGCTAGGACAGGCCTTCGCATTGCCTCACCCGATTTTTATGGCTTGCTTCGGAAAAAGGTATGTTTCTGGGTCGAACGTAGCGAATTGAGGTCGAGCCCCCGCAGTCGAGGCTGAAATATCCCTTACAGCGTATTAAGAAATTCTTTTCTTCATCATATCGAAATGGAAGTGACGCCAATGGATTCCTTATGTTTTTCTGATGAAAATCATACAAAATATCATGCAAATCGGACTACTTTGACACTAGCTATTTGTATTCCCTATGTAAAAGTTGTCCGATTTACACGACATTTGAAATGATTTTCATCGAAAAACCCCAAGGAATCCATCGGTGACACTTCCATATCCATACGATAAGGAATAAAGAATTATTTTATTTCTTAAACAGATACAGGGTAATTCTGGTGGTACGCCCGTCACCCCGTGGCGAGGACAACATCCCGCAGTGCCCCTCGAATTTTATCGCTTTCGACCCTCGAAGGGGTTCGAGTCCCTATTAAGAAGTGAGAAATCTTCGATTTCCGCATTTCTCATCAGATCTTTGCGAAAATGAGGCCAATTGATTCCTTATGTTTTTCCGATGAAACTAACACCAAGTACGACGTAATTCGGACCATAATGAAGGAAATTCCATGAAAAATCGTTTTATATCATTTCAAGCTGACTTGACTTGGTTAAAAATAGTCCGATTTACATGAAATTTGGTATGATTTTAGTCGACGGAACGCCAGGAATCCAATGGCATCACTTTCCCCTTCCATACGATGAAGAAAAGAAGCAAACATTTGAAATCCTGAACAGTTCTCACTTCCTAATGATATTCCAAACCCTTCGAGGGTCGAAAGCCATAAAATTCGGTGAGGCACTGCGGGGTGTTGTCCTCGCCACGGCAGCAGCACGAGGTTGCTTTGCAAAGTGACCAAGGCGAGCTAAGGACTCTCCAGACTTTTCACTTCGCGAGGCACGCCTCGCGCTGCAGCCTCGCAACGTCTACACGCGGCTTATCATTTGTGCACTGTGTGACTTGACTAGCCTCCGTGTAATCGGTCTGCGCGAAGTAGGGCGCAAGTTCGATGATTATCAGTACTCCTTCCCGAGAGGAATACGATTTACTTTAATTATAGTACATGTGTGTTTTGTAATAAAGTGTTTCTATCGTCTCCTGAATTCAACAACTGGCATCCAGACATCTACGCTCCTACAATCCACCGTCAATACGCCTCGTAGAGAGACACGGGAAGAAAAATGGTAGCCCGCTGTTGACACGTGGTCCTCTCGAATATAAACACGAGCTTTAATATCAAAACAAAAGCATGCGTCATCGTATTCTGTGCGAGAGAAGGTGGGCACTGGGGAGGAGGTATTGCTGTGAAGAGGGCCTCTTCAAGAGAGCAGCCGTTTGTGAGGGATGCAAATTCGATTGGTTCTAATATAATCTGCTCCCTATTGTTGAAATTTAGTCTAGCAACTTTCACACCTCCTAACCTAACCAATTGAACTTACATCCCTCCCAAAAGAACCGGCCATCCGAGCGTAGAAGCAAGTGCGAAATAAAAGTAACGGTGCGCTTCTCGATACCGCAGATATACCTACCTAAGTAGCATTTCTGACGGAAAAGAATTGTCCAGCCTTTGGGCCTGCCATTCCTGGCGTAGACCTTTGGCAGGTAGGTATCTGTTTCAACAGGCAAGGCCACCCGTGGCGCCAGCAAGACCGTCCCCGGTCCTTGCTATTCCAGCGAGTTTTCTTCCAGGGAAAATCAGTAAATTTGCAAGCGCAATATCTCAAAAACCAGTGGGAATCAAGTGTATACATTAAAGCTTATTGAATTTGTCTTAGAACGCACTATCAACTCAGGTCTTCAGAAAAAATAGTTCCATTTAAAAAACCGAACTTGACCATCGTATCTTTTAAAATAATTATCGAAAAAAAATTCGTCCGCGCTAATAAGTTGGCCCCCTCGAACCATGCAATTCCCTATTTTTTAAATATTTTTGTCTCCAATAGTTTAGGAGATATCCAGCTGTCCACTCTTCCCGCGGACACCCTGTATATGTTCTATGTACGAGAAAAAGCAATGATGACTTGAATCAAGACTTGAAGCAACATTTCTAATAGGGAAATGCATGAAACTTTGGGATCAGGAATTCCCAACCAAGTAATGCATATGAAAGAACTGGCGAAATTCAACAATAGTTCGTCGTCTAAATTTTACAATTAAAGTATTTATTTGACGTGAATATAAAGTTTGTCAGCAAAGTCTTTCTTGATTTGAGTTCTATAGAAGGCTGACTTTCTTTCGCCATGGAAAATATCCTCTTGTCCTTCACGCTGGCAATCATGCGACTCGCTGAGTTTCGTGGGTTTCGACGCTCGAAACTCGCGGGGCCATACAATGTTGCGCACTAAGCAGTGACAAATCTGCAGTTCTGCATTTTTAATCAGATATTTGCAAAAGTGACATCCATCAATTCCTTTTTCTCGACCAAATTGGCCCCAAAAATTATAATATTAGGACCATATTTTGAAGGGAATTATGTGAAACATTGTTTGCACGATTGAAAGCCCGTTTGGTTAAAAATAGTCCGATTTAAATTATTTTCTGTCAATTTAATCGGGAGAATGCCAGGAATCCATTTGTGTCACGTTCATATTGATACGATGAAAAATAAACAAATTCTGTTTCTAGTAAAATCTCGTTAGACGCTCGCTGGTCGGGACCGGCGGTGAGCCCGTATCGTGAACGGAGTCCTAATTCCAAGTGTGAGTTTCTCGCTTCTTTCTGGCCGAAGGGGGGAGCGAGATGGAATGCTTTGCGTGCGCGGCGGGCGTGCGCGATGGTCGCAAGCGCTTACGAGTTACCGTGAGCATGAGAACCGCTTCGCAGAATCTTGACGCAGGCCCGGCTCAAGTCTTTTTTACGCCCTAGACGAACTTCTCAAATTGCGCCCTTTGTTATAGTACATTTATTTGAGTACATTGATGTCCTTAGTCTTAATTTTGACTCGTAGTATAAAACCGTTGTAGTACAATTTGTAGTATTTCATTTACAAATTTATTTTTAACAATACCAACAATGAAAAGACCATTTTGCACCTCTTGTCAACCTTACGCCCTAGCAGTTACCAATTTTTTTAGAGTAAAGTCATAAATAATCTCAAATAAATGTATTATAATAAAGAGCGCAATTTGACAAGTTCGCCTAGAGCGCAAAAAAGATTTGAGCCGGGCCTGCCTCAAGATTTGCGAAGCGGTTCCCGTGCTGATGGAGTGTCAGGTGTCCGAAAGACGGAGCGAGACAAAATATCAACGCGTCGTCTGCTCGTACTGTCCTGACTCGCTTTCTGTGCCTTCGCTCGCTCTCGTTTCATGTCGCTCTCGCCTTCGCCGGACAAGACTGTAACAGAAGTGGTGGGGATAGCGAAAAGTCCGTATCGTGTACACCAAACCGAGACCGTAACGAGACTTTACTGTAATCGACGACACATCACCAAGCAACGGTGATCTCGCGCGGCTCGGACCACAATGGTTCTCGTCGGTTATTCGAGCTTCTAAGATCGTATTCAGATATACCCTTCGGTGCCCACGGAACTCCAACTGACAAATCCACGATCGTCAGATGGTGGTGACTGGTTTCTCCTCGATCGCTGTTCACGAAAACGAATCGACCGGCGAATATATCTGCATACGATCTTAGGATAAAAATACGATGACAGATGGAATAGTATTCGAAGCTCAAGATGAAAGGCCTTCGAATAATCAAAGGAAACTAAATATCCGAAGCTAAACAGAATTTTAGATTTAGGGTACACACACCCTCCCCGAAACCTCGTGTAGATCGGCCACTGGGGCCATTCGGAAGTATATTCTTTTATTTAAATAATGCCCATCTCTGCATAGGACCGTAAAGAATTACAAAAAAAATCAGGGAGTCAACTGTTGATCGATTTGGAGACTTTTCCTTCTTACGTGTTACATACAATAGTCGGAAGAATAATAATAAGAGCAATAATTGCAAATAATTGCCAGAACTTCCACATTCTGAAAATATGATATCAGTAAATCAATATCTCCAGTATTAGTAAAAAAGTTCCAATTTCTCTTTTCTTATTTTAAATAATGTGATCATATAATTATAACATAAATTCGACAGCGATTTCAAGTGATGTATGTGTCACGGTAAAGGCATTAATTTAGTAAATGTATACCATTCCCAGCAGTTCCTGGTTAATATATGCCTAAAATGCATATAACCTAACCTACAATCGTCCGAAAATGCATACATCGACTGCATCACGCTTTTACTGTGGCACATGTATCCAGCTAACGCTTCAGTTTTGCTATGATTCCACGTTGGTAGTCCTCCCGAGTAGGCGCCATCTCGTATCCACTAGCTCAACTAAATTTGTCACGTGACGTGCTCTGTATTATCGCCAATATGGTGGAACTCGTATTTGGGAATGCAATCACGGGCTGACGTTGTTTGTCCTTATATGAGCAGATTTTTGACTGGGTGAGGTCTCATTCGAAAGAGGAAGGTTCGATGCAGTCCGCTCTGCTCATCGTTTGAGTCAGAAAACTCTTTTAGTGACCTATAAATACATGGAATCTGCGAGTGCATTTTGACGATTTTTTCTCTACTTTGGACACTCGTATTATTACATATCAACACAATCTCTTTGAACCATGACCAGAGTGGGCTGCATTGAACCTTCATCTTTCGAATGAGACCTCGCACAGCCCAAAATTTGCTCATATAAGGACAAACATCACGTCAGCGCGCAAACCCATGTTTCGGCCCAGATTATGTCGGTATACAGAGCGCTGCATTACCCGTGTCTACCCCCTTAATCGAAAATGACAATACAGACATACCAAACACTAGAAACCTTACATCAAAGGAGATCGATGGCTTCATTGATCAACTTTCGGGCGGGTCCGGGGAACCAGAGGAGAGTTCTTTGCCGGCTCAGTCGAGATGTCCTGGGTTCGTCGAATGAAACGCACACTGCCTACTGGGTATTTCACGGTTTATTTGTGCTCGTAACCGCGAGTTAAAACTCGCGTCGCAAGGCGGCTTAATTCTAAACGGTCTAAGGCTAATTCTTAACTACTAGGTCCTTTACTTACTAGGCGGCTTAAGGCTAGGCGGCTTAATGCTAGGCGGTTCAACGTTTTACGGCTTAATGCTATCGCGGCGGTTCAACGTTTTACGGCTTATTGCTATCGCGTCGGTTCAGCGGTGAGCGATGGCTCGTAGTGGCGACCGGTCGGCGGTCGCGACGGTACTCGGCGGCACTCGGATGGTGCTCAGCCGCGGGGAAGGGTGTAAGCCTACTGCCGAGCGAGTGAGAACCTCGGCTCTGCACAGTCTGCATGGAAGGCCTTTCGTGCGGTGGGCCAGCTATCATTGACCGCTGGTTGACCACCACGACCGGACGGTCCAGCGCGAATCGTGATTCGGCTGATGTAGCGACCAGGGATCGGGTTACCAGCGGTCAGGCGGTAAGGCGGTAAGGCACTCGGCGCACTAGAATTCCCAAGGAGGATGAAAAATATCCAAAAGAGCTTCTCTCGTAACGACTCGGCATGTAAGGCGAAGCCACGGAGCAAGCTGCCCGTCACTGTTCGCGGCCCCGGTCTTATTCTCCGCGGCGCGAAAAGCTGCCGCGAGAGCGTTATCAGTTCCGCGGCCGCCTATCGGCCGCGGTGGAAGTTAGTCTCGCGGTTCGTTGCGCATGGTGGGGCGTGCTCCCGCGTGGCGCGGTGTAACTCGCGAGTCGTGGGTCGGGAGGGTGAAATGCCTACGTGACGTACGTCACAAACTAAACATCAACATTTTAAGCGCAATGGATCAATCAATACTACGATCATCAAACAACTCTAATTCTACAGACAAATATATTGCCCCTCTCATAAAAAGACTAAGGAAAGAAAAGAGCTATTTAATAACTCGTATAAATAGGTTAACTAGACCCGATAACTATATGGCTGCAAATGACAACCTTATAGCAGCACTTAAACAGATCTTAAAATTAGTTAGATACGATATAAAAATGGCCTTCCATAACTCCGTAAGCAACTACTGGAAAAATAAAATCACTAGTTTATCAGTCCATAAACCTAGAGAACTTTTCCCAGCTATCAACAGCATCTTCCGCCCAAGAGACCGCGGTAACATAGATACTCTTAAAATTCCCTCCACAAACGTAGACCTAATCGCAAACGCTAACTTAGACTGCAACAACCTACAAACTGACAATGACAACAACCTGCTCATCACTGACTTACAGGACAAGCTAAAAACCCTAGGAGCACATTTCGAAACAGTCCACACTCAGAATATCCACATGGGAAAACAACAACTAACAAACATAATCACACAGAAAATTGAAAATTTAAAAAATTAACTAGACAAAGACATACAAGATAACACAACAGTTTGCATATATAACAATACAAATGTGACTAACAACCCAAACGCAAACCTCATTCCACCTGACTTCTTCTCGTCCACAGAAAATCTAAAACTAGTTTTCAAAAAACTAAACAATAAAAAATCCTCGAACTTCGACAATATCCCCAATATAGTGCTAAAGAACTTACCACCACTATACATCTTCTATTACACAATAGTATTTAACAATTGCCTAAACATGTCATACTTCCCAAAAGTCTGGAAAACAGCCAAGCTTATTGCCATAAAAAAGAAGGATAAAAATAGCAACGATCCGGCAAGCTACCGTCCGATCAGTCTCCTACCTAACATCAGTAAAGTGTTCGAAATTGTAATAAACAACTCACTAAACACATTCTGTACACTCAACAACATAATCCTAGAAACACAATTTGGATTTAGACACAAACAATCAACCACTCATGCTATCACCAAATTTACATCCGATATTTGCTGGGCCAGAAACGCGGGGAACTGCGTCGGGGCCGTATTCATCGATCTAGAAAAGGCTTTTGATACAGTTTGGCTAGACGGACTCTTTTACAAACTTAGCAAAAAGAACTTCCCAACCCACTTAATAAAGATGCTATGGAACATGCTCCATGATAAAGAGTTCATTGTAACCGAAGGACAAGACACATCACCGAAAACCTTCAAAATAAGAAACGGACTGCAACAAGGCACCGTAAACTCCCCCATCTTGTTTAACATTTACACAAGCGACTTACTCCAGATGTTCAACCTAAATAGCGACAACAAAATATCCGCATTAGCTTTTGCAGACGACCTGCTTATCTACGTAAAAGATAACAAACCTTCGAAAATCAAAATAGAACTTCAAGAACTTTTCGGCAACATCCAAAACTATCTCCACACTTGGAAACTAAAAATAAACTTAAAAAATGCGAATCCATCCTATTCAGACCATTCATCTCGAAAATATCAGAGGTAAACAAAAATGTTAGAATCCACTCCAAAAAATTCTGCATTCATGACTCCTACAACACAAACTCCATTATCCCGCACAAAAAAATAGTTCGCTACCTAGGTGTACAACTGGATTTCAAACTAAACTTTAACAAATACATAGATATACAAATAAGTAAAGCACAAAAAGCATTTATGGCGAACAGAAGAATGTTTTATTTTAAAGATCTAAATAAGAACGTAAAACTGTTATTTTATAAGCTACTAATTCGACCGATTTTAACGTATGGCTGCGCAATCTGGTTCAACATCAGTGCCAGCACAATGGAGAAAATAAGAATGTTTGAAAGAAAGTGTATCAGGGCTTGTCTGAGTAGATACCGTACACCGGAGTCAAACTACACCAAAAATGTAAGCAATCACCATCTATATAACGAAGCAAAATTCACTCGAATAGATTTGTTCATATTAAAACTAATCAGGAACCATTGGGCGCACATTCATATCATTGGAACAAACAGCCTAATCTACAGTTCCATCTACCCGAATCCTCAATACTATGATAAATCCAGACAAACCGGTTACACACCACCAGAATCCTTCATTTACCTAGACAGCATAGGCCTCATACAAAATAATAGTAATCTACCAAGGATATACCATTTTAACAGAAAAAACTACGATAAAAGTATACCATATGAAGCCGATATTGACACAAATGGTCCCTCGATGCGATGCAAATACAAGCTAACCACTTACGACCATAAAGACAAACACCGGAACAATACCAAGAAATACTGGTGGCTCTAACAAAATCTAATATAAGACAAACCTATCCGAAATTAACGAGCCCCCTTGCATACACACTAGTACCCATTCTATGAAATACCAAATCCTAAGTTGCGCCCAATGTTTCCATATTATTACACCACACTATAATTTTATTCTGACTAGTTAAAAGTAAGATAAAAATATGTATATAAGATCATGTTATAGCATTAACTAAGTACTAGATATAACTTTCCCAATCCCAACTTTTCCCCTCCTCTTTCTATCACCCTCACCCCCACCCTTACCCTGTAATCATACCAACGATAAAGATTGATGTAACAGTCCCGTGCCTCACTGTGCATCATACCCAACGAACGAATTTTAGTAACATAAGCCTAGTTTAAGTATAACAATGTAGCATTAAGTGCAATCTAAATAGTAGACAACGATAAGACTGTGCGTGCTCCAGTGTTGGAGCCTTTAGTCTAACTTCCCAAGACTGCGCCCTCAAAAGCTTTTATTCGTTATGTTTATTGTACCCCTGTTATTATTTATTACTCCTCTTTGTTCTGGCACAATAAACGTTTGTTTTATAAAAAAAAAGTTGATTAGGCGGCTGACTCGTAACGCGGAGGTCTTGGGTTCGACTCCAGTCGCCCGAGATTCTATTTTTCGAATATATTAATATCTTAAAATTAATATTTCCCTCCTTACCGACTTCACCCGCGGTTCCTCCCCCTCCATGCACTTCGGTATCGGTTCGATATCGATTCGGTATCGATATCAGTTCTCGCGCTATACCCCCTACCACTCCGCCATCTCTATGGCGTCATCCGCCGCCGCCCGCCCGCCCGCCGGGTTTCATTTTCCTCTGACCTTGAAACTCAAATTTGGATTTCATGGTCGGGGGAGGGGTGGGGGAAATGACCTTGAAACTCAAATTTGAGTTAGAACCGGCCTAGCTATACTACTTCTTTTGACTGACATAATTTTTTGACTTCAGTAACCGTAAGGGAACTCACGATTCTGGATTTTGCCCTAACTAATGGAGATCACTTCTCGTGCAGTCTCTAACGTCGCAGATTCGTACCCTGCAACCGTATGTCACGTACACAATCGGTGAATTTGATTAGTAGAACTTATTCCACTTTCACACAAAACTGTCTTCCCACTCTTAACGGAGGATTTCACAAATTTCACGCGTTCCGAATCCTAATTCCGAGACCTGTCACTGAGTCTAATCCCGATCCCACTTCTGATTTGTAGGGATGGCTGAGGTTGAGCGGGAAATTAAGTAGACAGGTTTTTAAAATAGATACTTTAATGAAATGAAATAGAATTTACTTGTGCGGACACGAAGTAGACCCGATGGCAACTGATCACAGAATGCTTTTCCGCCCTCGAGCCAACTCGCACTTTCCCTTACTTCTAGCGACCCTATCATAAATGATCGCGTCGTCTTCGGCCGCATATTCGGCGAGTCAAGCGTACTCGCCGAACCGACCATACGCTGACCAGGCGTAGGGAAAAACCCCAGGCCCGAAGCTAGTTCAGGGCCGCAGCCTACACCGGTATCCTATTTAGATCCCCACAATTAACTTTTAGTACCGAAAATCACTGGCGGCCGCAATTCAACTTCTGTATGACACACTTTTCAGTCAGCTCGGTCTGATCGCTAACAGCTTTCTGCCGATTCTCCTTCCGACTGTTACGTACATCGGCTCTCTCTCTCTCTCTCTCTCTCTCTCTCTCTCGTTCCTCGCGCGCTAGTAATCCTCTAGGGAGTGATCGGATAAACGTGTATTGTCGCTAATTGGTTGTGGCAAAAGTGGAAGTTACCGGAGAAAGAAATTGTAAAAAAGAAAGAGACAGAAATACGGATAGACAGAGATAGATAAACAATCAGCTTGGAAAGCAGACGAGTTAATGAATGTTTAGGTTATATTATTTCCTCCCTAGGGGATCACTACTCACTCGCCACTGAGGTAAACCCGCGAAATTCGTACTACAAGTAGAGCTGTTCAGGTACCCGGAAAAAGCAAGCCGAGCCTAGCTCGGCTCGGATAGAACCAAATAAGTACTTGATTTTTTTCAAGCAGCCTAAAAGAACCGGGCGGATTGGAAAGAAGCGAGCGGGCCGAATGAACTTCGAGCAGATCGAAAACTATTTGTCCGATTTATTTGAAACTTGGTACACATATTCTTAATGGTATTATCTAAAATGTAGCATATCATTTTATTTTATGCGGTAACCCATTCATATATAATACATGTTTTAAGTTTGCCTTGTTAGGTAAAAAATTAATAGCGATATTCACCTTGCTCTCATTTGTACAATAATATTTTTTCTTCACACATCCGTATACTAATTGTCTTGTTCCTTTCCGCGTCACCTTGTCCGTGCGGATTTAGCTACAGGTACAAGTAAAACGGCCTTTCGTCCCTATGGCGTAGGACCTATGCGGATATATGCTACTACCAATAAAATAATAAAACGTTTCGTACCGACCGTAGCAAAGTATAATGACTTGCCACGTTTATTTCTTAAGGAACTCTGCTGAATTGTACGTGTCTTGTATTTTTTTCGCCGAAGTTATTAAACAGGACCTTCCGTTGGAAAAAGAATTTCAAACAACGAGACGCGTATTTTCGTCGTAATTGCCACCACATGAAATGAGACAAATTCAATGAAATGAATTTTGCTGTACTTGTTCCTTTTTCACGCAGATCGTTCGTTCACCCTCGGCGTGAGCTGCTTACGTTCAATATTAATTACGTCTTTGTCTCCTAAGATTTCTGCCACTTCCTTTCTCCCAATACCCGAAACGCGTTTCTTTTAACGGGCTAACAATTTTACGGTCCCAGGTTTATCTAACATGAGAAAGACCATGATTCTAGTGTTCATTAATAAAATATCTACAATGTAGCATTCGGATTTGAGAAGAAAAAAATTTATTGTACAAACGAGAGCAAGATGAATATCACTAACAAGGCAAACTTAAAACACTTATTATATACGAATGGGTTATCGCATAAAATAAAATGATATGTTACATTTTAGATACCATTAAGAATATGTGTACCAAGTTTCAAATAAATCGGACAAATAGTTTTCGATCTGCTCGAAGTTCATTCGGCCCGCTCGCTTCTTTCCAATCAGCCCTCCTTCTCTTTCGAGCCGCTTGAAAAAAAATGAAGTATTTATTTGGTTCTATCCGAGCCGCTCGGTTCTTTCGGGTACCTGACTCGGCTTGGAATCCGAGCCCCGGATTGATTCGGATTTCAAGGTACCCGAATATTCAGGTACCCGAACAGCTCTAACTACGAGTCAATATTTCTTACATCGGGCTAGAAATGAACATTTAGGTCGTTCGTGCTACCTCATCCCGCTCCTCCGCACCTACCGCAATGGCCTTTAAATTATTTTAAAATATGCAACAAATATTTAGTCGTACAATGAGCAACATTATGTTGCAAAAGCCTACAGTCTTAGCCACAAAGACAATTTGGGGTTATTTGTTTGATCCGGTAATTCCTCTCATTGTCAGTGCTACATATAATAAACGCAGGGTCCCACTAATGCAACAGCGCGCCGCGCACGGGTCTGATTTACGAGTTTCTCGGTTTTTCCAGCAGTTTGGAGCATTTGAAGGAGTTGATTTTTACGACGAGGCGCGCGTCGAAAGCGTTCGTGTGCGCCCTATGCAGGGATTTCGACGTGCTGAAAGGTGCCTCGCAGCCTCAAGAGCAAAAAATCGGATAGCGGAGAAATATGCACACCAATGGAGTCCTGGCGTTCTCCCGATTAAAATTATACCAGATGTTATGTAAACCGTGCGTGCAAGAGAGTCTGGCCGTCGGCGTTCTTTTAATTCGATTGGAAAAACATGCGAATAGACACGGATGAGTGCGTTCGCATGTTTGTCGAGTCGAAGTAAAAGAACGTCTACCTGTACCGTCGTTAACCGCCAACTCGCGGGATAATACGGTCATAAACCGCGACTCTGGCGAAATGCTCTGGCCGATCAGCCTGATTAATTTTTGGGTACCAGATATGGCATTTTCCGCCTCTAGTACCTAATCCCTCTACGTTCGGCAGGCAATAAACCGTGCTCCGCTACAGCATAATTAAATTATACTGATGTTCTGAGCACTGACCATGACGTGAAATTAATCTTATGGTCCGCACGATGACCAAAAGAAGATGTTCTTATGTTAGATCGAAGAATATTTCCCCGGCAATGGGGTAGGAAACGAAATAACTCTGAACAAGTACCAGTACGCCTCGCGGTGAGACACAGGGACAAAAGGGGTAGTCCTCTGCCTGCGCGTGGTCCCACCCGCGTCGTCCTCCCTTCTACGGCTCCCTTATCTCTCGAGTATAAACACGCGCTCGAATTTTAAAACAAAAGCACGCATTGACGTATTCCGTGCGAGAGAAGGTGAACCTTGGGGATGAGGTTGTAATATACTGACCCTTAGTTATCTTTTTCCTCTGACTTTCCCTGTACACAGGATTCACACTTAAGTACCGAAATGCTGAGTAAATGTAAATACTGCGTCATCCCTGCTACCTATCGTAATCTTAGCTAATGCGTCACCTATCCAAAACCCTGCACTTCTGCCCTATCCCGTCATCCCCTCTCTTACATTCCGAAACCTTTAAAACCCATCGCATTCCCTTATCCTGGAGCATTACTATTCCAAAAGCCACCAGTCTCAGTCATAGAGTCCAGTTCGAAACTTAGTTGAATAAATATATATATATATATATATATATATATATATATATATATATTTGGCGTATCCTTCCCAAGATTGTTACCATTTGGGACAACGTTCATCGAAGAAGAATGTCGCATCGTCTAATTTTTGTATTGTAAGTTAAGGAATCCACGTATTCTATATTTTTCTTTTCCTCATTCTGAATCTCTTACGGACAAATTACAAGTCAACATGGCACAAGCCGGAATAAAAATCGAACTCGCGGCAAAGATGTTAATAACGTTTAACGGTACGAAATCTTTATTATATGAATTTTGTGATAATTGCGACAAAGCAATTTCTTTAGTAAGTGAAGAGAATAAAGCAGTTCTGTTTGCAATAATCGAAACAAAGATAATGGGTAACGCGAGGGCCTTAATTAGAATTCGCGCCTTTACAAATTGGGGTGCATTAAAAACGTATTTGCTAGATGCTTATTCTGACAAGAGGTCACAAGGTCAATGGCAACTAGAATTATCTTCTTGCAAACAGGCCTATAACGAAGATGTTCTCTCCTATTCACAAAAGGTTGAGAATTGTTTAATAAGGCTAACCAATAGTCTCAATGATGGGTTATCGGCTGTAAAACATAGAGCTTGGGTAAATCTTTTGCAAAAACAAGCTCTTGATGTATTCGTCATGGGGTTGCGAAAGGATATTTCTATAATAGTTAAGTCGCAAAAACCAGCTACTTTGGTCGATGCTATCCAAATGGCACAAGCGGAAGAAGTTGAACAAAAATCACAAATTGAGATTGCAAGATTTCAGGGATTAAGTTTGAGGGAGATAAAGTACTGCACGATTTGCAATCTAAGTGGTCATACAACGGTAAATTGTCGTTTCCGTGAACCTAATACTATAGCAGAAAGTTCGTATTTCCGTCAGAAACCAGATGTAAGAGTAAATTCTTATATGGCAGGCCGTGATAACACATATAATACTAAGGTGTGTTCATATTGCAAAAATAGGGGACATGTAATTAATGAATGAAGAAAACGTGAATACAATAATAGACGATATCAACAGGCAGATGGGAATTCCTCAGCGATGGCATATCAATCTTATCGTCCATCACCGAATCGGAACACCTATTCTTCTGCAAATTCTCAGAATCACTCTCAATCAAGTCCTCAAAATATTCGCTATCACTCACCTGGTAACGAAAGTACTTTAAACTCCAATCACACTCCGGTGACTGCCGCACCGAGGGTGATTCACGAATTACAGGCAGAACGTTAAGTCGGATACAAGGGGTTACAACTTTTGTTGAAGTAGCTTTCCAAGAGGGAATAGAATCTCCTTTAAAATTACTTTTAGATACGGGTGCAGATATTTCTATCATAAAGGTTTCTCAGTTAAAGGAGGATACTCTTTTCTATGATGATATGAAATTAAAAATCAGGGGTTTAACATCTGAACCGTTTGAAACATTGGGTTATTGCTATTTAAATATGAAAGTAAATAATGTCATGTACACGGGCATATTCCATATTGTAAAGGATAGTTTCCCTATTGCATACCCTGGAATTTTTGGGAATGATATTATATTAAACCTAAAACTTCGAATAGATTATATTGTTCCGAGCACCCTATGTAGAGGATTCATGGCCCGCTGGTGCTCGCGACGAAGACAAGAGACAGCGAGAAGAAGGCGATCGGATCTATCGCCTGTCAAGCTGTCATTCGGGAGTCAGCCGCCATTACAAGCATCGATATTGTATTCCTAACAGATTATATTCGTTACCTGTTCTTATATTATTCTTGTTACCCCTTGTTTAATGTTCTGTTATCGTTGCTGTTCAGCAAACTTATATTATGTCGAACGCAAAACGTAACAATATTAATAATCTATTGCATTTTTCACATAACCAGTTTCGACGTCTAATTCATGAGGAGAAACCATTAATGCACATAACTTCAGAATCCTTTTTAAATTCTAATAATAAAAAAAATTCAAATTCAGAATTACCTACAGTGGTTAATTCGAATGTACTCTCAATACCAGCTCGCTCGGAAACGCTTATTCCAATCAGAGTCTTAAATTCAAGTATTAAGGAAGGTATAGTTCAGCGAGGTAGCATTCAGGACGGACTTTTCTTTTCCGAAAGTCTAGTTAGCGTTTATGAGAATTCTGAGGCTTTAACGTCTGTTGTAAATATTACTAACGAGGATATACAAATCAGTAAGCCTGAAGTTATGTTAGAGGAATTAGATCATGATGTTTTGAAAATTTTAAGACTGGATTCTGTAGAATCAAGCACGAGCAAAAGGAACGTCGACTCTAAATCTGAGCGACTAAAAACAATTATTCAACATCTTAGATTAGATCATTTAACTGAGGAAGAACGGGAAAGTATTATTGATCTTTGTACTGAATTTAATCATATTGTACATCTAGAGGAGGATGTTCTAAGTAGCACTGATGCTACATCTCATAAGATAGTAACACATACAGATGTTCCTATTTCTGCTAAAACATATCGTTATCCAGAGTGCCATAAAAAGGAAGTCAGTAAACAAATTGATAAAATGTTAAAAGATGGTATAATAAAATCTTCAAACTCCCCGTGGAATGCACCACTTTGGGTGGTTCTTAAAAAGTTAGACGCGTCGGGTGAAATCAAATGGCGCATCGTTATTGATTATAGGAAGCTAAATGAGATTACTGTTGGTGATTCGTGTCCCTTACCCAACATAATTGATATTTTAGGTCAATTGGGAAATTCAAAATACTTTACGACTTTGGATCTCACATCAGAGTTTCATCAGATAAAAATGCATCCGGATGATGCTGCAAAAACAGCCTTTTCTACTCCTACCCGTCATTTTGAATTTTGTCGTATGCCGTTTGGTTTAAAGAACGCGCCAGCGACGTTTCAAAGATTAATGAACACGGTTCTCGCGGGAATTCAAGGAATTAGGTGTCTTGTTTATCTGGATGATATTATTGTTTATGCCGATTCATTAGAAACACATACAAAGAAGTTACGGGAAGTATTTCAGAGATTATCACAATATAATTTGAAGATTCAATTAAACAAATGTGAGTTTCTACGTCGAGAGGTAATGTATCTTGTTTACGTTCTGTCGGAAACAGGAGTAAAACCAGATCCTTTCAAAGTACTGGCTGTAAAAAATTTTCCAGTACCTAAGTCACCCAAAGACATAAAATCATTCATAGGTCTTGCTAGCTACTATTGTAGATTTATTCCTAATTTTAGAGAAAAGACACGCCATTTTTATGGACAAGCAACCAATAAAATTCTTTTGAAAGTTTGAAATCAAAATTGATTTCCGAACCAATATTGCAATATCCTGATTTTTCGAAGGAATTTATTCTTACGACTGATGCCAGTAATTTTGCTATTGGTGCTGTCTTAGGACAGAATCACGGTATTCAGGATCTACCTATAGCTTATGCAAGTAGAACTTTAAATCGGGCGGAATCAAACTACTCTACAATAGAACGCGAGTTATTAGCTATTGTATGGGCTGTAAAACATTTTCGTTCATATATCTATGGTAGGAAATTCAAAATAATCACAGATCATAAACCCTTAATGTGGTTGTTTAATATTAAAGATCCAGGTTCACGTTTGATTCGTTGGCGATTACTGTTAGAGGAATATGATTATGAGATAATATATAAACCAGGGAAGATTAATTCTAATGCGGATGCTCTGAGTCGAATAAAATGTAATACGGAAGCTGAAATTGAACTTAATATAATCAATTCAATGTTTACTAAATCATACTCTGATTTCTTAAATGCTTTAAAAACCTCGATAATTAACTATGATAAAATTGAGGAGTACAAGGACACACTCTTTTCCTCATCGGACAACTACGCGGTTTGTATTTCAAAGGATCTTGAATCTTGTAGTACTATTTGAGAGGAATTTAAAAAACGTTATCCAAGCCATTTAAATAGCTTTAAAAAACAGAATCTTGCATGTCATGAGGCAGTAACAGTAAAGGAAGGAAACAAGTATATATTTTATCTTGTGATTAAAGAAAACTATTGGGATCAAGCAAGCTATGAAGACCTCTTTAAAACATTATGTGTTTTACGAAATCTTATGATAAAGAATAAATTAAAATCTATAAGTATGCCATTTTTGGGAACAAAGTTTGAAAAATTCAAATGGGAAAAGATTAGATCTATGTTACGCTATATATTCAAGGCAACAGATATTAATGTTAAAATGTTTTCTAATACTGTACATACTCCAACACCAAAGGAGGTTAAAGAAATACTGAAAGAGAATCATGATTCCCCAATCGCAGGTCATTCAGGGTTTCACCGTACATATAAAAGAATTAAGGAGAATTATAAATGGTCTTCTATGAAAAAAGATATCGCGGATTATATAAAATATTGCAAATCCTGCTAGGAAAATAAGCTAGTGCGGAAGAGAAATCATGCTCCAATGCAAATTACCTCTACGGTTACTAAAGCTTTTGAAAGAATAGCATTAGATATTGTAGGACCATTACCTTTGTCGGAAAACGGAAATAAATATATTTTAACAATTTAAGATGACTTGACAAAATTTTCTCAAGCTCATGCGATACCAAACCATGAAGCAAAAACAATAGCTATAACTTACCATCATGAATTTATTTGTAAATATAGAATTCCTGACTCTATTTTAACTGATCAGGGTGCAGATTTTACTTCGAAGTTATTGAAGAACATAGCGAAATTATGCAAAATAAAACAAATTCAAACAACTGCCTATCATCCGCAAACAAATGGTGCTCTTGAACGATCTCATGCCACTCTGGCAGATTATTTAAAACATTATGTAAAGTCAGATCAAACCGATTGGGATGAATGGCTTTCTACCGCAATGTATGCGTATAACACGACTGTACATACATCCACTAACTATACTCCTTATCAGTTAGTTTTTGGCGAAAAACCTGAAATTTCATCCTCTCTATTAAAGAAACCTGAATTTAAATATACATACGATGATTTTGTTAGCAATATAAGATTAAAGCTCCAAAAGTCACATGAAACTGCAAGGAATTATCTAATTCAAAATGATATATGGCACAAATTAGCGGATAAGAATCATTGGTTATATGTATTGTCAAAAGCGACTGATGTAACAATTAGTTGTAGAAATGAAACTGCACCTTTCGATGTAATTCTAAATTATATGATTCCAAAAAATATGATTTAATTTCACCTAAATTTACTCATATTTTGCTCCTCCGACAAAAAACTCATCAAAATTTAAAAAAATCGAATTTGATTTCAAATAAATTTATTAAAATTTGACTAATAAATTTTCACAAAACCCAAAAAATATGATTTAATTTCACCTAAATTTACTCAAATTTATCTCCTCCAACAAAAAACCCAACAAAATCCAAAAATATCGAATTTCATTTAAAAAAAATTATTAAAATTTGACTAAAAATTTTCACAAAATCCAAAAAAATATGATTTAATTTCACCTAAATTTACTCAAATTTAGCTCCTCCGACAAAAAAACTCATTAAAGTCCAAAAAAATCGAATTTGATTTAAAAAAATTTTATTACAATTTGACTAAAAATTTTCACAATATCAAAAAAAATATGAGTTAATTTCAGCTAAATTTACTCTAATTTAGCTCATCCGACAAAAAAACTCATCAAAATTCAAAAAAATCGAATTTGGTTTCAAACAAATTTATTAACATTTGACTAAAAATTTTCACAATTTCCAAACAATATGATTTAATTTCACCTAAATTTACTCAAATTTAGCTCCTCCGACAAAAAAACTCATTAAAGTCCAAAAAAATCGGATTTGATTTAAAAAAAATTTATTAAAATTTGACTAAAAATTTTCACAAAATTCATTAAAATATGGCTTAATTTCACCTAAATTTACTCAAATTTAGCTCCTCCGACAAAAAAACTCATCAAAATCCAAAAAAATCGAATTTGATTTAAAAAAATTTTATTAAAATTTGAGTAAAAAGTTTCACTAAATCCAATAAATATGAGTTAGTTTCACCTAAATTTACTCAAATTTATCTCCTCCGACAAAAAACTCATCAAAATCCAAAAGAATCGGATTTAATTCCAAAAAATTTTATTAAAATTTGAGTAAAAATTTTCACTAAATCCAAAAAATATGAGTTAGCTTGACCTAAATTTACTCAAATTTATCTCTTCCAACAAAAAACCCAAAAATATCGAATTTCATTTAAAAAAAATTATTAAAATTTGACTAAAAATTTTCAAAAAATTCAATAAAATATGATTCAATTTCACCTAAATTTACTCAAATTTATCTCCTCCAACAAAAAAACTCAACAAAATCCAAAAAAATCGAATTTGATTTAAAAAAATTTATTAAAATTTGACTATAAATTTTCACAAAATCCAAAAAATATGATTTAATTTCACCTAAATTAACTCAAATTTAGCTCCTCCGACAAAAAAACTCATTAAAGTCCAAAAAAATCGAATTTGATTTTAAAAAAATTTATTAAAATTTGACTAAAAATTTTCACAAAATCAAAAAAAATATGTGTTAATTTCCCCTAAATTTATTCAAATTTAGCTCGTCCGGTAAAAAAACTCATCAAAATCCAAAACAATCGAATTTGATTTAAAAAAATTTGATTAAAATTTGACCAAAAATTTTCACAAAATCCAAAAAAATATGAGTTAATTTCACCTAAATTTACTCATATTTAGCTCCTCCAACAAAAAAACTCAACAAAAACAAAAAAATCGAATTTGATTTAAAAGAATTTATTAAAATTTGACTATAAATTTTCACAAACCCAAATAATATGATTTAATTTCACCTAAATTTACTCATATTTAGCTCGTCCGACAAAAAACTCATTAAAATAAAAAAAATCGAATTTGATTTCAAATAAATTTATTAAAATTTGACTAATAAATTTTCACAAAACCCAAAAAATATGATTTAATTTCACCTAAATTTACTCATATTTATCTCCTCCAACAAAAAACCCAACAAAATCCAAAAATATCGAATTTCATTTAAAAAAAATTATTAAAATTTGACTAAAAATTTTCACAAAATCCAAAAAAATATGATTTAATTTCACCTAAATTTACTCAAATTTAGCTCCTCCGACAAAAAAAATTATTAAAGTCCAAAAAAATCGAATTTGATTTATAAAAATTTTATTACAATTTGACTAAAAATTTTCACAAAATCCAAAAAAATATGAGTTATTTTCCCCTAAATTTATTCAAATTTACCTCGCCCGGCAAAAAAACTCATAATAATAAAAAAAAATCGAATTTGATTTCAAAAAAATTTATTAAAATTTGACTAAAAATTTTCACAAAATCCAAAAAAATATGAGTTAATTTCCCCTGAATTTACTCAAATTTTGCTCCTCCGACAAAAAAACTCATCAAAATCCAAAAAAATCGAATTTGATTTAAAAAAATTATATTAAAATTTGAGTAAAAAGTTTCACTAAATCCAATAAATATGAGTTAGTTTCACCTAAATTTACTCAAATTTATCTCCTCCGACAAAAAACTCATCAAAATCCAAAAGAATCGGATTTAATTCCAAAAAATTTTATTAAAATTTGAGTAAAAATTTTCACTAAATCCAAAAAATATGAGTTAGTTTGACCTAAATTTACTCAAATTTATCTCTTCCAACAAAAAACCCCACAAAACCCAAAAATATCGAATTTCATTTAAAAAAAATTATTAAAATTTGACTAAATATTTTCGCAAAATCCAAAAAATATGTGTTAATTTCCCCTAAATTTATTCAAATTTAGCTCGTCCGGCAAAAAATCTCAACAAAATCCAAAAAAATCGAATTTGTTTTAAAAAAATTTATAAAATTTGACTAAAAATTTTCACAAAATTGAATAAAATATGATTTAATTTCACCTAAATTTACGCAAACTTATCTCCTCCAACAAAAAAACTCAACAAAATCCAAAAAAATCGAATTTGATTTAAAAAAATTTATTAAAATTTGACTATAAATTTTCACAAAATCCAAAAAATATGATTTAATTTCACCTAAATTTACTCAAGTTTAGCTCCTCCGACAAAAAAACTCATCAAAATCCAACACAATCGAATTTGATTTAAAAAAATTTCATTAAAATTTGACCAAAAATTTTCACAAAATCCAAAAAAATATGAGTTAATTTCACCTAAATTTACTCATATTTAGCTCCTCCAACAAAAAATCTCAACAAAATCCAAAAAAATCGAATTTGATTTAAAAAAATTTATTAAAATTTGACTATAAATTTTCACAATATCCAAATAATATGATTTAATTTCACCTAAATTTACTCATATTTAGCTCGTCCGACGAAAAACTCATTAAAATAAAAAAAATCGTATTTGATTAAAAAAAAATTTATTAAAATTTGACTAAAAATTTTCAAAAAATTCAATAAAATATGATTTAATTTCACCTAAATTTACTCAAATTTATCTCCTCCAACAAAAAACGCAACAAAATCCAAAAATATCGAATTTCATTTAAAAAAAATTATTAAAATTTGACTAAATGTTTTCACAAAATCCAAAAAATATGTGTTAATTTCCCCTAAATTTATTCAAATTTAGCTCGTCCGGCAAAAAAACTCATCAAAATCCAAAAAATCAAATTTGATTTAAAAAAAATTTATAAAATTTGACTAAAAATTTTCACAAAATTGAATAAAATATGATTTAATTTCACCTAAATTTACTCAAATTTATCTCCTCCAACAAAAAAACTCAACAAAATCCAAAAAAATCGAATTTGATTTAAAAAAATTTATTAAAATTTGACTATAAATTTTCACAAAATCCAAAAAATATGATTTAATTTCACCTAAATTTACTCAAATTTAGCTCCTCCGACAAAAAAACTCATCAAAATTCAAAAAAATCGAATATGGTTTCAAACAAATTTATTAACATTTGACTAAAAATTTTCACAAAATCCAAACAATATAATTTAATTTCACCTAAATTTACTCAAATTTAGCCCCTCCGACAAAAAAACTCATTAAAGTCCAAAAAAATCGGATTTGATTTAAAAAAATTTATTAAAATTTGACTAAAAACTATCACAAAATCCAAAAAAATATGAGTTATTTTCCCCTAAATTTATTCAAATTTACCTCGTTCGGCAAAAAACTCATAATAATAAAAAAAAATCGAATTTGATTTAAAAAAAATGTATTAATATTTGACTAAAAATTTTCACAATATCCAAAAAAATATGAGTTAATTTCACCTAAATTTACTCATATTTAGCTCCTCCAACAAAAAAACTCAACAAAATCCAAAAAAATCGAATTTGATTTAAAAAAATTTATTAAAATTTGACTATAAATTTTCACAAAATCCAAATAATATGATTTAATTTCACCTAAATTTACTCATATTTAGCTCGTCCGACGAAAAACTCATTAAAATAAAACAAATCGTATTTGATTTAAAAAAAATTTATTAAAATTTGTCTAAAAATTTTCACAAAATTCAATAAAATATGATTTAATTTCACCTAAATTTACTCAAATTTAGCTCCTCCGACAAAAAATACTCAATATCCAAAAAAATCGTATTTGATTTAAAAAATTTTATTAAAATTTGAATAAAAATTTTCACTAAATTCAATAAAATATGATGCAATTTCACCTAAATTTACTCAAATTTATCTCCTCCAACAAAAAATTCAACAAAATCCCATAAAATCGAATTTGATTTAAAAAAATTTATTAAAATTTGACTATAAATTTTCACAAAATCCAAAAAATATGATTTAATTTCACCTAAATTTACTCAAATTTAGCTCCTCCGACAAGAAAACTCATCAAAATTCAAAAAAATCGAATATGGTTTCAAACAAATTTATTAACATTTGACTAAAAATTTTCACAAAATCCAAACAATATGATTTAATTTCACCTAAATTTACTCAAATTTAGCTCCTCCGACAAAAAAACTCATCAAAATCCAAAACAATCGAATTTGATTTTAAAAAAATTTCATTAAAATTTGACCAAAAATTTTCACAAAATCCAAAAAAATATGAGTTAATTTCACCTAAATTTACTCATATTTAGCTCCTCCAACATAAAATCTCAACAAAATGCAAAAAAATCGAATTTGATTTAAAAAAATTTATTAAAATTTGACTATAAATGTTCACAATATCCAAATAATATGATTTAATTTCACCTAAATTTACTCATATTTAGCTCGTCCGACGAAAAACTCATTAAAATAAAAAAAATCGTATTTGATTAAAAAAAAATTTATTAAAATTGGACTAAAAATTTTCAAAAAATTCAATAAAATATGATTTAATTTCACCTAAATTTACTCAAATTTATCTACTCCAGCAAAAAAACTCAACAAAATCCAAAAAAATCGAATTTGATTTAAAAAAATTTATTAAAATTTGACTATAAATTTTCACAAAATCCAAAAAATATGATTTAATTTCACCTAAATTTACTCAAATTTAGCACCTCCGACAAAAAAACTCATCAAAATTCAAAAAAATCGAATATGGTTTCAAACAAATTTATTAACATTTGACTAAAAATTTTCACAAAATCCAAACAATATGATTTAATTTCACCTAAATTTACTCAAATTTTGCTCCTCCGACAAAAAAACTCATTAAAGTCCAAAAAAATCGAATTTGATTTTAAAAAAATTTATTAAAATTTGACTAAAAATTTTCACAAAATCAAAAAAAATATGTGTTAATTTCCCCTAAATTTATTCAAATTTAGCTCGTCCGGTAAAAAAACTCATCAAAATCCAAAACAATCGAATTTGATTTAAAAAAATTTATTAAAATTTGACTATAAATTTTCACAAAATCCAAATAATATGATTTAATTTCACCTAAATTTACTCAAATTTATCACCTCCAACAAAAAAACTCAACAAAATCCAAAAAAATCGAATTTGATTTAAAAAAATTTATTAAAATTTGACTATAAATTTTCACAAAATCCAAATAATATGATTTAATTTCACCTAAATTTACTCAAATTTATCACCTCCAACAAAAAAACTCAACAAAATCCAAAAAAATCGAATTTGATTTTAAAAAAATTTATTAAAATTTGACTAAAAATTTTCACAAAATAAAAAAAATATGTGTTAATTTTCCCTAAATTTATTCAAATTTAGCTCGTCCGGTAAAAAAACTCATTAAAGTCCAAAAAAATCGAATTTGATTTTAAAAAAATTTATTAAAATTTGACTAAAAATTTTCACAAAATAAAAAAAATATGTGTTAATTTTCCCTAAATTTATTGAAATTTAGCTCGTCCGGTAAAAAAACTCATCAAAATCCAAAACAATTGAATCTGATTTCAAAAAATTTCATTAAAATTTGACCAAAAATTTTCACAAAATCCAAAAAAATATTAGTTAATTTCACCTAAATTTACTCTAATTTAGCTCATCCGACAAAAAACTCATTAAAGTCCAAAAAAATCGAATTTGATTTAAAAAAAATTTATTAAAATTTGACTAAAAATTTTCACAAAATTCAATAAAATATGGTTTCATTTCACCTAAATTTACTCAAATTTAGCTCCTCCGACAAAAAACTCATCAAAATCCAAAAGAATCGGATTTAATTTAAAAAAATTTTATTAAAATTTGAGTAAAAATTTTCACTAAATCCAAAAAATATGAGTTAGTTTCACCTAAATTTACTCAAATTTATCTCCTCCAACAAAAAACCCAACAAAATCCAAAAATATCGAATTTCATTTAAAAAAAATTATTAAAATTTGACTAAATATTTTCACAAAATCCAAAAAATGTGTTAATTTCCCCTAAATTTATTCAAATTTAGCTCGTCCTGCAAAAAAGCTCATCAAAATCCAAAAAATTAAATTTGATTTAAAAAAAATTTATAAAATTTGACTAAAAATTTTCACAAAATTGAATAAAATATGATTTAATTTCACCTAAATTTACTTAAATTTATCTCCTCCAACAAAAAAACTCAACAAAATCCAAAAAAATCGAATTTGATTTAAAAAAATTTATTAAAATTTGACTATAAATTTTCACAAAATCCAAAAAATATGATTTAATTTCACCTAAATTTACTCAAATTTAGCTCCTCCGACAAAGAACTCCTCAAAATCCAAAAAAATCGTATTTGATTTAAAAAATTTTATTAAAACTTGAATAAAAATTTTCACTAAATTCAATAAAATATGATTCAATTTCACCTAAATTTACTCAAATTTTGCTCCTCCGACAAAAAAACTCATTAAAGTCCAAAAAAATCGAATTTGATTTTAAAAAAATTTATTAAAATTTGACTAAAAATTTTCACAAAATCAAAAAAAATATGTGTTAATTTCCCCTCAATTTATTCAAATTTAGCTCGTCCGGCAAAAAAACTCATCAAAATTCAAAAAATTCGAATATGGTTTCAAACAAATTTATTAACATTTGACTAAAAATTTTAACAAAATCCAAAAAATATGATTTAATTTCACCTAAATTTACTCAAATTTAGCTCCTCCGACAAAAAAACTCATTAAAGTCCAAAAAAATCGAATTTGATTTTAAAAAAATTTATTAAAATTTGACTAAAAATTTTCACAAAATCAAAAAAAATATGTGTTAATTTCCCCTAAATTTATTCAAATTTAGCTCGTCCGGTAAAAAAACTCATCAATATCCAAAACAATCGAATTTGATTTAAAAAAATTTCATTAAAATTTGACCAAAAATTTTCACAAAATCCAAAAAAGTATGGTTTAATTTCACCTAAATTTACCCAAATTTAGCTTCTCCGACAAAAAACTCATCAAAATACAAAAGAATCGGATTTAATTTCAAAAAATTTTATTAAAATTTGAGTAAAAATTTTCACTAAATCCAGAAAATATGAGTTAGTTTCACCTAAATTTACTCAAATTTATCTCCTCCAACAAAAAACCCAACAAAATCCAAAAATATCGAATTTCATTTAAAAAAAATTATTAAAATTTGACTAAATATTTTCACAAAATCCAAAAAATATGATTTAATTTCACCTAAATTAACTCAAATTTAGCTCCTCCGACAAAAAAACTCATTAAAGTCCAAAAAAATCGAATTTGATTTTAAAAAAATTTATTAAAATTTGACTAAAAATTTTCACAAAATCAAAAAAAATATGTGTTAATTTCCCCTAAATTTATTCAAATTTAGCTCGTCCGGTAAAAAAACTCATCAAAATCCAAAACAATCGAATTTGATTTAAAAAAATTTGATTAAAATTTGACCAAAAATTTTCACAAAATCCAAAAAAATATGAGTTAATTTCACCTAAATTTACTCATATTTAGCTCCTCCAACAAAAAAACTCAACAAAAACAAAAAAATCGAATTTGATTTAAAAGAATTTATTAAAATTTGACTATAAATTTTCACAAACCCAAATAATATGATTTAATTTCACCTAAATTTACTCATATTTAGCTCGTCCGACAAAAAACTCATTAAAATAAAAAAAATCGAATTTGATTTCAAATAAATTTATTAAAATTTGACTAATAAATTTTCACAAAACCCAAAAAATATGATTTAATTTCACCTAAATTTACTCATATTTATCTCCTCCAACAAAAAACCCAACAAAATCCAAAAATATCGAATTTCATTTAAAAAAAATTATTAAAATTTGACTAAAAATTTTCACAAAATCCAAAAAAATATGATTTAATTTCACCTAAATTTACTCAAATTTAGCTCCTCCGACAAAAAAAATTATTAAAGTCCAAAAAAATCGAATTTGATTTATAAAAATTTTATTACAATTTGACTAAAAATTTTCACAAAATCCAAAAAAATATGAGTTATTTTCCCCTAAATTTATTCAAATTTACCTCGCCCGGCAAAAAAACTCATAATAATAAAAAAAAATCGAATTTGATTTCAAAAAAATTTATTAAAATTTGACTAAAAATTTTCACAAAATCCAAAAAAATATGAGTTAATTTCCCCTGAATTTACTCAAATTTTGCTCCTCCGACAAAAAAACTCATCAAAATCCAAAAAAATCGAATTTGATTTAAAAAAATTATATTAAAATTTGAGTAAAAAGTTTCACTAAATCCAATAAATATGAGTTAGTTTCACCTAAATTTACTCAAATTTATCTCCTCCGACAAAAAACTCATCAAAATCCAAAAGAATCGGATTTAATTCCAAAAAATTTTATTAAAATTTGAGTAAAAATTTTCACTAAATCCAAAAAATATGAGTTAGTTTGACCTAAATTTACTCAAATTTATCTCTTCCAACAAAAAACCCCACAAAACCCAAAAATATCGAATTTCATTTAAAAAAAATTATTAAAATTTGACTAAATATTTTCGCAAAATCCAAAAAATATGTGTTAATTTCCCCTAAATTTATTCAAATTTAGCTCGTCCGGCAAAAAATCTCAACAAAATCCAAAAAAATCGAATTTGTTTTAAAAAAATTTATAAAATTTGACTAAAAATTTTCACAAAATTGAATAAAATATGATTTAATTTCACCTAAATTTACGCAAACTTATCTCCTCCAACAAAAAAACTCAACAAAATCCAAAAAAATCGAATTTGATTTAAAAAAAATTTATTAAAATTTGACTATAAATTTTCACAAAATCCAAAAAATATGATTTAATTTCACCTAAATTTACTCAAGTTTAGCTCCTCCGACAAAAAAACTCATCAAAATCCAACACAATCGAATTTGATTTAAAAAAATTTCATTAAAATTTGACCAAAAATTTTCACAAAATCCAAAAAAATATGAGTTAATTTCACCTAAATTTACTCATATTTAGCTCCTCCAACAAAAAATCTCAACAAAATCCAAAAAAATCGAATTTGATTTAAAAAAATTTATTAAAATTTGACTATAAATTTTCACAATATCCAAATAATATGATTTAATTTCACCTAAATTTACTCATATTTAGCTCGTCCGACGAAAAACTCATTAAAATAAAAAAAATCGTATTTGATTAAAAAAAAATTTATTAAAATTTGACTAAAAATTTTCAAAAAATTCAATAAAATATGATTTAATTTCACCTAAATTTACTCAAATTTATCTCCTCCAACAAAAAACGCAACAAAATCCAAAAATATCGAATTTCATTTAAAAAAAATTATTAAAATTTGACTAAATGTTTTCACAAAATCCAAAAAATATGTGTTAATTTCCCCTAAATTTATTCAAATTTAGCTCGTCCGGCAAAAAAACTCATCAAAATCCAAAAAATCAAATTTGATTTAAAAAAAAATTTATAAAATTTGACTAAAAATTTTCACAAAATTGAATAAAATATGATTTAATTTCACCTAAATTTACTCAAATTTATCTCCTCCAACAAAAAAACTCAACAAAATCCAAAAAAATCGAATTTGATTTAAAAAAATTTATTAAAATTTGACTATAAATTTTCACAAAATCCAAAAAATATGATTTAATTTCACCTAAATTTACTCAAATTTAGCTCCTCCGACAAAAAAACTCATCAAAATTCAAAAAAATCGAATATGGTTTCAAACAAATTTATTAACATTTGACTAAAAATTTTCACAAAATCCAAACAATATAATTTAATTTCACCTAAATTTACTCAAATTTAGCCCCTCCGACAAAAAAACTCATTAAAGTCCAAAAAAATCGGATTTGATTTAAAAAAATTTATTAAAATTTGACTAAAAACTATCACAAAATCCAAAAAAATATGAGTTATTTTCCCC